>OX387184.1:37996238-39196238 GCA_947561395.2 Buxus sempervirens
GTCGAGATTGATGCTAAGGTTGCGATTTTGCGTTTGCTTATTTGCAGAATTATTCACAGAAGCAGAAAAATAATCAAAAGACTTCATGCATTTATTAAAAAGTGCAGCAATATCTACAGGGGGAATTTCAGAAGTGGAAGAAACTCCCTGTGGTAGTTCGGCTTTGCGAGTGGCAAGTGGCGTCGAACTCCAGTTCTGCAATGTGTGCTTGTCCTTGGTTACAGCAGTCACTGCATTCACCTTCCCGGTTTGTATCATGCTGATGCTGCTGTGAAAGGAGATGCAGATGGGGTTATTAGCTGTGCCCTTCTTTGGTTGATTCTGACTTGAATCTTCTGATGTTACACTGATGCATACCCCGCGGCGGATGACAGTCGTAACCGAATAGTGACTTCGTTGGGTGGTTCCACCTTAAGCAATGCCTTGGTTACAGATTTTCCTGATGATTCATCCCTCCTGCTGGAAGAATGTTCGTCAGGGGCCCAGTTACCATAAGTTTCATGATAAGCCAGCTCAATAGGCAGTCCCAGTACTTGGGGCATATTCTGGAACATTTGACCCAGACCATCCCTGGTATTTGGGTGTATAATGCAGATAGGAGGTGGGGGAGACCTTTGCCTTGGAGTGGGTTCTTCTGAACTATCTTGGCTTTCCATCATGTAGATGTACTGAGCTGGCTCTTCTTCTTCAGCCTCAGTTTGTGGTATCTCGAACTCATCTGATGGGTAGGCAAACGCCTCTTCCGGGATAGCCGGTTTTTTGGTGTCAACTGATTGCCAAGAGAATAAAGCGAACAGTTCTTCCATCAATCCACTAAGGGCTTCTGAGTTTTCTTCTGTAACTGTCTCCTGGGGCAAGGGAGGTTCATCCCATAACCTTTGCAGATAATTAGCTTCCGCTTGCTCAGCTGGATCATTGAATTCATCACCCCATCCCTGAGGAACTATGTTCTGAATGGCCTGTGCGGCTTCCCTCTCCATATTGGTAAAGTGATGGTATAACTGACCATGTACACAGATGGGCCAATGTGGGTCCCTTCCTTCTGCTCGTGCCCTCTTTTGTTCAGCTTTCATGCCAAATAACCTGGCATAGTCTTCAGGTTCAGGAACAAACCCCAATCCAAAGCCCATAGATTTGTCACATGGCTAGATTGCAGACTTGATGCCTTGCTTGTATTTGCCCAAACCATCTCCTACTCGGAGGCCCCAGTCGACGCATTCAGCAGCACCGAACATGCTTTTCCTTTTCCTTCTGCGGGACAAGTCTGATTGCAGAGGAGTAGGAATGCGGTTTACTTGCACCATTTCAATGGCTTGAAAGTTTAGGGAAGTAGGCAACTCATAGTCAATCACAGGTACCCCTCCTTGCTCAAATTCTCTGTGATTTTCTGCATGAACCGTGATCAATTGATTTCCCGAGATAAATAAGATCATTCGATGTAAGGTGGACAGGACTTCCCCTGCTTAATGTAGCCAAGGTCTTCCAATCAGCAAATTAAAGGAGGCGTTGATGTCCATCAACTCGAAGGTGACGAAGAAGGCCCTTTCAGCAATTGTAACTTCCAGCAATTGGAGCTAGGCTTGATCAAATCAACGTTCAGCTGCAGATTGTGGAAGGTCCTGACTGGACAGATATTCAGAGTTGACCCGTTATCGATCATGACTATTAAGTCGGAGCACCTTACAGTGATAAACAGAGGTTCCGTGTGATTGAAACCTTCAGGGGGCAAGTCTGCTGAGGAAAAAGAGATTGCTTCTGGCGTAGCAATTATAGACATTACTGTTTCTAGCTGCTCAGGGCTGATGTCGTCAGGCACATGAGTATCACCCAGTATCTTCATAAGTACGTCTTTATGTTTGTCTGAATCCAATAAGAGACGCATAATGGATATTTGGGCTGGTGTCTTATTCAACTGCTGCACTAGATCATACTCCGGAGTGAAGGCACTATAGTGGAGTTTTTCAATCTCTTCTTCTGGGGCCTGCCCTTTCTTCTTATGGGTCTGTGGCAATTCAGTAGCCACATCCTTCCCTTTTTCTTTCCTTGTCCTTTCTTCACTAGTCTCTCCCTCTGGTGTAGGTGGAGGGTTAGAGTTTATATATCGACCAGAACGGGTGATCCGATCGACTTCTCTTTCAGTGGAAGTGATGGTAGAATCATGGTATATGGGTAGGAATTGGTAAGGTGGAGGCACAGCGGAGTAGGTTGGGTCAAAGTGAAGTTGGTGTAAGTTGAGGGTGGGTGGTTCTAGTAGGAAGTCCACAGGCTCATTGAAAGGGTTGTTCATCATGTCGAAGATGTTTAATGGGGGTGAGTTTGGGACAGGTGGAGGATAGAAAGGCTCTGGTTCGGGAAAGTTAAAATGCACCAGAGGGAACCCCATGAAGGTTTCTTCATTCTCCTCTTCATTAATGACATGTATCTGTTGATGAATTACCTCTTCTTGGAGATGAATCCTGACAACTTGCCCTGGCCGTCCAATCAGTAAGGATAGGTCAACCTGTAGTTCACTGCCTTGATTACTGGTAACCTGATGTACTGTTCCGCTGCCAAAAGCCTTATTATGGTCTGGGAGGGGGTTCGTGGTTGTACCAGTAGGAGGAGTAGGTGCTGCTGGTGCTGGGGGATCTACAGAGATCTTCTTACTGTCTATCAGATCCTGTATGTCATGCCTCAAATCCCAGCATCGATTTGTTGAATGCCCGGGAGCTCCAGAATGATACTCGCATCTCTCTACTGTATTATAATTTCGTGAGTTGATCATTCTGGGGTTAAGAGGCTTGATTTGAAGGTACCCCTTCTTCAGCAACGTTGCCAACAATTCTGCAGGTGCATAAGGTAGCGGGGAAAAAACCCTCTTCATTCTTGCCTCTGTTTCGTCTCTCGTCCTTCTCAGAGGTTGCCCCTGACTTTCATTCCTCTAGGCAATGTGATAGGGCTGTGTTGGCTGTACATAATTAACAGCCTGGGCTTCCTGCCTTCTTGGCTCTTGCCCCTGGCTTCTACTATTCTGTCCTGCCACTGGCCTCCTTTGTGTCGGACCATGGCCACTTCCATCTATTTTTCCAGCCCTTACAGCATCTTCAATTCTGTCTGCCGTTAGAATCAAGTCATTGAAGTTAGAAGTACTTTGCCCCAGTAGCAGGGAAAAGAATGGCTGTCCAAGTGATGCAATGAACAAGGAGGTCATCTCCTGTTCAAGTAGTGGGGGTTGGACTAGGGTTGCCAATTCTTTCCATCTCTTGGCATATTCTCGTACTGACTCTTGATTCTTCTTGGAGAGCCTTTGTAACTCTGCCCTGGTCTGAACTATCTGACTGTTCAATCGGTATTGCTGGATGAACTTGGCAGCTAAATCATTCAAACTCTTGATCTTAGTCTTATCCAAACCCAAAAACCAATTGTATGCTGCTCCTGTCAGCGACCTCTGAAAAAACTGTATCATAATTTTTTCATCTTTGGCATATTGACACATATCTCCAGAGTATGACCTTAGATGGTTTAACGGACACCTGGTGCCATCAAATTGATGCAAGTCAGGGCACTTGAATTTTGGTGGAAGTTGAACATTGGAGAAGAAGCAGAGGCTGTCTAAAGTAGCCTCCCTGGGGACCGCACTGGGTCGTAGGCTTTTCAGTTCTTCACGCAAAGCATCTACCTCTGCCTTAGTGGCTGCCATCTTTTCATCAAATTGGGCCTGCTGTGTTCTATACCAATCTTCCTCTTCTTGCCCCAGTTGGGTAGGTGCAATAATCTGTGGAAGAGGCACGGCTTGCGGAGGTGGAGGTGGTACCAACGGAGCTGGGTACACAGGGTATGGTGGTGGAGCATCCATCTGCGGTGGAGCAATTGGTTGCTGCAGGGTCACTGGTGCAGCTGGGGGAGTCATCCTGAGTTCTCTTAATTCTGCCATTAACTCTTGAATAATAGTCCCCATACTGTCAATCCTCTGTTGTAGATCAGTCACTGTTTGTGTCTGGCTGGACTCTGCCTGGTCCTGTCCTGCCGAGGTCTGTTCCCTTGGCTGCTCCATCTCAAGTCTTCTTTTGGATCTTAACAGGTAAGGGCTTCGAGAAGCAATTTTGGTACCTGGGAGGGCAACCAGCGGATATTAGGGAAAATTATATTAAAGGCATAATATATGATTATTGATGTATTCTAAAAGAAGGATCAAGGATTAATTTATTTGAATTATTTTTGAAAATGATAGGGACTCTTAATCTTGATCTATTTTAGCCAAACGGCTGGGAAAGAGAACCCGGTTTAGACTAGTCTGTTTTAGCCAAACGGTTGGGAAAGGGAACCCTAAGCTGATCTGTTTTAACCAAATGGTTGGGAGAGAGAACCTGATTTAGACTGGTCTATTTTAGCCAAACGGCTGGGAGAGAGAACCTGGTTTAGACTGGTCTGTTTTAACCAAATGGCTGGGAAAGAGAACCCTTTAGACTGATCTGTTTTAGCCAAACGGCTGGGAAAGGGAACCTGATTTAGACTGGTCTATTTTAGCCAAACGGCTGGGAGAGAGAACCCGGTTTAGACTGGTCTGTTTTAGCCAAACGGCTGATCTGTTTTAGCCAAACGGCTAGGGAAGAGAACCCGGTTTAGACTGGTCTGTTTTAGCCAAACGGCTGGGAGAGAGAACCTGGTTTAGACTGGTCTGTTTTAACCAAATGGCTGGGAAAGAGAACCCTTTAGACTGATCTGTTTTAGCCAAACGGCTGGGAAAGGGAACCCGGTTTAGACTGATCTGTTTTAGCCAAACAGCTGGGAAAGAGAACCCGGTTTAGACTGATCTGTTTTAGCCAAATGGCTGGAAGAGAGAACCTGGTTTAGACTGGTCTGTTTTAACCAAATGGCTCAGAAATAGAACCCTTTAGACTGATCTGTTTTAGCCAAACGGCTGGGAAAGGGAACCCGGTTTAGACTGATCTGTTTTAACCATACGGTTGGGAAAGAGAACCTGATTTAAACTGGTCTATTTTAGCCAAACGGCTGGGAGAGAGAACCCGGTTTAGACTAGTCTGTTTTAGCCAAACAGCTGGGAAAGGGAACCTGGTTTAGACTGATCTGTTTTAACCATACGGTTGGGAAAGAGAACCCGATTTAAACTGGTCTGTTTTAGCCAAACGGCTGGGGGAGAGAACCCGGTTTAAAAGGTTGGTTTGAGCTCAGTATCATGAGGTTGGACTATGTTAAGTCTCCGCAGGGGATGAGCTAAACAGCAACATCCAGGTGTACCTTAACCAATTTTCAGTTTAATCTCTGATGGTTTTAGCACCTAACTTCAGCTAGTAGTTCCCGGGCGTGTCTTAGCTAGTCGTTGGTTTAATCACCATTGACTTTGACGCCTCACAACGGGGAAGGCTATGCCAGGACGATCTTCCACCAATTTTCTGGTTTAATTACCAGTGGCTTCAGTGCCCCAAGAGTTCAGCTAGGGATACCCAAGCGTACCTTAGTCGTTAGCTTAATTGCTTGACCTTGGTGCCACACAACGGGGTATGGTATGCCAGGACGATCCTCTGCCAATTTTTTGGTTTAAACACCAGTGGCATTAGTGCCCCAAGAGTTCGGCTAGGGATACCCGAGCGTACCTTAGTCGTTAGCTTAGTTGCTTGACCTTGGTGCCACACAACGGGGTATGCTATGCCAGGACGATCCTCTGCCAATTTTCTGGTTTAAACACCAGTGGCATTAGTGCCCCATAGGCTGACCGTATGATCTTTTAAATCAGACGGGTGTGATCTGAGCTCAGGGGATTGGGTGTTCTTTATTCAGAACCCTAGGGTTTTAAGACTTAAACTTGAAATTTGAAAGTTTGAGAGTTAATAAGGATGGGGTGTTCTTTATTCAGAACCCCTTGGGTTTAAAAATTCCTTTGGCAAGTTCTTTATTCAGATTGCCTGAAAGTTTTGAAGTTGATGGATTGGGGCCAAATTGTTTGAAAAAGGAATTTGAGGATGTCTTAATTGACTTTATTAAATCTAACACAAAATTCTTCATGAAAAAAGGAGTACAATGCCAAAATTTAGAACAAGCAATTACAAGATTAAACAAAACAAACAAACCCAGAGCCTAGCTAGGTTGGTCATCATCATAATGAGAGGACACGTCTCGCCTTTTCAAGGCACGCAAAAGTTTATTCCGCAGACGTCGGTCCTCTTTTGCGCGTCTGCGCATGGTGTCAAGCTGCTGCTGAAGGGCCTCATTGACCTGCTTGTTTTTACGCTCGGAATCTACGTATGCACGGTGGATTCGAGAATGAGATTCCTGCAGTTCGGCCACCCTATCCCTGTATGTGTCAGGGGGCGGAACTGGGATATCATCAGAGGTGACGATATGGAGAGGAGGTGGGCTGTCTAGGCCAGTTTCTCGAGCAATTCATTGTTCGTAATTACGAACGTCGGATGCAGTGAAAATGTCCTCTTGGAGTATGTGCACATGTTACCATTCCTTCACCAATTTTTTCTTCAATTCCCATGTAAGTGTGCCAGTTAATCCTTCCGCCTCATCCTTGATTGGTATTCCTTGAGACTTCCCAAACTGTCTCAGAATTCAAACCGGATAGTATGGCATGGCATGAGTCAGGCCTATCAAGGCTAGGCAATGTCTTTTCCTGAAAGCTATGACGGGAGTATATGTTTGGTCAAATGTGCCTCCCCATCTTATATCCGTTTCTCCTTTCAGTTGGAGAAAGTGGTCAAACCAGTCCTCTCTGGAGGGTAAGTCTGGTCTAATTTCTCTTCGGGCCATCAATGTGACATTGTCACGGACGTACCCATAACGTGGGCTGACAGGTTCAACAACCATTAGGTGATCTTGGAGCCAAATGTGTAGGAGAGGAGCGCATCCCTGAAACCTCCTAGTTCCGTTCTTGGTCATGGTCAAGGCATGGTATAGCTGGGCAAGAATCAGTGGTGCAATTCAGAATTTCACTTGGAGTTGGTCTACGATTTCCATGAGGGCCAAATTAATGGTGTCTCCCCCAGTAGGAAAGAAGAGCTGTGATAGAACCACGAGTGTGAAGGTGTCCCACCAAACACGGGGTCTTTCCTGCTTTTTGTCCCTTATCTTTTCAGCAAGAAAGGTTTTAGACACCCGCGTGAATGCTTGGTCACCTCCTAAGGTCTGGAATTCTCCTCTGGATAGGCCAAAGAAAGTACAAGCTTCATTCTTGTAGCTATCTTTGAGGTTTGGCCTGGCTGGTTCTCCATGGTCACGAAATTGGAGGAATAGTTCAAATTCCTCAATTATGGGAGTCAACTCATTAGTCCCAAACATAAAAAGGGAAAGTTGGGGATCCCAGAAATGCAAGGCTGCTTGAATCATGTCCCAATTAATGGGCACATTTAACAGGGACAGAGTTTGTCCCATGTGGTATTTCTGTTCCCATTTAATTTGTTCATCTCCTTGCAATTGCCTTGTCCAAGAATGGATCCAAGGGGTATCAAAGGCATACTTCTCTATCCTAGGGAAGCGAACTCTCTCAGTCGAGGATGAAGATGCCATGCCGACTATCCGATTGAAATTCCAAGTCAATTTAGGGTTTTCCACCAAAAACTCTAAATTAGTCTAAGGCATGCAACAAGATATGCAAAAATTAAATCAATGCCTAAGTAGTTTATGCAATCAAGAATCAAATCCAAGCACTCAAGTTATGGGGTCTTAAGGGTTATGTCCTTTAAATGTTTGGAAAGCTCATTCAGGTCTTAGCCGGCCTTTTCTTTCATCTGTCCTTTCATCTGCTCTTTCATTTGCCCCTAGTGTCGGACTGAAAACAATATTTACAACTTGCCTTCGAGGGCGAAATTTACAAAAATAAATCTGGAAAGAGAATCACGAGGGTACAAATTTGCCACTCAGCAGGTAGGCTGAAATCCTATCTCTAGGGTTTTTCTGCCTCTGTTATGACCCATTTCTGTCTGATCTGGCTGGCTTTCAACTGAACCAAGACCGACTCGAATGCGAGGATTAAATCGAGTTAATTTAGGGTTAAGACCAACAAAGGCGGGGGTTAATGCCCCAGATTGATTTTACCCCTATTTGTTCATTCATGTTCATGCTCACATCAGGGTTTTTCAGAAGTAATAGGTGGGGAAGGATACCCAGCCCAAGGCGCCTGCCTTCAAGGGTCTGAGCCAAGTACTAGACCCTTCGCGTACCATGGGGAGATGGGTTTACCCTGCTTTCCCCGGCAAGCCACGGGAGCGTAGGGCTAATACCATCCCAAAAGTAAGTTTCTCGATTGAAAAAGGGTGGCTGCTAGAGAGATCTAGGTTTTGGTTAAGAAGAGCATTCACATGGTGCAGACAGCATTCAGTTCGGATCATTCATGCAGACTCCCTCGTGCATGTCACCCCAAGCAAAAACTCATTCACGGTGTAGTGAGGTGCTTGTATGTGCAGTGGGGTCAAGTGCTGTTTCTGTTCAGGTGATTCTCGGATAATGGGCTGATTAAGGGTTCCTTAATGTCGCTTTTATAGTGAGAATACAGAACAGTATGCAATACAATGTCTGGGTGGATCCCCAGGTAAGTGGAGGGTCACAGGGAACCGCTTAAATTCCACTTTCCTTAGGCAATTATCTCGTCCTTATGACAGGATCCCCCAATACCATGTAATTGCATAAGTTCCATAAACCACTAAGGTTGGACAAGAAGTACTTGTGAGACATGGGAAAAAATCAATCTAATGATTTCCTCAATCATCACACGGGATTAAATTAAAAAAAAAGAGTCGCCACCATTCAATTTAGGTGTGAATGGACACCAAAATATTAAATAAGCACAAAAGGCAAATTTTAGGGTAAAAATAACCCTCCTTTAAAAACAACCAGAGATGGGTAAGGGGATTAAGTTATGAACAAGGGAAGGTGTTAGGCACCCCTATTCATCCACACAAGGTGGTTGCCAGGCATTGTTCATGTTTTACAAATAAAAAAGGCTTGCTATAAAAATCAGGAAAAATCACAAAAAAGACAAAATATATGATTTTTTCATATGAATATTCTGATTGATCCAGAACTATCAAACATGATCATACCATTCCTAGGGTTTCATGATCAAAACAAAATTGAGATAAAATCAAATAAAATCAATTTAAAGTGAAAATTCCAAAAATCTGGCTTCAAGCTAAATTCTAGAAATCTAGAAAAATATGATTTTTATAAAATATTTCAAATTGAACTTGAATAGTCCAGGACATAGATAAAGCCCAAATTTCACATTAAATCTGAAAATCAAAACCAGAAAGACCCACGTTGATGAGAAACACCAAAAGGGGAGAATTGAGACCGTAGGGTCTTCTCTCAATAATTAAAAACGATTTAAAAACCATCTCATGAAACCCTAGAATTTATTTTCAGGCTTCTGGATTCAGATCTACCATATTGATCATGATAGATCCAAGATCTTAGCCTAAAATCACAAAAATCACGAAAACAGTGCTGTAGGTGCAAAAGTGGCAAAAATCCAAATTTTAGCAAAAAGTGGGGATCTCATGCTATAAACATCATAGACTCATGTTACTCATTCAGATATATCATAAAAAGCATTAAAACATGATCAGGATATTTAAAACAGCCACATCTCACAAATTAGAGCACATGGGGGTCTACCCTATGGATCCACCTGTTCTCTTTTCCCCTAGTTCTCTCTTCACGTTTTACGGCTAGAAAGACTCTTGAGGTACTTAGAGATAGGTTTGGTTACACAAACACAATCACAGGCCTTATTCTAGAAAAAAAAGAAAAAAACAGATATGGGGTTCTATTCTAGGGATCCACCTGTTCCCCTTTCCCCTAGTTCTCTCTTCACGTTTTACGGCTAGAGAGACCCTTGAGGTACTTGGAGACAAGTTTAGGGATACAAAAACAGATATGGCCTTATTCTACAGCAATAGAGATGATCCTATTACTTCTAGAATTGAAGACAAAAAATAAAAAAGGATAGGGGACTTACCTGGATTGAGCAGGCAGAGCAGCAGGGATTCCTTTCCTTTTCTTGGAGCTTTTGATTCTTCAAAATTTCGTGGCCTTTAGCTAGAGGAGAGAGCCTCTATTTATAGACACACCCAGGGGCATGGTTGGTCCAGAAGGATATATCCTAATTCTCAGGATAGAGTGAAATATAGAGATAATGCCCATCCATAGTGGCTTCAGCGAATAAAATACTTAATTCGCTCGTTTAAAGATATATTGGACTTCAAATAAAGCTCGGAAATCGAGAGGATGACAAAACTTGCACGTGTCTTTAATGCCCGTAAATGATTTACGGTCCAATGGTGACCGTATTGGTACTACGGGCGCGCCTGCCCATAGATATTTTGCGGGCGAGATAGGCCCGTGAATCCAATACGGGCAAAGCCTGTTCATTCTATTTTTAGGCTTTTTTGACCTGTTTTAAGCTCTAATTACATGTTTTTATTATTTTCTCATTTGGCAGTGCAATTTGGGGTGTCTACAGTACTTCCTAAATTTGCTTATATCCACCTAAGTTGACTCATTTGATAACCAGGGTCCGACTGGGTTGAGGGGTCCCCAGCAGAGTCGCCAAGCTGTGCGCACCTAAACCTGGCCTAGATCGCACACCGGGCGCACTTTCAGTTCGTGCCTCGGGACATTCGGAGTCGCCACTGCCTGAGAGGTGCAGGCAGACACGGTGTTTGCCCTATTCGGGTCTAAGTCTGGTCTGCGGCTTTTCAGAGTTTTAGCTAAGTCCTCGGTTACGTCCGGGGAAGCCCTAAGACACCCCGGCCCGCCCCGTCGATTTGACAGGTCCCTCGGGTCTCCCTGGTTTTTGAGTCAAGTTCACCCTTCCTAGACCAGCATGCTGCTTTATTTGGTCTGGCGGGGCCCTCTGAAGGTGTGGGTCCCTTTTATTTTAATTTTATCTTTTTATTCGGTGAAGTGGGTCAGATCCGGGTCCCGTTGGAAGACCCGTGGGCTGCCATGGTTGGGCTTGGGGCCCAGTTGGGTTATTGGGTAACCCATTTGGTTATTTATTTAAACTATTCACACATGCAATGGGCTTAGTGGGCTTGGATTTGGCTCGTTAGCCAAGGGTCAAGGGGCCTGGGCCTGTTTATTGAAAATAGGCCTGGTATAGGCCAGTCAAAAATGGGCCCCACAAGTGGGCTCAAGGTGCCTTGGTGGGCCCATTTGGGCCCACGGTCCAAATATGGGCTTAAAATAGCCCAAATTGCTTAAGGGACTGGTTCAGGCCGGTTCAGGTTCAACCGAGCCGGAAAATTATGTTTTTTAGGTTACTTTTACATTTGCCCGTATTTGCTATACGGTCCACCCTTGCCCGTGAACGAAATCCGGTTAGGCTTGACCGTGAAGCAAACACGGTCCTGACCGGACCGCTCTGAGTTTACGGGCGCAGCCTATTTTGGGCTTTTGCTGCCGATTTCGATTGGGATTTGTCCGGCGGCTTTCTCAGGTGTTCCGACAACCTTTGTGATGGATCTAGTGCCTTCTGTCACAGCACATTCACTTCATTTGCCTCTTCAAGTCTTCTTTTTCCTTATTTTTGCCAAGCCACCTTCTTGTTGCTCCAAAGGAGAAAGGAATGGGGGGATGGGATTACATTGGAGAAGCTTAAGAGGACAATCCCCTCTTATATTTACAAATGTAATCAATTAAACAAGATATGTTAATTTTCTTCTTTTTGTTTGTTTTATGAGTCCATTCTTTATGTACTTCATAAAGTGTTGCTCATTTGCGTGGGAGTATTTCACCAAAACCAAACAAGCTGATTAGTAATCTGGTGATAAAATAAAAGGAATCCAAAGTTGCTTTAATGAAGAAATTTACATGCATATTAAAAGAAAGAGATGATTGGAGACGTTACCACACTTTTGACTCCTTGGTCTGTTGATGTTTGGATCCTCCGATGATTCCAGCAGCGCTTCCGCGTCCTAGTGAACTTTCAAATGAGGTTTTGGCAGGGGTTCAATGGGTTATTTATACTTGCAGGGTGAAATGAGAAGGCTTGGCAGCATTTCAGGGGTATTTTGGTGTTTGGGATTGGGGTGGCAGCACTTGGACAGGGGTTGGCCGTGGTTAGCAGGAGAGGGAGAGGGTGGAGGCTGTAAAACCCCGAATTTTCCTTAAATAATAAATTAAATTAGTAAATAATATTACTGAGAGTTATGAATGATGGAAATATTTTATTATTGTAGGGGTGATCAATTTAGCGGAGATCCAGAATTAGATGTAGATCTGACCGTCCGATCATGAGATATCGAGGTATGTATTCTAATTGGGCAAGGTGTATAGGAGAGTTTGCTTGGGAGATGCATGGGATCAGAAAGTATATATAGGTATAAAATAACCTAAATCGTATGCCTTGTATTGTCGCTCGTATCATTCAGCCGCAAGCGACGAACATTGAGCGACCGTGAAGAGAAGAAGAAGAAGGAGGGAGGAAGACCAGGTTATCTTGCTCTGAGTGTTGCTTTGCAACTGTAGAGAGATTGGAGGGTTGCTGTTCAGAAGAGAAGAAGAGGAACGCACGTATAAGAGGTAGGTGACACCGTTTTGCTTTCAGAAATTGGATTTTCCTTCGTTTAATCGCAAACGCATGTTTCTATTATATGTATTGGTGTATTTAGTTAGATAAGCATGTTATAAATACATTAGAATGAGTTTAGACGAGAAAAATCATGATTTAGAACTGTTTCTGCTCGATTTTGTATGACCGCCGACCTCGACTGTACTCGGCGATCATCGGCGCTAGTTATAAAATTTAGGACGCCGTAGACCGCGAGACGACGGACCGCGGGCGCTCAAAATTGAACTACCGCTGACTAGGGACCGCCTGGGCGATCCTGAGCGATCCTAGGCGCTCTAAGCAGAAATTCCAGATTTTCATAATTTCGAACCTAATTCAATTCTAAACTATTTTTAGACAATTTTAATGATTAATTAAGGTATTTTAAGACCAAAATAAACTATCTAAATCCCTGTTTTACAGAAAAATAAATTAGGGAGATATTTAGGACATTAGTTGCCAAGTTTCAAAGGTAATTGAGAAATGTGATTTTGGAAAAGCCTAACTACACTTTGATTATCAAAACACCTCTAAATGACATTATAAATCAGAATATATTCTAAAGAGAATTCAGAAGAACGAATATTGAAGTAAATGTACAGATATAACCATTATATGCCGCTAGGCACCATACCTTATAGAAATATGATACTTTAGGGAATTTTTGGAGTCTAGTGGGCATAGCTGGTTATGGATCCATAGTCGTGGCTAGATAGCTGAGGGATATGTCATTTGGGTTGAGTTACTCCTATATGCGACGCGCTTCCTTTGCAAGTTAGTTTGTCTGGGAAGGTCCTATGTCTGGAGGGACACCCTGGTGAGCCGCTGGTGATTCCCTGTACATGTGGATAAGCGACCATCTCCATGTATTGATTCTGGTGCTGCATGCTGGTGGTACATGCCAACTCTGATGGGTACGTGTGCAATAAGTCGATGACTACGGCTCTTGTCTAAGCTGCGCTGCATGGGACTTGAGTATCATTAGTAGCATTGCTCCTAAGTCGCACGGTGGTATAGCAATTGGTTGAGAATCATCTCAAAAGGTTTATCTATCTTTGTGAGTCCTACAATGACACTGAAATCATAACATTTGGTATTATTATTGTATACATGCGGGAGGCATGTGATTGAGATATTGGTCGGATGTGACTGCTTAGTACATCCTGGCAATGTGTGAATTATGTTACTGATTTGACTATTGTATTCTCATATTAAAACTTGCTGAAATTCATTTCTAGAACTGTTTATCAAACTGTTTTGTGCTCATGAACGGTATAAATGATTATGCGAGCCTGATTAGTCGATGTTGCTTAATCGTGCATGAACTGTTACTTTACTTATATTAACTGTTTAATCATGCATGTGTTACCTACTGGGATATTCATATCTCACCCTACTTTTATTCCATTTTTCAGCTGATACGTGAGAGGGGGATCTCTTAGACTCCCAGGGAGAGATAGCTGAGTATTCACCGGAGGATTACTATTATCCAGATCTTGTTTAAGGTGGATTAATGCTATAGACTTAGTACATTTGATTGGACTATTATTATTCATTGAGTTGATGTATTGAGAGATGAGAGAGATAGTACCCAGTTATTTTACCAGACTTTGATATTATTGATTGATGGTCAAGTTTTATGTTCAGTTGAGGATTTTGATCTACACTTCCGCACATACTTGTTTCCGCAACTCTGATAGTATAATAAGATAATGGATTTTAAATTCTTTGGTCTGGGATGTTATTGATGTTGTATTTGATATGGGCCAGTAACACCTCGGATTTGGTTGTTGAACTAAATTGGGGTTGTTACAGTAGCGATCCGGGTTCGGGTTGGGTGTCGGTTTGCACTGACCCGGGTTCGGGGCGTTACAGAGGCATATGGAGATGGCTTGTTGAAATGGGGGGGAAGGCCTCTCTATTTATAGGCAAAAAGGGGCGTGCCTGTATTTGAAGTACGGGCGTGCCTTGCCCGTAATTCAAATACGGGCGAAAAACACACATTTGCAAATCTCGCAAATCGGCCGTACGGGATGCGTGTCCCGTCGTACAGCGACGCGTGTCTTCTTCCAGAAGCTTGCCCGTATTTCAAATACGGGCATGCCCTGCTCGTAATTGAAATACGGTCCAGCACGTTTTTAAAATGTTTGGATTTCAAACCTTTATTCAATTTGGTTTCTTGCAAGATTTTTATTCGATTTTTCCGATTATTTTATTAAAAAGCGAGATTCTCTTTATTAAAATATTAATAAACACATTTATCTTATTTATTTTGTTGGTTTATTCCATTTTTGCTGCCTTTTTGCCACATGGGTAGTTTTTTGAAACTTCATCTGCTCATAACTTTTTTGTCCGGTGTCCGATTTCAGCAAACTTAGTGTCGTTGGAACCGGCTCGGAACCACCTATCCAATGGGATCAAGTTTGGCAGCTGAATTATGGTTAAGCAAAAAGTCAATTTTTTGCTCCCCAAAAGTTTGACCAGCTCATATCTTTTTCATCTGGACTCCGATTCCAGCAAATTCAGTTGCGTTGGAACCGTGTCGAAATGCTCTTTTCAATGAGATGAAGTTTGATGGCCAAATTTACTTGAATCAAAAGGTCAATTTTTTGACCCCCTCAGGGTTTGACTTTTAGTTTGACTTTTCATTTTTCTTTATTTTAGGGATGCAAAAATCAGGTGTCTACACACGTCTCACAGAGGGTTAGGTAAGGATCCAAAATAAGTATGATCGCTGGATAATCACGCAATTAATACCATATCAGAGTGCACAATTAAATTCTTGTCTAAGAAGTCCAAAATAATCTTTAATTAAAATCAAACGATTCCACATCAACTACTTTATTACATTTTCCAAAATCAAATGAGTCAAAATTCCAATCTAAAATAAACCTACTAGTCTATGGATTGCAATAATAATCTTCCTCCCTATATGTGTCAGTCGGATCTACCCCAGTAGGCGCCTCACCACGAGTATCTAAAAAACAAAACAAAAACAAAAGAATGAGATACGAATATCTCAGCGAGTAGCATATGCATGCAGAAATAGTTAACCACCATTATAAATTATGCACCAATAAATAACCAACACCAATACGTCAATAGAGGTAAATATGAGATGGAAATCCAGAAGTCTAATATTCATTCACATCAAATATCAACCACAGTACCGATAAAACGACGAAAGGTCAATGTCATGCATATTGCTTAAATTGGTTAATTCACATGCCAAGGAGACACTCCACACCTCCATGTACACAGTTCCGGCCTACTTAGGGTTTCGGACACTCTGAAATGACGGCCTACTCAGGGTATCATCATCCAATGCAGGCCTACTCCGGGTATCGGCATTGACAACCAGGCCTACTCAGGGTATCTGGCTGCTCTACATCGGTTGTGGCAACACACAAGGCCATGCAATTACCCCAATAAACAATACCATCACATTACTAAGCTTAACATGGATCCAAGAGAAGCTAAACCCAAAATCAAATTAACAAGTTCACAAAACTCAGTATTTGCAAAACAATAAACCCACATTGATTACCATCATGTGTATCCCAATACACTCATCACAAGTCATTCCAACCAAAATAGCAACTCATGTAATTTCAATAGGTATCCCAACCCCAAAACAAACAAAACTCATTAGCAGTAAAATTCTTTTACTCACACAAGAAAATTTACCATACTATTCAGCCCTTTGATATCAAACACATCCAAATTAAACAGATTCATAATCAGATAACAAATATAATACATAAAGAAGACTAATTCATTATCTTATAGTGTCATGGACAACCAATAACCTACCCAGATTCTTTCAATTCCCACTTTGGAAACTTATAGAAATACCCAAAATTTGATTTAAGGCTCTCCCAATTGTTTTGAACAGATATAATATTTCTAATATCCTAATCTAGTCTTTGGGTAAGAGGTTGAAGTCTCAAAGTATCAAAAATTGGCTTGGATTAGTCAGAACCAACTTTCGGCAGATTTTAGTGGGTGCGCTGACCTCTGGCGCTTGGCGCAAGGTCGGCGTGGACTCGGCGGTAACCCAAATGCCTCTCGCGCTAACCAAAAGTACTTGGCGTGAGATAAGCGCGAACTCAGCGATACAAAAAACACTTGAAAGAGTAGGAGACTACTCTACAGGTCCTCGATCTACAACAATTATGATCTTAACAATGCGAAAACATACACAGAAATTATACGAGGAAACCTGAATCCAGATCCAGGAAAAACCTTGAGTCTATATGAGGCGACTAACCCTTAGAATCTCCACTATTGAATGAAAGTCAATTACAAAGGAAAACACACTTAACTTTTACAATTGAACTCACTCAACAACAATCCACAGCTCGAATCCACGAACTGCAACACAACTTGAATCCACAAGCTGCAATTCACGATCAATCCAGATCCACAGCTCGAATCCACGAACTGCAACACAACTTGAATCCACAAGCTGCAATTCACGATCTATCCAGATCCACAGCTCGAATCCACGAACTGCAACACAACTTGAATCCAGAAGCTGCAATTCACGATCAATCTAGATCCACAGCTCGAATCCACGAACTGCAACACAACTTGAATCCACAAGCTGCAATTCACGATCAATCCAGATCGTAACAATCACCTCAGAGTCCACTGAGATGATCCAATGCAATAGGAATCCACCTATGCATCCAACAAGCTCAATCAACAATCCAGGAGATCATACGATCGTGTGAAGTTCCGAAATGAAGAAGAATCCTCAACTTCAATTCTAGGAGATCTCTCTCAGATCTCCCCCTCACTCGATCACCGACTCTCTAAAGATGAATTGATTGAATCTCGAACACCTCAAGATCCAAATCAAATTGATCAAAAGAAAAAGTCATTCAAAAACAAATACAGCTCATCTATTTAAAGAAGAAAACTCAGATCGCATCGAGCGCTGGTGGCGTCGCCTTGCGATTGGGGTAGACGGCTGGAAGCGAACTCAAGTTCCGCTCAAATCCAAATAGACTCAGTTAAGGGCGCACTGCCAGCGCGCTACTAGCGGGAGGGAACGCGGCATGTGCACAGCTGATTTGTAGATTCTTCAATCTTGCTCTGCGCTACCAGTGGTGTGTCGGCGTTGCCTTACAACGCAGGTGCGCGTACTTTACTTTCAAAGCACTATTTCACTTATGCGCTGCCAGCGGAGTGGTAGCGGTGTTGTTCCTCACAAGTGCCTTTACGAAATGTTCTTTATTTAGAAAACCTTACATTTCCTTGAGCTACCAGCGACGTCGTAGCTGTGTGGCAGCATTACCTTCCTCTTTATTAAATTCACAGAACTTATATTTTGATTCTGCACATCTTGAAGATTATTAGAAGATATAATTTGTCAAACATTTGCCATATAAGGAGTGTGAGTTTTACACTTACAACACTTCGCGCGCTGTTGAAGCGAGCTAAGCGCGAACTCAGCGAGAACAACAAAACATATCTTGCGCTGACTCTACCACTTGGCGCTAGGTAGGTGCCAAGTCGATGGACACTACCTCCGACTCGCGACTCTCTATTAATCTCAGAACTCCATGACTGACCGTATTTTTGACCTTTGTAACCACTTTTCTATGCTTCTACCATTACCAAAATACTTTTAAACATGATTCGGATTTAATCTAAACAACTTTATAATCACGACTCTAAACCCATTGAATAACTCACGCTCGAAAATATCTTATTCAGAAACCATGCTTTTGACAAATCATAGAGATCGAAACCAACTACAAATCAAAACGATGCTACTCACTGTTATACGCTCCAAAGCCTTACAACAGCAACTCCTCGAACAGCAAGTCCCATAGTCGATCGACACCCAGTTTCCCTCTGTTCGTAAAAGGTTTTCTTTTGAACACCTTGATTCTGAACCCTTAATCGGTAGGAAACACACGGTCTGCTTCTCTCCAAAAACCCTAGATCACCAGCTGACAACTCCTTCAACACAAAGTATGCGAGTAATTGAAACCTACAAATCTAACTACCTTATGTATTTATACTTACCCTATATACTTTGCCGCTCGACGAAATTTAAATCAACTTGATTCAGTGCATGCTCGCCCACCAAGTTCTCGACGAAATTTAAATCAACTTGATTCAGTGCATGCTCGCCCACCAAGTTTTCCCTACATACACACCTCATTAATACTCATAAACAATAATCATGTAGAAAAATGTGGGGTTTTACAAGAAGTGGCTTGGGAGGGGTTAGATTGGGGTTTTGGGTGTTAAGAGAGGTTGGAGAGGGTAGGGAAGGGAGGCTCGAGCAGGGTGGGGTGGGGGAAAATTTCGGGATGCAGCAACCCCAAGCCAAATGGCTGGGGTTGCTATTTTTATCCAAAAAACCAGTAACCGAAATTTATTTTCGGTTACACCAATTTTTAGTATAACCGAAAATTAATTTCGGTTATACTAATTTTATTTGTAACCGAAATTTAATTTCGGTTACTTTTGCACTTGATTAGTACAATTTCTGTCAGGTACGGAATCAGAGAATCTGTCGGGCGATTTTTGATTTCACTTTATGAACCAGAATTGAATTTCGGTTATTTTGCCAATATTTATGATATTTACAAATTGCCCCTGGATTTGACTGATTTGACACTGGAGATATTCGCAGATTGCCCCCTGCGCAATTTTGGTTTAATCCCTGAGATATTTTGCAGATTTTAGATATTTACGAATTGCCCCTCGAGATATTTTCCTGTGTTTCTCACCACGTGTGCAGTTTCCAGCATCGTTGCCCGGAAACTTCAAATGATCATATCTTCTCCATCCGGACTCTGATTTGAGCAAACTCAGTTGTGTTAGAACCGTATCAGAGTCCTTTATTCATTGAAGTAGGGCTAAGCACCTGGCTCGGGGTTTAGCAGAAAGTCAACTTTCAGCTCCCCCTCAAGTTTGACCGACCTGTAAATCCTTCATCCGGACTCCGATTCCTGCAAACTCAGTTGCGTTGGAACCATGTCGGGATCCTCTATCCATTGAGATAAAACAAGGTGGCCAATTATTACTTGATCAAAAAGTCAACTTTTGACCCCTCAGGGTTTGAATTTCCAGCTAGGGTTTGCATTTCTGGCACTTCCAGGAGCGCAAAAATGAGGTGCTTACACACAAAGCTCTAGATCAAGGATTGTGAACCCCTGATTAATCGCGTCCTTATGAAGATTCACTCTTGGAGAAATAAAAACCTCTCCTATGCTAGAAGGCTTACCCTTAAAACCTCTCCTATGCTGGAAGGCTTACCCTTATAAATGCTAATTGGCCCCAATCGGCATTTATAAAAGGAAGATCTATTGCTGACAACATCCTCATATGTCATGAGCTTCTCCATAGCTACCACCTCAACAACGGTCATCCAAGAGGTGCTCGGACTCTGTCCCATGGAAATGTATCAGTGTGATCCTCCAACTTATGACCCCCCCCCCCCCCCCCCCAGATTTATTGCTTGGATAGTTGAATGCATCTCAACTCCTTCCTATTCATTACTAATTAATTGTAATGCGAGTGGGTTCTTCAAAGGTAGCAAAGGCCTTCGGCAAGGGGATCCCATCTCCCCCTACCTATTTGTGTTAACTACGGAACTATTCTACAATCTAGTAGAGGATTGCACAACCTCAAATTTCATCCACCACCCCAAATGTGCTGAACTAAACCTGAAGATTCTTTGTTTCGCAGATGACTTGCTGATGTTCTCTAACGGTTCGGAATTATCTCTCAACTGTTTCCATGAAGCACAACGCTTTAGTCTTCTTTTTGGGCTACAAATGAGTAGAGAAATCGGTCCTTCTTCTCTATGGAATCAAAGAGCAACAGAAGCTAGCCTTATGTGACAAACTAGGCTACACACTTGGGAAGCTCCCCATCAAGTACCTTGGACTGCTACTAATCCCCTCTAAGCTATCGATTAGCGACTGTGAGCCTTTTATCAAAAAAGTTAAAGCACGCATGAAAGGGTGGAAGGGGCGAATGCTCACCTATATCGGTAGACTTCTTCTGGTTAGGTCAGTGCTTTTATCAATCAATGTCTACTGGTTGTCGGTTTTCATTCTTCCCAAGAGGGTGATCACAGAAGTAGAGAAGTTGTGTAGGAACTTCTTATGGACAGGAATTGACTCAGCAAGGAAGATCAGCCTAGTTAAATGGGATGAAGTGTGCACACCCAAACATGAAGGTGGATTGGGCATACTCAACCTTCAGTTATGGAATAAATCTACAATTCTGAAGTACATATGGCTACTAGTAGTGGGGGAAAATAACCTCTGGGTTCAATGGGTTCAGAAATATTTTGTCAAGGATAGAAATTTCTGGACTTTAAGAGTCCCCTCCAACAGCACTTGGGTGTGGAGGAAACTTCTGAAAATAAGACCAACTGTTTGCTCTCTCGTCAAATGGAAGATCTACTTCACTATGGTTCGATAATTGGCACCCTGATGGCCCATTTAGAGACAAATATGGGGATCAAATTATATATGACTCAGGCTTATCAAAGGATGCAGAGGTTGCTGACATATTACTCAATGGAGCTTGGGACGTACCTGCTGTATGATTATTGACTTAATGCAGATCTGGGGAAAGCTTAGTGATGTCCTAACCTTAAGCAATGTGATGTACTTTTTCGCAAGTGCACGAATTAGTAACAAGTAATAAAGTGATGAAATAGAGTGTCGAACCCACAGGGAATGGTAGCTACTAAATACTGAAATTACTATCCTAAATTCTATTTGAATAATCAAAGATTGAGATGAGTATTTAACTAACAATTAAAATTATCACCTAAGAAAATATAAGATTTAGATTTAACAAGAGATTTAAAATACTAAGGCATTTGATTTCATCATAAACAAATCTGAATTAATTCTTGAATACACATGCTAATGAATGTTATAATCCAATTTGAAAGCGAAAATCCCTATTCTATCCAATGGTCTCTCTCGAGCACCAACGAACTTACCTTCCCACGATAACTCACTATATCTCTATGTGAATTTAAAAGCAACAAGGCACATTAAGATCTGTAGATTTTCATGTCAAAAACACAAAGCTACATAAACCATGCCAATATCTCTATCAACATGTAGAGTATGGTATTTTATCATAGGAACTAAAATTGTATATCTCCTCTCGGTCTCAATACAATTATCAAATACAATTGAATGGTGATCAAATACTCAATTGGGTTAAGCACAATAATAAAATACTCAAATAGTGAATCACAAATCCATTAGCAATAATATTCAGAAATAAAACATCATGTTTAGACTACATCAAAGCCTTAGAAAAAGAATTTAGTTCATGACTGAACTAGGAATAACCATTAAAAACAGAGTATATTAGAAAAAGAGAAGAAAAGAGAAGAAGTAAACTAATGGAATCCAAGCTTTGATCTCCCACGTTCCTCTGGTTCTTCCTCACGTTTCTAGCATCAATCCCCTCTTTTTCACGTCCAAGCTCCTCCTTTTTATATCTCCAAACTTGCCCAGAAATCCCTTCAAGAGAAAAATAGAAACTTGCCTTCTAAGACTCCCTAGGAAGAGAGAACTTCCTTTCCTTGTATATCCACGATTTTCAAGTCCAAAAACGACCTAATCTTCTTTATTAGAAACCCCTAAAAATCCTCCTAAAGACTAGAAGAAGATCCCCAAGAAAAAGGAAACAAATCCTCAAAGTTCGGAATTTTATAACAGGATTTACTACTTGATCGTTCGAACGGTCATCAAACGCGGGTCGAACGCTCAAGTCAAAAAGTTGTTTCTTCATCTCTTGTTCGAACGTTCATCGAACGGTCAGCGAACGCTGCTCACAATTTCTCTATTTTTCACCAACGTTCGAACGACAGTCGAACGGCCAGCGCACGCTGCTCTCGGGTTTCTCTGTAGATCACCAACGTTCGAACGGCAGGCGAACGGCCAGCGCACGCTGCTCTCGGGTTTCTCTGTAGATCACCAACGTTCGAACGGCAATCGAACGGCCAGCGAACGTTGGTGATATCTTCTACAATTTGACTCCGATTGTTACGCCGTTTGAACCGTGACTTCTATAATCACCAAGAGTATCTCTACATCTACAAATTAGGCATAATTTAGACAATGAAAATAAAATGTAGAGATGAAAGATTTTGACAATTTCTAAGTAAAATTGGGAATTAAATATGAAATAAAACCAGATAAGTCATGGAATTAATGTGCTATAATGTGGTATTTTCATGACTTATCACAATGATTCCACGGACAGGTGTGAATGCCTTCATCTACAAAGAATTTCGATATCAAAAGTGCTTATGCTGCAATTGATGTTCCTAGAAATCAAATAGCATGGCCGAATCTACTATGGTTTAAATATTGCATCCCAAAACACTTTCATTCGTTGGGTTGCTATCAAACATCGTCTCTTCACTAGAAACAAGTTGCTACATTGGGGAGTGATCCAACAGGATACATGCATACTGTGTAGAAGAGAATCTGAGACGACAAATCACCTATTCTTTGAGTGCATTTACAGCAAGGAAGTCTGGGCAGAAATTCAAAGAAGGAATTCCATTACAGTTGGAGACATCCAATGGCAAGAAATAATATCTTGGGCAACAAACAAATTCTAGGGTAAATCTCCACTGAGTGTGATCTTCAAATAATCTTTTGCAGCATTGACTTACCATCTATGGTAGGAAAGGAATAGGCGTGTATTTAAGAATTCATATCTACCGCCTCAAACAACTCTCATGCACATAACAACAGACATCCACATCAGGCTAGCGAAAGAGAAACTTGTGCTTCCGGATACTGATCACAATTGGCAAGTAGTTTCAAATTGGGGCATCAATGTCTTGTTGTTAAGATAGTATCCCTATCCCTCTCCTAAATGTATTCTATGTAGAGGGTGCTATGCATTTGCACCCTTGAAGGCTCCAATGTAGCCTTGCTATGTACTCATTTCACTAATTAATATTATGATTGACTTACTTTCCAAAAAAAAAGTTCTCTTCTCTTTATCTATCCATTGGCTCTCCATTTTCATCATTCCTGAGAGTGTCACTAACCAAATTGAAAAATAATGCAGGTTGTTCCTTTGGGTAGGTCAAAACCAATCCAAGAAAATTCGCCCTATTTGTTGGGATCTCGTATGTGCTCCGAAGAAAGAAGGGGGCTTGGGTGTTAAGCCACTTAACTATTGGAACAAAGTAGCTATGGATGTATGGCTTGAAAAATACTTTATGTACATACTTTGATACTAATACAAACTTTTGGCTTACTTTCCAAAAAAAAGAAAAAGAAAAAGCAGCTATCTTAAAGTTCGTTTGGATGATTGCTACAAATAGTGGAAGCTTGTGGGCAAGATGGACCATATCTTACCTTATCAAGGACCGTAACTCCTGGGCATTAAAGACTCCTTCCATATGCTCTTGGTTGTGGAGGAAGATCCTTAAAGCTAGACAGTATGCTGCTTCATTGATAAGTATAGAATTTTCAATGGTTGCAGCACCTCTTTATGGCACAATAACTGGCATCCAGATTGCCCAATCTTGCCAAGATTTGGTTGTCGAGTGGTGTATGACTCTGGTCTACTTGAATCAACAAAGGTTGATAGCTTGATTGTTGAAGACGAATGGTCCATTCCTCAAGCAATCACGGTTGATCTAATGGATTTGTGGAGTAAACTACACTCACTACCGAAGCTTGACTCCACTCGAGAAGACAAAGTGATTTGGTTGCCTTCAAATTCTAGAAATTTTTTTTTTTTGAAAAGTAAGTAAAATAATATAACATAGGAGAAAAAGGATGTACATAAGATACAGCTCACCACAAAGTGTGGTTCAAGCTACCATAGCCAAGAGCTCTCAAAAGACCATAGCTAAACTACATGCTACCATTATACGAAATGAAACAACTGAAAAACGTCTCTCAAAGGCCCTAGTTGATCATGCCCAATAGGTTCCAATTGCACAGCAGTTGGTTTTCCACTGGTGTCCCCTTGACTTGTAGCTTTGCCGAAATTAACTTCTCCCTTAAGTCATGAATAATATGGTTGGTGATCACTTGGTGTGGGAGGTAGCTGTTCCTAAACACCCGATGGTTCCTTTCCCTCCAAACATTATAAATTGTTGCTGCAAAGGACAACTTCATTGCAATATGTCGGATTGATAAACCTGCAAACCGATGCTCCAACCATGCTAGGTTATCATGCCATGATCGATTCACTTGTGAGGTACAATTTAACCTTAACAATCCATTCCAAATGCTGCGACTATACTCACATTGGAAAAATAGGTGTTGTTGGGTTTCAACATACCTCTTACACAACACACATGTAGCTGAAGGTATAACTCTTCATCCAGCAATTGAGCTTTAGTCAAGAGCCTACCATGGATTGCCACCCATGCAATAAATGAGTGCCTTGGGATCACCGCCGTGTGCCAAATAAGTGAGCTCCATGATACTTGCTGCAGCTCCCCATCTAACACTTTATAGCAACTTTTTATGTCATAGCTTCCAGATTTGGATGGTATCCAAGTAGGCACGTCATTCCTTCCCTGGTCCAAGGTAGGTAATTCCTGAAGCCTCTCCCATATCTCAAGTAGGTCAATGGTGATTGTAGGAGGAGGATCCCATTCATCATCATGGATAATACTATTCACTCGAGCACCGACACCCAAACCAGAGTCATAAATAATTCGATTCCCAAACCTGTTAAAGAGAGGACCAATGGGATGCCAATGATCGAACCATAGTGATGTATTAGCTCCACTATACACCCTGATCTTTATTAACTGATGGGCCACCTCCCTCAACTTAAGGGTAGTGCTCTTCGTGCGATCTACCCAAGCAAGCCCACGGTGATTTGGCATAAACTAGTTTGGCATCCCTTCAATATTCCTAGACACTCATTTCTACTATGGATGGCCCTCAATCATGGTCTTCTTACTCAAGACAAATTATGCAAATTGAGCATCTGCACATCTCAAGTATGCGTCCTTTGCAGGTTGAAGAATGAACCACTCAAACACCTATTCTTCTCTTGCACTTATAGTTGGGAAGTCTGGAGCTCAGTGCTCGAGTATAACTGTCTAAGGAGGATCAACAGGAGATGGAATGAGCTGATTGCCTGGGCAGCAAGAAAATTCCCTGGTTCGACCCTATTGCATCATATTTTTAAGCTCTCCCTAGCAGCCACAGTGTACCACATCTAGAGGGAAAGAAACAAGAGAATTTTCACAAATTCTTACCTCCCTCTAGGTGAAATCCTAAACCAGATTTGGCTTGATATTCATGCTTGATTGTCCCATGCAAACATCACCTTAGCTGATTCTAATAAAGCTCGCAAAGTTGCCATGAATTGGGGCTTGTCTTGCCAATTCATTTGGTAGTTTGTGTTTCATGTTCATTTCATGTAGTAGCCCAGACATTGGGTGTTTTGTTGTTTTGCTACCTTTGACTTCATTCATGCATTGTACATAAATTATCTCATTTTAATGAACTTACTTACTTACTTTCCAAAAAAAAAAAGATTGATGTGCATTCTAGAGCTATGCTTGATCAAGTAAAGCTTATCGACTCTCCACTCCACCGTCAGCTTGTGTTAAATTGGGATCTAAACTGGGAATTCATATCAAATAGCAATGTGCAAAGCTATGTCTAAGGTGTAACTTGATACCTAGTACTAACTGTTAGGCCTGTATATAGGCATGTAACTTTTAACAAGTACTACTCATCCCGTTGGGGAGGGTCAGGCAAATAGCCGTGACCATCAATGTAAAATTTATGGTTTTTTTTGGAAAGTAAGTATTCCATTTCTAGTTAAACAAAGAATTTACAATATACCAAAAACCTCTAGGAGGTACATATACACAGAGTGAGTGAACTTACCAGACTCATCTATCCACAGGCAGCTTATCAACAACTGGAGTTTGAAATGGGAATGTTTACCTTAAGCACCAGATCTGAAAGTTTCGTGTACTTTGTTGATTCTCTTTGGTTTCCTATCGGATTAGTGTAGTTTAGTCTTGGCAGCCTCTGTAAGGGCTAGTTTGTTGTTTTCAACTTGAACCTCTACTCATTGTAAATATCTTTTTATTATTATATCATTTGGACTTACCTTCCAAAAAAAAAAAAAGCAAAAAGGAACACCTATAGCCGAAAGTTTGTGCTAAATCCCCAATTTTGGCATATTTCACGGGTTAATGGAGTATCTTGTATTTCTTGTTCATACACCATGGCCTTAAGCCTCATGTCAAAGCAAATCCTTTGCTCCAAATCAGCAACATCAGCAACTTTACTTTGGAAAATTCTCCTGTTTCTTTCTCTCCAAAGGTGATACACCATTGCTGCAAAAGACAATCTCCGAATCCTTTGTTCAACTCTTTCACCTTTCAAACTATGGATCGCCCAACTTACCACCTCATCCCAATGTGCAAGGGCCTTTGCAATACAATTCCTTCTCATAACACATCTCCAAAGAGAGCTTGAGTAAGCACAAGTAAAGGAAAGATGGTTGACGTCCTCTCCATGAACTCGGCAGAAATAGCATATAGATGAGGAGATAATCTTGTGATTCATAAGTACCTCTTGGGTTTGAAGTCTCCTATGAAATGCTAACCATAGAATGAAGCTGTGCCTCGGAACACATCCTTTAAACCATAGTAGGTGAGACCACTCAGCCTTAGGGAGAGGCATACGAAGAGCCACGTATGTGTCCCTGATTGTAAACAACCCAGATTTGGAAGGCAGCCAAGAAACCCGATCTGGAATATCATGTTGGGGTGGTTTCATACCTTGAAGAGTAGTCCAAGCTTCCATAAGTTGATGAGATTGAGCTGGGGGGGGGGGGGGGGGGGGGGAATCCCACATATTATTGCATATAATTGAGGCTACCACTGCATTAACCGGTAGCCCAGAATCAGATATAATACGGCCACCAAATTTCTGGTACAAGGATCCAACCGGGTGCCAGTTGTCAAACCATAGTGAAGTTTTCTCACCATTACCAATCTGGTAATTGAAGAATTTGAATACAGTGGCCCGAAGCTTTAAAACTTTATGCCATATCCATGATGGTTGCGTAGGCGTTTTAATCTGCCACATGTTTTTGCCTTTAAGTAGGTTCAGCTTCATCCACCTTATCAACAAGGATGCCTCATCTGTATTTAACCACCAAAGGTATTGAGTAATAGCAACCTTGTTCCACAACTGAATGTCCCTGATACCAAGGCCTCCTTCCTCCACATACTTTCTTGGCCATGTCCGGACCTGCCCAAAGAAACTTACGACAAAGGCACTTGAAAGAGTAGAGGACTACTCTATAGGTCCACGATCTATAACAATTCAGAATTGCACAATGCGGAAACAATACACAGAGAATTATACGAGGAAACCTGGATCTAGATCCAGGAAAAACCTCGAGTCTATATGAGGCGACTAACCCTTCGAAATCCACTATTGAATGAAAAGACAATTACAAAGGAGTACATACTTAACCTTTACAATTTGACTCACTCAACAGCAATCCACAGTTCGAATCCACGAACTGCAACACAGCTTGAATCCACAAGCTGCAGAACACGATCAGTCTAGATCGCAAAACAATCACTCACCAGTGATCCACAGTTCGAATCCACGAACTGCAACACAGCTTGAATCCACAAGCTGCAGAACACGATCAATCCAGATCGCAGCAATCACCTCAGAATCCACTGAGACGATCCAATGCAGTAGGAATCCACCTACGCATCAATCAAGGCCGATCACCAGTCCAGGCGATCACACGATCAGATGAAGTTCCGAATTGAAGAAGAATCCTCTATCTTCAATTCCAGGTGATCTATCTCAGATCTCCCCCTCACTCGATCGCCGACTCTCTAAAGAAGATATGATCGAATCTCAAACACCTCAAGATTCGAAATAAAAAATAATCCCAAGAAAAAAGTCACAATTAAAAATTACAACACGTCTATTTAAAGAATAAAACTCAGATCGCGTCGAGCACTGGTGGCGTCGTGAAGCGATCGATGTAGACGGCTGGAAGCGAACTCAAGTCCCGCTCAGAACAAGTTGAATCAGTTAAAAGCGCGCTGCTAGCGAGCTGCTAGCGGGAGGGTACGCGGCATGTGCACGGACCTTTCTTTCAAAACACTAATTCCCTTATGCGCTGCCAGCGGGGTGGCAACGGCGTTAAAGCTGTGTGGCAGCATCGTCTTATTTTTCTTTACTCAATTAACTGAATTTTCATTATTTAATCTGCACATCTTGAAGCTTCATTAGAAGACATAATTTGTCAAACATTAGCCATAACAGGAGTGTGAGTTTTCACACTTACAATCTCCCCCTTGGCAAATGCCTGACAACAACCTCAAAACAGTGTTTATTATCAAACTCAGTTAATATTGATATCCATTTAAGAATTTTTAAAACCACACTGATAAGAAGAGACACAATGATTGTGAAGAATCCAGTATTTCATTCATTCACAAAAGATATACAGAGATCAGAAACATATACATTGTTCAAAAATTACAGTTTCTCCCCCTTAATCTCCACTCCCCTTTAAACCTTCTTTCAGGAGAAACAAACAGAACAGAACACAACAAAAAGTATCATATTCACAGCACAACCAAAAAAATTTACAAGCAGCAGCCAGCAACAACAACCCAGCAAAACCATCAACAGAAACAGAAACTCCAGCAGCATCATCCAAATTTCTCCCCCTTTCTGGAAGGTGGTTTGGGTTCCCAAGTCCTTGAGTAGTGCTTGTATGCATCTTGGGATCTGGAGTGCAGCCAACTGAGTTTGTGATCCATCTCCAGCTGAGTCTCCCGAATGCATTCCAGAAAATGATCCGCTTCATTTTGCATACGTTGCTGAGCAGCAACGTCCCTTTGTACCTCACCACATGTAAAATCAACATCCTTTGCCAATTGGCCCAGCTTCTCTTGGGTCTCTGATTTGAACATGCTCATCATGAGCATGTGAGACCTAACCTCTGAATTGAAAGCCTCCTGAGAGGCTTGCATGGAATTCAATTTTTCCATAATTGCCACAGCATCAGAGCTGGACAAAGAGGACTGAGAAGAGGAGGGATCAGAAGACACCAACCGAAACGGATTTGCACGTTTACTTCGGGTCAGAGTGGAGGAATCAATGGGAGGTCGGGGATGAATGATCAATTCAGCCGGATCAGGGAGTACCCCCTGATGAATACACAGGTAAGTGATGAATATGCCAAAAGGAAGAGCTACAGTCTTGGATTTTAAATTCCGAGACTGAAGGATCTGATGGAAGGAATACAGATACTTTCTCTGTTCCAGATGGCATGAAGAAGTCTTGCCCGAGAGTGAGAGATCTCGGAGTGATGATCAGATGGAACCAGAGAAGCACACACAAACAGATTCAAGATCCAGAGAAAATCTTGAAGAGAGCCATGAGGCATGTAGTTGGGCTTATTCTTGATGGAAGTGGGAGCACCCTGAACTATTAGAGAAGGAATGATGGACTCCATAGGAGGATCAGTATGAGACTCAAGAAAGTTAAAGGAGGGAGAATCAACAAGAGGCAGTTCAAGAAGAGAGGAAATAAGCTCTTTCGAGAAGTCGAAAGAGATTCCCCTGACATAGGCTTTGACATAGCCTTGATTGGCAAGATGGAGATGATGAAGATTAGAGTAAAATTCTCGGACCAGGTCCGGATATGCAAAACCACCGAGTAAAGCAAATTTTTTTCAACCATTGTCCGAAAACAATGAGTAGAAAGGAGATTCAGAAAATGACTCAAGCTTGATGGCCCTTTCCAGAAGAAGTGGCCTGTGCTTGAAGAATTCATTGAAATCAGATAAACCATTCCCCACAAACGGTTCAGAAGAATGAGAAGGGGAAGGGGGTCTCACTGGAGGAGAAGAAATAACAGGAGAAGACCGCACAGGAGGAGACAATGTTGAAGGAGAATCAGTTCTCGACTTTCTCTTGAGAGGCATGGTGAAAAAAAATGGAAGAGAAAGAGAAAACAGACAGAACCAACCAACAAACGATAAAGCCCTAATGGCTGAAAAATCTACTAAACCCTAGCTTAGAATATTGAGAGAAGACTACTGAACTAGGAAGCAGAAAATGAAGAAGCAGGTTGAAGACAGTAAAAAATTTTTTTTACCTGAACAGTAGGCAGGAAGGAGGAAGGTGACAGCGACAGCAGCACCGGGACACGACGCGAGAGGCGAGAGAAATCGAAGAAGGTGAAAAAGAACAGGGGTAAAAAAAAATGACCGCAATTTCACCTCTATATAGGCAAACAGAGTACGCTGCCAGCGAGCAACTGGCGACGTAGAAATGGGCATGTGCCAGATCAAGTAATACTAGAGAAGGCTGCATGCACGCTTCTAGCGACGTAGAAGGTTCACATGCACACACAAAGAAAAACATAGATTCAAGGCAGAGATTTATAAAAGAGGTTTGAACTATTCTTCATGACAACCTCATACTTCCAAACACAAAGCTAAGATTTTAGCTAAACCAAAAATCATCCAGATAATCAACTTATTCAATCTAAGAAGTACTTATCACAAAACTGATCTTGAAGTACCTATCAAAGTTAATTCAGATGTGGTACATTTCATATCAAAGAGCAAAATTTCCTTCATGGTTTCTCATACTATAAATTTTCTCCAAGATATTGAGCACATATGCATATTACTGAATCAATGCTTGAGAGAAATGAGCAACATTTTTGACTTTTACACTTCATACATATAGAAGGCTATTTCAGTGTAAACAATCTTGAAAAGTATAGACATATCCCAACTTCATTTTGGTGGCTTTCGCACATCAGAGACAGGTAGCCTTTTCTGATCTCTTTTTCTTTTCTTTTTAAAGAAGGCATTGACCCTTAAAAAACCTGAGTTTACAGTTCATTCCAAGAATATACCTTCTTTCTCTTTTTCTTTTTGAGATTTACAGTGGCTTTCACTCTAATCTCTATGGCAGCCATTTCCAAAACTTTTCTTTTCATAAAGGTGATAGCCTATAGATCCCAAGCTTTACCACACAATAAGCTTCAATACGTAAAGGTGTTTCAGAAAAAGATGCTGGTTAAAAATAAGAGATTTCTGTCAATATGCATAAATTCAATCTTCCTGAAAACAGATCTTAGTAATAAGAACACACAAATTCATTTTGAACAGATATGTAAGACATTTTACATCAAAATTAACTCAAAACAGAACCTGATTTTCAGTTTTGATAGCATACTCCTAGGGATTTCCTAAGAGTTTCAAATCTGTTCTGATCTAAAGGTTTAGTAAAAATGTCAGCCAACTGTTTTTCAGTAGATATATATTCAATCATAACAGTTTTGTCTTCAATCAACTCTCTTATAAAGTGATGCCTAATATCTATATGTTTGGTCCTTGAGTGTTGAACAGGATTCTTGGAGATATTTATGGCACTTTGATTGTCACAGAAGAGAATCATTTGATCTTGATCTAACCCATAATCAGATAACATTTGTTTCATCCATATAAGTTGAGTACAGCTGCTTCCTCATTCTGTAGTTGATGTCTTGTTCTTACTCCATCTGAAATTTTTCCAACAATTTGCTCAGTTGGGTGGTCTTTGAGAGTTCTAGTCAGAGGAATAACTTCATTGCTTGGGGATGCATCTCTGAGTTCATCCTCTTCATCTACAGCCTGCAAAAATTCACTGTCATTACTTTCATCATCTATTAGCACATTTATAGATTCCATTACAACAGATTTCTGTAAATTGAAAACTCTGTATGCTCTACTAGAAGAAGAATATCCTAGAAAAATTCCTTCATCACTTCTAGAATCAAATTTTCCTAGATTTTCTCTGTCCCTTAAAATATAACATTTACTTCCAAAGACTCTGAAGTATTTCAAGTTAGGCTGTTTTCCTTTCCAAAGTTCATAGGGAGTTTGTTTCCACCCAAATCTGATATACACTCTGTTACTAATGTAACAGGCAGTGTTTCAGCCCAGAATTTTCTTGAAATTTTCTTGGCTATCATCATGGTTCTAGCCATTTCTTGTAAAACTCTATTCTTCCTTTCCACAACTCCATTTTGTTGTGGGGTCTTAGGAGCAGAAAATTCATGTTTGATTCCTTGTTCTTCACAGAAATTGGAAAACATTTGATTCTCAAATTCTGTCCCATGATCAGATCTGATTCTAACAATCTTTCCTATTTGCAAGTTCTTTTCAACTTGAATTTGACAGCACAGATGTTTAAAACAGTTGAAACATTCAGACTTTCAGTCTGAATGTCCTCCCAGACTTTCAGTCTTTGTAGGTCCCATTAAATCCATATGAATCAGTTCTAATGGTCTTGATGTTCCTACAATGTTGGTTTTCTTGTGTGTGGCTTTGATTTGCTTTCCTTGGTTGCAAGGACCACACATTCCTTTCTTTTTATTTTTCCCAAACTTGGGAATTCCTCTAACCAGCTCAGACTTAGAGATTTTTGACAAATCTCTATAGTTAATGTGGCCAAGTCTTCTATGCCACAAATCAATTTCATTGCCTATGGAGGATTTTAAAGAACACTCATTGTTTCCAATAATCCCATAGCAATTATCACTTGTTCTTTGACCTACAAGAACAGTTCTACCAGATTTATCCAATATTTTGCATTCTTTTCTGGTAAAATTAACAAATAATCTGGAATCACATAATTGGCTAATACTGATAAGGTTTGCCTTCAAACCAGATACAAATAGAACATTCTTTAAGCAAACTCCACTTGGACCTGTAACAGTTCCTTTACCTTTGACCTGGGAGGTGCTTCCATCACCAAATGTAACACTTCCACCAAAGTATTCTTCAAAAGTACTGAACATAGCCTTATGACCACACATGTGTCTTGAACAACCACTGTCCAAGTACCACATGTTGACATCATGAGCTTTTAAAGCTACATGAACCACATTAGCAACTAAGGAATCTTTTCTTACCCAAATCTGTTTTTCAGGAGTCTTCTGAAAAGTACCTTCATCAACTACTTGAGTTTTTGAAGGAAGCTTCTTTGACAGATTTGTGACTTCCTGATTTAATGTTTCAGTCAATTTTAACAGGGAGTCAAATCTGTTGTACAAGTCCAGGGACTGACTTTGATTCACTTTTCTCTTATTATCAAAATATCCATCAGGGAAACCATACAATGCATAACACTTTGGTCTTATATGACCCTTTTTATTGCAGTGATGGCATACAGGTATGAACCTATGTTCAGAAAAATCAACATTTCTAGACTTGCCAGCATTTCTAAACTGTACAGATTTAGATTTCTCAGAAGTTGAAGATTTACCTGTTGGTCTTACTTCTCCAGCAGAAATTTTCTATGAAGATTCCTTGTTTTGATTACTTACACTCATTCTCTTTTCAGCAGAATTTGAGCTTTCAGGAACTTCCTTTGAAATTGATTCCTCATTAATTTGATGATTTCCTGTAGAAGAATTTGAAGCATTAGATTTGCTTGAATTTGAACCTTTCTCAAGTTCAATCACTTTACCTTGAAGTGCAGAAATCTGAGCTTCCTTTTCTTTTAGTTTTTCAGTTTTTTCAGTTAAAGAAGTTACCAGAAAATCTTCTTTGGAATGTCTTTCAAGTAACTTCTGGTTTATTGACTCAATTTCTGCAAGAGCTTTATTTTTCTCTGTTTCTGATTCCTTCAATTTTTTACTCAGTTTCTTGACTTTCTTCTGAGCTCTATTGAATTCCTTATAGAGCTGATTGTAGGCTTCTTGTAGTTCTTCTTCATCATCTGATAAAGTCTCTTTATTATCTCCTGCAATTCCAGAGATTGAACTACCAGAAGAGGATGAGTAAAATGAATTGAAAGCAGTAAAATTAGCAGAGATATCCTCATCAGATTGTGAAGAATTATCAGTGTTACTGTCATCCCAAGTAACCTGATAATTAGTCTTTTTCTTTTTATCCTTTGAGGGACAATCAGATGCAACATGTCCAAATCCTCTACATTTGTAACATTGAACTTCATCATTTTGAGAAAATTTCTTCTCCTTTCTTGGATCAGACATTTTCTTATCTGATCTCCTATTTGATCTGTCCATGGATGATGAAGAATTTGATTGTCTCTTTTTAAACATTTTCTTAAACTTTTTGGCTAAGAGAACAAGTTCATCCATATCAACATCAGAATTATCTGATTCTTCAGTATTTACAGATTTTACAGATTTTAGAGCTATTCCTTTATTTCTTTTTGGAATATTCAGATCTAGCTCATAAGTCTGTAAAGATCCTACCAGATCTTCAATTCTCATGTTATCTACATCTTTTGCCTCTTGTATTGCATTTACTTTAGGTCTGAATTTTTCAGGCAAAGATCTTAAGATTTTTCTAATAACCTTTGATGTAGAGATTTTTTCTCCAAGATTAAAACTAGAATTAACAATATCTGAGAGTTTAGCATAAAACTCATCAAAAGACTCATCATCTTTCATATATAGAGTTTCGAAAGATGTAGTAAGTCTTTGAAGTCTGGAAAGCTTGACAGTGAGGTTCCTTCATGAGTGACCTCAAGAATGTCCCAAGCTTCCTTAGCAACTTCACATGAGGAAATTCTCCTGAATTCCTCAACACTAATAGCACAAAATAAGGCATTCATTGCCTTGTTGTTCCATCCACATTGATCAGATTCATTTTTAGTCCACTGATCATAAGGTTTAGGGATCACAACACCTACTTCTGTTGTGATCTCAGGTGGATGATAACCATTACAAACCGAGAGCCAGACACGCTCATCGATTGATTTCAGGTAAGCTCTCATTCTTGCTTTCCAGTAAGAATAATTGTTACCTTCAAATAATGGAGGTCTAGAGGCAGATCCTCCTTCTTTTCCAAAATCCATGCTATAGATCTAGATCACACTTTGTATAGCAATTCAAAGTGAGTAGGCTTTGATACCACTTGAAAGAGTAGAGGACTACTCTATAGGTCCATGATCTATAACAATTCAGAATTGAACAATGCGGAAACAATACACAGAGAATTATACGAGGAAACCTGGATCCAGATCCAGGAAAAACCTCGAGTCTATATGAGGCGACTAACCCTTCGAAATCCACTATTGAATGAAAAGACAATTACAAAGGAGTACATACTTAACCTTTACAATTTGACTCACTCAACAGCAATCCACAGTTCGAATCCACGAACTGCAACACAGCTTGAATCCACAAGCTGCAGAACACGATCAGTCCAGATCGCAAAACAATCACTCACCAGTGATCCACAGTTCGAATCCACGAACTGCAACACAGCTTGAATCCACAAGCTGCAGAACATGATCAATCCATGTAACGCCCCGGATCCGAGTCACATGAAAAACCCGTAACTCGTCTCCAGAGGTTATTATAAAACTCAGGATCGCAATATCAGAGTGAAGGAAAAACATGAATACAACAAAAACTATATAACAGAGTGCGCTAAAATAATCCCAAACGAAAATAAACTCACATGACCAAGTGACTACCCGCAAGTATCGTCCTCTCTAGGAGCAGCTGAAAACAAAACAAAACAATACGGAATGAGATACGAATATCCCAGTGAGCAGCACATGCATGCACAAATACATTTATTTCAGTTCTAAAACATGCCACGATTATAACCATGTACAAGGAGGATAATACGCATATTCCGAATAATCCGACTAAACTTCAATAATCCAATTCATATCAGTGCGGAAAACCATCAGGTAAATCAAGCAATAACAATCCGTTTCCAATCCCGAAGATATCGATAAATAATGATTAATTGGCAACAACATAGCAAATAAGCATAATTTTTGTATCTCAAGATATAATTCTAGATATACCAATGTCACATAACACCAAGTCTTCTCATAACCATGCCCACGCCTCCAAATGTATATCCGGCCTACTCAGGGTTTCGGATATTGAAATGACTACGTCATCCAATGCAGGCCTACTCCCCGGGTTTCTGCATTGACAACCAGGCCTACTCAGGGTTTCTGGCTGCTCTACACCGGCGGGAGGTACAATACCCAATAATCGGTAAACGATATTCCATGAACCATAAATACCAACAAACCAGCGAATAAAACATATCACGTCAAACAAAATCAAATACCAACATTGGTCAATGTCATGACTATCGTTTAGTTGATAAATTAAACATGCCAAGTAGACACTCCACACCTCCATGTACACAGTTCCGGCCTACTCAGGGTTTCGGATACTCTGAAATGACGGCCTACTCAGGGTTTCGTCATCCAATGCAGGCCTACTCCCCGGGTTTCTGCATTGACAACCAGGCCTACTCAGGGTTTCTGGCTGCTCTACACCGGTCGTGGCAACACACAAGGCCATGCAATTTCAACAACCAACAATAACATCACATTACTAAGCTTAGACTCTGGATCCAGGACAAGCTAGACCAAAACAGTAAACATCGTATAATCTCGATTTCAATATCAAAACAAAACCATTCATTCCACATCACGTAAGAGCTCATCACAATTCATCACCTGTCCCTCTGGACCAAGCAGTACCTCAAGTACATTTCGTATTTTCTCATTTCCATAACACAAGTCATATGAAAGTAAAACTCAATCCATTCATACCAAAGAAAACCTTTCAATACGTATAAAGTTTCCAACAAGTGAAACCAGAATTACAAGAACTTCTAAATCAAAGCAGTGTATAGAATAAGGAAAAATAACTGATAACTCTTCCTAGTTCGGTGTCTGGCACAATACTCATAAGTAACCTAAAACCCAACTTGAAACTCATAAGATGTTCACAACATTTTCCTCTATTAATTTCATAGGCAAAATGGTTTCTCAGGTTCCTAAACAAGTGAATAGTGAAGTGGTTTAACCCCTAAGAAGTGCAATTACTCTTGGTCAAGTCAGAAATTCCATTTAATTAAGCAAAATAGGTCTACCGCTCACCTATCGAGGTGGGCGCGAGGTGGGCGCCGGTCGGCGGTAAAGAAAATGGTGAAAAACGACCTGCCGCTCACCCGACGCTAGGTGAGCGCGAGATGGGCGTGAGGTGGGCGTGAGGTGGGCGTGAGATGGGCGTGAGATTCGCGCGAGATGAGCGCCTTGTTTTCCACTTCGCGCGAGATGAGCGCGAGGTGGGCGCGAGATGAGCGGTGAGTCATTTTTAACAGGGCGCCTACCTCCGAGGTGAACGCCGGTGAGCGCGAGGTAGGCGGATACCCCCTGTGATTTTTCATTCTCTGTTATTCCAAGATCTACAAGTCTGGCCGGTTGGTTTAGGTCTGTAATTGCTCCAATACACTCCTAATACCCCCAAAACACTTCCCAACCATATTTGAAATTAATCTAAACACTTTCATTTTTAATTAAAACTTAACTCCGGATACCCTGTTCATGCAACTTTCCGAAAACCCAGAAACCAGAAAACCTTATACTATCACTAACCATTCAAAACATGCATACGAATAAGCTCGATAAAACCCAAAGGCAAACCCAGTGATAAAACAGTGCTACTCACTTGTGCTTCTTCCCGAACGAGAAAACCTCCAGCCGATCACTTCTCGGCCACGCGCGCGAATGAAAAGACTATCGAACTACACTTCTCGAGCAGAGGGAAATAACCCAAGTAAAATCAGCTCCGAAATCCTTCTTCCAGCACTTGCGATAGAGGGTTCTTCACGAACGAAAACCCTAGTCGCCCTCCAGCCGAAATCGCTCAGCTCTCCTGATAGACTAGCGAAAAATGTTTCCATAAGTAAGGTACGCGTATTCTCATAAACCCCAAAACCCTACTTTCCCCTTTTGGTATATTTCCCTTGCGATACATACGCCGCCCGATCACTCTTTAACTCCTTGATCCTATGCACGCTCGCTCACTGGAAACCCTACATTTTCCCGCATCCTCTTAAGCTTATTCTCTTTGACAACTAATGACCACAAATCTCCAGCAATAAATAAATTTTTGATTTAACCTGTACATACATCCATATGTGCATATACTTTTATTTTATCTACTGTTATTATTTGTTTATTTTTATTCTATTATTATTATTTCATTTTATTATTTTATTATTTATTATTTTTTTTACTCAAAACTGGGGTCTTACAATCCAGATCGCAGCAATCACCTCAGAATCCACTGAGACGATCCAATGCAGTAGGAATCCACCTACGCATCAATCAAGGCCGATCACCAGTCCAGGCGATCACACGATCAGATGAAGTTCCGAATTGAAGAAGAATCCTCTATCTTCAATTCCAGGTGATCTATCTCAGATCTCCCCCTCACTCGATCGCCGACTCTCTAAAGAAGATATGATCGAATCTCAAACACCTCAAGATTCGAAATCAAAAATAATCCCAAGAAAAAAAGTCACAATTAAAAATTACAACACGTCTATTTAAAGAATAAAACTCAGATCGCGTCGAGCACTGGTGGCGTCGTGAAGCGATCGATGTAGACGGCTGGAAGCGAACTCAAGTCCCGCTCAGAACAAGTTGAATCAGTTAAAAGCGCGCTGCTAGCGAGCTGCTAGCGGGAGGGTACGCGGCATGTGCACGGACCTTTCTTTCAAAACACTAATTCCCTTATGCGCTGCCAGCGGGGGTGGCAGCGGCGTTAAAGCTGTGTGGCAGCATCGTCTTCTTTTTCTTTACTCAATTAACTGAATTTTCATTATTTAATCTGCACATCTTGAAGCTTCATTAGAAGACATAATTTGTCAAACATTAGCCATAACAGGAGTGTGAGTTTTCACACTTACAGCACTCAACTTCCATGAGCACCTTTCTTGGTAGAGTAAACGATGACATCCACTGATATGCAATTGAAAGGATGACAGATTTTATGAGTTGAACTCTACCTGCATACGAGAGAACCCTTGCCTTCCACGATTGCACTTTCATCTTTATTTTTGTGAGTAGGGGTTCACAATCAAAAATCTTTAATCTAGTGGAGATAAGTGGTAAGCCTAAGTACCTGACTGGAAGTTTTCCAACTCCAACGTTGAACTCAGAAATCACTTGTTCTTGAATCACTTGTGGCACAGCACAAAAGAAAATAGAACTCTTCAAGTGATTGACCATCAAACCAGAGATGGATCCAAATTCCTCCAAGGTGTTGAAAATAGTTCTTATGGATGACACACTACCTTTTGAGAATCTCATTAAATCATCCACAAAGCACAACGCCTTTATGTCAAGCTTCTTGCATTTTGGGTGGAAGGCAAATCCCCTAGATGAGTTCTTGTTGAGCAAAGCCACAAATAGCTCCATAACCAGGACAAATAAGTAAGGTGGCATAGGGTTGCCCTGCCTAAGTCCTCTTGCTCCTTTGAAGAAACCCACTTGGCAACCATTAATGTTTAGAGAGAATGAAGGGGATATGATACAAGCCATAATCCATGATATGAATACCTGAGGAAACTTCATAGTAGTAAGAAGTTGAGGTAGCATCTGCCATCTAACAGAATCATACGCCTTCCTTATGTCTACCTTCAAAGCACACTTTGGGCTTCCTTTGTCAAGGTAGTAGTTGTGTAGGATTTCTTGGCATAGCATGACATTATCCGACATCCTTCTTGATGGGATAAATGCACTTTGGTACTCCCCTACCAGATCTGCAACAACTGATTTCAGCCTGTTTGCAATTATCTTAGATATGCATTTATATATTGTATTGACACATGAGATAGGCCTGTAGTCCTCCACCTTGTTTGGGTTGTTACACTTTGGAACTAGTGTTATAAGAGTGTTATTGACTTGCTTCAGCAACATACCTGAGTCAAAGAAACTTTTAACCGCCTTCATGGTATCCTTTCCCACTATTGACCAAGCTTCCTTAAAGAACACAGAAGTGAAGCCATCTGGCCCAGGGGCCTTGTCATTCTTAAGGCTGAAGATCGTGTCTCTAATTTCCTATTCAGACACACATCCAATAAGCTGTGCTGCTTTCTCATCATCAAGCTTCCTAGTGATCAGGTTTCCAATATCAACAGGACCTATCGATTGGCTGCTGTCATTACCCAAAATAGCTTTGTAAAGATCAATAAATGTCTGTTTGAGTTCCTCCCACTCTGTCACTTTCTGGCCATCTTCCTTGTACACACTCAAAATCTTGTTGTGAGCTTGCCTACCTATCATTGCTTTGTGAAAGAAGGAAGAGTTTGAGTCCCCCCTCATGAAGCCACTGCACCCTCGATTTTTGCCTTATTTGGGACTCCAAGTATGCATCTGCCTTTGCAAGTTGAGAAGTTAATCTCCTTTCTTTCATCACCAAGTCTTCATTTGTTGGGTTAGTACACAATTCCCACTAGCAATTATGCAGGTTCTCTCTATATTCATGAACTTTTGCCTCCAAGCCTCCAAACGTTGCCTTACTCTAGACCTTAAAGGTAGCCTTAAGATGCTTTAACTTCTGAACAAGTCTAAACATGTCAGTACCTGAGAATTCCTTCCTCCATGCATCAGCTACCAGGGGCAAAAACTCCTTCTGCTTACACCAGAAACTAAAAAACTTGAAGGGTCTCGGCCCAGGAAAAAGATCAGGAAGGATGGACACAATAATTGGACTATGATCTGAAATATTCGGAGGTAGAAATTCGGCCTCCACAGCTGGAAACTCATAGATCCATGCATGGTTCACCAACACCCTATCCAATTTGCACATTATACGGCTGTTCCCTGCACTTTTGTTACTCCACGTATACTGCAGACCTTTATACTTTAGTTCCACAAGAGCACAATCATCTATAAAGGTATTGAATTCTTTTACAGCTCTATGGTTGATGCCTTTACCTCCTACCTTCTCCATTTGGGTCCTAACACAATTGAAATCCCCTAGAATTATCCAAGGGCAAGAAACTGCATTTGAGGTCATGCCAAAGTGTCGATCTCTGTCCCTGATTATTTGCTGCATAAACAAAAGAAGCAAAGCATTGCTTCTTAGTATCAAGAAACTGCATTGCTTCTGGAGGTTCCTATGTAAAATTTATGGTTACTTTATTAATACAATTTGGACTTACTTTCCAAAAAAAAAATTGGAGCGGTTTGGTATGGTTTCCATTGAATGTACTTCGCCATGCTTTCATATTGTGGTTGTCTATTAGAATGAGATTATCCACTATGGACAGGTTTCTAAAGTGGGGGATTATTCAAGAATCAAGGTGCATCCTCTGTAGAAGACACCTATTCTTTGAATGTGAGTACAGTAAAAAAGTTTGGATGAAGCTTCAAAAACTGAATTGTCTTAACGCAAAGGAAAGGAAGTGGAGTGAGATAATCACTTGGGTTGAAACAAGATGGTTGAAGAAAGGTGCCACCAATCTATTGAGGAGATTGACGTTAGCAACTATTGTTTATCACCTGTGGAAGGAGAGGAACCGGCGGGTGTTTAAGAATTCTTATCTTCCCCGTGAAACAATTGCAAGGTTTGTTGAGATTGATGTTACTACTCATTTGGTGGATCAAAAATTGGTCACTAAAGATTCAGATCTTCATAGGAAAGTCGCTCAAAACTACAACCTTGATTGGAGCTTTATTTAGCTAGGTTTGTATTGGTTAGTATATTTGTAATGTTTTTTTTTTTGTTTTGTTTTTGGAAAGAAAGATAGTATATATGAATATGAAAATTTACAATAGCAATTCCATGTACCCTCGGTACAACTCAAGTTATCTCTAACAAAAGACACTTAGACTTCCTCAATGATCACAGTTAATCATAACCCAAAATACAAAGGAAGACCCACGACCTATAGTAATCATGACCTAAAGTAACCATGTAACCGTTAGGCCCCAGTTATGGACTAGTTCTCTGTTAGCTGGAGAGTCTTTAACAAGTGATGATACTGCTGAGAACTTTCCTTGCACATCCCATTTGATTCGGTTGAAAATTTTTTCCTTTGGTAGGTAAGAATTTTTGAACCTTCTTCTATTGTGTTCCATCCATATGTGATAAACAGTGGCTGCAAAAGAAGATTTCTTGAGTGCTGATGTCATCTCCTTACCCTTGAATCTAACCACCATCCATTGCACCTCTTCTTGCCAAGTTCTTATAGTTCTATTGTAACCATTGAGTCTCAACACCTGTTCCCACATGGCCTTACAATAAGCACATTCAAATAGGATGTGGTCGATGGATGCAGAGTTGTTTTGGCAAAATATACATCTCGAGCTAGATGCAATGCCAAATCTGCACAATCGGTCTTGAGTTAACAATCTCTCCTTAATTGCAAGCCATGTGGTGAAAGCATGTCGAGGGATGTTGAATTTGAACCAGATGAGTCGATGCCAGGGAACTATAGAGAGGGGATTTCTCAAGTAATCATATGTCTCTTTAATTGAAAATTCTCCAGATTTGCTTGGGAGCCAAGAGATTATGTCCTTACCAGTTGGATCAGTCCTTGGGATATTGTCGAGTTCTGCCCGTGCTTCTTGTAAGTGTATCGAATTTCTTCTACTCGTGAATAATGTCGAATCCCAATCATTGTTCTGAATGATGTCTTCTACTTTTGCATCCAAAGTAAGGCCTGAATCGTAGATGATTCGATGACCAAATCTCTTATCAAGAGGGCCACAAGGGAGCCAAAAATCATACCATAACCAAGTTTGTTTACCATCTCTCACCTGGTATCTAGCAAGATTCTGAGCTTCATTCCTTAATTTCAAAATTTTCCTCCATGCCCATGTATAGGTACTAGGGACGTTAAGCTTCCAGAAGTTTCTTCTTTTAATGAGGTGTTGTTTAACCCAATTGACCCACAAGGAAGCATCAGTAGTTGCTGATATGAGTTGCCATAGTTTCTTCATGATCGCTGCCTTGTTCCACACCTCGATATTTTGAAGACCCAAAACTCCCTCTTTCTTTGGTGTACACACTAGTTGCCAATTGACAAGTTCCATTTTCCTGTTTTCCTCCTTTCCACCCCATAAAAAAGTACAACACAACTGAGTTATCTTCCTTGTTATGGTTTTCTGAAATTTAAGCATGATAGCCAATGCACTTGGGTTGCAAACAACACGGCTTGAGTGAGTTGGAGTCTGCCGGCATGTGAGAAGAACCTGGCTTTCCAAGACTGTATCTTGCTTCTGATGTTCTCAATCAATCTTTCGCAATCATAGTGATTCAACTTTTTGAAAATTAAAGGTAATCCCAAGTATCTTACCGGCAAAAGTTCCAGTACCGAAGCTTTTGTTGTATCATCTACTCCACTAAAAAATATGGAGCTCTTGTTTTCATTGTAACTCAGGCCTGTGAACCTTTGAGCTGCTTCCAAAGCCTTAATGAGGGTTGCCATTGATTGCACCTCTCCCTTGGAGAACAAGAAAATGTCGACTGCGAAGCACACCGCCGAGATGCCAAGTTTTGCACATTTAGGATGGTAGGAGAATCTGGATTGTGTAGACTTTCTTATGATACCTGTGATCAGCCCCATGACCAAGACAAACAGGTAGGGTGATAGTGGGTCACCTTGCCTCAATCCTTTATTTCCTTTGAAGAAACCAACTTGAGTTGCCATTTAGAATCAATGAGTAGGAAACCGAAGTAATACATACCTGAACCCAGTTAATGAACTTAGATGGGAAGTTACAGCATTGGAGGATCTTGGGAATAATACTTAGATTGACTGAGTCAAAAGCCTTCTTCAAGTCAATTTTAATAGCACATCTCGGTTGACCTCTGTCTAGATGATAGTTGTGCACGAGCTCATGGAAAAGAAGAACATTGTCAGCTATACTTCGGCCTGGTAGGAATGCTGATTGGCAATTGCTCACTAGGTCATCCATCACTGGTTTCAATCGATTTACTAAAATTTTTGAAATGCATTGTAGATGGTTTCAACACAGGAAATTGGTCTGAAATCACCCAAATCTGTTGGGTTTTGAACCTTCGGTATGAGTGAAATGAATGTGTGGTTGATCTGTTTTAGAATTTTCCCTAATTCAAAAAAAATCTGCAATAGCATCCACCACTTCCTCTCCAACTATGTCCCATGTTGCCTTGAAGAATGCTGGTGTGTACCCATCCGGTCCCGGTGCTTTGTTATCCTTTAGACTGAATGAAATGATCTTAATTTCTTCCCTGGACACCTCTTTGCATAGGTCGTTAGCCTGGAGATCATTTAGCTTACCTCTTATGAATTATTGAATATTGTCATATTGAAATTCCATTGAGTTCAATTGGTTTCCCATGAGGTTTTCAAAGTGGTTTATGAACATTGTTTTGATTTCATCTTGGTTGGTAATCTTCTCCCCTTGACTATTTTAGATGCTTTTTTTTTGGGAAAGTAAGTAAGTTTCCATTAATAGAATTAAAATATGTAATTTACATAACATGAGCACCTTCTTGGGTGGTTAGACAAGCTATCACCAAGAAACCCAACTAACCATCATAACAACCATACAACACCATACAAAACAATGTATTAAGGAGTTAATTTTGGCAAAGCTGCAAGTCAAGAGGACACCAGTGGAACACCAACTACTGTGCAATTGGAACCTATTGGGCATGATCAACTAGGGCCTTTGAGAGACGTTTTTAAATTGTTTCATTTTGTAGAATGGTAGCATGTAGTTTAGCTATGGTCTTTTGAGAGCTCTTGGCTATGGTAGCTTGAACCACACTTTGTGGTGAGCTGTATCTTATGTACATCCTTTTTCTCCTATTTTATATTATTTTACTTACTTTTCAAAAAAAAAAACAAACCCCAATTAGATGCAATCTACCTATTCTTGGGTGAATCTTTGATCTTAATCTTTGCATTGCAAAGCTTTGTTTGCACATCTTCAATCACATACCAATATGGGGAAGGTAACTATTTTTGAAAACTCTTCTATTTCTCTCACACCAAACATGATAAACAACTACTGCCAATGCTATCTTGATAAGTGGTTGAGGGAACGTGTGACCTTCCATATCTTGCAGCCATTCAATAGTGTGGTGGAAAAAAAGTTGTGTTATTATCCCCTGTTCAAAGCCATTGGATTCTCGATTTTTGCCTCAATTGGTCCTTTTGAGAGCGATACAATGTAGCCATCTGACCTCTCAGTTCCTTTTCCTTGGCAGTTAATGGTGCATTTGCAAGGTCAGTATCTAAGCACTTCTGGCACCCTCTCAATTCTGATTGCATGTGCAACAATTTGCCATTGATGTTATAGAATTTCATTCTACTCCAAGTTTTTAGCTTAGCTTTGAGTGCTTTCAATTTGGCCATTAATCTGAACATAGGAGTTCCGTTGACATTGATAGACCATTCGTCCTTCACCACCTGCAAGAAGTCCAATTCTTTGACCCAATCATTGAAGAATTTGAATGGTCTAGGGCCTTTATGAGCCATTGAGCCAATGCTAATGACACAGGGACTATGATCAAAGAGTCCTGGTTGCATGAAATCTGCTTCGGAATCGATGAAGTGGAGGAACCACTCTTGGTTAACCAACGCTCTGTCCTGTTTACATGCTATCCTGTTCGATCCCATACTGCTATTACTCCAGGAAATTTTTTTTTTTGGATGGTAAGCCAAAAAGTTTAATAATAATAAAAAGAGATGTACAATGAGGTTAATACAAATGGGGTAGTATCCCTACATACTTAAAGAGGAGAAGAAATATGCGGCTGCATTCCATGCATGCAAACCGTCACTAGAAAGACAATGCTAGAAAATTCAAACTCTCACACAAGACACTTCAGGTGCACAACAAGAAAAAAGGTCAAACCATCATTGAAAAAAGACATCCCAACTATACTCCAAGCTTCCAGTTCAACTCCCAATCACTCACGATTTTCATATTTCGTGGTGTGTCTTTAGCCATAAAATCCTTGTTAGAAAGCCTGGTTTGGACATCAGTATGAATGTGACTCAAAACGACTTCATGAGGTAAGTAGCTATTCTTGACAATGCGCCGATTTCTCTCCCTCCATATGTAATACACGGCTGCTCTGAGTGATACTCTAGCAATAATTCGAATGGGATCTGAATTGATGAACCTTCTTTGAGCCATAATTCTTTCAGACCAGCTTTTTCTTTGATACATAAAGCCATTCAAAGCTAACACCTGCTGCCAAATTTGTTTGCTGAATTTACACTCAAAGAATAAGTGATCCTAGTTCTCATCATGCTCTCTACATAGGACACATAGCTGTTGCAGTATGATACCCCAATTTGAAAGCCTCTCTCGAGTTAATAATCTTTGATAAATTGCTAACCAAAGCATAATGGCATGTCTGGGTATATATAGAGGAAACCATACTAAGTGGCACCAGGGAACATTACCTCGATGTAAGTCAAGAGCCGAGTATGCCAATTTAATATCAAAAATGGTAGTTGTAAGCACCTCATTTTTGCGCCCCCGGAAGTGCTGGAAATGCAAACCCTAGCTAGAAAGTCAAACCCTAAGGGTGCAAAAGTTGACTTTTTGATTGAGTGATAATTTACCACCTTGCTTTATCTCAGTGGATAGAGTATCCTGACGTGGTTCCAACGCAATCGAGCTTGTTGAAATCGGAGTCCGGATGAAGGATTTACAGGCGGATCAAACTTGAAGGGGAGCAGAAATTGACTTTCTGCTAAACCCCAAAACAACTGCCCAAACTTGTCACAGTGGATAGGTCATCCTGACACGATTCCAACGCAACTGAGTTTGCTCGAATCGGAGTCCCGGATAATAAGTTATGAGCAAAACAAGAAACCCTAAAAACTGCCAATGTGGCAAAAAACAGCAGAAAAAGGTGTCTGGGGCAAATCTGTAAATAATCAGAACATTCAAAAATATCTGAGGGCATATCTGTAATTGCTTAAGGATGAGTCTGTAAATATGCAAAATGCTAAAAATATCTCAGGGATGAATTTGTAAATATCAAAAGTTCTAAAATATCTCAAGGATTAATCTGTAATTATCTGGGGATTAATCTGTGAATATCAAATTGATGAAAAAATAGCTCAAGGCCCAATCTGCAAATATCAAGATTTGCTATCTCTCTCTCATGATTAGTGTTCCCCATGTGCATCCCCCATACATCATGCATGCGAACACCTCTCTCTCTCTCTCTCTCTCCCTCATGAGCATCCATGCATGCACCTCTCTCTCTCTCTCTCTCTCTCTCTCTCTCCCTCATGAGCATCCATGCATGCATCTCTCTCACTCTCTCTCTCATAATTGATTTTTCCCATGTGCATGCATGTGCATCATCCATGCATGCAACACCTCATGCATCTCTCTCTCTCTCTCTCTCTCTCTCTCTCTCTCTCTCTCTCTCTCTCCCTCCAAAAACCTTTTTCCCATGCATGCATCATCTTCATTATAAAACCCCCAATGGAACCATACGTAAGGAGGGGCTCACTTTTGGATTCCATTTCTTTTCTCTTCTCTAAGATCTCTCCAACCTCTCCAAGCTCTCCCATTCGTCCCCTCCCAAAAGCCTCTCTTCTTCTTCATCTCTTACCACCCCATTACCCCCTTGGAACCCCCAAGACACTAAAAAGCCTATCTTAAGCTCCTCTCCTTCCCCTCTTCCTCATTTTTACTCAAAAAAAGAAGCCTAAGGAGGTGCTGTTGGCTCAAGGAAGAGGTGCTCCAGCAACTCTGAAGCCTTTAAGAGAGCTCCACGCTCTTAATAAGGAGGTGTAAACACTCAAGGTGAGTTCCCTTGTGAATTTTATTTAATATATTTGAATATTGGCAAGAAGTGAGTATTTTTATTCATCTTCTAGTGTCATGTACTTGCTGTTTTGTCATGATATGCTTCACTCCTTTATTTCAAGTGTAGACAACCCCATGGTAAGAGGGGAATGGTAGCCGGTTGTGTACGGAGAGGAAGAGAGATGCTTGTGGTTGGTCTAAAGGGTTCATGAGCCATCCTACAGTTGCTGTTTTTTTTCCTCCCTTTTATTAATGGTTTCTGATTTTTTCAAAGGAGCATGTTCCTCTTATGCAAGTCTAATATATCCCTCCAAACAACCCCCCTTCCTCTCCCTTTCTTCAATTGTTCTCTTTTTAAAGCTGAGTAGCAAGGTAAGTTAATATGATCATGACCAAGACTAGGTGTGATGCATGCTAGGTTCATTATTTTATTCTGTTTATATACGGCTAAGTGTGTATTTTGTCTATACATGAATCTTTCACCCTTGAGAGCATACTCTTGTTTTAGGACTAGGTAGACATCACTTTTCTTCTACTGTTTTGTGTGTTTTTATAATGATTTCTATCCCTTTTTAGCTACTGTTTTCAGCTTCATGAGGTCACCCCTACTTGACTTTGTATAAGGCCTATTCACATGTCTATCTCTTCTCTTGTTAGGAATATGTCTAGGTGTTACATATGCACCATGGTTTAATATGATTTTGAATGAATGTAAAAATCTGTTTTTTAGTTAATTTTGTAAGTACAATAAACACACACTTACACATGTTGATATGAAATATACTTCTTAAAATAAGTTGTATGACATTACCTATTCTTAGGATCATGAGAATGATGATTTCTTTTACTAATTTTACAAGTTTTACCAAGATACTTTTTGTTTTATTAAGTTACTATTTTCAATTGCATGAAACCATTCTTCTTAGCCTTATGGATACCCCATAAATATGTCCATTCTTTCATTCATTAGAATTGTGCTTATATATGCCTCATGGTTGTTTCTTTTTGAGCATGAGATGCCCAAAACAGGGATGCTTGATCCCTGTTTAAGTGCTAGACTCAACTCAAAAGAAAAGAGGGGGGGAGGCCCCCACCCATTATCTTTGGATTTAGTTTTCAAAACCCCAAAGAAGAAGTCAAATGGCTTCATTCAGGCTACTGTGGGCCCACACAGGGGCCCACATAGTATCCGGACATGCCCACAAGCACCAAGGTTTGTTTTTCTGTAGAAAATTGAAAAAATTGATTCTCACAGGTTACCCGGAAACTCAGACCGGTTACAAGGGTTTTTTGGCTTATCCACAATTTAATTTCGGATAAACTAGAAATAAAGTGTATCCGAAAATAATTTTCGGCTACACTATATCCATTGTATAGCCGAAAATAATTTTCGGCTACACTATATCCATTGTATATCCAAAATTGAATTTCGGTTGCATTAAAATTTTAATAAAAATCAGATTTTTGATTGTTTATCAATTAATTGGATTGTTTACACAATGCCAGGTGAACCAGCAGGGTGTCCGGGTCAACCGGAAACCCAAAATGGGACATGGGCTTCTAAGCCCAATTTGATTCCTTAGTGGGCCTTCCAATAGGGCCCACCTAGCCCAAGATCATTCCTGAAGATAAATAAGATAATTAAAATGATTTAAATGGGCTTAAACCCTATGAGGCCCATCAAAAGCCCAAACTTGTAATGCAGGCTTAGTTTAGGACTACTTTGGCCGAGACCTCGGGCCAGGGCCTGTCGGGCCCACTGAGCCCATCAACCCAACTGGGTGGGGTCCAACACCCTGATCCATTGAACCGTGGACCACCCGGTCCAAATCTAGACCATGGGCCCCAAGCCCAAGGTCTAGCCTATTTTGAAAATTAAATAAATAAATCCAAATAAATTATTTGGCAACCATGGTGAAGCCCACCCAATAGGCCCACCAAACCAATCAGACCAAACCTAGATAAAACTTAACCTAAGTCCAACTTAAACCTTAAGTTAAAAATAATCAAAAGTAACCAAAGCCCACAGGGCCCAATAAGGGAAATGTGGACCGAACTCGGCCCACCAAGGTATCCGTAGACCTTCCAACGGGGTCTACCAAATCCGACCCAGGTCACTTAAATAATTAAGATAAAATCAAATAAAGGGACCCACACCACTTAGGTGGTCCCACCAGACTTAACCAAATTGCATGATGGATTAGGAATTGGGTGAGTGAGAAACCAAGTTGACTCAAACCAGGATAAACCTATGGGACCCGTCAAACCGACGAGGTGGACCGGGGTGTCTACAGACTTCCTCGGACTGCAACCGAGACCCTACTTAGAATCTCAAGCCGCAGACCAACCTAAATAGACAAACCTAGGCACCCAGGTGTCTGCCTACACCCCATCAGGCGGTGGCGACTCCAACATTCCCGTTCTACCCATCCGGAGGCACGCGAATCCGTGCGCCCCGCGGTACGGCGTTTCCGATGCGCGCACAGCCTAGCGACTCCACTGGGGATTTCTCGACCCAATAGAACCCCTGGTTAGAATGAGTCAATAAAAGAGGGATTTAGTAGGTATTAGGGTTTTTTCCATCTTGTTTAGTGAGATGTAAAATGCATGCAATTATGCTTTCTGGGGAGTCCTGTCAAACGGAAGCGATAATTGCCTAAGGCAAGTGGATTTTAATGAGACCATTATGACCCGTTCATTTACCTGGGGACTCTCCCGGAACCTCGTATTGCGTGCCAGTTCTGCACCTTGCTATGTAAGAGGGTAAAAATTCTTTTATCAACGAAATCCAGACAAAACTCACCCGTATAGACACAGCACATAGCCCAACTGCACACACGGGCACCCCACCACACCGTGGATGATTTACCGCTTTAATAAAAACTGCATGGGGTGACACGCACGAGGGAGACTGCGTGAATGATCCGAACTAACTTGAGATATGTGGATACTACACGGATATTGCTCTTCTCATCCAAGACTTAGACCTCTCTAGCAACCACCCTTCTGTTCCTATGAACTTACTTTTGGGATGGTATTAGCCCCATGCTCCCGTGGCTTGCCGGGGAAAGCAGGGTAAACTTATCTCCCCAGGTTTCTGGATTCCTTAGCGCCATTGGTTTCTTGTCGTGGTATGCGAGGGCCTAGTACTTGGCTCAGACCCTTGTAGGCTTATGTCTCAGGCTGGGTATCCTTTCCCCACCTAACGTTTCTGAATGAACCACGCTTTGTGATTGTGATGTGATATGAATGATGAATATAAAAGGATTAAAATAGGAATAAACCCCAAGAGTCCATCAAGGGCAGCAACCCCCGCTTTTTGCATCAAATGGAGTAAACCCTAGATCATGAGCTGCCTTAGCCCTAATTCAGGAAGCTAACCCAACTTTGATCAGGGAACCACCCCCGATCCATGCATCGAGTCCTGTGAGCCGTGGGCCTTGACCCATTGAGTCCGCTGGAAGCACCCTGAGTCTCGATCAACCTTTTTGAGCAGATGAAAACCGGCCAGATCAAAACAATCAGATGAAAGCAGGCCAGATCAGAACAAGGGCAGGAAACCCTAGATCTAGGAATTTTAGCTTACCCGCCTTGGAAGCAACTTGTACCCTTCTTTTGGGCTCCTGACAGCTATAAAGATGAATTCTTTGTAGCTTTTGTGAATATCGTGTAAATTTCGCCCTCGCTGGCAAGTTGTAAGTTTCGCTGTGGCCCAACACCAAAAGCAAATGGAAGAACAGATGAAAGACAAAAGGCTGATCAGGACTTGGATGTGCTTCCTTACACAAGTATGTTTAGGAGTCGTGCCTCGATAGGTACCAACCTTTTTTAGGATTGTGCACACACTCTTGGGTGTTTTGATAGTTTTTTGTTAACATAGACTTTCAGGATGGTAATAGTACTTGACTTTCACTTTACTTGTGTATATGCCTGTTTATACATTAAGGGCACACACTTTGAGATCATTTGCACAAATGTTTTTGGTCAAACCACTTTCGAAGATGCTCAAAAGAATTTCGAAAACCAAAATCGCCTTCGGGCGTACATCAAATCGCCTCTGGGCATACATCAAATCGCCTTTGGGCGTATATCAAATCGCCTCCGGGTGTACATCAAATCGCCTTCGAGCATACATCAAGCCGCCTTCCGAGGCACACATCAAAGCACACAATAAAGTGACCTCCGGGCCTACATTGAATTGTCTTATACGACATAAACACCGTATTTTGCAATGCGCAATAAACCATCATCTGTGGTATATTAAGCTAGCAATAATAGACAAAAATCAAATCGCCCATCTTGTGGCGTACATTCTCCATGCCATTCATGGCACGATGCGAGCTGTCCAGAATGCATTTCCTGATTTTTATAATTCCTTTGCCACTGCATGATTTCAAAGGATTTTACAATCACTGCCGATCAAGGCATGGATTTTGAGGTTTAGTCCTCACAATAGGTTTTTCAAGGATTTCCACTCATAAAGCACATGTTGCACAATTTTTGAAAACCGTCAGATACGGTATGTTCTCCAGAGTTTCAGATCTCTGAAAGACCATGTTACAAGGTTTTAAACTTCACAAATCTTAGGAGTTTTTTGGTCAATCGGGGCACTGTCACACTCTCTTTGCAGTGTTGTTTTGTCAGGTCGTGATTTTCATGCATGAACCACCTTGTATTTGTTTTTGCTAATCATGGCACAAAAGCACCACTCATGCTGTAATGATCTCGTCACACACGACACCTCGTTCATAATTAAAGAAGGGACTGATCAAAATTTCTGATAAATAGGTACAGTTCGGATATTTCACATTTAGAGCATCATTCATAACTCTGCCTTCACAGTGAGAGAGGACTACAATGAATTCTTCCGAGGCCCCAATTCCATCATCATCACAGCAAAGGGCCGAAGAACAACTGGTCATAACGGATCTAAGCCCACAAGTGGCCATGATGCATGCCACGGGGATTCGAATGCCAAAAATCTAGCCAGGGCAACCACCTCAGCCAGCACCCATGGCAGCACATCCGCCACCACAGGACGCTCCATTCCCACATCTGGTGGCAGTTCCCATCCATCCTCCACGGCAAGAACCATTTGTGCCTATCCAACTGGGGCAGGAAGCGCGAGACTGGAATAGGGCATGGGAGGCCCAGCTGGAGGAAAGATTGGCAGCAATCAAAGAGGATCACATGGTACAGCTGGCAGCAATGAAGGAAGATAGAAAGGCACAGATGGCCGCCATGCGTGAGGACCTTTTGAAACAGCTCCAGCCAAGCATAGTTCAAAATGAGGCTACGCTAGAAAGTCTTTGCTTCTTCTTTGATATCCAACTCCCAGCCAAGTTCAGATGCCCTAAGCTGCACCAGTTTGACGGCACAGGCTGCCCATCGAACCATCTACGATCCTATGTTGGCGACATGTGCCAATATGCGAAGGACGAGAAGATTATGGTTCAATTCTTCCAGAGATCTCTAACTGGGCAGCATATGCTTGGTTCCTAAGTCTGGATAAGCAGAAGGTTAAGACATGGAATGACCTCGCCGTCGTGTTCATCCAGCAATACTACTTAAATAGCCAAATGGTTCAAACCATAACCGAATTGCAGAGGCTGTCAAAGAGAAACTGCGAGTCTGTGAGAGACTACGCTAAAAGGTGGATGGAACTAGCCAACGTGGTGCAACCCCCTCTTCTTGAACAAGAGCGGACTTCCTAGTTCATATCTTCACTGGGACAACCATACTTTACAATGCTGTTGGGACAGTGCACTGCAAGCTTCACTGACCTAATCATGGCGGCAGATAGAATTGAGATGCGGTTAAAATGGAGAAGCTCGGAGGCTCCATGTAACGCCCCAGATTCGAGTCACGTAGAAAACCCGTAACTCGTCTCCAGAAGTTATTATGTACAGCAGGATCGCACTATCAGAGTGAAGGAAAAACATGAAATCAATACAAAAACTACAAACAAAGTGCGCTAAAAGAAACCCCAAAGTATTAACTCACATGGCCCAATAAACAACCCGCAAGTATCGGCTCTCCATATGTATCTGAAAAAAACAAAACAAAAGCAAAGGAATGAGATACGAATATCTCAGCGAGCAGCACATGCATGCACAAATACAAATTTACCAGTTGTAAAATATGAATCGAATAATCACACGAGTAAGACAGGCAATAATTCGAGTGGAACCGACTAAAACCCCTAATAATTTATTTAAGCCAAGGATATAGATAATAAAAATCAGTACGTATTTAAAACGGAAATACGTTTGTCAATTCAATTTTCAATTGATTTCAAAAGAAACAATATCATTATATCCACGGCTCGAGAAAACCGGTTTCTACAACAATCCAATAATATGACTTAAACTAGATAAACAAAACCCAACATTGGTCAATGTCATGAAATTATTTGATTGGTTAATCAACATGCCAGAGCGACCTCCACACCTCCATGTACACAGTTCCGGCCTACTCAGGGTTTTGAATACTCTGAAATGACGGCCTACTCAGGGTTTCGTCACCCAATGCCGGCCTACTCAAGGTTTTGACATTGACAACCAGGCCTACTCAGGGTTTCTGGCTGCTCTACACCGGTTGTGGCAACACTCTATGGCCATGCCATTACTCCAATAAAACAAAGGCATCACATTACTAAGCTTAGACTCTGGATCCAGTACAAGCTAAACCAAAACCGATAAATAACTATATAAACTCCGCATTCAGTAAACCAACATTGATTTCAAACCTGTGTATCCCAATACACTCATCACCAGTTGTTCCAACCAGAACATCAACTCACACAATTCGAAGGTTCCCAACCTCACAACAACATTCTCATGCAATAAAATTCCTCTTACTCACACAAAACCATTCAATACTTTTCATGCATTTGATAGTGAACGAAACCAATTTAAACAATTTCAAAAAAAAACCAGAAAACAGATGAAGTATATACCAAACATGGCTCATTTAAGTATAGGATCATAAATAGCAACATTTTGCCTAACTTCCTTAAACTCTCCCTTCGAATAATTCATATTAATGTTCAGAAGGAGATTCAATAGTCTCAAATTTTGGTTTGACTAGTATAGTATTTTCTAACATCCTAACTAGTCAGTAAGTGCTTAAAACCCTCAAAGTGTCCTCTGTATATCATTTTTATCAAATCACAACTTACGGCAAAAATTGGGCTTGTGCTGACCTCTAGCACTAGGCGCGAGGTCGGCGGTAAGTTATTTCTTATCAAAGCCTGCCGTGCTTAGTTCAAAGTTTACTACGCGCGAGTTGAGCGCGCGATAGGCGCGAGACTCGCGCGACATACACATGAAGAAAACGAAACCCGCGCGAGATACGCGCGCGATGGGCGCTGACTCGGCGGTAAGTCAAATTTTTCGTTTCGCCGACCAGGTCAGTTGGCGCTGGATCAGCGCCACTCGGCGGATACCCCTCTGTTTCATCGACTCTTTGTTAGTTCAAGATCTATACGACTGGCCAAACTTTTTCCCTCTGTAACAATTTTCCTAGTCTCCAAACATTTCCAAAACACATTTAAACCACTTTTGAAATTAATCTAGACATTTGAAATTAATCTAGACACATTTTTATTTATCTCATTCAATCGTAAAGAAACCACACTCGGACTATCTCCGTCCAGAAACACATGAATATCTTCTTCCAGAAAACATATGCATTTAGATTAAACCTACGAATAATACGAAAACCCAGGTTTTAAAACAGTGCCACTCACCTGAACTGAGGATCTTCTTCTAGCTTCCTATCTTTCTTACAGACTCCAGATCCAAGCTTTTTGGCCTTCAGAGATCCAAGCTTTTCGGCCGACGCCCTATACCAGGCAGCGACTTTTTCCCCAACCTCCGAAAATTTTCAATCTTAGCAATCTATTTATAAACTTCGCAAAGTTTAACCTAATTTACCCCCGACATTAACTTAACCTTCAGGATTCCCTATTTACCCTTCATTGAAGTTGAGGTTACTTGAATTATTTATTTGCTAAGTTCCTATTCACTAAAGTTTTTAAGTTCGCACTTTATTTCTTAATAACATTCTACTTATTTTCTTTGTCAACTAAAGACCACAACTCTTTGGCTGAAAATAACTTTTTGATTAAACCTACTAATAAAAACTTTTTTTTTTTTTCAAAACTGGGGTTTAACACTCCATGACAAGCTTGTTGCATGGAGCAATCTCAAGTGGCAAGAGGCAAGAGAATGACAACGGCACAAGTACAGTTAACCACGTACAACCTTCTACGCCATTTCACATCTCTTCCTCAAGAAGCGTGAGCCTCCCCTCCGCTAACAATGCCGCGTCTTGCCTCAGGAGGCGTCTCACCAAGGAGGAAAGAAAGAACCGGGAGTTCACTCCACTTCGTACATGTTGGCTGAATTGTTACCAATGCTCTTGAGAGAGGGACACCTACAACTGGCAACACCGAATCCTAAGGCATCTAAAATGAAGGGCTATGATCCAAACAAGAGCTGTGAGTACCACATGGGCGTACAAGGCCACGATACTGATGGATGTTGGGGCCTTCGTCATACAGTCCAAGATCTTCTTGAAGCTGAGGAACTCAAAATTGATCCTCCGTCGGATTATAAAAAACACCAGAAAAGAAACAAAAAAAGCAAAAAAGAAAAAAAAGAAAGAAAAGAAAGAAAATCATCATTATCATCATCATGCATCCTAGCATTTCATATCATGTATCCTGCCTTCTAATGTTTGTTTCTCCTGGCAGGAACTCCCTTTAACGATCAACATGGACCGTACCTCAAGGACAAATCATGATGTAGCCCAGTAAATAACCAGCATAGTGGCCTCTCTACAGAGCCTACTACGGACAATGACAATCAAGGAAGAAACGTGGAACAAATGCTAGGAAGAATTAGGGGAAGAAAATTTTGAGCTACGATCCCGAGTAAAGGTCCTTGAAGAAGAGATCAAAAGCATGAAGGGGAAGATACCCTTGAGCAAACAAGAAGTGAGCCTTCCACCCACGCTAGCAGATGGTCGGATGCAAAGAGAGAAAGGGAAAGCCATAGCAGTAGATGTTCCCCAGCTTACGAAGAAGCTAAATGTCTGCTGTAGCAAAGGGAAGCATGACAAATTGATGAATCATTCGGAGAATCCCCCAAGGAGAACAAAAGAAGAAATGGAGGCCCGAATGAGGAGGGTTTTCACCCCCTTACCATGTGCACCGGCGAAGTTGCTACCTACACTGTTGAAGGAGGGGTATGTTCAGATTAAGCCCCCGAACCCCCGATTGGTTAATGCCAGAAGCTACAATGCCACGGAACTATGTGAGTAGGGCATAGCACAGAGCGATGTTGGGATCTGCAACACGACATTTAAGATCTGATTGATCAAGGATTCTTGAAGGAACTACTCGAGAAGTCAAGATCCATCGAAGGATGAGACATCTCTGGCATGTTAGCGCAAATTTGAACATCTGAACCAACCATCTTCCTGCAAGAAGGAGAAGATGATGACGAGGAGAGCACTTAAAGGCTTCCTCCCATGGCATGCAACTGGATTCCAAGAACGCTGATCCGTATCGGCCACTCCTTGCATAGTTTGCTGCTTTTCTTTGTTTATCTTTTCTTTTCGTTTCAATTCTGAACTTGACAGCATGTTTCTTTTTGCCAACTTATGAAATCTTTTGAGAAATCACTAAAGTGTTAAGTCACACCAAGGCAAGACTATGATCTCAGGACAACCCTGAACAATCAAATTTGACAGATGGAATGTGCCAAATAGTACAAACTATATGGGTCTCGACATAGCCAAGGGATCCCCCACTAGCACCACATTTGAAACCTACCTTGCCAAACACTGGGGCAAGCTATGATACGAGAAAGAAAAAAGAAGGGGCAAGGTGCCCACACCAGTCAAAGGTCACTGACATGATCCAGGATCAATGATTCCAATGAAATGATGAGGGGCCATTTTTGGCTGAGATGCTTCAAAAAAAAAATTTTTTTTTCCGCTAGTAAAACGTGTTGAGCTTGATCATCTCATTTTTAACCCACGTTATGTCTAGCCACCCTGACTTGGGGCAAAGTCAAAAAGCAAGAAAAAAAAAAGCAAAGCAAAAGAAAAAACAAAATGAACAAATAAGAAAATGGTTCTTAAGCCAGTTAATCATGCAAAAATAATTAAGTGTTACATTCTCTGTGAAAGGATGAAAGACCATCCTTGATCTTCTCCAAAAATCATCTAACACAAGATGAAACCCTAGCAAAACACTTTGAGCCTAACAATTCCTTCATTAACCCTACCATGTCTTGTCTTCAAAACTGGGGCATGAAGCTTCGTGTAATTGGAGACACAAAAAGGATGAAGGTGAAGATAGGGCAAAGTGAAAAGCACCCTAAGAACAAAGGGGGTAGAAAGGAGGAATGGGGAGAATCCTAGAGAGCAAGAATTCGAAGAAAAAACTGGGCAATCCCTTGAAAGAAAAGAAAAGAAAAGAAAAAAAAACAACAAAAGCCGGGCCGGGGCAAAGCCGAGCATAAATGGGAACTCATCTTCCCTTGAAGCTGTACGCACATTTCCTCACCGTGGGGGTTAGTCCATGCTCAAAATGAAGAAGAGGAAGGGGGAACATACACACGAACATAATGGAGATGAAGATAACAATATGCTAAAAGATATGACATCCCAACATGCCTACTTCATGCTCATATTCATATATGTGGGATGAAACTTCATGACAAAGCTTACCTTGGGGTTTACGAACCCTGGAATGAGGTGTGGAGCCTCCTTGAAGTAGAGACAAGGGCTGGAGCAGCTCCTCTTGGCACCAACAGCAAACTAACTTCCTCCTTTAAGCTTCCAAGTGATGGAGATGGAGAGTGGAGAGGGGTAGGATGGTCAAGCAAGAGGTGTTTTAGGTTTGGGGAAGCAAGGGAGGGGAAGAAGGAAGAATTTCAGAGCAGGAACAAAGGGGGAGAAGAGGGGAAAAACCCAAAATGGCAGCCAACCTCAGCCAAGGGCAGCTGCTGCCCTTTTTATAGGCAGCTTTTTGTATCGGACATAATATGTCGGATACACTAAGCCCCCTTTGTATCCAACATAATATGTCGGATACAAACACAATCATTTCGAAAATTAAATGCGCTCAGAAAATCTGTCGGGAAATCCAGCAAGATTTCGGCGAAGATTTTTTGTATCTGATATTTAATGTCGAATACAAATAAAATTATGTATATCCGGCATATTTCGTTGGATACAAAAGGTGAATTTTTGATATTTACAGATTGCCCCCCGGATTTGACCAATTTGACTGATTTGACAACCGAGATAATCGCAGATTGCCCCTGGCTATTTGCAGATAATCCCTGAGATATTTTTAGAAGTTTGGATATTTACGGATTCGTCCCTGAGATATTTTCTTGCTCTCCTGCCACGTGTGCAGCTCTTTTGCCACGTGTGCAGTTTCCGGCACTGCTGCCCTAGAACTTTAACTACTCATATCTTCTTCATCCAAACTCCGATTTGAGCAAACTCAGTTGTGTTAGAACCGTATCGGAGTCCTCTATCCATTGGGATAGGGTTAAGTAGCTGATTCGGGGTTTAGCAGAAAGTCAATTTATCCTCCCCTCAAGTTTGATTGGCCTGTAAATCCTTCATCCAGACTCTGATTCCAGCAAACTCAGTTGTGTTGGAACCGTGTTGGGATCCTCTATCCATTGAGATAAGGTAAGGTGGCCAATTATCACTTAATCAAAAAGTCAATTTTTGCCCCCCTTAGGGTTTGACTTTTCGGCTAGGGTTTGCATTTCTGGTACTTCCGAGGGTGCGAAAATGAGGTGCTTACACCCCAGATAATTACAAATTCATCCCTGAGATATTTTAGAACTATTGATATTTACAAATTCATCCCTGAGATATTTTTAGCATTTTGGATATTTACATACTCATCCTTAAGCAATTACAGATATGCCCTCAAATATTTTTTAATGTTTTGATTATTTACGGATTTGCCCCTAGACACCTTTTTCTGCCGTTTTCTCTGCTGTTTTTACCACGTGTGCAGTTTTTAGGGTTTCTTGTTTTGCTAATAACTTATTATCCGGGACTCCGATTCGAGCAAACTCAGTTGCGTTGGAATCGTGTCAGGATGACCTATCCACTGGGACAAATTTGGGCAGCTGTTCTGAGGTTTTGCAGAAAATCAATTTCTGTTCCCTTTCAAGTTTGACCCGCTTGTAAATCCTTCATCCGGACTTCAATTTCAACAAGCTCGGTTGTGTTGGAACCGCGTCGGGATACTCTATCCACTGAGATAAAGCAAGGTGGTCAATTATCACTCGATCAAAAAGTCAACTTTTGCCCCCTTAGGGTTTGACTTTCCAGCTAGGGTTTGCATTTTCGGCACTTCCGGGGGCGCAAAAATGAGGTGCTTACAGCTGCCCCTCTTTGCCAAAGTCACCTTGCGGATGAACAGCAAAGAGAAAAAAGAATCTCGTTTTTGTACCTGGCCTTTCTGTCGACATGGTCGATGAGCTTCGTCCTTTGAAGTTTTCATTAGAAAGGGGGAAGCGTCCAAATGATGTGGCGCCACTTCCCGGCTTCAGAATTTCCTTACCCTTTTGCTTTTCGGGTTTTTTTAGGGCAACTCTTCAGCATTTAGTTTATGTTTGAAAGAGATTAGATTGGACTTGAGCTCGCCAACCTGTTTCAGCGTTGATGCCAGGCACTTGACAATATTCTTTTCTTCTTGTTCGTTCCATTAAAGATTTTAGGTGATTTTAGATTTCTTTTAGTCTTTTCCCTTGGGCTTAGTAGTGTTTTTTTTTAGACTGATGGCCAGGAGTTGGTTTAGAAGGTGGGAAGAGCGAGGAAAGAAGGAAGAGAGGAGGAAGGAGGAGAGAAGGAGGAGGTGCTTCCAACGCTATCTAGTGCCTCAAGGGAGCTCACACACCTATCCTACTCTATTTACAAAAGTGGGAAATCAAAAATTACAGAAGGGGCCAATTTGCCCAGCGGTTCTTCATTTTGCCTTCTTCTTCATGTCTTGATTCTCTGTCTTTTTCAGGAATGGAAGCATCTTGTTCCAACCTCGCAAAGACACTTTGCACTAGGGACGCCTTGTCCTTCAGTGTTGGGAGATGCTCTGCTCCTTAGGGACACCTTGTTCTTCAGTCTTGGATGACGTCTTGCTCCTTAAGGACATATTCCTGTGTCATTTAGATATGGGAGACGCCTTGCTCCTTAGGGATTTCAAATGTGGGAGTCGCCTTGCTCCTTAGGTATTTCAGATGTGGGAGTCGCCTTGCTCCTTAGGTATTTCAGATGTGGGAGTCGCCTTGCTCCTTAGGGACACATTCCCGTGTCATTAAGTGATGGGAGACGCCTTGCTCCTTAGGGACACATTTTCGTGTCATTGAGACGTGGGAGACGCCTTGCTCCTGAGGTTTTCAATCTTGGGAGACACCTTGCTCCATTGGTTTAGGAGTCACTTTGCTCCAAGGATGCCTCGCCCTTTCAGTCTTGAGAGACGCCTTGCTCTCTGTGGTTGGGAGACACCTTGCTCCTTTAGTTTCGAAGTCGCCTTGCTCCAGGGACGCCTTATCCTTTTAGTCTTGAGAGACGCCTTGCTCTCTGTGGTTAGGAGACGCCTTACTCCTTAATTTCAGTTTTTTTGAAGACATTTTGCTTCTGTCTTCAATTCTTGGAGGCACCTTGCTCCATTTTGTTTTTAATTTTGGGAGACACCTTGCTCCATCCAGTTTTCAATTTCTTGGGAGATGTCTTTCTCCATTAGGGTTGGGAGATGCCTTGCTCCTGCTGTCTTCAATTCTTGGAGGCACCTTGCTCCATTCTGTCTTCAATTTCGGGAGACACCTTGCCCTATTAGGGTTGGGAGACGCCTTGCTCCTTCTGTCTTGGGAGACACCTTGCTCCTTATGTCTTGATTTCTTTCTTTGTCTGGGTTGTTCCTGATGTTGCCTCTACCAATCTCCAACTCATCCGTCGCCGGCTTTGGCGTCACACTTTGGCTAGTAGTACCCGAACATTCCTCAGCCAATCTCTGACTCGTCTGCTGGCGGCTTTGGTATTAAATTCTTTTGTGCCCCATGTGAGAATACATAGTGGCAATTTTTTCTTTGCATCAGCGTGTGAATACACCATGATTCTTTTCCTATCTGTCTCAAGTTCTGTTAGTACCTGCAAAAGTTTAAGTGAAATTTAGTTAATCAGAATTTGTTATCATCAAAATTATGTGCAAATTCAAGCCACTTCTCTTCTTTCTTTCTTTTTTTTTTTGATAGAAATCTTTTGGGAGTTCACAAATGTTTGGAGTTTCCTCTTTCAAAGTGGGTCCATGGCAAGACCAGTAATCTTTGGGTCAATTATTAGACTTAGGAAGTGGCGCCTCCCGGCACTCCCTACGAGGGTCTCAACATTTTTGTCTTCAATGGCTTGCCCCGAGTTGAAATGGAGTGAATTGTTTTGGTTCAAGGGGTTTCTTTGGCACTCCCCTACCCTGGCTTTTCTTTGATTTTCTCTCTTTTGTATTTCTTTTCCTACCCTCGTCTAAGAGTTGTGGAATGGTTTTTCTTTTCATTGGTTCCCTCATCCAGGTTCGGTGCCTTGCCCCAGTTTAAGGGCCTTGTCAATTTCCACAGATCATGATCCAATGATCAGAGAAGACTTATTAGTATGACGAAATGTAGGTGATAAGTCATGAAAATACCACATTATAGCACATTAATTCCATGACTTATCTGGTTTTATTTCATATTCAATTCCCAATTTTACTTAGAAATTGTCAAAATCTTTCATCTCTACATTTTATTTTCATTGTCTAAATTATGCCTAATTTGTTGATGAAGAGATACTCTTGGTGATTATAGAAGTCATGGTTCAAACGGCGTAACAATCGGAGTAAATTTGTAGAAGATATCACGAACGTTCGCTGGCCGTTCGACTGCCGTTCGAACGTTGGTGTTCTGCAGAGAAACCCGAGAGCAGCGTTCGCTGGCCGTTCGCCTGCCGTTCGAACGTTGGTGTTCTGCAGAGAAACCCGAGAGCAGCGTTCGCTGGCCGTTCGACTGCCGTTCGAACGTTAGTGATCTACAGAGAAAACCCGAGAGCAGCGTGCGCTGAACGTTCGACTGTCGTTCGAACGTTGGTGAAAAATAGAGAAATTATGAGCAGCGTTCGCTGACCGTTCGATGAACGTTCGAACAAGAGATGAAGAAATAGCTTTTTAACTTGAGCGTTCGACCCGCGTTCGATGACCGTTCGAACGATCAAGTAGTAAATCCTGTTATAAAATTCCGAACTTTGAGGATTTGTTTCCTTTTTCTTGGGGATCTTCTTCTAGTCTTTAGGAGGATTTTTAGGGGTTTCTAATAAAGAAGATTAGGTCGTTTTTGGACTTGAAAAATCATGGATATACAAGGAAAGGAAGTTCTCTCTTCCTTAGGAGTCTTGGAAGGCAAGTTTCTGATTTCTCTTGAAGGGATTTCTGGGCAAGTTTGGAGATATAAAAAGGAGGAGCTTGAACGTGAATAAGGGGGATTGATGCTGGGAACGTGAGGAAGAACCAGAGGAACGTGGGAGATCAAAGCTTGGACTCCATTAGTTTACTTCTTCTCTTTTCTTCTCTTTTTAAATATACTCTGTTTTTAATGGTTATTCCTAGTTCAGTCATGAACTAATTTCTTTTTCTAAGGCTTTGATGTAGTCTAAACATTATGTTTTATTTCTGAATATTATTGCTAATGGATTTGTGATTCATTATTTGAGTATTTTATTATTGTGCTTAACCCAATTGAGTATTTGATCACCATTCACTTGTATTTGATAATTGTATTGAGACCGAGAGGAGATATACAATTTTAGTTCCTATGATAAAATACCATACTCTACATGTTGATAGAGATATTGGCATGGTTTATGTAGCTTTGTGTTTTGACATGAAAATCTACAGATCTTAATGTGCCTTGTTACTTTTAAATTCACATAGAGATATAGTGAGTTATTGTGGGAAGGTAAGTTCGTTGGTGCTCGAGAGAGACCATTGGATAGGATAGGGATTTTCGCTTTCAAATTGGATTATAAAATTCATTAGCATGTGTATTCAAGAATTAATTCAGATTTGTTTATGATGAAATCAAATGCCTTAGTATTTTAAATCTCTTGTTAAATCTAAATCTTATTTTTTCTTAGGTGATAATTTTAAATTGTTAGTTAAATACTCATCTCAATCTTTGATTATTCAAATAGAATTTAGGATAGTAATTTCAGTATTTAGTAGCTACCATTCCCTGTGGGTTCGACACTCTATTTCATCACTTTATTACTTGTTACGAGTTCGTACACTTGCGAAAAAGTACATCAAGTTTTTGGCGCCGTTGCCGGGGATTGATTTGTTTACTAATATTGATACTATCTATTCTCAGTTTTAATTTGGATTTTAATTTTTATTTCAGGTCTTGTGTATGCGACACTCTAGAAGTGCTGAAATCTTTCCTTGTGATCCCGAAATTGATCGTACCTTTAGGAGGTTGAACAAGGAGAAGAGGCAAGTTTTGAATAACTCTCCAGTCGGAATGGCAAATCAAATTGAAGAAGAGGAGAACAATAGGGCTTTGAGAGACTATGCCATGCCATTAGTCACCGGGGCTCACACAAGCATTAGAAGGCCAGCAATACAAGCCAACAATTTTGAGATAAAGCCAGCCATCATTCAAATGATCCAATCAACCGTGCAATTCAGTGGCATGCCGAATGATGATCCCAATGCTCATATTGCAAATTTTCTGGAAATTTGTGATACCTTCAAGCACAATGGAGTTTCTGATGATGCAATAAGGTTGAGGCTCTTTCCTTTCTCTTTAAGAGATAAGGCAAAAGGTTGGCTAAATTCCCTTCCACCAATGACCATCACTACGTGGGATGGTTTGGCTCAAAAAATTTTAGCAAAATTCTTTCCTCCATCAAAAACTGCTAAGATGAGGAATGATATCACTACCTTTGCTCAATTCGACATGGAGTCACTATATGAAGCATGGGAAAGATATAAGGACTTGCTCAGAAGATGTCCTCACCATGGTTTACCCAATTGGTTGCAAGTCCAAACTTTCTATAATGGATTGAGTCCAAATACACAGACAATTGTGGATGCCGCAGCGGGTGGAGCATTGATGGGGAAGCCTTATGAAGAAGCATACAATTTACTTGAGGAAATGGCCTCAAATAACTACCAATGGCCATCAGATCGCTTGGGACCAAGAAGAATTCAGGGAGTTAATGAAATTGATGCTTTAAATTCTTTAACTTCTCAAGTTGCTTTGTTGACAAAGAAAGTAGATAATATTAATGTGAATGCTGTTCAATCTACTCACTTTGTTTGTAAAATTTGTGCAGGGAATCATTCAAGTGTTGAATGTCAAGTTGGAAACTCTTTTGCCATGGGTGCATCCGACCAAGCCAATTATGTCTCCAATTTTCAACGCCCAAATAATCCCTATTCAAATACTTACAACCCCGGATGGCGAAATCATCCAAATTTTTCTTGGAGTGGTCCTCAGAATTTCAATAAGCAACCTCCCGGGTTCCAACAGCAAGAAAAGAAGCCAAATATGGAGGAATTACTTACCAAGTTCATGCAAGACACTTCAGGATTCATGCAAGAAGCACGGACTACTTTCCGGAACCAAGATGCTAGCATCCGGAACCTTGAGCACCAGATGGGGCAATTTTCAAAGCAATTGACAGAAAGATCTCAAGGGTCCCTCCCAAGTGATACCATTACCAATCCAAGAGAACATGCTAAAGCCATCACCCTAAGGAGTGGGAAAAATCTGGAAACTCAGCAAGAAGCTAGAAAAGAAGATGAAGAAGAGGAAAAAGAGAAGCACAAAGAAAATACAAAAACAGATTTTCTTTCTAAAACTCCTCCTCCTTATGTTCCTCCTATTCCTTTTCCACAAAGATTGAGGAAAAATAAGTTGGACAAGCAATTTTCTAAGTTTCTAGATATTTTTAAGAAATTGCATATTAACATCCCTTTTGCAGATGCATTGGAGCAAATGCCTACTTATGCCAAGTTCATGAAGGAGATGTTGTCTAACAAGAGAAAATGGGAGGAGCATGAAACAGTGATGCTAACCGAGGAATGTACAGCAATCTTGCAAAATAAACTTCCACAAAAGCTAAAAGATCCAGGGAGTTTTACTATTCCTTGCACAATTGGAAATTCTCATTTCAATAAAGCTTTATGTGATCTAGGAGCAAGTATAAATCTAATGCCTTATTCTGTTTTCCAGAAATTGGGGATTGGTGAAGCGAAGGCAACAACCGTATCTCTCCAACTGGCGGATCGATCAATCAAATACCCAAGAGGTATCATAGAAGATGTTCTTGTTAAAGTTGACAAGTTCATTTTTCCTGCAGATTTCATTGTATTGGACATGGAGGAAGACAGAGAAATTCCACTCATCCTAGGCCGACCATTCTTAGCTACGGGAAGAACTCTTATTGATGTCCAACAAGGGAAGCTTATACTTAGAGTGCAAGAGGAACAGATTGTGTTTGATGTGTTCAAAGCTATGAAGCATCCCTCCACAAGTGATTCATGTTTTCAGATTGATACCATCAGCAAGTTGGTATCAGATACCTTCAATGACAATAATCCAACGGAACCACTAGAAGCATGCATTACCAAATCAGGGAGTATTTCTTCTAAAGACATAAACATTAGAGAGTATGCACTCTATTTGGAGGCTTCACAACAGTACACTCACAAGAAGAAGCCGAATTTTGAAGATCTTCATAAGAAAGAAGATCCCCCAAAGAATTTACTGATTTCTGATCCTCCCAAGCTTGAGCTTAAAACTCTACCTTCTCATTTAAAATATGTTTATTTAGGAGTTGAAAATTCTTTTCCAGTAATTATCTCTTCCTCTTTGACAGGTCTTGAAGAAGAGAAACTACTTCGGGTGTTAAGAGCTCACAAATCAGCATTGGGTTGGTCAATAGCCGATATAAAGGGGATTAGTGCTTCAATTTGCATGCACAAAATCCTTATGGAGGAAAGTCACAAGACCACGGTACAACCACAAAGAAGGCTAAATCCAAACATGCAAGAAGTGGTAAGGTCTGAGGTTCTCAAGTTGCTGGACGCAGGTATTATCTATCCAATTTCTGATAGTTCATGGGTAAGTCCGGTCCAAGTAGTACCAAAGAAAGGTGGTATTACAGTTGTTAGGAATGAAACCAATGAGCTTATTCCGACAAGAACAGTAACAGGTTGGAGGGTGTGCATAGATTATAGGAAACTCAATGATGCCACTCATAAAGACCACTTTCCTCTCCCTTTTATTGATCAAATGTTAGAAAGGCTTGCTGGTCATGCTTATTACTGTTTTCTTGATGGATACTCAGGGTACAACCAAATCCAAATTGCACCAGAAGATCAAGAGAAGACTACTTTCACTTGCCCTTATGGAACATTTGCCTATAAGAGGATGCCTTTTGGTTTGTGCAATGCTCCAGCCACTTTTCAGCGATGCATGATGGCAATATTTTCTGACATGGTGGAAAAATTTCTGGAAATTTTCATGGATGATTTCTCTGTTTTTGGTTTTTCTTTTGATGCTTGTTTGAATCATTTATCTATGGTATTGACAAGATGTGAAGAAACTAACCTTGTTTTAAATTGGGAAAAATGCCACTTCATGGTGCAGGAAGGAATAGTGCTTGGACATAGGATCTCATCAAAAGGGATTGAAGTGGATAAGGCCAAGGTGGAGGTTATTGAAAAATTACCTCCACCCACAACAGTCAAGGGTGTACGGAGTTTTCTAGGGCATGCGGGGTTTTACCGTCGTTTTATTAAAGATTTTTCTAAGATCACTAAACCCCTTTGTAGCTTGTTGGTCAAGGATACACCCTTTATTTTTTCAAAAGACTGTTTGCATGCTTTTGAGCTTTTGAAGGAAAAACTGATTTCATCCCCAATAATTTGTGCTCCAGATTGGGAGCTGCCTTTTGAGTTGATGTGTGATGCTAGTGACTATGCTTTAGGAGCTGTTTTAGGACAGCGGAAAAATAAATTATTGCATGTTATTTACTATGCTAGTAGGACCTTGAATGATGCTCAACTCAATTATGCTACAACTGAAAAAGAATTATTGGCTGTAGTTTTTGCCTTTGATAAGTTTAGATCTTATTTGATTGGCTCCAAGGTTATTGTATATACTGACCATTCAGCTCTCAAATACTTGCTAGCCAAAAAGGAAGCAAAACCAAGGCTATGTCGGTGGATTCTACTTTTGCAAGAGTTCGACTTGGAAATCAAAGACAAGAAGGGAACCGAGAACCAAGTAGCTGATCATCTCTCTCGACTTGAGCTTGAAGATGAAAAAGCCACCACATCCATCCCAATCAATGAGGTATTTCCAGATGAACAACTTCTTGCCTTTTCATTAATAGAAGTTCCCTGGTATGCAGATTTTGTGAATTACTTGGCTAGCAATGTGGTAAATCCGGAATTCTCATATCAACAAAAGAAGAAATTCTTTTCGGATGTAAAGCACTACTTTTGGGAAGATCCTTTCCTCTACAAGCATTGCAAAGATCAAATCATTAGGAGATGTGTACCTGAAGAAGAGATGGAGAATATCTTAAAGCATTGTCATTCACTTGAAGTTGGAGGCCATTTTGGACCAAACAAAATGGTTGCAAAGGTGCTACAGTCAGGTTTTTATTGGCCCTCTCTCTTTAAAGATGCTTTTGCTTTTGTTTCATCATGTGATCAATGTCAAAGAAGTGGAAATATTTCCAGAAAAAATGAAATGCCTCTAAACAATAATCTTGTTGTTGAATTATTTGATGTTTGGGGCATTGATTTTATGGGACCATTCCCTTCATCTTTCTCAAATCAATACATTTTAGTTGCTGTTGATTATGTTTCCAAATGGGTAGAGGTAGTAGCCCTCCCTACAAATGATTCTAAAGTTGTGTTGAATTTTTTGAGAAAACAGATTTTTACCAGGTTTGGCACTCCAAGAGCAATCATTAGTGATGGGGGAAAACACTTTTGCAATCAACACTTTGAGGCACTCTTACGGAAATATGGTGTTACACATAGAGTTGCCACTCCTTATCATCCCCAAACAAGTGGTCAAGTTGAGGTTTCCAACAGGGAACTGAAGCGCATATTGGAAAAGACAGTTAACTCATCCCGAAAGGATTGGTCAAAGAAGCTTGATGATGCATTGTGGGCATACCGGACTGCTTTCAAAACACCAATTGGAATGTCTCCATACCGACTTGTCTATGGAAAAGCTTGTCATCTCCCGGTGGAATTAGAGCACAAAGCCTACTGGGCAATGAAGACTTTAAATTTTGATCTTGGGACTGCTGGAGAGAAGAGGCTTCTACAGCTAAATGAGATGGATGAATTTCGGCTTGATGCTTATGAGAATGCTCGAATTTACAAGGACAGAACAAAAATCTGGCATGATAAGCATATTCAACCAAAGGAGTTTCTAGTGGGCCAGAAAGTCTTACTCTACAACTCTAGGCTGAGATTATTTCTGGGCAAGCTTCGTTCTCGTTGGTCTGGCCCTTTTACTGTGGTAAAAGTTTACCCCCATGGAGCTGTAGAGATTCATCATGACACAAAAGGCACTTTCAATGTCAATGGTCAGAGATTAAAGCCTTATGTTGATGAGGACTTCAAGAACTACAAGTCTTCCTATTTGCTCCACCCATCAACATAAAAGATGGTTTTCAGTCAAGCTAATGACTATAACAAAGCGCTTCTTGGGAGGCAACCCAAGTGTTTTTTCATTTTAGTTTTTCTTTCATTTTTACTCATTAAAATTTTTTTAATTTTTCAGGTTCTTGAAGGTTATTCACGGTCATACAAGTCCATCCTACAGTCCATCTCAACATCAGAAAATCTGGGGAGTATTTTGCCCTTTTCTCTTTATTTTTCATTCTACTCTTTGACATTGAGGGCAATGTTAGATTTAAGTTGGGGGGTGTTGTGCTGAAATCTCATGATTGTTGACCCCTGTTTTGGTGATCTAAAACCCAGATTTTGATTTATTGTGCTGAATAACCTGCTGGTAGGAGAGTTTTATTTGATGTGAATTTCTAGCTCATGCCTTGCAATCTTGATATTCTTGGTTAAGCTTAAGTAGTTGAACACATAATCACATGACTAGGAGATCTAAATTTTGGCCTTTATTACTTATCTTTGGATAGTGTGATTTCATTTGTCTCACTTTGAACTTAGCACGAGCACACTAATGCATTATGTGTGGGGTATGAGAACTGAAACCATTAATGGAAGTTTTGATAACTTGAGTTCTGATTGATTTACTTATAGATGGACAACTTTGGCATGATAATTGTGGTATGAGAAAAGAAAAAATTTTTCAGAGTAGCAAGCAGTGCTAAGAGATTTTGAGCTCCTTTTTACTGAGTAACCGGGCCTCTTGCCTCACTAAGCAATGAGTGTTCGCGTCAAAAGGTAAAGAGCCTTATATGGTTGATAATGTGGCTAGTTTAGCTTCGTAGCCTTTTTGACTCGAGTTAATAAAACCTGTAGGGTTGTCTTCACACCTAATGCCCTTTGAGCCATCTGGTTCGGGAGTCATTGGTCCAACACTCGATAAACGGGTCAATTAGAAAGCTTAAGGAAGCTAGACATTGCACAGTCCACATGTTGTGAAGAAAAAAAAAAAATTTTTAGTCAAAATGTCATGCTTTGGTTGTTTCATCAAAATAAGGAATCCTCTGAATTTGGGTTAGTTGGAACTTTTATAATGGAATTATTTTGAAGCCTCATAATGATGTGTTAAATCACTTTACACCAAAGGTACTTGTGATGTTTCACTATCTAAGTATAAGTGTTTAGGCTCATTGATGATTTCTTAAGAGAGTGAGCATGGAGTTTCAAATATTAAGTTATCCTTGAATATTAATGGTTGTTTTGGGTGTTGCTTTTATGGTCATTGATAGCATGTGTTTTATTTGTTTTAGTCAGTTTTGCTAGGGACCAGCAAAAAGTAAGTTGGGGGGTGTGATAAGTCATGAAAATACCACATTATAGCACATTAATTCCATGACTTATCTGGTTTTATTTCATATTCAATTCCCAATTTTACTTAGAAATTGTCAAAATCTTTCATCTCTACATTTTATTTTCATTGTCTAAATTATGCCTAATTTGTTGATGAAGAGATACTCTTGGTGATTATAGAAGTCATGGTTCAAACGGCGTAACAATCGGAGTAAATTTGTAGAAGATATCACGAACGTTCGCTGGCCGTTCGACTGCCGTTCGAACGTTGGTGTTCTGCAGAGAAACCCGAGAGCAGCGTTCGCTGGCCGTTCGCCTGCCGTTCGAACGTTGGTGTTCTGCAGAGAAACCCGAGAGCAGCGTTCGCTGGCCGTTCGACTGCCGTTCGAACGTTAGTGATCTACAGAGAAAACCCGAGAGCAGCGTGCGCTGAACGTTCGACTGTCGTTCGAACGTTGGTGAAAAATAGAGAAATTATGAGCAGCGTTCGCTGACCGTTCGATGAACGTTCGAACAAGAGATGAAGAAATAGCTTTTTAACTTGAGCGTTCGACCCGCGTTCGATGACCGTTCGAACGATCAAGTAGTAAATCCTGTTATAAAATTACGAACTTTGAGGATTTGTTTCCTTTTTCTTGGGGATCTTCTTCTAGTCTTTAGGAGGATTTTTAGGGGTTTCTAATAAAGAAGATTAGGTCGTTTTTGGACTTGAAAAATCGTGGATATACAAGGAAAGGAAGTTCTCTCTTCCTTAGGAGTCTTGGAAGGCAAGTTTCTGATTTCTCTTGAAGGGATTTCTGGGCAAGTTTGGAGATATAAAAAGGAGGAGCATGAACGTGAATAAGGGGGATTGATGCTGGGAACGTGAGGAAGAACCAGAGGAACGTGGGAGATCAAAGCTTGGACTCCATTAGTTTACTTCTTCTCTTTTCTTCTCTTTTTAAATATACTCTGTTTTTAATGGTTATTCCTAGTTCAGTCATGAACTAATTTCTTTTTCTAAGGCTTTGATGTAGTCTAAACATTATGTTTTATTTCTGAATATTATTGCTAATGGATTTGTGATTCATTATTTGAGTATTTTATTATTGTGCTTAACCCAATTGAGTATTTGATCACCATTCACTTGTATTTGATAATTGTATTGAGACCGAGAGGAGATATACAATTTTAGTTCCTATGATAAAATACCATACTCTACATGTTGATAGAGATATTGGCATGGTTTATGTAGCTTTGTGTTTTGACATGAAAATCTACAGATCTTAATGTGCCTTGTTACTTTTAAATTCACATAGAGATATAGTGAGTTATTGTGGGAAGGTAAGTTCGTTGGTGCTCGAGAGAGACCATTGGATAGGATAGGGATTTTCGCTTTCAAATTGGATTATAAAATTCATTAGCATGTGTATTCAAGAATTAATTCAGATTTGTTTATGATGAAATCAAATGCCTTAGTATTTTAAATCTCTTGTTAAATCTAAATCTTATTTTTTCTTAGGTGATAATTTTAAATTGTTAGTTAAATACTCATCTCAATCTTTGATTATTCAAATAGAATTTAGGATAGTAATTTCAGTATTTAGTAGCTACCATTCCCTGTGGGTTCGACACTCTATTTCATCACTTTATTACTTGTTACAAGTTCGTACACTTGCGAAAAAGTACATCAGTAGGCTTTGGTTCCAGTGTTTAGAAATGAAGGATAAACAGGCTCAAACCCTATATAGCTTCACTCTATGGGTAACCATTATGTCTAGCCAAAGTTCTTCTCTGTCTTTTTTGGTTCTGTCATTGCCAGTTTGTCAAAGATTCAATGTTACATTCTCTGTAATCAGAAAGGACTTCATAGTATGACGAAATGTAGGCTGGGTTAGGGTCTAGAAGAAATGGTATAGAGGCTCAAAATTGATGAGTGTGGTAAAACCCATGTCTTGTCCACCTTTTTTGTTAGGGCTTGCTTCATCTTTTGTTCCTTCAACTTTGTGTCCAACCTTGATTTGTAGCTTTTTCTCCTTTTTCCATCTTTGTTCTTTTCTTTCTTTCCCTTCTTTCTTGGGTCTTTTGCCCCAATTCTTGATTCTTGTTCTCGGGGTTTGCCCCGGCTTTTGTTGTTTTTTTTTCTTTTCTTTTCTTTTCTTTCAAGGGATTGCCCCAGTTCTATCTCATTAGAATGGGGGAGGGTTGTTCCCCCTTTGTTTGATCATCTATTGTACCCCATCTTAACCATCCTCTCTTTCCCTTCTTAGCCTTGCTTGGATGATTGTGGTTTGTTTTGAGCATGTAAATGGTGATAGGGTAGGTTGGTTTGTGTTAGATCATAGGGGTATGTATTGTGGATATGTGCTCCTCAAGTGTCATCATGTTAAGCCCTTTTAGCTACTTGTAAGTAGTATGCATGCTCTCCTTTATAACACATGTTCACACGTGAAGCATGCTCACTCGCACACACACTTTTGTTTCATGCACAGAAATCTATAAAAATTCATGTATTTGCCATAGTCTAAAGTATGCATGCTAGGGTTTGTTAATTGATTTATATTTGCATGGCTTGTCTAGTAATATGTGAAAGGCGAAGACCCAAATAGGGACACTTAGGTCCTTGTCATCTTGCTGGAGCATCCCTAGGAGTCTAGAAACCCAAGTCCCTTGAAAAATCCTGAAAAAACCCATTCTGTGTGCTGATCTGACAACTCAGGTCGGATCAGCAAGGTCTTGTTGGTAGCCGACTAGGGAGGTCAGCTACACTGTTTTTTATGGGTAGCCGACACCACAAGTCAGCTACATGTGTTTCAATGCAGAAATTTCAGCTACACTGCAGAAATTTCATTTTTTTTTATTTTCTTGTCTTGTGTGATATTCCTACTTGCTTAATTGAACCAAATGAACCAATAGGGTTTCCGGGTCACCCGGAAACCCAAAGTGGGACTTGGACATCCTGGTCCAATTTGATACATAGTGGGCCTTCCAACGGGGCCCACCAAGCCCGATAGGCAAGCTTGAACCTAAGTAAGATAATTAAGTGGATTGTGTGGGCCAGACCATCTGAGGCCCACCAAGGGCCCAATTGAAGCACGCAGGCTTAGATTAAGATTGGTTTGGCCGAGACTGCGGGCAGGGCCTACCGGGCCCATCAAGCCCATCAACCAAACAAGAAAGGGTCAAAACCCTAATTTCCCAGGCTAAGGGCCCCAAGCTCAAGGCCTAGCCCACTTTGGCAAAGATTAATCAAGATAACCCAAATCACTTGGCAGCCTCGTGAGGCCCACCCAGGGTCCCACAAGCATATCCGACTCACTTTTACACGGAATTGAACTTAATCACCAAATTGAACTTTAAATAAAATCAATTCAATTGAACCAAAAGCCCAAAAGGACCTTTCAAGCTTAGACTGAGGCCCAACAAGAGGCATGCGGGCTGGACTCGACCCACCAAGGAATCTGCGGGCCTTCCAACGGGGCCCACCCAATCAGACTTATATCATCTTAAGCTAAAAGGATAAAATCAAGCACAAGTTGATTCCAGACCAGGAAAACCTATGGGACCCGTCAACCGACGAGGCAGACCGGCGTGTCTACGGACTTCCCCGGACCGTAACTGAGAACTTGCTTAGAATCTCTAGCCGCAAACTGCCTAATAGAAAAACCTAGGCACCCAGGTGTTTGCCTGCACCCCATCAGGCAGTGGCGACTCCAACCATCCCAAATTACCCATCCGGAGGAACGCAAATCCATGCGCGCCGCTGTTCGACCCCACCCATGTGCACATGGGGATTAATCTGTGAATATCAAATTGATGAGAAAATAGCTCAAGGGCTAATCTGCAAATATCAAGATTTGCTCTCTCTCTCTCTCTCATGATTAGTGTTCCCCATGTGCATCCCCCATACATCATGCATGCAAACACCTCTCTCTCTCTCTCCCTCATGAGCATCCATGCATGCATCATGCACGCACCACTCTCTCTCTCCCTCATGAGCATCCATGCATGCATCTCTCTCTCTCTCATAATTGATGTTTCCCATGTGCATCCATGTGCATCATCCATGCATGCAACACCTCATGCATCTCTCTCTTTTTCTCTCTCTTTCTCTCTCTCTCTCTCTCTCTCTCTCTCTCTCTCTCTCTCTCTCTCTCTCTCTCTCCCCTCCAAACACTTTTTCCCCATGCATGCATCATATGCATTTACCCATGCATCATCTTCATTATAAAACACCCCATGGAACCATACGTAAGGAGGGGCTCACTTTTGGATTCCATTTTTTTTCTCTTCTCTAAGATCTCTCCAACCTCTCCAAGCTCTCCCATTCGTCCCCTCCCAAAAGCCTCTCTCCTTCTTCATCTCTTACCACCCCATTACCCCCTTGGAACCCCCAAGACACTAAAAAACCTATCTTAAGCTCCTCTCCTTCCCATCTTCGTCATTTTTACTCAAAAAACAGAAGCCTAAGGAGGTGCTGTTGTAAGACCCCAGTTTTGAGTAGAAAAAAAAAATAAAAATAAAAATAAAAATAATAAACAATATAAAATAGTAGGTAAAATAAAATATATGCAAAAGTATGAACACATGGATTTATGGATAGGCTTAATCAAAATTTGTTTATTGCTGGAGATTTGTGGTCATTAGTTGTCAAAGAGAATAAGTTTAAGTGGATGCGGGAAAATGTAGGGTTTTCAGTGGGCGAGCATGCACAAGATCAAGGCTTTTAAAAGGTTGTCGTGCGGCAATACGCATGGGAGCGTGTGGAAGGTATATATACTAAAGGGGAAATTAGGTTTTTGGTTTGGAATGCTCGCATCATATTTTTATAACTGAAGAGGTTTGGTGTTTTGCGGCTACTATGGCGATTAGGGTTTCTCTGGGAAGAGATGAAAACCGCGAGAGCTACGACTGGATTAGTGGAGTTGGAGATCCAGATTTCAGTGGGTTTTTCCTCTCGCGAGCAGGGGATCAGTTCGGCGACCTTCGCATCCACGCGCGCAGCCGGAAGTCATGCTCGGCCGGCTGTGGAATAAGCTTTTGTTTCTCGGATTAAGCGTATACTTGTGAGTAGCACTGATTTACAACTGGGATTTGTGTTTTTCTGTTTCTCTCGAGATTATTCTGATGCATGGGTTATGTATAAAGTGATTGTGTGAGTTTTCTGGGTTTTTCTGGTTTTCGGAAAGTTACATGAACAGAGTCTCTGGATTGAATTTATAATTGAAAATGAAAGTGTTTAGATTAATTCCAAATATGGTTGGGAAGTCTTCTGGGAGTATTAGGAGTGTACTGGAGTAGTTACAGACCTACACAAACCGGCCAATCATGTAGATCTCAAAATAACAGAGAAATGAAAACCACAGGGGGTATCCGCTCACCTCGCGCTCACCGGCGCTCACCTCAGAGGTAGGCGCCCCATTAATAACGACCTACCATCGAGCTCGCGCCACCTCACGCTCATCTCGCGCGAAGTAGAAAACGAGGCGCCCATCTCGCACGAATCTCGCGCCCACCTCACGCCCATCTCGCGCTCATCTCGCGCTCACCTAGCGTCGGGTGAGCGGCAAGTCGATTTTACCCATTTTCTTCACCGCCGACCGGCGCTCACCTCGCGCCCACCTCGGTAGGTGAGCGGCAGACCTATTTTGCTTATCGAAATGGAATTTCTGATTTGACTAAGAGTATTTGAATTACTTAGGGGTTAAACCACTTCACTATTCACTTGGTTAGTAACCTGGGAAACCATTTTGCCTATGAAATAAATAGAGGAAAAATTTGTGAACATCTTATGAGTTTTAAGTTGAGTTTAGGTTACTTATGAGTATTGTGCCGGACACCAAACTAGTAAGAGTTACCAGTTACTTTTCCTTGTTCTATACACTGTTTTGATTGAGAAGTTCTTGTATTTCTGGTTTCACTTGTTGGAAACTTTATACGTATTGAAAGGTTTTCTTTGGTATGAAAGCATTGAGTTTTACTTCCATATGAATTGTGTTACGGAAATGAGAAATTACTGAATGTACTTGAGGTACTGCTTGGTCCAGAGGGACAGGTGATGAATTGTGATGAGTTCTTACATGATGTGAAATGAATGGTATTGTTTTGATATCGAAATTGAGATTATACGATGTTTACTGTTTTGGTCTAGCTTGTCCTGGATCCAGATGTTTAAGCTTAGTAATGTGATGTTATTGTTGGTTGTTGGAATTGCATGGCCTTGTGTGTTGCCACGACCGGTGTAGAGCAGCCAGAAACCCTGAGTAGGCCTGGTTGTCAATGCAGAAACCCGGGGAGTAGGCCTGCATTGGATGACGAAACCCTGAGTAGGCCGTCATTTCAGAGTATCCGAAACCCTGAGTAGGCCGGAACTGTGTACATGGAGGTGTGGAGTGTCTACTTGGCATGTTTAATTTATCAACTAAACAATAGTCATGACATTGACCAATGTTGGTATTTGATTTTGTTTGACGTGATATGTTTTATTCGCTGGTTTGTTGGTATTTATGGTTCATGGAATATTGTTTATCGATTATTGTGTATTGTACCTCCCGCCGGTGTAGAGCAGCCAGGAACCCTGAGTAGGTCTGGTTGTCAATGCAGAAACCCGGGGAGTAGGCCTGCATTGGATGACGTAGTCATTTCAATATCCGAAACCCTGAGTAGGCCGGATATACATTTGGAGGCGTGGGCATGGTTATGAGAAGACTTTGTGTTATATGACATTGGTATATCTGGAATTATATCTTGAGATACGAAATTATGATTAATTGCTATGTTGTTGTCAGCTAATCATTATTTTATCGATGGTTTCGGGATTGAAAACGGATTGTTATTTCTTGATTTACCTGATGTTTTCCGCACTAATATGAATTGGATTATTGAAGTTTAGTCGGATTATTCGGAATATGTGTGTTATCATCATTGTATATGGTTTATAACCGTGGCATGTTTTAGAACTGAAATAAATGTATTTGTGCATGCATGTGCTGCTCACTGGGATATTCGTATCTCATTCCGTATTGTTTTGTTTTGTTTTCAGCTGCTCCTGGAGAGGACGATACTTGCGGGTAGTTACTTGGTCATGTGAGTCTATTTTCGTTCGGGATTATTTTAGCGCACTCCATTATATAGTTATTGTTGTATTCATGTTTTTCCTTCACTCTGATATTGCGATCCTGTGTTTTATAATAACCTCTGGAGACGAGTTACGGGTTTTTCATGTGACTCGGATCCGGGGCATTACAGCTGTTGGCTCAAGGAAGAGGTGCTCCAGCAACTCTGAAGCCTTTAAGAGAGCTCCACACTCTTAATAAGGAGGTGTAAACACTCAAGGTGAGTTCCCTTGTGAATTTTATTCAATATATTTGAATATTGGCAAGAAGTGAGTATTTTTATTCATCTTCTAGTGTCATGTACTTGCTATTTTGTCATGATATGCTTCACTCCTTTATTTCAAGTGTAGACAACCCCATGGTAAGAGGGGAATGGTAGCCAGTTGTGTACGGAGAGGAAGAGAGATGCTTGTGGTTGGTCTACAGGATTCATGAGCCATCCTATGGTTGCTGTTTTTTTTCCTCCCTTTTATTAATGGTTTTTGATTTTTTCAGAGGAGCATGTTCCTCTTATGCAAGTCTAATGTATCCCTCCAAACAACCCCCCTTCCTCTCCCTTTCTTCGATTGTTCTCTTTTTAAAGCTGAGTAGCAAGGTAAGTTAATATGATCATGACCAAGACTAGGTGTGATGCATGCTAGGTTCATTATTTTATTCTGGTTATATACGGCTAAGTGTGTATTTTGTCTATACATGAATCTTTCACCCTTGAGAGCATACTCTTGTTTTAGGACTAGGTAGACATCACTTTTCTTCTACTGTTTTGTGTGTTTTTATAATGATTTCTATCCCTTTTTAGCTACTGTTTTCAGCTTCATGAGGTCACCCCTACTTGACTTTGTATATGGCCTATTCACATGTCTATCTCTTCTCTTGTTAGGAATATTTCTAGGTGTTACATATGCACCATGGTTTAATTTGATTTTGAATGAATGTAAAAATCTGCTTTTTAGTTAATTTTGTAAGTACAATAAACAAACACTTACACATGTTGATATGAAATATACTTCTTAAAATAAGTTGTATCATATTACCTATTCTTAGGATCATGAGAATGATGATTTCTTTTACTGATTTTACAAGTTTTACCAAGATACTTTTTGTTTTATTAAGTTACTATTTTCGATTGCATGAAACCATTCTTCTTAGCCTTATGGATACCCCATAAATATGTCCATTATTTCATTCATTAGAAGTGTGCTTATATATGCCTCATGGTTGTTTCTTTTTGAGCATGAGATGCCCAAAACAGGGATGCTTGATGTAAGCACCTCATTTTTGCGCTCCCGGAAGAGCCGGAAATGCAAACCCTAGCTGAAAAGTCAAACCTTGAGGGGTCAAAAGTTGACTTTTTGATCAAGTGAAAATTGGCTACCTTGCTTTATCTCATTGGATAGAGGAGCCCGACACGGTTCCAACGCAACTGGGTTTGCAGGAATCGGAGTCCGGATGAAGGATTTGTAAGCCGGTCAAACTTGAGGGGAGCCGAAAGGTGACTTTCTGCTAAACCCCTAGCCAGGTGCTTACCCCATATGCCATTGGATAGAGGACTCCGATACGGTTCTAAAGCAACTAAGTTTGCTTGAATCGGAGCCCGAATGAGGAAGATATGATAAGTTGAAGTTCCCGGGCAGCAATGCCGGAAACAGCACATGTGGCAAAGAAACTGCACACGTGGCAAGAAACGCAGGAAAATATCTTGAGGGGCAATCCATAAATATCCAAAATTTGCCAAATATCTCAGGGATTAAACCAAAATTGCGTAGGGGGCTATTTGTGAATATCTTGGTGTAAATCAGGTCAAATCGGTCAAATCCAGGGGGTAATCCGCAAATATAAAAAATATTGGCAGAATGACAAAAAATAAATTTCGGTTATTGTCTGAATCCGTACCTGACAGAAATTAACTGCCAATCGAGTGTGAAAGTAACTGAAATGTTATTTTGGTTACAAGCAAATCCTGTGTAACCGAAATTAATTTTCGGTTATACTGAAAAATCTGTGTAACCGAAATCAAATTTCGGTTATCCTTTCTCTGGCTATAAATAGGGACTCCAGCAATTTGGCTGGGGGTTGCTGCTTGCCGAAATTTTCCCCCACCCCTCCCTGCTCGAACCTCCCTTCCCCACCCTCTCCCACCTCTCTTAACACCCAAAACCCTAATCTAACCCCTCCCAAGTCCCTTCCACCCTATCCCACTTCACTTCTACTATTTGGAGAGGAGCTTGGAGATCATTTGGAGGAGAGGAGGTGCTGCCCTGGAGCTGTGGAGGCTTCAAGTGGATTCAATCACTTTCCAAGGAGGCTTTCAACAGTAAGGTATGGTTCCCCAACGAATTTTATTTAACATATATAAATTTGAGGTCATTCGAAGCATGTCGATCTTTAAGTAGGCTGTGAGGTCATGTTTTCTCACCATGCATATGTTCTTTTACCATTTTATCATCTTCCCACGTGTATTCAACAGATTGTCACCCTGCTACAGTAAGAGAAGGGGCACTGGCTGTTTCAAGAGTGTATGGAAGGCGGTTTGGTGGGTTTGAAGGGGTCATGCAACCCCCATTCGGCCACTGGTTTGCTGGCTCCCATGGTGCTTGTTTGTCATAAAAAGTGGAGAATGTTCCACTCGTAGGTATTATCCAAGTGTAGCCTTGGCATAAGCCCCCTCTCCTTCCCTTCTTTAATTGCTAGTTCTTTAGGTTTTAGAGATGGCCTTGACATGATTAAATGCATGAGATGTGTGGCTAGTTACTATCAATATGCATGCATGAGGTTTTCTTGTTAGTCGTTAGAGTTTTAAAGCATACAACGCCATGATTTTAGCCTAGTATGATTGCATGCCTTCCCAACTATTTTCATGCATGGGTTTTCAATAAGGTTTTTATCATGCATCGAAATCGCTGTTTTGCAACCATGAGATGCATAAGGAGCATGTCTAGGTTAGTATTTGTTGTGTTTCTTTTATTATGCGTCTTGATGTAAGCATGCTAATCCGTGTTGGGGTCCAAAGAAACCAAACCAGGGACCCTCAGATCCCTGGTTGATCCTTGGTTAGTTTGAAAAAGGAGGGATAAGCCCCTTTGATCCCCTTGCTGTTTTGATCCTTGAAGACCCCAAAAAGTGAGCCTAACAGCTCTATTCGAACCACTGTGGGCCCACACAGAGGCCCACAGAGACACCATACATGCTCATAAACCCTAGGAACCAGTCCTCTATGGAAAAAGTGAAAAAAGGCATTTCTGCTGCTTACCCGAGATCTCAGGTTAGTCAAGGGTTTCTGGTGGCTTAACCGAAATCAAATTTCGGTTATGCTAGTATTCATGCTTAACCAAAATGAAATTTCGATTACTTTAAGTGTTTTCCAAAAATCAGTTTTCTTGCATGTTTGTCATTTACTATGCCAAGTGAACTGGACCGGTTGAACCAGTAGGGATTCCGAGTCAACCGGAAACCCAAAATGGTGTACGGGCTTGCAAGCCCAACTTGATTCCTTTGTGGGCCTTCCAACGGGGCCCACCCAGGCCAAGATCACCTTTGTACATTAAACAAGATAATTAAAATGAACTAATCGGGCCAAACCCTTTGAGGCCCACCAAAGCCCAATAAAAATGAAGCATGATGGCTAGTGTAAGCATGGTTTGGCCGTGACCTCAGGTGCAGGCCTATCGGGCCCACTAAGCCCATGAACCTAACTGGGTAGGGTACAATACCTTGACCCACCGAACCATGGACCACCCGGTCCAAGCCTAGGCTAACGGGCCCCAAGCCCACGGTCTAGCCCCCTTTTGAGAATTTAAAGAAGAAAAATTCGAAAAAATCATTGGCAACCATTGTGGGCCCACCCAATGGGCCTACAAACAAATTCCGGCCCACCCTTGCATGCAAATCACTTTAAATTCAACTTGAACCCTAAAAGTAAAATCAATTGAAATCACCAAAGCCCTAAGGCCTCGCAGGTTAGATCGAGGCCCACTAGGGGCATGCGGGCTTAACCAAGCCCAACAAGGACACCGTGGGCCTTCCAACGGGGACCACCCAATCAGACTCAGAGCGCTAAATTAAGAAAGATAAAAGCAATTAAAGGCACCCACACCACTCAGGTGATCCCACTAGACTGAACCAAAATTGCATGCTGGATTAGGAATCAGGTGAGAAACCAAAGTTGACTCAAACCAGGGAACCCACGGGATCCTTCATCCGACGGGGTGGACTGGGGTGTCTACGGATTTCCCCAGACCACAACCGAGACCTCTCTCAAAATCTCAGGCCGCAGTCCAAAGCCCAAAATAGACAAGATTAGGAACCCAGGTGTCCGCCTGCACTCCATCAGGCGGTGGCAACTCCGAATTTTCCCGTGTCGCGTTTCCGACGCGCGCACAGCCTAGCGACTCCACTGGGGACCTCTTAGCCTAGTAGGACCCTGGTTAGATGAGTCAACCCAAGAGGGATTAGTTTGTTTAGGATTCTTACTATCTCGCTCAGTAAAGTACAAAATACGCGTAAATACGCGTTCTAGGGAGCCCTGTCAAAAGGACGAGATAATTGCCTAAGGCAAGTGGTATATAAGCAGTCCCTTGTGACCCTTCACTTACCTGGGACTCTCCCGGAACCTCGTATTACGTACTAATTCTGCACTTTACTATACGAGGCAGTAGCAACCCCTTTACCAACAAAATCCAGACAAAACTCACTCGTGTAGAAACAGCATGCAGCCCAACTGTACACACGGGCACACCACCACACCGTGGATGGATTTGATTTCCCGTTTTTTTTATGATGAACTGTGTGGGGTGACACGCAAGAGGGAGGCTGCGTGGATGATCCGACCCCGAATGAATGAGTGAAAATATGGATATTGCATCTTCTTTACCAAAACTTAGACCTCTCTAGCAGCCTATCCTTCTGATTCCTATAAACTGATCTTTGGGATGGTATTAGCACCTACGCTCCCGTGGCTTGCCAGGGAAAGCATGGTAAACCCATCCCCCCAGTTTTCTGGTGTCCATTAGCACCACCAGTTTCTTGCTGTGGCACGCGAGGATCCAGTACTGGTCCAGACCCTTGTAGGCTTATATCTCGGGCTGGGTATCCTTCTTCACCTAATGTTTCTGAATGAACCACGCGTTGAGCATGCGAGGGTGTAACGTCCCGAACCCGGGTCAGTGCAAATCGGCACCCGACCCGAACCTGGTTCGCTACTGTAACAACCCGAATTCAGTTCAACAACCAAATCCGAGGTGTTACTGGCCCATATCAAATACATCATCAATAATATACCAGACCAAAGAATTAAAATCCATTCGACTTTATTATACTATCAGAGTTGTGGAAACAAGTATGTGCGGAAGTATAGTCTAAAATCCTCAAATAAACATTTAAGTTGATCATCAATCATTAATATCAAAGTTTGGTAAAATACAATGGTTACTATCTCTCTCATCTCTCTAGTACATCAAATCCAAATGAAAAATAGTCTATCAAATATGACTAAGTCTAAATCAATCATCTACCTCAAACAAGATCCGGATAAAAGTAATCCCCCGGTGTATATTCAGCTACCTCTCCTTGGAAATCACTAAGATCCCCCTCTCGCGTATCAGCTGAAAAATGAAATAAAAGTAGGGTGAGATACGAATATCCCAGTAGGTAACACATGCATGATTAAACAGTTCATATAAGTAAAATAACAGTTCATGCACGATTAAGCAATATTGACTAAGCAGGCTCGTATAATAATTCGTATCATTCATGATACGAATCCAATATTAAAATCAATGACATAATTCATACATTGCTAGGATGCACTAAACAGTCACATCCGATCAATATCTCAATCACATGCTTCCAGCATGTATACAATAATAATAACAAGTGTTGTGATTTCAGTGTCATTTGTAGGACTCACAAAGATAGATAAACCTTTTGAGTGATTCTCAACCAATTGCTATACCACCGTGCGGCTTAGGAGCAATGCTACTAATGATACTCAAGTCCCATGCAGCGCAGCTTAGACAAGAGTCGTAGTCACTGACTTATTGCACACATACCCATCAGAGTTGGCATGTACCACCAGCATGTAGCACCAGAATCAATACATGGAGATGGTCGCTTATCCACATGTACAAGGAATCACCAGCGGCTCACCGGGGTGTCGCTCCAGACATAGGACCTTCCCAGACAAACTAACTTGCAAAGGAAGCGCGTCACATATAGGAGTAACTCAACCCAAATGACATATCCCTTAGCTATCTAGCAACAACTATGGATCCATAACCAGCTATGCCCACTAGACTCCAAAAGATAAGAAACAAAAAGCAGGAAAGACCCCGGGCTTGGTTTGACACCTTCACCCTTGTGGTTCTGTTGCAAATCTTCTTTCCAACTGGGGGAGACACCATTAATTTGGCCCTCATGGAAATTGTGTATCAACTCAGGGCAGGATATCGAATCAAGCCACTGATCCTAGCTCAATTGTTCCATTCCCTAACTTTGTCCAAAAATGGAACCCGGAGGTTTCAAGGGTGGTGCACTCCCCTTCTCCACATTTGGCTGCAAGACCACCTGATGGTGCCATCACCCGTCAGTGCACATTATGGATTAGCTTGTGATAATATCATATGGCTGGCCTGAAGAGAGATCAAACCGAACCTACCCGCTCGTGAGGATTGGTTTAACCACTTTCTCCATCTAAATGGATAAACAGACATTCGATGGTGGGGCACATACAACATCCCCTACACCCCCATTATAGCTTTCAAGAAAAGCGAGGGCCTTGCCCTGATAGGCCTTACCCATGTTGTGTCATACTATCCGATTCGGGTTCTGAGACAGTTTGGAAAACCGCAGGGAATCCCGGTCAAGGACGACATGGGCAATTTGATCGGCCCGCTCACTAAGGGACTAAGGACGCAACTACAGATAGAGTGGAAGACGGTGTGCGTATATCGGGAAGATGTCTTCATCAAATCACACTTTCGGGACTACGAGCAGTGGATGGCTTGGGAGTTCGGCCACGACGACCCCCTGCCTCTTCAGCCTATCGCTTCGAGCGACGTTCCAGTTTCGCCCCTAACACATATAGGGACAGGGTGGCCGAGCTGCAGGAGACCCACTCCCGTATCCATTCAGCTTATGTAGATTCGGAATGGAAGAATAGGCAGGCCAATATGGCCTTGCAACATGAAATGGAATTGGTGCGCAAACGTGCCGAGGAGGACCGACGTCTGCGGAACAAGCTTCTACGAGCCTTGAGGAGGCAAGATGTGTCCTCCCACTATGATGATGACCAACCTAGTTAGACTTTGGCTTTGTTGTATTTTGATAAGCATGATGATGTACTTTGTGCAACGGCGGCACTTTTTGATTAAAGCATGAATTTGTTTCATTTTGCTATGTTGTTCAAACTTAACAAGACAAGAATTTGAAATAAAAGAATTAATTCCCTCCAAAATAGGGCAATTCGGTCTCCGACAGACCACCTCTTCCCAAATTGCAATATTCCAGGGTCGCTGCGACCACCTATTTTCCTTTGATTGCACCTCTCTCATTGAGATCGTGAAACCCAGCAAGTGTTTAAAACACCCAAGAGTTTGAGCTCAGATCACACCCGTCTGCATCTTCTCGAGATCATTCGGTCTAATCCTGTAGGGCACCAAAGCCACCGACGGATGAGTCGGATATTGGTGGAGGAGCGTCCTGGCATAGCCTACCCCTTTCAGTGACACCAAAGCCGCCGATGATTGAATCGGATATTGGCTGCGGAGTGTCCGGGTACTACTAGCCGAAATCTTAGGGCACCGAAGCCGCCGACGGATGAGTCGAATATTGGTGGAGGACCGTCCTACCCCTTTCAGTGACACCAAAGCCGCCGATGATTGAATCGGATATTGGCTGCGGAGCGACCGGGTACTACTAGTTGAAATCTTAGGGCACCAAAGCCACCGACAGATGAGTTGGATATTGGTGGAGGAGCGTCTTGGCATAGCCTACCCCTGTTAGTGGCACCAAAGCCGCCGATGATTGAATCGGATATTGGCTAAGGAGCATCCGGGTACAACTAGCCGAATCCTTGTATTGCCAAAACCACTGACGAGTGAGTCAGGAATTGGTTAAGGCAACCCTGAGTGCTGTTTTTCAGCCCCCCTTTGTGACCATACGTGGTCCCACCCTGTGATACTGAGCTCAGAAAAATTCCCCTAAATTGAAGGTTCTCTTCCCTTGCCAAGATGGCTAAAATAGATTAGTGACTTGGGGTTCTCTTTCCCAATTGCTCGAAAGCAACTAAAATAGACCAGTTAAACCGGGTTCTCTTTCCCAGTCGCTCCTAGGGGACTAAAATAGATCAGCTTTCAAAAATCAGCCTTGCGAAAAACAAGATTCTCTCTCCCAGTTACCTGCTGTAAACACCTCATTTTTGCACCCCCGGAAATGCTGAAAATAAAAACCCTAGCTGAAAAGTCAAACCCTGAGGGGGCGAAAATTGACTTTTTGATCAAGTGATAATTGACCACCTTGCTTTATCTCAATGGATAGAGAATCCTGACACGGTTCCAACACAACTGAGTTTTCCGGAATCGGAGTCCGGATGAAGGATGTATGAGCTGGTCAAACTTGAGGGGGAGCTGAAATTTGACTTTCTGCTAAATCCCGAATCAACTGCTTAACCCTACGCCAATGGATAGAGGACTCCGATACGGTTCTAAAGCAATTGAGTTTGCCTGAATCAGAGTTCGGATGAAGAAGATGTAATCAGTTGAAGTTCTAGGGCAGCAATGCCGGAAAACTGCTCACGTGGCAAAAGTCTGCACACGTGGTAAGCAGCAGAGCAAAAAGGTCTTAGGGATTAAATCTGTAATTACCCAAATCAATGAAAAATATCTCAAGGGCGAATCTGCAGATATCCAAGGGTATCAGGGACTAGATCCATAAATATCCAAAGTTGAGAAAATATCCCAAGGACCAATCTATAAATATCCAAAAGTATCAGGGACTAAATTTGTAAATATCCAAAGTATCAGGGACTAAATCTGTAAATATCCAAAGTATCAAGGACCAATCCACAAATATCAAGATTTGCTCATGATTGATGTCTCCTATGGGCATGCATGGGCATCATCCATGCATGCCACCCCTCATGCATCTCTCTCTCTCTCTCTCTTTCTCTCTCTCTCTCCCCCCCCCCATGATCCACCATGCATGCATCATACATGCATCCCCCTCTCTCTCATGATTGATGAGCATGCATGTGCATCATACATGCATGCAACACCCCATAACTCTCTCTCTCTCTCTCTCTCTCTCTCTCTCCCATGATTGTGCCCCCCATGCATGCATACACATCACATTACCACATGATAAAACCCTCCCAAGTCCCATACGTCAAGGGGGGCTCTCTCTCATTAGGTGCAGATTTTTCTCTTCAAGGGATTTTGCTCTCCAACCTCTTGACCTCTCCCAAGCTCTCTCTCTTTCCCTCTCTTCTTCTTCATTCTTCACCCAACCAACCAAGGGAGAGTTGCTATTGGTGGGGAAGAGGTGCTGCTCTAGCAGCCATTGTTGCTTCAAAGAAGGTCGTACGCCACACTCCAGGGTTAGCAAAACCCAAGGTATTGTCCCCCTCCATTACTTACTTCACATATGTAAAAATGAAGTGATCTTGAGCATATTGGAAAGCTTTATTTTGTCTTGCCATGAGGTGTTCTCCAACTTGTTGTTCCCCCATCTTTCCTTTATTTCCTTCATGAAGATGGCCTCCCATGGTAAGAGGAGGGTTTAGTGTCTGAATGGGAAGAGGAGAGGCCTTGACAAGTGTGTCTAGGATCCCATTTGGAAGCACTTGTCATGCTTCTTTTGGCTTGTCTCACCATTTTTCCAAGGGAGCATGTTCCCTTTCTTATGTGAATCTAATGTATCCCTTAAGTAATCCCCCTATTCCCTTCTTTACGTGAGTTCTCTTTTAGGATGAGCATGAGTTAGATTAAGGTTGCCATGTTAAATATCAAGAGATACATGCTAGAGTTTGTGTTTTATATTTTTTCGGCCATGCATAGTCTAGTTGGTATCTTGTACATGCCTAGATTTGTCACTACTGGAAGCATGCGTAGGGTTATCCGAGAACTTTGCAAGCATCTTGTTTTTCTTGATATAAGTGTGTGTTTTATCATGATTGTGTTACCTCCTTTAAGTTGCTGTTGTGACCACATGTGATCCCTTTAGTAGTTTTCGTATCCATCTCATTAGCATGATCATCCCTTTGTCAGCTAGAAGCATGGTTAATTACTTTAGATGAATCCTTGTTTTGGTCAAACATGCATGCCTAGAAATCAGGTTTTTCACCCTTAGGTTACCCAGCTTGTCTTCCTCTGTTTAATCCTACTTTGAGGATGTTTTGTTTGATGCCTTCCTAATGAGCATGAGTGTGTGTCCCTTTCAAAGAGCAAAAGACTGAAGTAGGGTAGATTGCTTTTGAGTCGTGTTTGAGTGTGTTCTGGGAGTGGTAGAAGTTCAGGGGAAGAGTTACAGAGACTCGAAACCCAGGTATTCATGGAGCTTTCTGAAAAACAAAGAGGAAAAGGGTGTCCGCCGAGCTGCCACCGATCGGCTTCACCCAGTGGCGGCTTGGCGCGAGCGAGTTTTGTTCGCCCGCCAGGCTGGCGCCGAGCTCGCGTCGAGTGACTTTTTCGTCCGCTAAGCTGGCTCTGAGCTCATGCCGGGGTTTTTTTTTTTTTTTGTTTTTTTGTTTTGTTCTATTTGTGTTTTGGTTTCGCCGTGCTGGCACCGGACGCCTGAGGTCGGCGCACCCACTAAAATGCTAAGTGGGTTGCGGCTGACCAGCCCTTTTGCCATTTTTGTGCCTTATTTGGTCAAACCAATCGAACCAGTAGGGTTTCCGGGTCACCCAGAAACCCAAGATGGGCCTTGGACACCCGGTCCAATTGGATTTCCAGTGGGCCTTCCAACGGGGCCCACCAAGTCCGACAAAATTGCTTTTTTGCACAAATAAGGTTAATCAGATTAAATTGAGTGGGCCAGACCAGGGGAGGCCCACCCAAGCCCACTTTGGAAGCATGCTAGCTTAGATTTAGGCATGGTTTGGCCGAGCCCATGGGCAGGGCCTGTCGGGCCCGCTAAGACAAATAAGGTTAGGGTTTCTAAACCCTAACTCAGGAAGTCTTGGGCTTTCAAGCCCGAGCCCAGGTAAAGGGCCCCAAGCCCAAAGCTTGGCCCATTTTGGCGTAACTAATCAAGATAATTTCAAATCATTTGGCAACCAACTGTGGGGCCCGCTCGAGGGCCCACAAAGCAATCCCGTCTCACTTTTGCATGAAAATCATGTAAAATCCCAAATTGAACTTTAAAGTAAAAACCATTCATTGAACCAAATCCCAAAGGGCCTCCCAGGCTAGACTGAGGCCCACCAAGGGACACTTGGGCTTAACCAAGCCCATCAAGGAGTCCATAGGCCTTCCAACGAGGCCCACCCCACCAGACCTAAATCGCTTTAAGCTAAGAAGATAAAATCAAGTAAAGGGACCCACACCACTTTGGCGGTCCCGCCAGACTTAACCAAATTGAATTCTAGATTAGGAATCGGGTGAGTGAGAAACCAAATTGACTTAAACCAGGAGAACCTATGGGACCCGTCACTTGACGGGGTGGACTGGGGTGTCTACGGACTTCCCCATACCGCAACCGAGAACTTACTTAGAATCTCTAAGCCGCAGACCAGCCTAACAGAAAATCTAGGCACCCAGGTGGCCCCCTGCCCCCCATCAGGTGGTGGTGACTCCAATTTCCCATTTTTACCCGTGCGACCCATGCGCACACCTGTGGGTAGCTAAAATAGATTCGGTCATTGGGGTTCTCTTCCCTGGTCATCTTAGGGCAGCCAAAATAGATCAGTCTTCAAAATTCATTAGGGTTCTCTTTCCCGGTTACCTGCGGGTAGCCAAAATAGATTAGTTGATTCAAAATCAAGTTCTCTTCCCTTGTTGCCTTAGGGTAGCTAAAATAGATCAGTTAGTCCAAATCCAATCAAAAGAAAAAACCAGCATAAATCGAAGGAACAGATTCTAGCAAATAAGTTGCGTGACTAATTTATGTGAAATTGCACTGATGCTTGTCACTTGCCCACCAAGTACCAAAATTGCTTCCAGAAGCCCGTACTTGTTAAGATCAAGGAAAAGACTCGATATGGTTCAGCCAGGAGAGCAGACACTGCCGGGGCAACATCCGGCAGAATCTAGCCATGCACAAGTAGTCAATGAGATGCAACAAGGAATCGACAGCATGGGTTCCGTCATCCAGGAGTTAATGGCAGAGCGAAGAGAATTAAAGCAAGTTCCCCCAGTAGTGCCGGCTGCCCATCAACCGCAGCCATAGTTCCTGCCACCAGCAGAGATGGCACCACCACCACATCCAGTACATCCCCCTCCTGTGGTACCACCACCGCCACCCCCGGCAGAACCATTCCACATACCGCAGCAGGATCAGTTTTTACCTGTCCATCTGGGGCAGAATGACGAAGACTGGTACAGAACCCAAGAAGCACAGTTTGAGGGAAAATTGGCAGCAGTAAGAGAAGAGAACAAAGCAGAACTGGCCACCATGAGAGAGCTTCTTAAACAGCTCCAACCCAACACAGTGCAGAGGTAAGCTACGCTTGAAAATCTCTGTTTCTTCTCTGACATCCAACTCCCGGCTAAGTTCAAATGCCCGGAGTTGCACCAGTTTGATGGCACGGGTTGCCCACTAAACCATCTGAGGTCTTACTCTGGTGACATGTGCCAATACGCCAAGGAGGAACGAATCATGGTTCAGTTCTTTCAGAAGTCACTAACCGGGGCGACTTATTCTTGGTTCTTGAGTCTGGACAAGGCGAAAATAAAAACGTGGAATGACCTGGTGTGCGCACGTCGTGAAAAACAGGGTTTTGACTCTAATAACACCTAGAGGGGGGTGAATAGGTGAAGCACAGCGGAATAAAAATTCTACTAATTAAAAACAAGTTCTTAATTAATAGGCATGCACAAGTCTATAACCAATCACACAAAATTGCAAATAAAGTAAAGAGACAACACAAGCAATTTTGGTGACGAACGGAAAACTCTATGAGAACTCTCACTAGAGAAAAACCCTCCGGGCTATGCAGGAGCCACCTAAAAGATCCAATATGAAAAGAAGACTTACAACCTGTAGTTCAGACGACTCAACATCCCTATGCTAGACTCTGCAACTCACAAACTTGAAAGTATCTGAGGAACTCCTCAGATTTGCTCAACAGCAACACTTCAGAACTCTGAAGATCTCTTCACACGATCACCCAAACGAACTCGCCTGGTATCCATAGGAACTTCCACGAACAGACTCTCCAACCCGGAACTCCAAGGTAGAAAAGAAAGATGAAGAAAGGCTTTGATGTCTCAACAAAGGAGAAGGAAGAGGAGAAAGAACTCTTGCTCTCACACACGAATTTAGGGTTTCTAAAAACCTCTTGAGTTGCCCTAACAATAGTCTAGACACTCCTTATATAGATTAGGAGAAGGTAGAATCGGAATAGGAAACAAATCAGAAAAGATCGGAATTCTAAAACTGAAGTTTTGTTAATGAACGTTCGAACGCTCAGCGAACGCAGCTCGAACGTTCAAGACAAAAACTCACTTTTCCTCTTCTCGTTCGAACAGTCAGAGAACGTGAGGCGAACGCTGCTCTCGGGTTTCTCTGTGGAACTCCATCGGTCGAACGGTCAGCAATCGTTCAACGAACGCTGCTCTCTGGTTTCTCTGAGTGACACCAACGGTCGAACGTTCAGCGAACGTTCAGCCCACACTGCTTTTGGGTTTCTCTGTGTGTCACCAACGGTCGAACGTTCAGAGAACGTTGGTCGAACGCTAGTCTTGATTTTCTCTTTGTAGCATGATCGTTCGAATGACCAGTGAACATTGATCAAACGTTGGGCATAACTTCTTCAATTTGACCTCGATGTTGACGCCGTTTGAACCATATCTTCTTGGACTCAAACTAAACATTAACACACTTAAAACACTTTCTATTTGACACTGAATAAAGCCAAACTAAAATGTTAAACCTAACACGTCGGAAACGCGGCACGGGAAAATTCGGAGTCACCACCGCCTGATGGGGTGCAGGCGGACACCTGAGTGCCTAATCTTGTCTATTAGGGCTTTTGGTCTACGGCTTGAGATTCTAAGTCTGTTCTTGGTTGCGGTATAGGGAAGTCCGTAGACACCCTAGTCCGCCCCGTCAGATGACGGGTCCCGTGGGTTCCCTGGTTTGAGTCAGCTTACATTGGTCTCACCCGATTCCTAATCCGATATGCAGTTTGGTTAAGTCTGGCGGGACCACCTGAGTGGTGTGGGTCCCGTTAATTGCTTTTATCTTGATTACTTAGGTGATCTGAGTCTGATTGGGTGGGCCCCGTTGGAAGGCCCATGGTATCCTTGGTGGGCTTAGTCAAGCCCGTGTGCCCTTGTGGGCCTCGGCCTATCCTAGGAGGCCCTTTGGGCTTTGGTTGGTGCATTGATTTTACTTTAGGTTCAGATTTGAAGATTAAGTGTTTTTCATGCACAAGTGGGCCGGACTGGTTTGTGGGCCCCTTAGGTAGGCCCACATGGTGGCCAAGTAATTTTTATTGGATTTATCTTTTTAATTTGCCAAAGGGAGTTGAACACTGGGCTTGGGGCCCGTAGTCCAAATCTGGGCTTGAAAGCCCAAGTTACCAGAAGTTAGGGTTTGCACCCTTCATTGGTTCGGTTGGTGGGCTTTGGCGGGCCCGGTAGGCCCTTGCCCTTGGTCTCGGCCAAACCACGCATTTCATGCATCAATTTCACTAATCTGGTTCGGGTGGACCGCCTTAGGTTTGGCCCGCCCGGTTTAATCAGTTAATTTTACTTATCTTGATTAAGTTGCATGCATACCCTTTATTGTGTTTATTGGGCCGGGTGGGCCCCGTTGGAAGTCCCATTGGAAATCAAGTTGGACCGGGGGTCCAAGTCCCATATTGGGTTTCCGGGTGACCCGGAAACCTTATTGGCTCATTTGGCTTGATTTAGGAATGCCACCTATGTCTAGCAAAAGTTACAGAATATACATCATAGAAACATATCAAAATTGACATTTATCAAGGAGAGACTGGCTCATTATACTGGGTCCATGGGGAGGGATTTATCAAGGTAAAGGGTATTTTCGGAATTTTTTAAGGTAAAGGGCATTTTCGGGATTTTTTTAAGGCAAAGGGCATTTTCGGGATTTTTATGGCAAAGGGCATTTTCGGGACTTTTCAAGGCAAAGGGCATTTTCGGGATTTTTCAAAAATATAGCAATTTGGCCATTTTTAGGGGTATGCGCCGACCTCCGAGCAGTAGGCACGAGGTCAGCGCGAAGTGGGCGGACCGAAAACAGCGAAAAAGCACCCAAAATGAAGTGGGCGCACCCAAAATGAAATGAGCACACCCAAAATGAAGTGAGCGCACCCAAAATGAAGTGGGCGCGAGCTGAGCGCACCCAAAAAAATGAAGTGGGCGCGAGCTGAGCGCACCCAAAAATGAAGTGGGCGCGAGCTAAGCGCATCCAAAATTAAGTGAGCGCGAGCTGAGCGCATCCAAAATTAAGTGAGCGCGAGCTGAGCGCATCCAAAATTAAGTGAGCGCGAGCTGAGCGCATCCAAAATTGAAGTGGGCGCGAGCTGAGCGCACCCAAAAATGAAGTGAGCGCATATACCCTGATTTTCTGTTTTTTTTTGCCCGAACTCCATTTTGAATTGTTTTTAAGCTCTGTATTCCATTTTTGATGGTTTTTAAGCTCTGTAAGCACTCTCTGGGGATCCTTAGAACCCCAGAAGACCTCTAAACACAAATGGAAGTTAATCTAACCTAACAGATCCTCACCATTCATCACTTAAATCTCTCTGGAAACCTACAAATCCGAAACAAAACATTAACAGAACATACAAAGAAGGGAACTAGGGGCTTTATCGGGGTACATGAGATCAGAGGAGGTGATCCTGGGAACAGACTCCCACCTTCGAATCAAACAAGCAAGAACAAAAAATAACATGCTAAAATGGGAAACATGCTCGATTTATACATGTTAAAACAATAACAGAGAGAGAGCTCACCTTGGTTCCAAACCTTTGTAGAGCAGGCCGGAGGGTTCCTTGGGGCTAATGAGCAGCTGCCGGAGCCTCCTTCTTCTCGCACCAACAGCCCGACCTCCTTCGGGTTCGTCGAGGAAGGAGAGGAAGGGGAAAGGCCAAGGGTGTCTGTTCTGTTTTTTTTCTTGGGGAAGATGGTGGTCAAGACCACCTTCGAACGCCCAACGAAGAAGAAGCCGATGAAAAGGAAGAAAACCCACTCAGGAAGAAAGCCCCTCCAACAAAAAATGCCGAACCAAAAAATGTCGAACCCCTCTGCCCGACTTCTCGCGCAGCTTTTATAGGAGAGGAAAAAGGGGGTATGCGCTCAGCTTGCGCTGAGCGCATACTCGCTTGCCATGTCGCTGCGAGTGGCAATATGATGACAAAACAATAAATGCCGCCGCTCGTTTGTTTAAAAAATCCGAAAATTAGGATATGGTCCCTGGGATATTTGGATTTAATATTATTTTATTCAGATATTTTCAAATATTTTCAGATTGGTCCCTGGGATCTTTTGAATGTTTGGATATTTACGGATTTGATCCCCGAGATATTTTCTTGCGCAACTCGCCACGTGTGCAGCTCTTTGCCACGTGCGCAGTTTGCCGGTTTTGCTGCTCGGAAACTTCGTCAGCTCATATTTTCTTCATCCGGGCTCCGATCTGGGCAAACTCAATTGCGTTAGAATCGCATCGGAGCCCTCTATCCCATGGCCTAGGGGTAGGCCTCTGGATTGGATTTTAGCCGAAAGTCAACTTTTGGCTCTGCTCAAGTTTGACCGCCCGCAGAACCTTCATTCGGACCCCGATTCCTGCAAACTCAGTTGCGTTGGAACCGTGTCGAGATTCTCTATCCAATGACCTAGGGGTAGGCCTTCGGATCGGATTTTAGCAGAAAGTCAACTTTTGGCTATGCTCAAGTTTGACCGCCCGCAGAACCTTCATCCGGACCCCAATTCCTGCAAACTCAGTTGCGTTGGAACCGTGTCGAGGTTCTCTATCCAATGGTATAAAGTAAGGTGGCCAAATTTTACTTGATCAAAAAGTCAACTTTTGACCCCTCAGGGTTTGACTTTTTGTCCAGGGTTTGCATTTTTGGTTTTTCTGGGGAGCGCAAAAATGAGGTGCTTACACCTGGCAGCAGTCTTTATCCAGCAGTACCGCTTGAACAGTCAAATCATACAGACCAGGGCAGAATTGCAGAGGCTGGCTAAGAAGAGCCAGGAGTCAGTGAGAGTATGCCAAGCGATGGAAAGAATTGGCAGCGTTAGTGCAGCCGCCGCTATTGGAACAAGAGATGACGTCGTTGTTTATTGCGTCATTGGGGCAGCCATTCTTCACTTTGCTGCTGGGGCAAAGCACATCGAACTTCAACGACTTGATCTTAACCGCAGTTTGGATTGAGGATGCAGTAAGAGCCAGGAAAATAGATGGCAGTGGACAGAGTTCTACACCTAGAAGGCCAGTAATAGGGCAAGCCAGTAGAAGCCAGGGGCAGGAGCCCAGGAGACAGGAACAATAGGCGGTTAACTATGTGTACCCTGCACAACCCCATAATTTCTCTCAAAAGCCAGAGGCAATAGCACCCCAAGGGACTGGGCAGACTGCTTACTGAAAGAGTAGAGGACTACTCCACAGGTCCACGATCTACAACAATTAAGAACTTAACAATGCGGAAACATACACACAGAGAATTATACGAGGAAACCTGAATCCAGATCCAGGAAAAACCTCGAGTTTATATGAGGCGACTAACCCTTCGAATTTCCACTATTGAATGAAAAAAACAATTACAAAGGAGCACACACTTAACCTTTACAATTGAACTCACTCAACAGCAATTCACAGCTCGAATCCACGAACTGCAACACAGCTTGAATCTACAAGCTGCAAAACACGATCAATCCAGATCGCAAACAATCACTCAACAGTGATCCACAGTTCGAATCCACGAACTACAACACAGCTTGAATCCACAAGCTGCACAACACGATCAATCCAGATCGCAACAATCACCTCAGAGTCCACTGAGACGATCCAATGCAGTAGGAATCCACCTATGCATCCAACAAGGTCGATCACCAATCCAGGCGATCACACGATCAGGTGAAGTTCCGAATTGAAGAAGAATCCTCAAACTTCAATTCCAGGCGATCTATCTCAGATCTCCCCCTCACTCGATCACCGACTCTCCAAAGAAGAATTGATCGAATCTCGAACACCTCAAGATCCAAAATCAAATTGATCCAAGGAAAAAAGTCATTCAAAAAGAATACAGCTCGTCTATTTAAAGAAGAAATCTCAGATCGCGTCGAGCGCTGGTGGCGTCGTGGCTCGATCGGGGTAAACGGCTGGAAGCGAACTCAATCCTGCTCAAATCCAAATAGACTCAGGTATGGGCGCGCTGCCAGAGCGCTGCTAGCGGGAGGGAACGTGGCATGTGCACAGCTGATCATTAGAATCTTCAATCTCGCTCTGCGCTACCAGCGGCGTGTTTCACTAGTGCACGTGCCTTACTTTCAAAGCACTGTTTCACTTATGCGCTGCCAACAGAGTGGCAGCGGCGTTGTTCCTCGCAAGTGCCTTTACAAGAGATGCTTTATTTAGACAATCTTTCATTTCCTTGAGCTACCAGCGGCGTGGTAGCTATGTGACAGCATCGTCTTCTTCTTCTTTACTAAATTCACTAAATTTTTCATTATTTATTCTGCACATCTTGAAGATTATTAGAAGACATAATTTGTCAAACATTTGCCATAAAGGGAGTGTGAGTTTTCACACTTACAATTTCCCCCTTGGCAAATGCCTGACAACAACCTTAAACCAGTGTTTAATATCGAACTCAGTTAATATTGATTTCCATTTAAGAATTTAAAACCACACTGATAAGAGAGACACAATGATTTGGGAGAATCCAGAATTTCATTCATTCAAAAAAGATATCCATTGTTCCAACATATATACATACATCCAACCAAATACATACAGCCAACCAACAGAAAACTTCCCCCACAAACCCACAGAAAACTCCCCCACAAACCAACTTTCAAAAACTACTAAAAACAACATAACAAACAACATAAAGAAGAAAAAAATAACAGCAAGCAGCAAGCAGCAACAACCCAGCAGAATCATCATCCAAAAAACTCCCTCTTTCTGGAAGGTGGTTTTGGTTCCCAAGTCCTTGAGTAATGCTTGTACGCATCTTGGGACCGAGAGTGCAGCCAACAGAGTTTGTGATCCATCTCCAGCTGAGTTCTTTGAATGCTGTTCAGAAAATGATCAGCTTCGTTTTGCATTCGTTGCTGAGCAGCAACATCCCTTTGCACCTCGCCACAAGCAAAGTCAACATCCTTTGCAAGCTTCTCCAGCTTCTCCTGGGTCTCTAATTTGAACATGCTCATCATGAGCATGTGAGCCCTAACCTCAGAATTGAAAGCCTCCTGGGAGGCTTGCATGGAATTCAATTTGTCCAGGATTGCCGTAGCATCAGAACTGGACAAAGAGGAGGGAGAAGAAGAAGGCTCCGAAGAAGAAACCAACCGAAAAGGATTTGCTCGTTTGCTTCGGGTGAGGGCGGAGGCATCAATGGGAGGTTTGGGATGAATGATCAATTCAACAGGATCAGGTAAGATCCCCTGGTGAATGCACATGAAAGAGATGAAAATCCCAAATGGAAGAGCAGCAGTCTTGGATTTTAAATTCCGAGACTGAAGGATTTGATTGAAGATGATTGACGGAAGACAGACACAGTCTCTGTTCCAGATAGCATGAAGAAGTCTAGCTCTAGAGTGAGAAATCTCAGAGTGATGATCTGAGGGAACAAGAGAGGCACAAACAAACAGATTCAAGATCCTGAGAAGATCTTGGAGAGAGTCATGAGGCAGATAGTTGGGCTTATTTTTTATGGAGGTGGGAGCACCCTGAACAATCATAGAAGAAATGATTGACTCCATGGGAGGATCAGAGTGAGAATCAAAAAAATCAAAGGAGGGAGAATCGACAAGGGGCAATTCTAGAAGAGATGAGATAAGCTCTTTCAAGAAGTCGAAAGAGATGCCCCTGACATAGGCTTTGACAAAGCCTTGATTGGCCAGATGAAGATGGTGGAGGTTCGATAGAATTCTCGAACCAGGTCAGGATATGCAAAACCACTTATCAAAGCAAATTTTTTCCAACCACTGTCCAAAAACAATGAGAAGAAAGGAGATTCAGAAAAGGAATCAAGCTTAATGGCCCTTTCCAAAAGGAGTGGCATGTGCTTGAGGAACTCATTAAAATCAGATAAACCATTTCCAATGAATGGTTCAGAGGACTGAGAAAGGGAAGGGGGTCTCACCGGTGGAGAAGAAACAACTGGTGAGGATCTTACTAGTGGAGAAGAGGTGGAAGGAGAATCAGTTCTAGACTTCTTCTTCGGAGGGATGATTAAAAAAAACAGAAACAAATAGACAAGAGAGAAGAACACAAGCAAAGCTCGACAAAGCCCTAATGGCAGAACAATCTACCAAACCCTAACTGAGAAGAACACTGTAAAAGGAATAAGAAAAATGAAGAAGCAAGACGAAGACAGTAAAAAAAATTTTACCTGAACAGTGGACAACGTGACGGAAGGTAAGCACGAAGGCAAAGAAATGACCACGACGCGAGGAGCGAGGAGAGCCGCAGGTAAGAAAAAAAAACAGAGGTAAAAAAGTGAAAACAGATTTCACCTTTTTATAAACAAAAAGGACACGCTGCCAGTGTGCCTCCGGCGATGCTTAACAGGGCAGGTGCCAAGGCATGAAGCAAGGAGAAGGCTACCGGCACGCTTCTAGCGACGTAGAAGGTGCACATGAACAAACAAGAAAAAAAAAACACACTCACAAGGCAAAAATTTATAAAAGAGTTTGAACTATTCTTCCTGAAAACCCATACATCTAAACACAAAGCTAAGATTTTAACTAAACTAAAAATCATCCAGATAATCAACTTTTATTCAATCTAAGAAGTACTTATCACAAAACTGATCATGAAGAACCGATCAAGGTTAATTCAGATGTGACACATTTCATATCTATGACCAAAATTTCCTTCATGGTTTCTCATACTATAAATTTTCTTCAAGATATTGAGCACACACGCATATTAATGAAACATTGCTTGTGTAGTGTGTGAAATATTTTTGACTTTTACACTTTTTGCATATGAAAAGCTATTTTAGTGTAATCATACTTGGAAAGTATAGACATACCCCAAACTTCATTTTGGTGGCTTTCGCACATCAGAGATATGTAGCCTTTTCTGATCTCTTTTTCTTTTCTTTTTGAAGAAGGCATTGACCCTTAAAAAACCTGTAAAATCCCCAATTTTCTGGAAAATTTTAAAATTAATATTTTAGTGATTAAATTTATGTTAACTAATTAATTTTGCAGAAAAGGGAGGTTATTGATTTAAATAGGAAAAGTGGCTTGTGCTGGTCGGGCTATTTAAGTAATAAGGTATGAGGAATTTCTAGAAATTTCAATTAGTTGATTATGCTCGGATGAGGTGGCAAAGATAATTGATTTTTAACTCTAATTGAGCTGCTGGTATAGGAATTTTGGTAGTATGGCACCACAGCAACTCATGAATTAAAAGTGTGGTTGAGCGGCAAGTATAAAATCCAGTGTAAACAAGCTCGCTGGTTTTTGCTGAGTTTTGATCGAGCAAAATCAGAGATCTCAGAGAGAAGAGAGATCAGAACCTAGGGTTTGAGGAGATTTAAATTTGGTTGCTGAGGTGTTCATCAAGAGAAGTGATCCGGTTGTGAGCTCTGCTTATTGGTATAGAAGAGAGCTGCTGCAGAACTTCAATTCCTCAAGAGTAATCTGAATTCTGCAAAATTCAGATCAAGTTGGAGGTAAGTTATCATCGATTTGTAGTATTTTAGCTTATAAGTTAATACTATTTCGAATTAGGTCTCAGATCTGGGCAGATCTGAGTAGTTTAGTTGTCTCTGCAGGAAATAGAGAAAATAGGAGGGAGCGAGAGAAGAAATCTGAAAATCTATTCGTAGATTGGTTTATTGTGGAAGCTCGAAATTGATCTGCAAGTAAGTAGCACAACCTGATTTCTCCTTGGATGATTTGGAACTGTTATGTGATTTTGTTGAAGTATAGATATGCCGAATCCTCTGTTTTTATGATAATATCGCTTAGAACTTTGTAGGATGTTCATGTGTGTTATTACAATTGGATGCATGCTAATTGAATAATATTAGGCTTAGAATTATGCTGGAATTGGTTTGAGCATGAAGCATTAGAGCAATTATGAACAAATTATAGTTACGGCAAGTCGTGGAATGTGAAAAAGGGAGGGCGCCTAGGATTGCCTAGGATGGCCTACCTCCTGAAGGTAGGCGCTAGTGCAAATATGGAGAGGGCCTAGGATTGCCTAGGATGGCCTACCTCCTGAAGGTAGGCGCTCATGCAAAATTGTATAATTTTGTTTGTCTATGCTCTTAAAAGCTGTATTTTCATAAAATAAATGTGTAAAACATGTCCTAGATTACTTAAACAAAGGATTGAATTATCTAATTAAGATTTTTAGCAGAGGTTTCATGCAATGGTATATGGAAGAATTAAAGTATAAGAATGTGAAGAAATTTTCGAAAACCAACCTAGCTCTTGCTCAGTAAATCCTTAACTGATTTAATTTCTAATGGGTAGGAAACAATTAGGGAGCTAACCAGGAGTTAATAAGAGACTGTTGGGAAATAAGAGAGGATGGATCTGAGAATATAATTCCGGTACCAAGGTTTAAAAATCAGCAAACTGTTTAGGTTAATAAGTGTAATGTTCTTAGGAGTCTAGAACCTGTCCAGCTCTATTATCTTAAATTGGTGTGGTGGTTATTAATTTCCATTAAGGTATTAACTCTTAGAGAACTTAAATATAAGTATGTGAGGTAATTAGGAAGAAATATAGGTGCTGGAAACTGGTGGTATATTAGTGTATTGAGTCTTGAAATCTGAGATTTGTTTGGTCAAGTGTTTTGAGAAATTCTTAAGTGCTGAAAACTTCTCTAGCACATACATCTTTTGCATGGCAAAACTAAATTTGAGGAGGCAAGTAAAGGACTGTTTAAAAATAAACAAATGGGATTTGAGTGAAATCTTAGGATGCAGAATTAAGTGTATAATTAAGGAGTTTCTAAATGAATAAGAGAGTTAAATGAAGGCAATAATGTCTTAGGTTCAATAATAAGGAATTAAGTATAATTTCTTCGAGAAAGGTACTGGTTGGGCATAAAGTAAGTATTGCAATAACTAAAATTTAATAATGGGTCTAAATTCTGATTTTCACATCCGGATTTGCTAGTTAAACTAGAACAATAGAGCTATAAAGCAATGCAGGTAAGATTATTATTTAGATTAAATTGTACCTATAATTATCTTATCTTTCAAATATCGTTAAACCTTGATTTGCTAGCTCTGGATTTCACCTCGGATTTGACGGGATTGTCTTGATTATGTAATTTTTACATTGCACCGGTTTTATGCGGATTCTACGGAAAGAGAATTTTAAATGGAATATAAATGATTGGTTTTCTGGTTTGGAATTGATTTTCCTCCATGTACTTGGAGAGACAGTTGTGATGCCCATGTACCTAGGTAATTGTGATGCCTCCGTGTACTCGGGGATGCCCCATGTACTTGGGATGTGGATGCCTCTGTGTACTCAAAGATGCCCCGTGTACTCGGGATGATTTGATTGAGATTGAGATGAGTTGTGCTTGCTAGATTTCACGGTTGGTTTTGGTTTTAGAGTCTAGTGGGCATAGCTCGATATGGATCCATGTTAGGAGCTAGTTAGTGGAAAGGATTGTTCTTTGCTAGTTGTAATACTTTGTTCACGCACGCGTTTCCACTGTGTACTCAGTGAGGCCTGATCGTGTACTCGGCTGGCTGCGGCTATCCCTCATTTTATCGTGTACTCGGACTGTGACTGGATTAGTACATGCCAACCCATCACTGTACTGGGTGGGTTCTCCCGCAATAAGACGATGATCGTGTACTCGGCATATCGCACCTAAGCCGGGAGGTGGCTTAGTGAACACTGGCATTACCTAGTTAAAGACAGTCTTATTTCATGAGTCCTGCAGTGACTTATCAACTGTTGATTTGATGCTACCTATATATTTGTTGAACTGGATTATTTTTGTATTTTATACTGATTGATTGGATTACTGTTGAATTACTCGGATTATTCGGAACTGAGGTGTTATCGCTACTGTTGCATGATTTTACAACTGTATCATATTTTAGAACTGATGAATTGTATTTGAGCATGCATGTGCTGCTTACTGGGATATTCGTATCTCATTCTTTTCCGTTTTGTTTTGTTTTCAGATTCTAGTAAGGACGGCACCAGCGGGTATATGCTTGGTTCATGTGAGTTAGCCTTGGGTTATAGTATTTTTCTATTGATGAGCTTGGGTTATGGTGCACTCTGATTATCTAGTTATTGTTTTATTCATGTTTTCCTTCACTCTGATTTGCTATCCTGGGTTATATATTAACCTTCGGTGATAAGTTACGGTTTCTCTACGTAACTTGGATCCGGGGCGTTACAAAACCTGAGTTTACAGTTCATTCCAAGAATATACCTTCTTTCTCTTTTTCTTTTTGAGAATTACAGTGGCTTTCACTCTAATATCTATGGCAGCCATTTCCAAAACTTTTCTTTTCATAAAGGTGATAGCCTATAGATCCCAAGCTTCAACACACAATAAACTTCAATACACAAAAGTGTTTAAGACAAAAATGACAGTTGAGAACACAACATTTCTGTCAATATGCATAGACTCAAGCTTCCTGAATTAAGATTTTAGTATCAAGAACACATAAATTCATTTTGAACAGACATGTAAATCATTTTACATCTAAATTAACTCAAAACAGAACCTGATTTTCAGTTTTGAGAGCATACTCCTAGGGATTTCCTAAGAGTTTCAAATCTGTTTTGATCTAAAGGTTTAGTGAAAATATCAGCTAACTGTTTTTCAGTAGATATATATTCAATCATAACAGTTTTGTCTTCAATTAACTCTCTTATAAAGTGATGCCTGATGTCTATATGTTTAGTCCTTGAGTGTTGAATAGGATTTTTGGAAATATTTATGGCACTCTGATTGTCACAGAAGAGAATCATTTGGTCCTGATCTAAACCATAATCAGATAGCATTTGTTTCATCCAAATTAGTTGAGTACAACTGCTTCCTACAACAATGTACTCTGCTTCAGCAGTACTCAGTGAAACTGAGTTTTGCTTTTTGCTTAACCAGGCAATGAGGTTATTACCCATATAAAAGCAACCCCCAGAGGTGCTTTTTCTATCATCCATACACCCAGCCCAATCAGCATCAGTGTATCCAGTAAGATATGGGTTTATTTCTTTGGAAAACCAAATTCCCAGATCAACAGTTCCATTTACATATTTTATTATCCTTTTCACAGCATTTAGATGAGATTCTTTAGGATTAGCCTGATATCTTGCACAAACTTCAACACTAAAGCTTATATCAGGTCTACTTGCTGTTAAGTACAGAAGACTTCCAATCATCCCTCTGTACAAGGTAGGGTCTATATCCTTACCAGATTCATCTTTTCTAAGCTTTAAGCTAGTACTCATAGGAGTCCTAGCATGTTTTGCATGAGTTAAACTGAATCTCTTGACTAGATTTCTAGCATATTTTGCTTGAGAGAAAAAAATCCCTTGTTGAGATTGATAAATCTGAAGTCCTAAGAAAAAGTTCAGTTCACCCATCATATTCATCTCAAATTCACTTTTCATTAAGTCTCCAAAGGAGTGAGCATGATTTTCAGAAGTAGATCCAAACACTATGTCATCAACATAGATTTGAGCAATCAAAATATGTTTGGACTCTCTTTGAATAAAGAGAGTTTTATCCACATTTCCTCTCATAAAACCATATTCAAGTAAAAAAGAGGTGAGTCTCTCATACCAAGCTCTAGGAGCTTGTTTGAGTCCATACAAGGACTTGTTCAGCTTATAAACATGTTTAGGATGATTTGTGTCCTCAAATCCTTTAGGTTGCTCTACATAGACCTCTTCATTCAGATATCCATTCAAGAATGCACTCTTAACATCCATTTGAAACAGTTTAAACTTCAAATAGCATGCAATAGACAAAAGTAATCTGATTGATTCTAACCTAGCTACAGGAGCAAAGGTTTCATCAAAATCTATTCCTTCTACTCGGGTGTATCCCTGAGCAACAAGCCTAGCTTTATTTCTGGTTACAATCCCATTCTCATCAGATTTGTTCTTAAAAATCCATTTGGTTCCTATCACATTCAGATTAGAGGGTCTTTCAACCAATTCCCATACATTATTTCTAGTAAATTGGTTTAGTTCTTCATGCATAGCATTTAACCAGGATTCATCCAACAAGGCATCTTTATAAGATTTTGGCTCAAATTGAGATAGATAAGAAGAAAATCTTACCTCATTATGTAATTGATGTCTTGTTCTTACACCATCTGAAATATTTCCAACAATTTGCTCAGTTGGGTGATCTTTGAGAGTTTTTGTCAGAGGAACAACTTCATTGCTTGAGGAAGCATCTCTGATTTCATCCTCTTCATCTACAACCTGCAAAAGTTCACAGTCAGTTCCTTCATCATCTATTAACACATTAATAGATTCCATTACAACAGATTTTTGCAAGTTAAAAACTCTGTATGCTCTACTAGAAGAAGAATATCCTAGAAAGATTCCTTCATCACTTCTAGAATCAAATTTTCCTAGATTTTCTCTGTCCCTTAGGATATAGCATTTACTTCCAAAGACTCTAAAATATTTCAAGTTTGGCTGTTTTCCTTTCCAAATTTCATAAGGAGTTTGTTTCCACCCAGATCTGACATATACTCTATTACTAATATAACAGGCAGTATTTATTGCTTCAGCCCAGAATTTTGTTGACACTTTCTTGGCTATCATCATGGTTCTAGCCATTTCTTGCAAAACTCTGTTTTTCCTTTCCACAACTCCATTTTGCTGTGGATTCTTAGGAGCAGAAACTTCATGTTTAATTCCTTGTTCTTCACAGAATTTGGAAAACATCTGATTTTCAAATTCTGTCCCATGATCAGATCTTATTCTAACAATCCTCCTTATTTGCAAGTTCTTTTCAACTTGAATTTGACAACACAATTGTTTAAAGCAATCAAAACATTCAGATTTTTCTCTTAGAAAATTTACCCAGGTGTATCTACTGTAGTCATCTACAGCAACAAAGATATACCTCTTTCCTCCAAGACTTTCAGTCTTTTTAGGTCCCATCAAGTCCATATGAATCAGTTATAATGGTCTAGAGGTTCCTACAGTGTTGGTTTTCTTGTGTGTGGCTTTGATTTGCTTTCCTTGATTGCAAGGACCACACATTCCTTTCTTTTTATTGTTCCCAAACTTGGGAATTCCTCTAACCAATTCAGACTTAGAGATTTTTGACAAATCTCTATAGTTAATGTGACCAAGTCTTCTATGCCACAAATCAATTTCATTGCATACAGAAGATTTTAAAGATTTTTCATTGTTTCCAATGATTCCATAACAATTGTCACTTGTTCTTACACCTATAAGAACAGTTCTACCAGAATTATCCAAAATTTTACATTCTTTTCTGGTAAAATTGACAAACAATCTTGAATCACATAACTGGCTAATACTGATTAAGTTTGCCTTCAAACCAGATACAAATAAAACATTTTTTAGACAAACTCCATTAGGACCAGTTACTGTTCCTTTACCTTTGACTTGAGAAGGGCTTCCATCACCAAATGTTACACTTCCACCAAAATATTCTTCAAAAGTACTAAACATAGACTTATTTCCACACATATGTCTTGAACAACCACTATCCAAGTACCACATGTTGACATCAGGAACTTTCAAAGCTATATGAACCACATTTGCAACTAAGGAATCTTTTCTAACCCAAATCTATTTTTCATGTGTTTTCTGAGAAGTACCTTCATCAACAACTTGGGATTTTGAAGGAAGTTTCTTTGACAGATTTGTAACTTCCTTATTTAATGATTCAGTTAATTTTAACAGGGAATCAAATCTGTTATATAAATCCAAGGACTGACTTTGATTTACTTTCCTCTTATTGTCAAAATATCCCTTGGGAAAACCATGCAAAATATGACACTTTGGTCTTATGTGACCTTTTTTATTCCAATGATGGCACACAGGTATGAATCTATATTCAGAAGAATCAAAATATCCAGATTTGACAATATTTCTAAACTGTACAGATTTAGATTTTGAAGATTTACCAGTTGATCTTACTTCTCCAGCAGAAATTTTCTGTGAAGATTCCTTATTTTGATTACTTACACTCATTCTCTTTTCAGCAGAATTTGAGCTCTCAGGAACTTCCTTTGAAGTTGATTCCTTATCAATTTGATGATTTCCTGTAGAAGAATTTGAAGCATTAGAAGTGATTGAATTTGACAATTTCTCAAGTTCAATAACTTTACCTTGAAGTGCAGAAATCTGAGCTTCCTTTTCTTTTAATTTTTCAGTTTTTTCAGTCAAAGAAGTTACCAGAAAATTTTCTTTGGTATGTCTTTCAAGTAACTTCTTGTTTATTGAATCTATTTCTGCAAGAGCTTTATTTTTCTCTGTTTCTGATTCCTTCAATTTTTACTCAGTTTCTTGACTTTATTCTGAGCTCTATTGAATTCCTTATAGAGCTGATTGTAGGCTTCTTGTAATTCTTCTTCTTCATCTGATAAAGTCTCTTTATTATCTCCTACAATTCTAGAGATTGAACTACCAGAAGAAGATGAGTAAAAGGAATTGAAAGCAGTAAAATTAGCAGAAATATCCTCATCTGATTGTGAAGAATTATCAGTATTACTGTCATCCCAAGTAACCTGATAATTTGTCTTTTTCTTTTTATCCTTTGAGGGACAATCAGAAGCAACATGTCCAAATCCTCTACATTTGTAACATTGAACTTCATCATTCTGAGAAAATTTCTTCTCCTTTCTTAGATCAGAAATTTTCTTATCAGATCTCCTATTAGATCTGTCCATGGATGATGAAGGATTAGATTGTCTCTTTTTAAACATTCTCTTAAACTTTTTAGCTAAGAGAACTAATTCATCCATATCTACTTCAGAATTATCTGATTCTTCAGTATTTACAGATTTTAGAGCTATTCCTTTACTCCTTTTAGGAATATTCAGATCTAGCTCATAAGTCTGTAAAGATCCTACCAGATCTTCAATTCTCATGGTATCCACATCTTTTGCCTCTTGAATGGCAGTAACTTTTGGTCTGAATTTTTCAGGCAAAGATCTCAAGATTTTTCTAACAACCTTAGATGTAGAGATCTTTTCTCCAAGGTTAAAACTTGAATTAACAATATCCGAGAGTCTAGCATAAAATTCATCAAAAGACTCATCATCTTTCATGTATAGAGTTTCGAAAGATGTAGTAAGTCTTTGAAGTCTAGACAGCTTGACAGCTGAGGTTCCTTCATGAGTGACCTTAAGAATGTCCCAAGCTTCCTTACCGACTTCACATGAGGAAATTCTCCTGAATTCCTCAACACTTACAGCACAAAATAAGGCATTCATTGCCTTGTTGTTCCATCCACATAGATCAGATTCAGCTTTACTCCACTGGTCATGAGGTTTAGGCATCACAACACCTCCTTCTGTCGTGATCTCAGGTGGATGATAACCATTACATACCGAGAGCCAGACACGCTCATCGATAGATTTCAAGTAAGCTCTCATCCTTGCTTTCTAGTAAGAATAATTGTTACCGTCAAATAATGGAGGTCTAGAGGCAGATCCTCCTTCTTTTCCAAAGTCCATGCTATAGATCTAGATCACACTTTGTATAGCAATTCAAAGTGAATATGCTCCGATACCAATTGAAAGAGTAGAGGACTACTCTACAGGTCCACGATCTACAACAATTAAGAACTTAACAATGCAGAAACATACACACAGAGAATTATACGAGGAAACCTGAATCCAAATCCAGGAAAAACCTTGAGTCTGTATGAGGCGACTAACCCTTCGAATTTCCACTATTGAATGAAAAAAACAATTACAAAGGAACACACACTTAACCTTTACAATTGAACTCACTCAACAGCAATTCACAGCTCGAATCCACGAACTGCAACACAGCTTGAATCCACAAGCTGCAAAACACGATCAATCCAGATCGCAAACAATCACTCAACAGTGATCCACAGTTCGAATCCACGAACTGCAACACAGCTTGAATCCACAAGCTGCACAACACGATCAATCCAGATCGCAACAATCACCTCAGAGTACACTGAGACGATCCAATGCAGTAGGAATCCACCTATGCATCCAACAAGGTCGATCACCAACCCAGGCGATCACACGATCAGGTGAAGTTCCGAATTGAAGAAGAATCCTCAAACTTCAATTCCAGGCGATCTATCTCAGATCTCCCCCTCACTCGATCACCGACTCTCCAAAGAAGAATTGATCGAATCTCGAACACCTCAAGATCCAAAATCAAATTGATCCAAGGAAAAAAGTCATTCAAAAAGAATACAGCTCGTCTATTTAAAGAAGAAATCTCAGATCGCGTCGAGCGCTGGTGGCGTCGTGGCTCGATCGGGGTAGACGGCTGGAAGCGAACTCAATCCTGCTCAAATCCAAATAGACTCAGGTATGGGCGCGCTGCCAGAGCGCTGCTAGCGGGAGGGAACGTGGCATGTGCACAGCTGATCATTAGAATCTTCAATCTCGCTCTGCGCTACCAGCGGCGTGTTTCACTAGTGCACGTGCCTTACTTTCAAAGCACTGTTTCACTTATGTGCTGCCAACGGAGTGGCAGCGGCGTTGTTCCTCGCAAGTGCCTTTACAAGAGATGCTTTATTTAGACAATCTTTCATTTCCTTGAGCTACCAGCGGCGTGGTAGCTGTGTGACAGCATCGTCTTCTTCTTCTTTACTAAATTCACTGAATTTTTCATTATTTATTCTGCACATCTTGAAGATTATTAGAAGACATAATTTGTCAAGCATTTGCCATAAAGGGAGTGTGAGTTTTCACACTTACACTTACCAAGGGGTGCGAAGGACGAAAGAGGAGATGGAGGCCAGGATGAAGCGGGTTTTCACTCCCTTGCCCTATGCACCAGCAGAGTTGCTGCCGACTTTGCTAAAGAAGGGATACGTACAAGTCAAGCCTCCAAATCCCAGATTGGTAATGCTAGAAGCTATAATGCGTCAGAACGGTGCGAGTACCACTCCGGTGCACCTGGGCATCATACCAATTGGTGCTGGGATCTAAGGCATGATATCCAAGATTTGATTGACAGGGCACCACCCGCTCAGACCCCAGCAGCCGGCATAACTACCAATCCTCTCCCAGATCACTCAAAGGCCTCCGCTAGTAAGACGACCAATCAAGTGAGTAGTGATCAAGGCACTGGGCAGCTCGACCCCTCAGTACTGATTGGACCACCAGGGTAGACGGTGAAGGTGCAACTCCAAATGGGAGCCCAAATGGGAGCAATGACCATTGTCGGGAAGAATGAAGAGGGCGCTTCGCTGAAAGAACCCAAGGCTAAGGAAAATACAGAGGCTTACATTTGTGTAATCGAGGATGAACCTCAGAGCAGCGAAGAAGTCATGGGGCCATGGAACTCGATGCAATGTGGATGGATCAGTGGCTCCCCGTCCCCTCCACGCCAAGAAGGAGTGGGCAGTTCCAGTGGACTCCAGGGCCGGGATAGACCTCAGATCTCGGACGCATCCGTGGGCAGTTCAAGGGTGCCTCCCAGTTATCCACCGAATGGCCGCCAGAGGGCATGTCTGCGACATCAGAACTAAATCCATATCTGACATACTCTGCCGACTCGTCATCACTCGAGTCTAATCCCACCCTCCCATGCGATATGTATGAATGGTTCGGCCTTCCTCGTGTCGCAGAAGAAGAGGAACTGCCATCCACTCCTGAACTTGCAAACCCGCCTGATCCATACGAAAGCTCGAATGAATCTGCTGATACAGACTTAGAAGACACATCAGCGGAGGAAAGTAAGGCAGTGAACGTCATTGAAGAAGATGGCAGTAATTCCCTCGCAGATCTCCCTCTGGTGCACTTCCACCCAACCAGAGACCAGGAATTCTTATACCCCACTCCCATCTCTAACCCCAACCCTTCAACCCTTAACATTTTCGATGTCATGGACTTCCCTCCGCAAGACCCTTTCTCCCTCTCGTTTGAACCGCCAACCCTAAACCTCTCAAAACTCAACCTTGAACCCCCTTCGTACAATGCCGTACCCCCATTTTACCCTGCCAAACCTTTCTACCATCAAGCTACCCCCACCACCACCATTGAGATAGAAATCGACCGAATCACCCGATCCGGTCGATATGTAAATACAGACCCCCCCACCCGCACCAAAGGAGGGAGCGGAGGCATGTGAGACATGGGAAAAAATCAATTTCCATTGACTTCCTCAATCATCACACGGGATTAAATTAAACAAAGAGTCACCACCATTCAATTTAGGTGTGAATGGACACCAAAATATTAAATAAGCACAAAAGGCAATTTTAGGGTAAAAATAACCCTCCTAAAAAAAACAACCAGAGATGGGTAAGGGGATTAGGTTATGAACAGGGGAAGGTGTTAGGCACCCCTATTCATCCATACAAGGTGGTTGCCAGGTATTGTTCATGTTTTACAAAAAAGAAAAGCTTGCTATAAAAATCAGGAAAAATCACAAAAAAAACAAAATATATGGTTTTTTCATATGAATAGTCTGATTGATCCAGAACTTTCAAATATGATCATACCATTCCTAGGGTTTCATGATCAAAACAAAATTGAGATGAAATCAAATAAAATCAATTTAAAGTGAAAATTCCAAAAATCTGGCTTCAAGTCAAATTCTAGAAATCTAGAAAAATATGATTTTTATAAAATATTTCAAAACTGAACTTGAATAGTCCAGGACATAGATAAAGCTCAAATTTCACATTAAATCTGAAAATAAAAACCAAAAATACCCACGTTGATGAAAAACACCAAAATGGGAGAATTTAGACCGTAGGGTCTTCTCTCAAATATGAAAAACGATTCAAAAACATCATGAAACCCTAGAATTTACTTTCAGGCTTCTGGATCCAGATCTACCATATTGATCATGATAAATCCAAGATCTTAGCCTAAACTCACAAAAATCACGAAAACAGTGCTGTAGGTGCAAAACTGGCAAAAATCCAAATTTTATAAAAAAGTGGGGATCTCATGCTATAAACATCATGGATTCATAGATTCATTCAGATTCATCATAAAAACCATTAAAACATGATCAGGATATTCAAAGCAGCCACATCTCACAGATTTGAGCACATGGGGGTCTACCCTACGGATCCACCTGTTCTCTTTTCCCCTAGCTTTCTCTTCACGTTTTACGGCTAGAGAGGATTCTTGAGGTACTTGGAGATAGGTTTGGTTATACAAACACAATCAGAGGCTTTATTCTATAAAAAAGAGAAAAACAGATATGGGGTTCTATTCTAGGGATCCACCTGTTCTCTTTTCCCCTAGCTCTCTCTTCACGTTTTACGGCTAGAGAGACTCTTGAGGTACTTAGAGGCAGGTTTAGGAATACTAGATACAAAAGATGGCCTTATTCTACAGCAATAGAGATGATCCTATTACTTCTAGAATTGAAGACAGAAAATAAAAGGGAAAAGGAACTTACCTGGATTGAGCAGGCAGAGCAGCAGGGGTTCCTCTCCTTCTCTTGGAGCTTCTTGGACTTCAAAATTTTGTGGCCTTTTGCTTGAGGAAAGGCCCTCTATTTATAGGCAAACCCAGGGGCAAGGCTGGTCCAGAAGGATATATCCTGATCCTTAAGATAGATTGAAAGACAGAGATAATGCCCATCCATAGCCAACCAAGGTGGCTTCAGCGAATAAAAGACGTAATTCGCTCATTTAAAGATATATTGGACTAAAGATAAAGCTCGGAAATCGAGAGAAGAATAAAACTCGCACGAGTCTTTGTGACCGTAAATGAATTACGGTCCAATGGTGACCGTATTTTCAATACGGGCGCACCTGACCGTAGAGCGATCTCGGGCGCGACCAGCCCGTGAATGAAATACGGGCAAAGCCTGCTTTGTCAATTTTTTTGCATTTTTGACCTGTTTTAAGTTCTAATTACATGTTTTTATTACTTTTTCATTCTGTAGTGCAATTTGGGGTGTCTACAGCTGCCCCCTCTTTGCTGGTAATTGGAACCAATTACAAGCAGAGAGCAAAAAGACCCACCAATTGCACTTTCTGAGATTTTTGTCTAATCAATTGCACTTTTCAAGGATTAAATGGATGATTTTTGGAAAAAAGAATTGATTGTGGAAGATTTGCTAGAAGTCCCTCAGCTTAAGGGCCAAATCCTCCTCTCTCCTCTCACTGAGCTCTCGTGGCTATGAAGTGAGATTTGAGACAAAATTTTTAGACAAAAGTGAGTATGGTGGCAATTCTTGCAACTTAAAACTAATATAAACACTAATCTTTTGATAAGTGTGGAGAAAATAATAAAATATGCAACTTTTTGGCTTCGCCCGTATTTGTATCACGGACCAATGCTACCCGTAGTTCGATCACGAGCGAACGGGACCGTATTACTTTCACAATCGTCTGAAGCCCGTACTGAGTTTACGGATTTTACTCTCCTTAACTGCGGCCGCGAACATTTCTTCATTTCTGTCCGCACTTTGCCCTAACTTCTTGTGACCGTAGTCTTCTTTGCGGTCTTCCTTCTTCTTCTTTCAATCCCCGACGAACACTGTTCTTCTCCGGCGACTCTCTCCTTCCGGCGACCACTGTTCTCCTCCGGCGAGTTCTTACTTTCTGCCTTGGACAACTGTTCCTTTCTTCTGCAATCGTCCGATCATTGCTTGCTCCCTTGGGTGATCCTTCGAAATAGTAACCGACCATGGACGGCTTCTGTGAGTGAGCAAACTCCTTGCTCTGGTTCACATTTTCTTTTCGAAATTCAGATAAACAGGTATGTCTTTAAGCAATTCGTCCATGAGCTATTCCATGATCTGTCCTTGATTCCAATTTGTTTCATTGGTTCAATATCTGATTTTTATACCAATGTTACATCCAAAACTTGTTGTATGGATGCCCTGAATGCTTGTATGATTTTCATGAGTAAATCTTCCACTTTTATATTCAACCAAATGATTTTCTGCTCTTGGGCTAACAGATTTGGCTTTTGAATGAGCAAATTTATGAATTCCTGAGTTTGCTTTCTGCTGACTGAACTGATATTTGCAATTTTTCTGATTGAGACTGGATTTCTGCTTCAATCTTGTATGCTTTCATTTCCCTTTTGACATTGATCACCATGGGGCAATTACCACTGTCATTGGCACACCCTTACTTAGCATGTTGTTTGCATCTGTTCATGCTTTCCTCTTGGTGTTCTCTTTGTAGTAGACTCAAACTAATGACTGATTTTGCTTTGAAACTTTAGCTTGAGTTGAACACTCACGGGTTTGAACTGATTCTTGATCTGTGGGATGTTAGAATCTCCTATCCACATTTCTGAATTTTCTCCTGAACAAGCCTAGATTTGTTAGGCATTTTCCTTATTAGACTTAACCTCCTGTTCACAACCTCAGGTTAGTTTGAACATATCTTGACTGTCCTGAAACCCAACAAAAAGATATGAATAATTAACTGATAAAATAAGCCACTAAAAGATAATGGAGCTTCTTAAAGAATTTCTTGAGATTAAAAAGATAATCTTCTTTAATTGACTCATGATTTGGTTGGAAACTTTTAAAGTATTTTTTCTATTTTCCACTTTTCCTTTTCCTGCAAATTAATTAATCTTGATTAAACTAAAGATTGAGCAATAAAATTCTAACAAGAATAATTAACATCTCCCTGATTTGAACCGTAGATGGCCCGCCTTCGATCAGCTTCTAGGGATCCTGCAGATGAGCCTTCCTCTTCGAGGGTTAGGCGAGATTCTGCTGATATGGCCTCGTCTTCGAGAGCCGAGAGGGATTCAGATTCTGATATCCCAGATCTCCCTTCTGGGGATTTGCGTGAGGTGACCCCAGAGGTATATTCTAACTCTTCTGAATTCAATATTCTTTCACAAAATACATCACCCTGATTCCTTCTTCCTTCCCATTGTTTCTTTAGCCGGTTGTTGAGGCTTCGGGCAGAGACAGGAGCCGTAGCAAGCGCCGAGGTGGAGGCAGAGATGCAGGCCATGATGAGGGCCGTAGAGGAGGCCGCAGAGGAGGCCGTGGCAGAGATGAGGCCAGGACCAGGGTTGAGGTCCCGAAGGCGATTGCTGCCCAGATCAGGGATACTGATCTTTTGCATGGCTTGAGGACTCATCCCTCAGCGTGTATTAGGGCAGATATCCCTCTAGAGTATTCGATGTCCCATTACAGAGGGAGCTGGGCCAGCTTTATTAAGTTTATTTGCAGTTCGGCCTACTGTCGGGAGTTAGGCTTATATGGCTTTGGCCTATTTATCACCATTCCAGATGTTCGCCTGGATCGGGCCCTTATTGCGGCACTGCTCGAGAGATTCTTCCCAGAGACTTTGAGCTTCCATTTCCTAGATATTGAGATTGGGATCCGGCCTTCTGACTTCACCCTTATCACCGGGATTAGGATGATTGGTGATGTCATTCCTGAGATGGTGATGCCAGAGATTGATGAAGTCGCTGCTTATCTTGGATATATTGTGTTGCCTCCTGAGGCATGGGATAGAGGGAGAGCGAGATTGTCTCTGACATGGTTGAGGGAGACTTTCAGGGCGAGGCAGTTTGGCCAGCTTGCCTCCGGTGATCATGTTTTCCCGTATGCCTTTCGATTCCTTTTTCTGTACATGATGGGATCTTGCTTCTTCCCAGAGGACACGACTTCGGTTAGTCCTTATTTTCTGAGCTTATTGGGGGATCTGCATCGAGCGAGGAGGTATGCATGGGGCTCGCTCATTTTTGGTACTATTTTGGCCGGCCTTCGCCGATCAGTGAGCGGCCTCTCTACTTCCAGAGGAGCTGGAGTTGGGTGGAGGTTCTTCTGGCCCTTTTTGCAGTTGAATCTTATTTCCCTTCTTTTTCTCTTTCTCTCCTTTTTTTTCTATCTCTCCTTTTCTATTCCTCTGACTCTTTTCTTCTTTCTGCAGTTTTTTGCTAGGGTTTATATACCCTATTTCCGCCCTACCTCTACGATGTCTGAGGAGACATATCCCATGGCACGTAGATGGTGTCATGTAGAGCACGACTCTGAAAAGAGTCGTCCTAGGTCCGCCCGGGCCCACTTGGACAGGCTATACCGGTCTGAGGTAATCTACATTAATTCCTCTTATTTCTTCTTTCCTTTTCTTCCTGAATCACATATCTAATATCCCCCTCTTTTTTTCAGCTATTTGTCCCCAGGATGGAGGACATTCATGAGGTGCTGGCCCTGCATGCAGCCAGAGATGATGCTTTCGTCCCTGACCAGAGACGATAGAGATACTAGTTCTTTATTGGTCAGATGGGCAGCATTTGGTACTGCGGCGAGCGCTTCTTCTTTCAGCATGTAGGAGAGCCGTGGATTCCTGCCATTCCTCCAGATACTACCCCCTCCTTCCCTCCTATGCCTGTTGATCCTGCCCAGTTCCTAGATTGGACTGAGGCAGAGACTTTATTAGAGGAGGGTGACTATGATGCCTGGTTCAGGCGAGCTTCTGTTGGGTGCCTCATGCCACCCATGCCTGTCCGTGGTGGAGTCACGGAGATAGGAGGGGTAGTGATCCAGGCTTATGATATGACGGTATGCCTTCTCTCTTTGTGATCTTATATTTCCATTTCATCTGAACTTTAGCATTTTTCTGACTTCTTTCTTTTCTATTTCAGGAGGCTCAGTTGGCAGAGATCCGGTCTCGGTACGCTGATCTAGAGCGCCAGCGTGATACTGCGATTACTGAGAGGGACGCCCTCTATATCACGATCTCAGACCTCCGGGGACAGCTAGCCAGAGCACAGGGCCAGGCGGGTCCATCTAATGCACAGGACCAGGCGGGTCCATCTCATACTCAGGTTATTTTCTTCTTTTATTTCCATTCCTGCTATTATAACTGTTTATCTGGTTCTGACTAAAATTTCTTCTCTTATTTTCAGGAGGACACAGCCGGCCCTTCTTCACCTGCTTCACCTATGCCCATGCATCTTCGGGATGAGGTATTTTCTGTGGCACGGGTGGAGTTCGTGACTTCTTCCAGTCCGGTAGAGGCACCTGCAGCAGAGCCTGAGATCAAGGCTGATATTGCACCTGCTGCTGAGGATGTGCCAGAGTCTGCCCCAGTAGCTGAGACTGTTCCTGATGCATCTGTTGATGTGGATATGGAGTCGGCCATGGATGCCGCTGTGGTAGAGCCTACCGTGGAGGCTGGGATGACGGAGGAGGCTATTGTTGCTGAGCCTGAGGTAGAGACTGCTGCTCCTGATGTTTTGATAGACCCTCCATCTATGATCGATGTTCCAAAGGTGCCGACTCCAGCTTCCTAGCCTGCTATTGGTACCGATCCTATGGTTGAGCCTGTTCCTGCAGAGCCTGATCTTGAGTCTGTTAGGGACGTAGATCTCCCGGGGTCTGCCCCTGCTTCTTCAGCTGACTCTAGGTATGTTTCTTTTATGCTCTTGACTTCTATTCTTATATTTGTATGACATCCAATCCATTTTGGGCTGCAGGGGGAGCGTATTTCCGCTCAAGATAAAGTGCCGATAGTCTGCGGGCATCGACGATCTCGAGGCAGAGGAGATGGATCTGCGGAGGCACAGTAGATTAGGATTTTTTATATACATGTATTTTGACAAAAGTGATGTACATATTCATATATATAAAAGAATCTTGATTTTTATTCATTTCTGCTCTTTTCTTCTTTGTTTTCAGCTTTTATGGCATGATGAATGTTAAAGTAGGGACAGGTGAAGCTTAGGGAAACAAGAAATTGAAATTTCCCATTTTTTTTTTTTTGCATTTTTTTGAAGGAACCGTACTTAGACTACGAGCAAGCCGTGCCCGTAAAGTTACTATGGGTGCACTCTGCCCGTGAAGTTTCCACGGTCAAGGGTGTCCGTATTTCCTCTACGGGCGCGCTATGCCCATATTATAATTACGGATTTTACTGCCTTACGATTTTTTCTATATAAACTCATGGGGAACGTCATTGTGACACTTTTAATAGTTTGGAAACTCCCTGAGCACGTCTTTTCTCGCTTTCCTTGGCTTCTTTGGCACTTCTATGGCTTCCCCTGCACCGTTCTCTTCTGTCGTTGAATCTCCTCCTGTAAAACAACATGTTAGATCCAAACCTCCTAATCTCACCAGGTATAACGTGGTAGATTCTTTCTATGACAGATGGGTTAACTCCATGACCCTTGATGAGGAGATTCGTTGGGATTCCATTCACTTAGGGAATATCCTACACATCCCTAAAATTCCCTTCAAGTGGGAAATTATTGAAGCTTTGATTGGACACTGGGTTCCTGAACTGAATCTCTTCCGTTTTGATGACAAAGAGATGACTCCTACCATAGAAGAAATTGAAACCATCCTTGGCTTAAAGTTTTCTGAAAAAGTTGTGAACCGGCCCCTAAAGCCTAGTTACAAAAAGGAGGCCTCTACATTCCTAGGTATAGGGAAGAAAGACTTAGGGAGTTCTGATACCCTATTGACCTTGTCCAAGACCTTTTTGACTGAAAAACTTCTAAGGAGTGGGGACAAGGATGCCAGGTTTAATGCTTTGACTTTGGTAGTAGTCAACCAGTTGCTCTTTCCACGGGGTGATGACCAGGTTGACTTGGCTCTTATCTCAGTTATCTGCCAGGTTAGGGAACGTGAGAGGTTGGCCCCTATGTGTAACGCCCCGAACCCGGGTCAGTGCAAACCGGCACCCGACCCGAACCCGGTTCGCTACTGTAACAACCCGAATTTAGTTCAACAACCAAATCCGAGGTGTTACTGGCCCATATCAATTACAACATCAATAAAATACCAGACCAAAGAAAGTAAATCCAATCCATATATTAAACTATCAGAGTTACGGAAACAAGTATGTGCGGAAGTGTAGATCAAAATCCTCAAACAAGCATAAAGCTTGACCATCAGTCAGTAATATCAAAGTCTGGTAAAATGAACGGGTCACTATCTCTCTCTCTCATCTCTCTCATACATCAATCCATATAAATGATAATAAACCAATCAAAATGCTAAATCTATAACATCAATCCACCTCAGATGAGATCTGGATAATAATAATCCTCCGGCGAATACTCGGCTATCTCTCCCTGGAAGTCTAAGAGATCCCCCTCTCGCGTATCAGCTGAAAAAATGGAATAGAAGTAGGGTGAGATACGAATATCTCAGTAGGTAACACATGCATGATTAAACAGTTAATATAAGCAAAGTAACATTTCATGCACGATAAAGCAACATCGATAAATCAGGCTCGCATAATCATTTATACCATTCATGAACACAAAACAGTTTGATAAACAGTTCTAGAAATGATTTTCAGCAAGTTTTAATATAAGAACTCAATAGCCAAATCAATAGCATAATCCATGCATTGCCAGGATGTACTAAGCAGTCACATCCAACCAATATCCCAATCACATGCATCCCGCACGTGCACAATAAGAATAATAATCATATCAACTGTTGTGTTTTTAGTGTCATTGTAGGACTCACAAAGTTAGATAAACCTTTTGAGATGATTCTCAACCAATTGCTATACCACCGTGCGACTTAGGAGCGATGCTACTAATGATACTCAAGCCCCATGCAGCGCAGCTTAGACAAGATCCGTAGTCACCGACTTATTGCACACGTACCCATTAGAGTTGGCATGTACCACCAGCATGCAGCACCAGAATCAATACATGGAGGTGGTTGCTTATCCACATGTACAGGGAATCACCAGCGGCTCACCGGGGTGTCCCTCCAGACATAGGACCTTCCCAGACAAACTAACTTGCAAAGGAAGCGCGTCGCATATAGGAGTAACTCAACCCAAATGACATATCCCTCAGCTATCTAGCTACGACTATGGATCCATAACCAGCTATGCCCACTAGACTCCAAAATTCCCTAAAGTATCATATTTCTATAAGGGTTGGTGCCTAGCGGCATATAATGGTTATATCTGTACATTCACTTCATTATTCAGTCATTCGGATTCTGAATTCTCTTTATAATGTCTTATGATTTATAATGCCATTTAGAAGTGTTTAGATAGTCAAATGGTAGTTAGGCTTTTCCAAAATCACATTTCTCATTTACCTTCAAAACTTGGCAACTAATGTCCTAAATATCTCCCTAATTTTTTTTCCGTAAAACAGGGATTTAGGTAGTTTATTTTGGTCTTAAAGCACCTTAATTAATCATTAAAATTGTCTAAAAATAGTTTAGAATTGAATTAGGTTCGAAATTATGAAAAATTGGAAATTCTGCTGAGAGCGCCTGGGATCGCTCAGGATCGCTCCGGGCGGTCATCAGTCGGCGGTAGTGCAAATTCGAGCGCCCACGATCCGTCGTCCCGCGGTCCATGGCGTCCTCAAATTTTTAACCAGCGCCTAGGATCGCCAATGAGCGCCTAGCACAGTCGAGGTCGGCGGTCTCACCAAATCGAGCAGAAACAGTTCTAAATCGTGATTTTTCTTGTCTAAACTCATTCTAATGTATTTCTAACATGCTTAGCTAACTAAATACAACATTACATATCATAGAAACATGCATTGCGATTAAACAGAGGTAAATCCGAATTTAAAACCAAAACGGTGTCACCTACCTCTATACGCTGATTCCTCCTTCTCTATTCTGCACAATGGCGAAACTCTTGCACTGAGGAATCCTCTGGACGATGCCGGATTCTTGCAAGTAACTCACTATCCGGAGTGATTAGCCAACATCGTGCCAGTTCCCAAGAAAGGCGGGAAAGTCAGGATCTGTGTTGACTACAGAGACCTGAATAAAGCAAGTCCGAAGGACGACTTCCCATTGCCGCACATTGATGTACTGGTGGACAATACAGCAACGCATTCGATGTTCTCTTTCATGGACGGCTTCTCTGGTTACAATCAGATAAGGATGGCACCTGAGGATATGGAGAAAACATCCTTTATCATGCACTGGGGCACTAACTGCTATCGCGTGATGCCGATCGGACTGAAAATGCGGGTGCTACGTATCAGCGTGCAATGACCTCAATATTCCACGACATGATGCACAAGGAAATTGAAGTATATGTGGACGACATGATAGCAAAGTCCAAGGAAGAAGAGGACCACTTGGTGAACCTTGGGAAAATGTTCAATAAACTCAAAGAGCACAAACTCCAGCTCAATCCAAACAAGTGCGTATTTGGAGTTACTTCAGGAAAGTTGCTCGGATTCATAGTGGGCAAGCGAGGCATTGAGGTAGACCCTGTCAAAGCCAAGGCAATTCTGGAGATGTCTCCTCCGTCAACAGAGAAAGAAGTAAGAGGGTTCCTGGGTAGGCTGCAGTACATTAGCCAATTTATCGCACAGATGACTCCTGTGTGCGAGTCCATATTCAAGCTACTGAAGAAAGACAACCCTGTGGTTTGGAATGAAGACTGCCAAGTAGCGTTTGATAAGATCAAGTCCTACCTGATGAGTCCACCAACGTTGGTCCCGCCAATCCCGGGACAACCCTTGATTATGTACCTGACAGTCTCTTAGATGGCTGTGGGATTTGTGTTAGGGCAACACGATGAGAAAGGAAGGAAAGAACAAGTGATCTACTAATTGAGCAAGAAATTCACCAATTTTGAAGTTAGGTATACTGTGCTTGAAAAGGCGTGTTGCGCCTTGGTCTGGGCAGCTTAGAAGCTTCGGCATTATTTGCTCAGTCACACGGTCTTGCTGATCTCCAATCTGGATTCGTTGAAATACATCTTTGAGAAGCCAATCTCCACCGGTAGGGTTGCCAGATGGCAGGTCCTCTTGTCTGAATACAACATTGTCTACACAACTAGAAGGGTGGTAAAGGGGTAAGCTGTAGCAGATCACTTGGTAGAGCATCCCATGCCAGACTACCAACCACTCCTGACTCACTTCCCAGACGAAGATGCGATGTGTACCAAGGCCACAGAGGACACGGAGAAAACCAAGTGGCAGATGTTATTTGACAGGGCAGTCAATGTGAATGGAAAAGGAATCGGAGCAGTGCTAATCTCCCCAGATGATGTTCATCACCCAATAGCAGCGAAACTCCTATTTGATTGCACTAGCAACATGGCCGAATATGAAGCATGTGTGTTAGGCTTGCGAGCAGCAATCGAGATGCGCATACAAGAGCTAAAAGTGCTTGGGGATTCAAGTCTTATCATCTACCAAGTGATGGGAGACTGGAAGACCAAAGACGTGAAGTTGGTGCCATACCAAGAACTGGTCAAGGAATTAGAAGAAGAATTCGAGAGCGTGACATTTGACTACATACCACGAGACGGGAACTGGTTTGCGGATGCACTAGCTACGCTGGCATCAATGGCTACCATCACGGATAATACTTGGGTGCAACCATTGGAGATAGAAATTCGGCGCTACCCTGTTTACTGCTTCAGTGTCCAGAAAAGCACACCCGAAGAAGAGCCTTGGTACGCGGACGTTGAGAGATACATAAGGAACAGGATTCTGCCAGAAGGTGCCTCGGCTGCAGAGAAGCGAACTATCCAGAGGTTGGCAGGGCAATACTTCTACAGTGGAGGTAGGCTGTACAAGAAGTCACACAATGACTCTCTACTGCTATGTGTCGGAAAAAATGAGGCGCAGAAGCTAATCGAGGAAGTCCATGGAGGATTGTGCGGCGCACACATGAATGGGCATATGCTAGCAAGGAAAATTCTACGGATGGACTATCACTGGATGACCATGGAAGCAGACTGCTACGCTCATGTCAGAAAATGCCAGTTGTGCCAGATTTATGCCGACAACATCCACGCACCGCCAAATACGCTGTACTCCATGACATCACCGTGGCCATTCGCCATCTGGGGGATTGACATGATAGGCCAGGTTCATCCAAAGGCTTCGAACGGGCATCGGTTCATTCTGGTGGCAATCGATTATTTTACCAAGTGGGTAGAGGCCATGTCCTTTGTGGATGTGAAGAAATCTCACGTGCTCAAGTTTATCAGAACTAATATAGTCTGTCGTTACGGAGTGCCGGAGGCAATCATCACAGACAATGCAAAGAATTTGAACAATAAGGACATGGAAAAGATGTGTGAAGACCTGAAGATTAGACATCTAAACTCCACGGCATACCGACCCAAGATGAACGGGGCAGTAGAGGCCACCAACAAGAATCTGAAGAGGATACTCGAGAAAATGGTAGTCACCTACAAAGACTGGCACGAGAAGCTACCGTATACACTGCACGCCTACCAGACGTCGATTAGAACATCGACCAGGGCAACTCCGTTCTCCTTGGTATATGGAATGGAAGCAGTCCTCCCTGTGGAAGTACAGATTCCATCACTCAGAATTCTAAAGGAAGCTGAGATCAGTGACGTCAAATGGGAGGAGTCCAGATTTGACCAATTGCAATTGTTGGATGAAAAAAGGATCAAGGCTTTGTGCCATGGCCAGCTCTATCAACAGAGAATGGAGTGAACCTACAACAAGAAAGTGAAGCCACGACATTTCAAGGTGGGAGATTTGGTACTGAAGAGAATCTTTCCTCATCAAGAGAACAACAGAGGGAAATTCAAGCCAAACTACGAAGGGCCATTCGTAGTCCACAAAGTTCTGTCCCGAGGAGCACTTATCCTGCAAGAAATGGACGGGGCAATTTTTCCTAAGCCGATAAATGCAGACGCAGTCAAACTGTACTACGCCTAAGATCATTCTGATTGGGAAATGAAGAGAGGCCATCCTTGACTCTTCCTTAGACCATAAGTCCTCCAAAGTACCTTAAAATTCTCCCCTAGTTAGACAATTTGAGCCTTAAAATTCTTTCAACCCCTTGCAAGTGTTCTACACATCAAACAGGGCATCCCTGGCAAAGCAAAAAGAAACAGGGCATTCTCGCCTAGAAAAACCTCAAAAAGAGAAGAAAGTGCAATAGAAAAAGAAAAGAAAAAAGAAGAAAAGAAAGAAACAGAGAAGATGGGGAAATGGTTACACCGCCAAAAATACTGTGATACAAATAGGCCAGGATGCAAGTTGTAACGCCCCAAACCCGGGTCAGTGCAAACCGGCACCTGACCCGAACCCTGTTCGCTACTGTAACAACTCGAATTTAGTTCAACAACCAAATCCAAGATGTTACTGGCCCATATCAAATACATCATCAATAATATACCAAACCAAAGAATTAAAATCCATTCAACTTATTATACTATCAGAGTTGCGGAAACAAGTATGTGCGGAAGTGTAGTTTAAAATCCTCAAATAACATATAGTTTGATCATCAATCATTAATATCAAAGTTTGGTAAAATAAACTGGTTACTATCTCTCTCTCATCTCTCTAATACATCAAATCCAAATGAATGATAATAATCTAATCAAAAGGGCTAAGTCTATGTCATTCATCCACCTCAAACAAGATCCGGATAATAGTAATCCTCCGGTGTATACTCAGCTATCTCTCCCTGGAAATCACTAAGATCCCCCTCTCGTGTATCAGCTGAAAAATGAAATAAAAGTAGGGCGAGATACGAATATCCCAGTAGGTAACACATGCATGAGTAAACAGTTCATATAAGTAAAGTAACAGTTCATGCACGATTAAGCAATATCGACTAATCAGACTCATATAATCATTCGTATCATTCATGAATACAAAATAGTTTGATAAACAGTTCTAGAAATGAATTTCAGCAATTTTTAATATAAGAATCCAATATCAAGATCAATAACATGATTCACACTTTGTTAGGATGCACTAAGCAGTAACATCCGATCAATATCCCAATCACATGCCTCAAGCATGTATTCAATAATAATATCAAGTGTTGTGATTTCAGTGTCATTGTAGGACTCACAAAGATAGATGAACCTTTTGAGATGATTCTCAACCAATTGCTATACCATCGTGCAACTTAGGAGCAATGCTACTAATGATACTCAAGTCCCATGCAGCGCAGCTTAGACAAGAGCCGTAGTCACTGACTTATTGCACACGTACCCATCAGAGTTGGCATGTACCACCAGCATGCAGCACCAGAAACAATACATGGAGATGGTCGCTTATCCACATGTACAGGGAATCACCAACGGCTCACCGGGGTGTCCCTCCAGACATAGGACCTTCCCAGACAAACTAACTTACAAAGGAAGCGCATCGCATATAGGAATAACTCAACCCAAATGAGATATCCTTCAGCTATCTAGCTACAACTATGGATCCATAACCAGCTATGCCCACTAGACTCCAAAATTCCCTAAAATATAATATTTCTGTAAGGGTTGGTGCCTAGCGGCATATAAAGGTTAAATCTGTCAATTTACTTCAATATTCGGTCATCTGAATTCTGAATTATCTTTATAAAGTTCTCTAACTTATAGTGTCATTTAGAAGATGTTCTAATAATTAAATACAAGTTAGGTTTTCCAAAAACTAGGTTTCTCCATTTCTTTCAAAGTTTGGCAACTAATGTCCTAAATACCTTCCTAATTTATTTTTCTGTAAAACAGGGAATTAGATAGTTTATTTTGGTCTTAAAATATCTTATTTAATCATTAAAATTGTCTCAAAATAGTTTGGAATTGAATCAGGGTGTAAAATTATGAAAATCTGCAAAATCTGAACAGAGCGCCTAGGATCGCCGAGCACAGTCGAGGTCGGTGGTCATTCGAAAGCGATCAGAATCAGTTACAAAACATGATTTTTCTCGTTTAAACTCATTCTAACATATATATATATATATATATATATATCATGATTATCAACATATATATAAATCATTATATATCATAAAAACATACTTTTGTCGATTAATCACATGTAAAGCCAAAAACGAAGGAAAACGGTGTCACCTACCTCTTGAACGAATGTTCCTCTTCCTCTCTTCTTTCAACAACGATTCTCTATCACCCAGCAACACTCTTGGACGACGAAGAACTCAAAAACCCAAGCTTTTCTTCTCCTTCGGTTGCTCGTTCGCTCAAGGCTGTCGCTTGCGGCTATTCAATACGAGCGAGAATACGAAGTATAAATTTAGGTTATTAAACTAATACTTATACTCACTTATCCCATGTATCTCACATACACCAAACTCCATACACACGCCCAATCAGAATACATACCTCGATATCTCATGATCGGACGGTCAAATCTGCGTCCAATTCTGGACCTCCACTAATTAGATCATCCCCTACAATAATAAATTATTTCTATCAATTATAACTCTCACTAATATTATTTATTAATTTAATTTATTGTTTAAGGAAAATTCGGGGTTTTACATCCTCCCCTCCTAAAAGAAAATTTTCGTCCTCGAAATTTACCTTGTGGTTCTGGAAATAGGTTGGGATACTTTCTCTGCATTTCTGATTCCAATTCCCAAGTAGCTTCCTCAGTTGTGTGATTCTGCCAAAGTACTTTCACTAGTGGAATCACCTTAGTACGAAGAACCTGCTCCTTCCTGTCCAAAATCTCAACTGGATGCTCCTCATAAGTCAAGTCCCCTCGCACTACTATCGGCTTATGCTGAATGATATGAGTAGGGTCATGCACGTACTTCCTCAACATAGAAACATGGAACACGTTGTGCGCACCCGATTTCGGCCGCATGACGAGGCGCACGCAAAACGATGCGTGGCTCGGGATTTGTTTGGAGTCGCCACTGCCTGATGGGGTGCAGGCAGACACCTGGGTGCCTAAGTTTGTCTATTAAGGCTTGGTCTGCGGCTTGAGATTCTAAGTAGGTTCTCGGTTGCGGTCTGGGGAAGTCCGTAGACACCCTAGTCCACCCCGTCAAGTGACGGGTCCCATAAGTTTCCTTGGTTTGAGTCAATTTGGTCTTGGTCTATTCACCCAATTCCTAAGTCAAAGCATGCATATTTGGTTTAAGTCTGGTGGGACCACCTGAGTGGTGTGGGTCCCTTTACTTGATTTTATCTTGTTTGATTAAGTGGTCTCAGTCTGATTGGGTGGGCCCCATTGGAAGGCCCGCGAATCCCTTGGTGGGCCAAGCATGGCCCACATGCCCCTTGGTGGGCCTCGATCTAAGCCTAGGAGGCCCTTTGGGCTTTGGTTTAGTGAGTTGATTTTATTTCAAGTTCAAGTTGAATTTAAAGTGATTTTTATGCAAAGGTGGGCCGGGTTGACTTGCGGGCCCCTGAGTGGGCCTCGGCCTGGTTGCCAAGTGTTTTGAGTTTATTTGGGTTAATCTTTGCCAAAATGGGCCAGGCTTTGGGCTTGGGGCCCTTTACTTGGGCTCGGGCTTGAAAGCCCAAGACTTCTCGAGTTAGGGTTTTGAAACCCCACCCTTGGTTGGTTAATGGGCTTGGTGGGCCCGATAGGCCCTGCCCTTGGTCTCGGCCAAACCAAGCCTAGATCTAAGCATGCATGTTGCCCCAGTTGGGCTTTGATGGGCCTCACAGGGTCTGGCCCGCTCAATTCCTTTAATTGTCTTATTTAAGCATAATAGGTTTGTCGGGCTTGGTGGGCCCCGTTGGAAGGCCCACTAGAATTCACATCGGACCGGGTCGGTCCATGGCTCATCTTGGGTCTCCGGGTGACCCGGAAACCCTTTTGGTTCATGTGGTTTGGTCAAACCAAGCACAAAAATAGCACAAAAACACAAAAAACAGCAAAAACAACATTCTAGCAGTGTAGCCGGCCTGAGATGCCGGTTACACACAAGTCTTAGTGTATCCGGCATCCTTAGCCGGCTACACATGGGCTTCAGTTGATCCGGCCTGAGTTGCCGGATCAACCTACAGAAGCTATTTTTTCGGATTTTGGCATTGGGGTTGGTTTCTTGGATCTCCTAGGATGTTCTGGGGGTCGTATGGGCTCCTGTGTGAGCCCACATTGGTTCAGGTGAGAGCCACTTGGCTTTCTTCTTGGTGTTTTGAAAACTAAAGGGAGGAGATGGTGGCCGAGGCTTGCCTCCTCCTCTTTTCCGGATCCACTTGATGCACAGACAGGGACTCAAGTGTCCCTGTCTTGGGTTCCTTTTCCTACTAGAAGATCCACCATTATCCTACATAAAACATCAAGCAAAGCGGAGCATCCACAAACATGCTTCAAGTACACAAAGACCCAATCCAGCCCCATGGAACATATGCAAGGGGGGACTAACTTTTCATGACCAAAACAGCGACTAAACATGAGTTATAACCCTAAGTGAACGTATGCAAAAGTAACGAAAACCAAGCATGCTTAAAGCTATGATCCTATCCAAATGAGTAAAGGAACATATATCACCCATCCCTCCTACTATAACCATATGCACCCAACTCACACATCTAGCTAAAAAGTGTCTAAAGAAGGGAATAGGGGGGATTAAATTGGGATACAATAGATGATCATGCTAAGGGGAACATGCTCCCCCACAAATAATTAAAACAAAACTCAAAATAGCAACTTAATGAGGCTAAAATGAGATGGGCTCTCTCTTACCCTTATAGACCTCCACATTACAAAAAGAGAAGAAAAGGCATGCAAATGGACCTCTATACCAAACTTATGCTAGGGAAAAGACAATATTGGAAAACATTTCAGAAAAATCTCATTATAATATATATGCAACACAACATGATGGGGAGCCTCACCTTGAGGTTGGAATCCTCCTTGAGGATGTGCTTGAGCCGCCTCGTGGCACTGCAGTCCTTGGGCAGCACCTCCTCCTCTCCAAGACCTCCTTCTTCTCACTTGAATGCGGCGGAGAATGGTGGTGGAGGGCTTAGGGAGCCATGAAGAGAACTTGGGAGAGATGGGAGAGATGGGAGGGAAGGAGCATGGAGAAGAAGATTGGTGGGAGAAAAATATGCTCAACCAAAGATGTGCTCAACCCCCCATACGTATGGGGGCTTGGGCTTTTTATAGTGGGGTGGTATGGGTATGCATGCATGTGATGTGTGTGCATGCATGGGGGACACAATTATGGGGGGAGAGAGAGAGAGAGAGTTATGGATGGATGGCATGCATGTATGATGCACATGCATGCTCATCAACCATGAGAGAGAGGGGATGCATGTATGAATGATGATGTGTGATCATGGGGGGAGCGAGAGAGAGAGAGAGGGATGCATGAATGGATGATGCCCATGCATGCCCATAGGGGACATCAATCATGAGCAAATCTTGGTATTTGTGGATTGGTCCCTGGAACTTTGGATTTTTACAGATTTAGTCCCTGATACTTTTGGATATTTACAGATTTAGTCCTTGATACTTTTGATATTTACAGATTTAGTCCCTGATACTTTTGGATATTTACAGATTGGTCCCTGGGATTTTTTCTCAAGTTTTGATGCTTATGGATCTAGTCCCTGATACCCTTGGATATCTGCAGCTTTACCATTGAGATATTTTTCATTAATTTGGGTAATTACAGATTTAATCCCTGAGACCTTTTTGCTCTGCTGCTTGCCACGTGTGCAGACTTTTGCCACGTGTGCAGTTTTCCAGCACGCTGCCCTAGAACTTCAACTGCTTACATCTTCTTCATCCGGACTCCGATTTGGGCAAACTCAATTGCGTTAGAACCGTGTCGGAGTCCTCTATCCATTGGCATAGGGCTAAGCACTCGGCACGGGGTTAGAGAAAAAGTCAACTTTCGGCTCCTCTTTAAGTTTGACCGGCCCATAGATCCTTCATTCGGACTCTGATTCCAGCAAACTCAGTTGCGTTGGAACCACGTCGAGATTCTCTATCCATTGAGATAGGGCAAGGTGACCAATTTTCTCTTGATCAAAAAGTCAATTTTTGATCCCTCAGGGTTTGACTTTTTTGCTGTCTTTTAACACATTTTTTCTCTTTTATTTGGTTTGATCAAAATTTGGGTGCTTACACACGTCATGAACTCCTTCCAGCTGTGTAGGCAAAGCCAATCTGTATGCTACTAGTCCCACTGTATCCTTAATCTCAAACGGACCTATATATCTTGGAGCCAACTTGCCTTTCTTTCCAAAAAGGGGCGTTGTGTGGTTAGTCACCCCAAAAAAGAGAGAGAGAGAGAGAGAACTGGTCACGTCTGGATTGTGCAGAGCAGGATACAGAAGAGAGCAGTAGCAGTGGCAGACAATGAACCGAGAAAGATGCACAGATGTGAGGGGGCCAGACTAGCAGGTGGCGCCTGAGTTAAAGACTTCACAGTGGCCTGTGATGATAATGCTATTGAAAATACCAAGCACTCCAAGTCTCGTCTGACCTTGGAAATTTCTTTGATACTGCAGACACAGGCACACACTGTCACACCTGTTTTCTCTATAATTGTTCTGCTTAACCATTTTTAAGCTCCACAATGTGCTACTAACCTAAGTTGATAGTCTCCCAACCTTGGCAAAGGCCGCTTCTAGCTGCAATGGGCAAAAGGCTCAGAGCAAGAAGAGAATAAGAAGAATGTTTTGCATTCCCCAGCTAGTCCAAGACTAACATGTTGTCCCTTTCCCGCCTTCACAGTTGCAGCAAGAATGGGATAACGGACATCTTCCCCCAAATCCCCAGTGGAGTTCCTTCAACAAACGGAGGACGATACCTGCTAATCCCCAATGGAGTCCTTTCAACAATAAGAGAGCAATACTTGATGATGTAGACTTCCCAAGCCTCACCCAGTCTGAAGAGGCCGGCTTTGCGAAGAAGAGCGGAAAGAAGACAAAACGAGCTCGCGTCAATCCCTGGTAGAGTCTCCCGCACTCAACAAGAGCGCAGACGAGCGTAGGGAACTCACATTGGAGCAGAGGGAAAAGACCTTATAAAGGAAAATGACAGCGTGAGGAACCCCATTTATCCCCAGCGGAGCACCCTTCCCAAGGAAACTCCTACTCTTGTCAGAAATGAGGATCGACCCGAAAGAAGAGGCAATGAGGAAGAGATTCCTGCTAAATCCCCAGCAATAGTCACTCCCAGCTAGGAGGCCTCCACCTCATAAAGCTAACCAGAAGGCAATGTAAAACCCCGAATTTTCCTTAAATAATAAATTAAATTAATAAATAATATTATTGGGAGTTATAATTGTTGGAAATATTTTATTATTGTAGGGGATGATCTAATTAGTGGAGATCCAGAATTAGACGCAGATCTAACCGTCCGATCATGAGATATCGAGGTATGTATTTTGATTGGGCGTGTGTATGGAGTTTTGTGTATGTGAGATACATGGGATCGGAGAGTATAAATATTTGTTTAATAACCTAAAACATTGCATGTTCGTATTTCGCTTGTATTCGACAGCCGCAAGCGACAACCTTGAACGAACGAGCGACCGAAGGAGAAGAAGAAGAAGAGGAAGAAGGAAGGGTGCTGGGTTGTGTTCTTCATCGTCCAGAGGATTGCTGGGTGATAGAGTTCGTCATTGTTCAGAAAAGAAAAGGAGAAACCAGCGTAGAAGAGGTAGGTGACACTGTTTTATTCGATTGATTGTATTTAAGTTCGTTTAATCGTAAAAGCATGTTTTTATGATATGTAATGATGTATATAGTTAGATAATCATGTTATGAATATGTTAAAATGAGTTTAGACGAGAAAAATCATGTATTGGAACTGATCCTGATCGTTTTCGAACGACCGCCGACCTCAACTGTGCTCAGCGATCATCGGCGCTCGTTATAAACTGAAGACCGTCGTAGACCGCTTGAAGACATACCATCGGCGTTTGATTTTGAACTACCACCGACCACAGACCGCCGAGGCGATCCTGAGCGATCCTAGGCACTCTGTTCAGATTTTGCATATTTTCGTAATTTCACACCCTGATTCAATTCCAAACCATTTTTAGACAATTTTAATGATTAAATAAGATTTTTAAGACTAAAATAAATTATCTAATTACCTGTTTTACAGAAAAATAAATTAGGAAGGTATTTAGGACATTAGTTGCCAAACTTTGAAAGAAATGGAGAAACCTAGTTTTTGGAAAACCTAACTAGTATTTAATTACTAGAACATCTTCTAAATGACACTATAAACCAGAAAACTTTATAAAGAGAATTTAGAATTCAGATGACCGAATATTGAAGTAATTGACAGATTTAACCTCTATATGCCGCTAGGCACCAACCCTTGTAGAATTATTATATTTTAGGGAATTTTTGGAGTCTAGTGGGCATAGCTGGTTATGGATCCATAGTTGTAGCTAGATAGCTGAGGGATATGTCATTTGGGTTGAGTTACTCCTATATGCGACGCGTTTCCTTTGCAAGTTAGTTTGTCTGGGAAGGTCCTATGTCTGGAGGGACACCCCAGTGAGCCGCTGGTGATTCCCTGTACATGTGGATAAGAGACCATCTCCATGTATTGATTCTGGTGCTGCATGCTGGTGGTACATGCCAGCTCTGATGGGTACGTGTGCAATAAGTTAGTGACTACGGCTCTTGTTTAAGCTGCGCTGCATGGGACTTGAGTATCATTAGTAGCATTGCTCCTAAATCACACGGTGGTATAACAATTGGTTGAGAATCATCTCAAAAAGTTTATCTATCTTTGTGAGTCCTACAATGACACTGAACGCACAACACTTGATATTATTATTGTATACATGCTGGAGGCATGTGATTGAGATATTGATCGGATGTGACTGTTTAGTGCATCCTAGCAAAGTATGAATTATGTTATTGATTTGGATATTGGATTCTTATATTAAAACTTGCTGAAATTCATCCCTAGAACTGTTTATCATATTGTTTTGTATTCATGAATGATACGAATGATTATACGAACCTGATTAGTCGATATTGCTTAATTGTGCATGAACTGTTACTTTACTTATATGAACTGTTTAATTATGCATGTGTTACCTACTGGGATATTCGTATCTCACCCTAGTTTCATTTCATTTTTTTAGCTGATACGCGAGAGGGGGATCTTAGTGATTTCCAGGGAGAGGTAGCTGAGTATACACCGGAGGATTACTATTATCCGGATCTTGTTTGAGGTGGATGATTGATATAGACTTAGTACTTTTGATTAGATTATTATTCATTTGGATTTGATGTACTAGAGAGATGAGAGAGATAGTAACCAGTTTATTTTACCAGACTTTGATATTAATGATTGATGATCAACTTAAATGTTTATTTGAGGATTTTAAGCTACACTTCCGCACATACTTTTTTCTGCAACTCTGATAGTATAATAAAGTGAATGGATTTTATTTTCTTTGGTCTGATATACTATTGATGATGTATTTGATATGGGCCAGTAACACCTCGGATTGGGTTGTTGAACTAAATTCGGGTTGTTACAGTAGCGAACTGGGTTCGGCTTGTGTGCCGGTTTGCACTGACCCGGGTGTAAGCACCTCATTTTTGCGCTCCCGGAAAGCCAGAAATGCAAAACCCGGCTAAAAAGTCAAACCCTGAGGGGTGGAAAGTTGACCTTTTAATCAGATAAAATTTGGCCACCTTGCTTTATCTCAATGGATAGAGAATCCCGACACGAGTCCAACGCAACTAGGTTTGCAGGAATCGGAGTCCGAATGAAGGTTCTGCGGGCGGTCAAACTTGAGGAAGAGCCGAGAGTTGACTTTTCCTTGAATTCCGTGCCAAGTACCTTGCTCTATACCATTGGATAGAGAATCTCGACACGAGTCCAACGCAACTGAGTTTGCAGGAATCGGAGTCCGGATGAAGGTTCTGCGTGCGGTCAAACTTGAGGGGAGCCGAAAGTTGACTTTCTGCTAAAATCCGATCTAGATGCCTACCCCTAGGTCATTGGATATAGGGCTCCGATACGATTCTAATGCAACTGAGTTTGCCCAGATCGGAGTCCGGATGGAGAAAATATGAGCTGACAAAGTTTCCGCAGACATGGCAAGAAACGCAGGAAAATATCTTAGGGATTAAATCTGTAATTACCCAAATCAATGAAAATATCTCAAGGGTAAAGCTGCAGATATCCAAAGGGACTAGATCCATAAGCATCAAAACTTGAGAAAATATCCCAGGGACCAATTTGTAAATATCCAAAAGTATCAGGGACTAAATCTGTAAAAATCCAAAGTTCCAGGGACCAATCCGTAAATATTAGGATTTGATCATGATTGATGTCCCCTATGGGCATGCATGGGCATCACCCATGCATGCCACCCCTCATCCATCTCTCTCTCCCTCTCTCTCCCACATGGGCATCATCACCATCATACATGCATGCATCATGCATACTTTTTCTCTCTCTCCCCCTAATGATTAATGTTCCCTATGCATGCACCCCCCCCATGCATCATGCATCATGCATAAGCATGCATCTCTCTCTCTCTCTCTCTCTCTCTCTCTCTCCCCCCATGCATGCATCCCCCATGATCACCCATGCATCATACACAAGCATACAACTCTCTCTCTCTCTCTCTCTCTCTCTCTCTCTCTCTCTCTCTCTCTCTCTCTCCTATGATGGTTGCCCCCCCATGCATGCATGCATATCCTATCACTCCATTATAAAAGAGCCCAAGCCCCCATACGTATGGGGTGGGAGCTCATTTTTTCCTTCTCTCCCACAACTCCCATCTCCCTCTCCCATCTCTCCCAAGCTCACCCCACAACCCTCCCCATTGGAACCTCTCTTCCCTTCACCTCTCTTTGCCCTCATACCTCCTAAATACCCTCTTAAGACTAGTCTACCTTCCTTCTTTTTCTCTTCTTCTTCATTCTCACCCAAGCAAGAGGAGGAAGAGCTGCTGTTGGTGGTGAAGAAGGAAGCTCCAGCAGCCGTCCAAGCTCCAAGGAGGCTCCACACACATTCTATAAGGGTTTGAAACCCCAAGGTGAGCTCTCCATGTTGTTTTGTTTAACATATTTGAATATGACATGATTTGAAGTATATTGGATTTCATGATGTTGTATACCTGCTGTTGGGGGGTAGGTTCATGCTTGCTTTCCTTATTTTCATCATTTGTTTTACACCATCACAAGGGTGTTGTTCCCCTAAGGTAAGATGGGTATTTCGGTTGAACTAAAGGAAGGATGAGAGCCCCTTTTTTTAGTTGGTTTTAGGCATTCTAAAATTACTATTTTCATCTAATGTAAATGGTATCGTTCTCTTATTTGATGGGGGAGGGTGTTCCCCTTTAATTTTATCTCATGTAACCCTCATGTGATCCCCCTTCCCATCCTTTCTTTGGATCATTTTCTTGTTAATTAAGTAGGTTAGATTAAGGTGTGGAGCACGCTGAATTTTTGTCTTGCTATTCTAACCTACATGAGCATGATTGGTTGTAAATATGCATATAGCTATCCCCTCATTCTTCATCATTTAAGGCATATGTGATGTTACTATATGATTATGCCTCATCCACCGTCTTGCATGATTGATTTGCTATGGTTTTTTACCCATTTCAAATCACCAATTAGGGCCTCATGAGGTCACTTTTACTTATTTTGGTGCATGTCCTACACCATGTTTATTTCTTTATCCATTAGAAGCATGTTTAGGCTCTTCATGTGTGTCATTCCTTGATGTGATTTTCAAATATAGATGAAGTTTTTTACCCTTAAACACAACAAACACACACATGAATCTTGATAAGAAACTCATCGTAAAAGGCATGTTTCTCTATTCTATTTCTTTTATGTTTTGATTGTTGTTTCTTTTTTATCATGAGATACCCAAAACAGGGATGCTTGATCCCTGTTTATGTGTTGGTCTCAGTACAGGAGAAAGGGAAGAGGAGGCCTCCACCCATCCCCCTTTGGGTTTAGTTTTGAAAGTCCCAAAGGAGAAACAAGATGGCTTCACATGAACCAATGTGGGCCTCCCAAGGGCCCACATAACTTATAGAAGACCCCTAGGGAGCCCAGGAACCCACCCCAATGGCCAAAGCCCGAAAAGGCCATTTTTGAGGTGATCCGGCAACTCAGGCCGGATCACCTATGGCCTGTGTGTATCCGGCTACTAAGGCCGGATACACACAGAAATGCAATTTTATGTCTTTTTGGGGTTCCTTGCCGAATTTTATGATGGTTTGAACCAAACCAAGTGGACCAATAGGGTTTCCGGGTCACCCGGAAACCCAACTTGGGACCTGGACCACCGGTCCAAATTGGGAACACTTGTGGGCCTTCCAACGGGGCCCACCAAGCCCGATAAATCACAAAGCATGTAAATAAGCAAGTTAAATAAAATGAACCGATTGAATCGGATGGGCCAAACCCAATGCGGCCCACCCGAGCCTTGATGTGAGGAATGATGTTTAAATTGCGTGGTTTGGCCGAGACCCAGGGCAAGGGCCTATCGGGCCCGCCAAAGCCCACGAACCAAACCAAGGGTGGGTTTAAACCCTAACTTCATGGGATTCGGGCTTTCAAGCCCAAAACTGGACTACGGGCCCCAAGCCCAATGTCCAAAAGACTTTGGCAAATATAAACAAGATAAATTAAAAATGCTTTGGCATCCACCATGGGGGCCCTCAAATCAATGCAGACCAACCTTTTTACATGCAAAATACTTAAACTCCAAATGGGACAATTAAGTAAAAATCAACTCATTAACCTAAACCCAAAGGGTCTCCTAGGGCTAGACAGAGGCCCACCAGAGGCATGTGGGCTTAGCCAAGCCCACCAAGATAACCGTGGGTCTTCCAACGGGGCCCACCCCGTCAGACTCAGACAACTTAAGTAAAACAAGATAAAATCCATTAAAGGGACTCACACCACCCAGGTGGTCCCACCAGACTTAAACAAATGGCATGCTGGATTAGGAATCGGGTGAGACCAAAGTAATCTGACTCAAACCAGGGAACCCACGGGACCCGTCATCCGATGGGGTGGACTGGGGTGTCTACGGACTTCCCCAGACCACAACCGAGACCCGACTTAGAATCTCAAGCCGCAGACCAAAGCCCAATAGACAAGATTAGGCACCCAGGTGTCCGCCTGCACCCCATCAGGCGGTGGCGACTCCGAATTACCCGTGCCGCGTTTCCGACGCGCGGACACCGGGTTCGGGGCGTTACAAGCACGCTACAGAAGAAAGAAGCAGCGAGGGATGAAGGAGAACAAGCAAAGATGAAGACCTCATTGGGCAAGATGGCCTTTTTGTAATTTTGATTTCACACTTCTGTAAATAGAATAGGGCAGGTGTGCGAGCTCCCTTGAGGCACCGGACAGCACTGGAAGGACCTCCTCACCAGCAGCAGCTCCTCGTTCGCTCTTCCCTCCTTCTTCCTCCAGCCATCCCACATCCTAAACCAACCCTTGGCCATCAAACCCTTAAAATAATGAAATGCAATCAAGCCTCAAGTAAAAGACACAAAATGGATCAGAAGTCTAAAGTCACCCAAAAGCTTTAATGGAACAAACAAGAAGAAAAGAATATTGTCGAGTGTTTGGCATCAACGCCGAAACAGGTTGGCAAGCTCAAGTCCGATCTAATCTCTTTCAAACTTAAATCAAACGCTGAAGAGTTACCCTACAAAAACTCAGAAAGCAAAGGGTAAGGAAACTCTGAAGCCAGGAAGTGACTCCACATCATTTGGACGCTTCCCTTTTAAATGAAAACTTCAAAGGGCTAAGCTCATCAACCATGTCAACAGAAATTTCAGGCGCAAAAACGAGATTCTTTTTCTCTTTGCCGTTCATCCACAAGGTGACTCCGGCAAAGAGGGGCAGCTGTAAGCACCTCATTTTTGCGCTCCTGGAAGAGCCGGAAATGCAAACCCTAGCTGAAAAGTCAAACCTTGAGAGGTCAAAAGTTGACTTTTTGAACAATTGAAAATTGGCCATGTTGCTTTATCTCATTGGATAGAGGATCCCGACAGGGTTCCAACGCAACTGGGTTTGCAGGAATCGGAGTCCGGATGAAGGATCTGCAGGCCGGTCAAACTTGAGGGGAGCTGAAAGGTGACTTTCTGCTAAACCCCGAGCCAGGTGCTTACCCCTATGCCATTGGATAGAGGGCTCCGATACGGTTCTAATGCAAGTAAGTTTGCTCGAATCAGAGCCCGGATGAGGAAGATATGATCAATTGAAGTTCCCGGGCAGCAATTCCGGAAACGGCACACGTGGCAAAGAAACTGCACACGTGGCAAGAAACGCAGGAAAATATCTTGAGGGGCAATCCATAAATATCCAAAATCTTCCAAATATCTCAGGGATTAAAGCAAAATTGTGCAGGGGGCTATCTGCAAATATCTCGGTGTCAAATCAGGTCAAATCGGTCAAATCCAGGGGTAATCCGCAAATATCAAAAATATTGGTAGAATGACCGAAAATAAATTTCGGTTATATACAAATGGTGTATAACCGAAATATATTCTCAGTTCATAAAGTGAAATCGAATATCGCCCGACAGATTGTCTGAATCCGTACCTGACAGAAATTAACTGCCAATCGAGTGCGAAAGTAACCGAAATGTTATTTCGGTTACAAGCAAATCCTGTGTAACCGAAATTAATTTTTGATTATACTGAAAAATCTGTGTAACCGAAATCAACATTCGGTTATCCTTTCTCTGGCTATAAATAGGGACTCCAGCCATTTGGCTGGGGGTTTTTGCTTGCCGAAATTTTCCCCCACTCCTCCCTGCTTGAACCTCCCTTCCCCACCCTCTCCCACCTCTTTTAACACCCAAAACCCTAATCTAACCCCTCCCAAGTCCCTTCCACCCTATCCCACTTCACTTCTACTACTTGGAAAGGAGCTTGGAGATCATTTGGAGGAGAGGAGGTGCTGCCCTGGAGCTGTGGAGGCTTCAAGTGGATTCAATCACATTCCAAGGAGGCCTTCAACTGTAAGGTATGGTTCCCCAACGAATTTTATTTAACATATATAAATTTGAGGTCATTCGAAGCATGTCGATCTTTAAGTAGGCTGTGAGGTCATGTTTTCTCACCATGCATATGTTCTCTTACCGTTTTATCGTCTTCCGACGTGTATTCGACGGATTGTCACCCTTCTACGGTAAGAGAAGGGGCACCAGCTATTTCAAGAGTGTATGGAAGGCGGTTTGGTGGGTTTGAAGGGGTCATGCAACCCCCATTCGGCCACTGGTTTGCTGGCTCCCATGGTGCTTGTTTGTCATAAAAAGTGGAGCATGTTCCACTTGTAGGTATTATCCAAGTGTAGCCTCGGCATAAGCCCCCTCTCCTTCCCTTCTTTAATTGCTAGTTCGTTAGGTTTTAGAGATGGTCTTGACATGATCAAATGCATGAGATGTGTGGCTAGTTACTATCAATATGCATGCATGAGGTTTTCTTGTTAGTCGTTAGAGTTTTCAAGCATACAACGCCATGATTTTAGCCTAGTATGATTGCATGCCTTCCCAATTGTTTTCATGCATCGAAATCGCTGTTTTGCAACCATGAGATGCATAAGGAGCATGTCTAGGTTAGTATTTGTTGTGTTTCTTTTATTATGCGTCTTGATGTAAGCATGTTAATCCGTGTTGGGGTCCAAAGAAACCAAACCAAGGACCCTCAGATCCCTAGTTGATCCTTGGTTAGTTTGAAAAAGGAGGGATAAGCCCCTTTGATCCCCTTGCTGTTTTGATCCTTGAAGACCCCAAAAAGTGAGCCTAACAGCTCTATTCGAACCACTATGGGCCCACACAGAGGCCCACAGAGACACCATACATGCTGATAAACCCTAGGAACCAGTCCTCTGTGGAAAAAGTGAAAAAAGCCATTTCTGCTGCTTACCCGAGATCTTAGGTCGGTCAAGGGTTTCTGGTGGCTTAACCGAAATCAAATTTCGGTTAAACCAATGTTGTATTTTAACCGAAATTGAATTTTGGTTATGCTAGTATTCATGCTTAACCAAAATGAAATTTCGGTTACTTTAAGTGTTTTCCAAAAATCAGTTTTCTTGCATGTTTGTCATTTGCTATGCCAAGTGAACTGGACCGGTTGAACCAGTAGGGTTTCCGGGTCAACCGGAAACCCAAAATGGTGTACGGGCTTGCAAGCCCAACTTGATTCCTTTGTGGGCCTTCCAACGGGGCCCACCCAGTCCAAGATCACCTTTGTACATTAAACAAGATAATTAAAATGAACTAATCGGGCCAAACCCTTTGAGGCCCACCAAAGCCCAATAAAAATGAAGCATGATGGCTAGTGTAAGCATGGTTTGGCCGTGACCTCGGGTGCAGGCCTATCGGGCCCACTAAACCCATGAGCCTAACTGCGTAGGGTACAATACCTTGACCCACTGAACCGTGGACCACCCGGTCCAAGCCTAGGCTAACGGCCCCAAGCCCACGGTCTAGCCCCCTTTTGAGAATTTAAAGAAGAAAAATTCGAATAAATCATTGGCAACCATTGTGGGCCCACCCAATGGGCCCACAAACAAATTCCGGCCCACCCTTGCATGCAAATCACTTTAAATTCAACTTGAACCCTAAAAGTAAAATCAATTGAAATCACCAAAGCCCTAAGGGCCTCCCAGGTTAGACTGAGGGCCACCAGGGGCACGCGGGCTTAACCAAGCCCACCAAGGACACCGTGGGCCTTCCAACGGGGCCCACCCAATCAGACTCAGAGCGCATAATTAAGAAAAATAAAATCAATTAAAGGGAGCCACACCACTCAAGTGATCCCACCAGATTGAGCCAAAATTGCATGCTGGATTAGGAATCGGGTGAGAAACCAGCGTTGACTCAAACCAGGGAACCTGGTCCGTCATCCAGCGGGGTGGACTGGGGTGTCTATGGACTTCCCCAGACCACAACCAAGACCTCTCTCAGAATCTCAAGCCGCAGACCAAAGCCCAAAATATAAAAGATTAGGCACCCAGGTGTCTACCTGCACCCAATCAGGCGGTGGTGACTCCGAATTTTCCCGTGTCTCATTTCCGACGCGCACACACTTGATCCCCGTTTAAGTGCTGGACTCAACTCAAAAGAAAAGAGAGAGGGGGGGGGGGGGGAGGCCCCCACCCATTATCTTTGGATTTAGTTTTGAAAACCCCAAAGAAGAAGTCAAATGGCTTCATTCAGGCTACTGTGGGCCCACATAGTATCTGGACATGCCCACAAGCACCAAAGTTTGGTTTTTTGTAGAAAAATTGAAAAAATTGATTCTCGCAAGTTACCCAGAAACTCAGACAGGTTACAAGGGTTTTTTGGCTTATACGCAATTTAATTTCGGATAAACCAGAAATACAGTGTAGCCGAAAATAATTTTCGGCTACACTGTATCCATTGTGTATCCAAAATTGAATTTCGGTTGCATTAAAATTTTAATAAAAATCAGATTTTTGATTGTTTATCAATTAATTGGATTGTTTACGCAAGGCCGGGTGAACTAGCAAGGTTTCCGGGTCAACTGGAAACCCCGGAAACCCAAAATGGGACCTGGGCTTCCAAGCCCAATTTGATTCCTTAGTGGGCCTTCCAACGGGGTCCCACCCAGCCCAAGATCATTCTTGAAGATAAATAAGATAATTAAAATGATTTAAATGGGCTAAACCCTATGAGGCCCATCAAAAGCCCAAAACTGTACATGCAGGCTTAGTTTAGGACTGGTTTGGCCAAGACCTCAGGCCAGGGCCTATTGGGCCCACTGAGCCCATCAACCCAACTGGGTGGGGTCCAACACCCTAATCCATTGAACCGTGGACCACCCGGTCCAAATCTAGACCATGGGCCCCAAGCCCAGGGTCTTGCCTATTTTGAAAATTAAATAAATAAATCCAAATAAATTATTTGGCAACCATGGTGAAGCCCACGCAATAGGCCCACCAAACCAATCAGACCAACCCTAAATAAAACTTAACCTAAGTCCAACTTAAACCTTAAGTTAAAAATAATCTAAATTAACCAAAGCCCACAGGGCCTTTTAGGCTTAGATAGGGCCCAATAAGGGATATGTGGACCGAACTCGGCCCACCAGGGTATCCGTAGACCTTCCAACGGGGTCTACCCAATCCGACCCAGGTCACTTAAATAATTAAGATAAAATCAAATAAAGGGACCCACACCACTTAGGTGGTCCCGCCAGACTTAACCAAATTGCATGATGGATTAGGAATCGGGTGAGCGAGAAACCAAGGTGACTCAAACCAAGATAAACCTATGGGACCCATCAAACCGACGGGGTGGACCGGGGTGTCTACGGACTTCCCCAGACTGCAACCGCGACCCTACTTAGAATCTCAAGCCGCAGACCAACCTAAATAGACAAACCTAGGCACCCAGGTGTCCGCCTGCACCCCATCAAGCGGTGGCGACTCCAACATTCCTGTTCTACCCATCTGGAGGCACGCGAATCCGTGCGCCCCGCGGTGCGGCGTTTCCGACACGTGCACAGTAGTGCTTGTCGGCGTCCATAAAGTGCTATCGTCCTGATTGCTATCAAGGCTAGGCAGCTCGGGTAATCTCCTCCATATATCAGTTAGGTCCATTGAGACCATCATTGGGGTGCTCCATTCATCATTGTGTATGATTGTGTCACACAAGCGTGCATAGGTAGCCCTGTATCGTAGATAATTCTTGCTCCGTACCTTGCAACCAATGGACCAGCTGGGTGTCAATTGTCAAACCATAGAGATGTAGACCTTCCATTGAACACCCTCTTTTTAATGAGTGGACAAGCAACTTCCCTTGCTTTTAACACTTTTTTCCACACCCAAGATGCACCATTTGGAATTTTCATAAACCAAAAGTTGTGATGCCGAATGAGATGCTTCTGTACCCATTTGACCCACAAATTAGTAGCATGGGTAGCTATAAGCCATACATACCTGATTACAGCAGCCTTGTTCCATAACTTGGGGTTGAATTGTCCAAGCCCACCCTCCTTTTTTGGAGAACATGCGACTTCCCAATTGATTGGGATTATCTTCTTGTAGTTAAGATCAGGGCCGGTCCATAGAAACCTCCTACAAATTAGTTCCAGCTGCATGACAACCTTCTTTGGAAGGATAAATACTGTTAACCAGTGCACTTTAATGGAAAACAACACAGATTTTACAAGCAAAAGCCTCCCAGCATACGTTAAACACCTCCCTTTCCATCCTTGTGCTTTGGCTCTTATACAGTTTATGAGAGGGTCACAATCGGCTTTGGACAGTTTAGTGGAAAATAAAGGAAGTACAAGATATTTTACTGGCAAGGATGCTAGTTTAAAACCAGTTACCTCCACCAATTGATCAACCAAGGTAGCATCACAACCACTCAAAAACATGCAACTTTTCAAATTATTTACCTGCAACCCAGATATCCTTCCAAACTTTTCCAATGCTGCCATCATGCAACTAACTAACTGAATGTCCCCATGAGAAAGCATGAAAAGATCATCCACAAAACAAAGTAGTTTTGTATTTGTCCCTTGACACCTGAAATGATATTTGAAGCCATGGATAGTACTTTTCTGGAGGACCATATAGAATAGCTCCATGATGAGAACAAACAAATATGGGGAAATCGGGTCACCCTGCCGAATGCCTTTAGTACTCTTGAAAAATCCCACCATGCCACCATTGATCGTAAGGGAAAAGGAAGGAGATGTTATACATTCCATTATCCATCCAATAAACCTTGCTGGGAATTTCATACCTTATAGTGTAGCTTTGATCTTGCTCCATGCAACTGTATCATAAGCTTTCCTTAGATCAATCTTAAGTGCACATCTTTTCTGAGGACTTTGCAAATGATATTTGTGGAGGAGTTCATGAGATAGAAGAACATTATCAGCAATGCTCCTACCCGGGATGAAAGCTGTTTGGTATTCACCAACCAAAGTAGATATCACACCTTTCAATCTATTAGCCAATATTTTTGAAATGCATTTGTATAAGACATTAACACATGAGATTGGTCTGAAGTCACCCACACTGGAAGGATTAATACCTTTAGGAATGAGGGTAATAGCTGTACTATTTAACTGCTTCAAGAGTCTACTTGAGAAGAAAAAGCTACTAATAGCTTTGGTGCCATCATCTCCAACAATAGGCCAAGCTTTCTTGAAGAAAAGAGTTGTGAATCCATCTAGTCCCGAGCCCATGTCATCCTTAAGGGAGAAGAAAGTGTCTCTAATTTCAGTCGGTGATACATCCCTATCCAACTCCCCGACCTGGTCAGATGAGAGATGCCTAGTGAACTCATGGTGCTGATCATTGAGCTCAATAGGAGTGGAACCCAAAATCTGTTTGTAATACTGTAGAAAAGCTTGATTTATGTGAAGGATCTTCAACTTTGGTGCCATCATCAGCATATATACTTGGGATTGAATTCCTTGCTCTCCTTTTGTAACAACCCGGATCCGAGTTATGTAGAAAACCCCATAACTTGTCTCTAGAGGTTATTATGTAAAGGACCGCACTATCAGTGTGAAGGAAAACATGAATATAACAACAACTATAGAACAGAGTGCGCTAAAATAACCCCAAAGTAATAAACTCACATGACCAAGTAAACTACCCGCAAATATCAGGCTCTCCAGGCATATCTGAAAAAACAAACAAAAACCAAGGGATGAGATACGAATATCTCAGTGAGCAGCACATGCATGCACAAATACAATTTACTAGTTGTAAAATATGGATCGAATAATTTCATGAGTAACGATGGCAAAAACTCAATTAATCTGACTAAACTCCTGGTAATTCCTTAGATACAATGATGTAACTAATGAAAATCAATATGTATATAAATCTGAATTCGGTTGTCAACAAATCCAAATAATCGCAAAAGAACCCATATCATTATAACCACGTCTCGAGAAAACCAAATTTCTACAACAACCCAATAATATGCCTCATGCTAAATAAAACAAAACCCAACATTTGGTCAATGTCATGTAGTTGTTTAAATTGGTTAATCAACACGCCAAAGCAACCTCCACACCTCCATGTACACAGTTCTGGCCTATTCAGGGTATCGGACACTCTGAAATGACGGCCTACTCAGGGTATCGTCATCCAATGCCAGCCTATTCAGGGTTTCGACATTGACAACTAGGCCTACTGAGGGTATTTGGCTGCTCTACACCGGTCGTGGCAACACTCCATGGCCATGTCATTACCCCAATAAAATGAATACATCACATTACTAAGCTTAAACTCTGGATCCAGGACTAGCTAAACCAAAACAGAAAACCATCGCATAAACTCAGTGTTTGCACCACAAATAAACCCACACTGATTACCATCATGTGTATCTCAGTACACTCATCACAAGTTGTTCCAACCAGAACATCAATTCATATAAATTTCAGTGGGTATCCCAACCCCCAAAACAACAAACCTCATTAGCAGAAAAATTCTTTTGCTCACACAAGACAATTTACAATACTATTCAGCCATTTAATCCAGATTTAAGATCAGATAACAATTATAAATGCATAAAGAAAACTAACACCTTATCTTACAGTGTCATGTAAAGTAAACCTACCTAGATTCCTTCAATTCACCCTTCCACAAGTTATAGAAATACTCAGAATTTGATTCAATACCTTCCCAATTGTTTTGAACAGATATAATATTTCTAATATCCTAATATAGTCTTTGGGTATGAGTTTGAGGTCTCAAAGTATCAAAATTTTGCTTGGATTGGCCAAAACTAACTTTCGGAATATTCTATTGGGTGCGCTGACCTCTAGCGCTTGGCGCGAGGTCGGCGTGGACTCAGCGCATACGAAATCAGCACTACGCGTGGACTCAAGCTACTAAGCGTGAGACAAGCGCGAGTTCGGCGATACAAGGAAATACCTTGTGCGTGGTAGGCACGAGCTAGGCGCGAACTCGACGAGAACAAGGAAACTTAGCTTGTGCTGACTCTTTCACTAGGCGCTAGGTAGGCGCCAAGTTGGCAAATCCTACCTCCGACACACGACTCTCTGTTAATCCCAAAACTCCATGACTGGCCGAAATTTTGACCTCTGTAACCACTCGTCTATGCTTCTACCATTACCAAAACACCTTTAAATGTGATTCGGATTTAATCTAAGCAACTTTATAATCACGATTCTAAACCCATCAAAATAACACACGCTCGAACATGACTTATTCAGAAACCATGCTTTTGACAAATCTTACAGATCAAAACCAACGATAAGTCAAAACGAGTGCTACTCACAGAATAGAGGATTTTCTTCTAGCTCCCATCCCTTTTTGATAGACTCCTCCAGAGATCGAAACTTATCGGCCAACGCCCTCAGATACCACGCGTACCAGGTGTGCCCACCCGATTTCGGTCGCACGACGAGGCGCACGCAAAACGATGCGTGCCTCGGGATTTGTTGGAGTCGCCACTGCCTGATGGGGTGCAAGCAGACACCTGGGTGCCTAAGTTATTCTACTAAGGCTTGGTCTGCGGCTTGAGATTCTAAGTAGGTTCTTGGTTGCGGTCTGGGGAAGTCCGTAGACACCCCAGTCCACCCCGTCAAGTAACGGGTCCCATAAGTTTCCCTGGTTTGAGTCAACTTAGTTGGTCTCTCACTCACCCGATTCCTAATCCAGCATTCAATTTGGTTAAGTCTAGCGGGACCGCCAAAGTGGTGTGGGTCCCTTTACTTGATTTTATCTTTTTAATTAAAGTGATGTGAGTCTGATTGGGCGGGCCCCGTTGGAAGGCCCGCGGATTCCTTGGTGAGCTTGGTTGAGCCCACATGTCCCCTTGGTGGGCCTCAGTCTAAACCTGAGAGGCCCTTTGGGCTTTGGTTCAAATGAATTGATTTTTATTTGAAGTTTAAGTTTGATTAGTTAAGTGGATTTCATGCCAAAAGTGGGCCGGGATTGCTTTGTGGGCCCTTGAGTGGGCCCCACAGTTGTTTGCCAAGTGATTTTGATTATCTTGATTAATTATACCAAAATGGGCCAGGTATTGGGCTTGGGGCCCTTTACCTAGGCTTGGGCTTGAAAGCCCAAGACTTCCTGAGTTAGGGTTCTGAAACCCTAAGTTGGTTGGGTTCATGGGCTTAGTGGGCCCGATAGGCCCTGCCCGTGGTCTCGGCCAAACCACATCCTACTTTAAGCATGCATGGCCCAACTAGGGCTTGGGTGGGCCTCAAGTGGTCTGGCCCACTCAAATCTTTTATTTATCTTAGTTAAGCAAGAATAAATTGGTCGGGCTTGGTGGGCCCCGTTGGAAGGCCCACCGGAAACCAATTTGGACCGGGTCGGTCCATGGCCCATCTTGGGTTTCCAGGTGACCCGGAAACCCTACTGGTTCGCCCGGATTTGATCAAACAAACCAAAAAATCACACAAGATCAGCAAAAATGGCAAAAAAGGAATTCTGGCAGTGTAGCCGGCCTGAGATGCCGGTTACACACAGGGCTCTGTGTATCCGGCATCTTTAGCCGGCTACACATGGGCTTCAGTTGATCCGGCCTGAGTTGCCGGATCAACCCACGGAAGCCTTTTCTCGAATTTTTGCATTGGGGCTGGGTTTCTGGGTCTTCTAGGATGTTCTAGGGATTGTGTGGGCTCCTGTGTGAGCCCACATTAGTTCAGGTGAGAGCCCCTTGGCTCTCTTGAAGGGTTTTGCGAATTAAAGGGAACAAATGGGGGCTAGGATTTTCCCCCTCCCTCTCTAGACCAAAACATTACATAACAGGGATTCAAGTGCCCCTATTCCCGGTTTCTTTTCCCAGAAAATCCCACAATTAATTTACACAAAACAGCAAATAAACCGAGAAGCCTACTCGATCCTCGAAGTAGCAAAACCCATGCTTTAAAGGGTGATCATCCCATGCATGCATAAAAGAAACAATCCATAAACCACATGTAGACCAAGTGAACAACAAACCTAGCATGCATCACACACTAGTCTAACCTACTTGATTAACAAGAAAGTGATCTAAAGAAGGATGGAAAGGGGGGTTACATGAGGGATACATTAGGATGAAATGGAAGGAACATGCTCCTCCGTTAAACATAAAATGATACCAACATAAATATCTCTACGGAATAGCAACCCTATACCACTTAAAATCCATGCTTTAGGAACTATCCTTCTCCTAAAATACCCATTTTTACCTCATGCAAGCAACATCCTTGTGATGGCAAATATCAAACAAAATAGTGAAAACAAAGGGACAAGCATGCATTTACCCTAGTAGCAAACACATGACATGCACAAAAAACCAACATGCTTCAAATCATGTCATCTTCATATATGTGAAATAAGACAAAGAAAGGAGCTCACCTTGGGAGTTTAGACTCCTTTTTGAATGTGTGGAACTCCTTAGAAGCTCCACCAGCAGCCGACCACCTCCTTTGGTTCCTCCAAGGAGCCACTCCAAGTTCCTTCCAAGACTTGCAAAATGAAGGAGAAGAAAGGAGGGGAAGGGTTAGGTTCTTTAGGTTATGCTTTTGAGTTTTTGGGAGCCAAAGGAAGGTGAGGTAAGGGGAGAAGGAAGGAGGAAGTGAGTGTGGTGAGAGAGAACTCCAAACCAAAAATCAGCCAACCCCCTCCTTTGCTAGGGTTTTTTCTTTTTATAAGCAATGACCAAACTTTAATTACTTTCCTTCTTTTCACCAAAACCCTACCCCTTTTCCATTTGTGCCCTTTTTTTAAAAATAAGCAATGATGGTGAATCATTTCTTCAAGACTTAGCCTCCAAGTAAACTTGGAGGCTAAGAGCACTAGCAACAGCCTACCCATAATCCTCCCCATCCTTAAAACAGGGAATCAAAATAAGGATGTTGCCAAAAATCGTCGTGCAGCAGTTTCCCCATCCCTATTTTAAAACCTAAATTTTTAACTTTTGCTACAGTGACTCCATAAATTTAGGTAGTCACTATTCACTACCTACCTAAACACGGACGCACGACTTCAAAGAGAGAAAAGGCCTCTGCGGAAAAATGTCTCTTGAGGGAAGAACGAAGCTCTTCGAGGCACACGAGATCCACCACCGGTCAGCTGCTGTCGACGGTAAGCCCATCCCTCCTCTCTCTCTCTCTCTCTCTCTCTCTCTCTCTCTCTCTGTGAAACCCAGACAGAATCGGAGTTTCCTCTCTCGCCATTGAAGTCATTTATCTTAAATCCCAACCCCGATTCTTGGTTTGTTCAAATACGAACATGTTCGTCATAGTGTAGACATTGCAGACGAGTTACATTGAAATTTTGTGAGATATGATGGATTGAAACAGTCAATTTCGAATGCCAGTGATACCATTCTCCAAAACCCTAAACTGAGATTCAAAATTGTTGATCAAGTTCGCAATGTGATCTCAATGTAGCACCCGAAGAGGACAAAAAAAATAGCCGTCCATTGCTTAATGTTTGAATATATAAATTTCAGAATTCATGAGCTGATGGGGTGTTTGATAGAGTGTGCGTGAGAGAGAAATGGAGAGGATTACAGCTAAAATTATATCAGATTTTTCAGATTTCTCCTTTTTTAAATTCTATGATTTCAATTACACGGGTTTTTAATTTGTTGTGATAGTCTGATTCAATTTTATGCCTTGTGTGTAGTGTGATCTATATTTACTTTTGGAGTTGAATTCTCTAAAATAATGTTTTGCATTACTGAAAGAAAAAGAAAACGATGGGCCATTTAATTTGAATGCCAAAAGATAAACTTTCAGTCAAAGAACTTGCTTCTCTCAACCCAGTTTTCTGTTTACACAGAATAAAGTCTGGCTATAGTTTTATTACTCTGGGCTTTGTATTTTTAAATGTCTATTTCATGAGTTAAAAGGCTGCTTGGACATTAATTTTATCTGTTGCATCTCAAAATTCAATTTATAGTTCCAGTAGTTTACCAAAAAACAAATAATTTTATCTGTTGCATCTCAAAATTCATTACGATTTTGTTTTATTTTAGATTGTAATTCAGATAGATTTTGAGCATACACCATTTTGGAGATCAGACCAAGGCAACAAATCTGATGGCCATGTTCAATCTTGTTTGATTATCAATCTACATAAGAACAGGGTTCATACATGCAAAATGTGGGACTAGAAAATCACTAGGCATTTCATCAACCCTTACAGTTTTATTAGAAAAGAAGTAGAAATTTAAGCACAGAAGTGGAAAGGCATCTCTTGGCACCTTTGAGAGGCTCATTCATGGATCTAGCTGATGTGACCCGTTTGATTAATCACTAGGAGCTCGTAGAAGAATCTTCCACCCAAGAACGAGGTGTAGTTGAATCTCCTGAATCACAAAATCTCTAGAAAGTCAAGTCCATGCCCTTATTTAGGAATATCAGGATAGCATAAATCTCTGTTGTAATTGCATCCATCGAGGAAGGAGCTGCAGTTGAATCCTCTTAGACACAAAGTTTCTGAAAATTCAAGCCAGTGACCTCATTTTGAAATATCAGAATAGCAATTATCCTTTTTTTGTAATTGCATCTGAATCTAAAATGCCATTTTCATACCTTATAGCAGGCACTGGTAACACAGCCAAGTTTTAATAGTCCTATATTATTTAAGGGGCTGAAAAGATAGTTAGAGGTATTGAAAAATTTGTTAAGTAAAGAAGAGATACTTTTTGGAATAAAAAATCTAGAGACAGATGGGAATATGGGATTATTTTATTGAGTAGCAAATGATAAAACTGGTTGAAGGAGGAAAGGAGGTTACGGATTTAAACAAGTTTGAGGAAGATACTTGTTAAACTTTATACCGGTTTGTAGTTTGTACAATCAAGATCTCAATGGAATTTTTTATTTTTATATGGATTCAGTCTTAGAAAGCAAAAGGTTTAGATAGAAAGGAAGCTTGAAGGAGCAGAAGTAAGGGAAAGGGTTTATTTAAATAGGTTAAGGCTCCAGGTATTGATTGACTTATGACCTTATACCATGAATGTTGGAAAATCTTCAAAAAATATTTGATTAATGCTTTTCCAGAAATTTTCACAAAGTGAATTTTGAACTGTGGTAATCACGTGACATTCATTATCTTAGTTCTCAAAAGAGATGGTGCTCAACAGGTAAGAGACTTCCTCAAAATCAATTCAACAAGAAGTTACTATAGGTTTTAGCAAAAACAGTATCAACAAAATTGAAGGAGGTCTTAGGATTAGTGATCTACTCATATCTGTGTGCCTTTGTGAGTGATAGACAGATTGTATGAGGTAGTATTTATTGCCGGTGCAAATTCAAAAATTGGCATGAATATAAATGATTTGTATTAAATTAGATTTTCTAGAAAGGCATATGTTAGAGTGGTCGTATATGGAGAGATATGGAGATCTTGGATTAATTTCACTACTAGGATTTGGAGAGATATGGAGATCTTGGATTAAAGGATGTGTTAGGAATGTCTATTCCATTTTTATAAATCTTTTGGCTAAAGGGCTTTCCAATAATCTTGTGGGTTTAGGTATTGAGTTCCAACTGTTTCCACTTGTTTAGTCTTTCAGGAAGTGTTTTAAGTAGATTAATGGTAAAGATGGAGGAGATGGGTTTTGGGGGCCTAGAGAGGTTTAGAATTTCACATTTGAAATGTCTACGATGCACTGTAATTTTTGGGTCCCTCTTAGAAACAGATGAGCTATATTAAGGAGCTAAATCGGTTTCTTTTAGAAGTTGTTGGATTTGAAGATTAATCTGAGTAGGGGAGCAATTATAAAGAGCAATTTTGTGCTAGTATGATCAAAGTGTATGCTGAGATGTTGAGTTTTAAGGTCTCTTTATAGCCTTTAAAGGACATGCTATTGGGGGATAGTTTTAGGAAGTTGGAGTTTTGGGACCTAATAATTTAAAATTTTGATGACACATCATCTAAATGAAAGAGATCCTATATTTCCTTAGGAAGAAGAATCACTCTAGTTAGACCCATTGTAGAGAACCTCCTCTTTATTTTATGTTGATTTTTAGAATTTCAAATAAAGTTGCAAAATTACCGGAAAAGATTCAGACAAACTTCTTTTTTTTGAGGACGGAGCTGGTTGGGTGATGGCTTAGGTGCAGGGAAGGAAACATTTGATGGATTTATGTGGGAATGTTGCTGAATAGAGATTGAGCTCTTCTTTACAAATGGTTTTGGATATTCTTGGAGGAAAAAGGAGGCTTGTGGTATGAGGTTATCAAAAACCATTATGGTAATGGCAAGACTGAAATGAACCCCGTTAGGTGAGTGAAAATTTTTAATTAATTCTCTTGCATTAGGTCTTAGTTCTCATACCTTCAGGTTTTGGAAAGATAGGGTGGAATTTCCACCTGAAGTATCTTGCCTAGATTGGTCTAAGAAATCAGGTTTTTCTTTGCATTTCATTCTATCTTAGTTTTTAACATTATCTTTCTTTGATGCTTGTTGTTTTGCAACTATATTTGAATGTATATTTGTTTATGACCCCCTTATTGATCAAGAATTGTTTCTTCTCTAGGAATGAACATACAAACACAAGAAGGTTCTACAATTAGCTCCCCTTTGCAAGATGGCACCCAATTATTTAATGAGGATTCTATACAAGTTGAACAAACTTCACCTGAAGTCCATGAAGTAGGGTCTTCCAATAAAAAACATGGCCAAAACTTCAGTCCAGATGAAGACAAACTATTAGTTTCTTGTTGGCTCAATACTAGTTTGGATCCTATAATTGGAACTAATGCAAAATGGGATACTTTTTGGAAAAGAATTGAAAACAGCTATAATCAAGAGAAAAAGATGGGTTGGCCTGCACGCTCAGTCACCTCTTTAAGCCATCGGTGGTCGAATATCCAACAAGCTGTCAATAAGTTTTGCGGTTTCTTAAGTCAAGTCGAAGCACAACATAGAAGCGGGGTTAGTGAGGAAGACAATGTAAGTAGAATTATTATCACTTCGTTAACTATTCTTTTACAAATTTAAAATTTGTAATTTGTTTTGTTAAATATTCATAGGTTCAAGAAGCTCGAAGGATGTTCCATGCTTTGACCAAACAACATTTTCGGTATGATCATTGTTGGGTTCTTTTGAAGGACCAACCTAAATGGAACCAACGGTCTAAGCCTAATAAGCAAGCATGTTCTAAAAGAAGATCTGTTACACCATCTTCTCCTTCAACTCCAGAATCCACAGATTTAGGCGAAGACCAATCCGAACCAAGTAGTTTTGTGGAATTGGAGAGACCTATGGGAAGAAAGGCTGTGAAGGAGAGGAAAAAACAAGGAAAGAGCTTGCTTGGTGATGGTACTCAACTTTCAGGTGTTCTAGTTGAGTTGAGAGATGAAAAGAAAAAAGCTCATGAAGAGAAAATGGAAAAACTTAATTCAAATGCCGAACAACGAGAAAAGCTTCTTCAAATTCAACAAGTGCAACTATTGGAAGCACAAGAAGCAAACCGTATAAAAAATGAGAAACTTCAACTTGAGCGATCGCGTCAAGAGACCGAAAGAGCGCGTCAAGAGATTGAAAGAGCGCGTCAAGAGACCGAAAGAGCGCGCCATGAGACTGAGATCATGATGAAAGATACAAGCACGATGGACCCTGAAACTAGAGAATATTTTCAATTACTTCACAGGGACATTTTGGAAAAGCAAAGACAGAATACTCGAAGTTAATCTATTTGTGTTAGTTATTTAAAGTTGTTTTTTGTAATTATGTGAACCTTAACTTTAATTAGATCTCATAAAGATATTGATTTGTCACACTACAACGAGCATAGCTTGATTTTAATTTTGAAGTTGGAAATCACATAGCTTCAGATGCAATACTCTTTGCTGATGGGATATTTTTGTTCATTTACACAGAAATATTGAGACGAGTTATGCTGGAATAAAATGACATGCTTGAATTGAATAAATTAAAAACAGACAAGATGGGTAGTAGTAGTTCTTATACTCTACTCTTCTTTTCCTAAGATTCACTATAAATTTTCCATAAATGCTCGATGAGGTCTTCTTGGAGTCTAGTATGAACCTCTCTATCTCTAATTTCCAAGTGGCGCATAATGAAATTTCGAACTTCATTTGTCTTTGTAGTCGAAATCGCTACTTTGGCTGGACCCTCATTGTCTTGATCATACTCATAGTTTGAGAAGGCTGTTCCATTTTGATACAAATGTCTCTCATCTTCAACAATCATGTTATGCATAATTATGCACGCCATCATGATTTCTTTTAGATCATCCTGATTAAAATAACGTGCAGGTCCACGAACAATTGCAAATCTTGATTGTAACACTCCAAATGCACGTTCAACATCCTTCCTCAAAGCTTCATGAGTTGCAGCAAAATTTTTCTTCTTCACCCCTACCGGTATTGGAATTGTTTTTACAAAAGTTGCCCAAGTGGGATATATACCATCTGCTAGATAGTATCCCATATTATAATCATGACCATTAATTGAATAGTTAACTCGAGGAGCCCGCCCTTGAGCAAGATCATTAAACAAAGAAGATCGTTCCAGCACATTGATGTCATTATGAGACCCTGGTAAACCAAAAAATGCATGCCATATCCAAGTATCATATGAAGCAACAGCTTCCAAAATAAGTGTTGGTTTACCACCACGACCAGTATACATACCTGACCATTGAGTGGGACAATTCTTCCATTCCCAGTGCATGCAATCAATACTCCCCAACATTCCCGGGGTTCCTCGTCGTGAGCCTTCAGCTAGCAATCTAGCTGTGTCATTGTTGTTCGGTTTTCTCAAGTACTCATCTGAAAAAATTGCAACCACTGCTTTCACAAATTTCTTCATGCTTTCTCTTGCGGTGGTTTCTCCAATCCTAACATACTCATCTGTCAAGTCAGCTGTTACTCCATAAGCAAGCATTCTAAATGCAGCAGTTATCTTTTGCAAAGAGGATAACCCAAGCTTCCCAGCGGCATTCCTTTTTTGCAAAAAATATGGGTCATACGCTTCTACTGCATATTTAATACGAAGGAATAACTCACGGCGCATACGAAATCTCCTTCGAAACATATTTTCAGGATAAACTGATGGCTCAGCAAAATAATCTTGAATTAGACGTTGGTGGCCAGCCATCGAATTGCGATTGATGAACATACGCCTTTGAATAGAACCATGATCAGATGTTGAGCCTCTTTTTGTCTTCAAATGTTCTTGTTCAATAGCAGTTGTTATTGCGACCTCCTCTTCATCATCAGAAAAAGATTCATAGAGAATGTCATCATCAGAAAAGAAATCCATAAAGACAATGTAAGTATAATTATTATCACAATTTGAGATGGAGAGTGATTTGCAAAGAAATCACTCAATTTTATAGGGGAAAAATATAGCCGTTGGAAATATGTCTGTTGGAAATATGACCATTTGAGAATATAGCTGTTGGAAATGTCTTTTCGAGAATATGACTGTTGGAGAATATAGCTGTTGGAAATATGACTGTTGGAGAATATAGCCGTTAGAAATATGACTGTTGGAGAATATAATCGTTCAAATTATACCCGTTGGAGAATATAGCCGTTGAAAATGATTTTTAGAGTTTTTTTAAAATATAATATAGTTGTAGAATATAACTATTAAAAACATTATTTGAGTTTTAAAAAACTATTTTTTTTTTAAAAAAAATTAAATATAATATCGTTGGAGAATATAACCGTTAGAAATATTTTTTATAATAAAAAATATTTTTTATTTAAAAAGTATTTTTTTTAAAAAAAATTAATATTTTAATGATTTAGGGAAAAAAATAGGGAATCTGATGTAGTGACTTGCTGAGAAGACAATCCCTATAATAGAAAAATGACCCAGATTCCTCAAAATAAGGAATTTGAATGGGTAAGCTCCTGCTAGTGCTCTAAGTCTTGCTTGGGGAAGGCTTGGACGAATTCTCCACATGGAGAATTCATCCAACCACATGTTTTTTTATTTTCTTTTTTTATTTTCTTTATGTACTTTGATTATTATTATATTAGGATTTTTTGTGTTAAGTTTTGGATGCACATGCATCTTTTAATTCTTTCTTTTTCTTTTATTTCAAATGCTTTAATTAGGTTATTTTTTAATGCAAGACTTTTCATTTTGCTGCTCTTTCTTAACTATTTGCCACGTGTGCAGATTTTCAGAAACTTCAACTGCCCACAACTCACTCATCTAATATCCGATTTTAGCAAACTTAGTGGCGTTGGAATCAATGCGAGATTCCCTATCCACTGAATTTCAGTTTAGCAGCAAATTCGAGTTTTTTAGCAGAAGTGCCGGGCCGCGTCCGGGAGCCGGTTTTGCTCATATTTCCTTATCCGGGACTCCGATTCCAGCAAACTCAGTTGCGTTGGAATCGTGTCGAGATGCTCTTTCTGCTGGTATCAAATGAGGTAGCTGATCTGGGGTTTAGCAGAAAATCAATTTCTGCTTTTCTCAGATTTGACCAGTCCATAACTTCTTCATCTGGACTCCGATTTAAGCAAACTCTGTTCCATTAGAATCGTATCGGAATCCTCTTTCCAATGGTGGGAAGCATGGCAACTGATTTACACCAGATAAAAAGTCAACTTTTTGACTTTCTCAAGTTTGACTTTTCTCAAGTTTGACTTTCTCAAGTTTGACTTTTCAATTAAAATTTCATTTTCTACATTTTGGGAGACGCAAAAATGAGGTGCTTACACCAGGCAATGGCCAATCTCAACACATGGCCTCTCGTTTCTTTTTCCCTTCCCCCGAAGTTTTAACCTAATAATCTATTTATAGGTCTCAAACCCTCTTCCCTTACCCTAATAGGTTTTTATTACGCACCTTAACTTAATCATCGAAATCTCCTATTTACCCCTCCCTAAATTTGAGGATAACATACAATATTTGTTTACTACATTTCTACTCACTACCATATTTTTAAATTTTGCACCCACTTACCAAATAAAATCTTACTTATTTCTTTGCCACCTAATGGCATAAATTTTAACAAAATTTATTTAATTAAATCTACTAATTAATCCTGTTATTAAATTCCTACTAAAAACTGGGGTTTTACACCTTTCCATGAGGGTGTTGTGAAAGAAAATCTTATTTTGATCTCCTTCATTCATCCATTGAACTCTAGCTTTTTGCCTTGTTTGGCTTCGTCATCACGTAAGGAGATAGCAAGCTCCTCCCTAACCAACTTCTCCAGGCGAGCAAGGTTGATATCATTGGGGCTTACTTGAAGTTTCCGTTGGAATTCATCCAACTCAGATTTAAGAACCTGAACTCTTCTGCTTAGGTGATTGAAATGCCTCTGCCTACTCCAGTCCTTTAACATACGCTTCACCGCTTGTAATTTTTTCACCACCTTGAACATGGGGGTCCCTTTAACCTGGGTAGACCAAGCTTTAGCTACCATAGGCATGAAATCATCATAATTGGTCCAAAAATTAAAAAATCTGAAAGGCTTATTCTTGGGAGAATAATCAGCAAAGATGGAAACAATAATAGAGCAATGATCAGATGCTAGGCAGCAAGAAATTAGCTTCAGACTTAGTAAACTCCCGAATCCACGCCATATTAACTAGCGCTCTATCTAGCTTACATGCAATCCTTTTGGTCCCCTCACTTTGATTAGACCAAGAGTGTACAAACCCCTTGAACGTCATATCCAAACACTGACATGAGTCTATGAACTCATTGAGCTCTCCAGACGCCCTTGAGTTTATCGGTTTATCCCCAATTTGCTCATCAGCAACTCTAACACAATTGAAATCCCCAATGATCATCCATGGATAATCAGATGAACATGCCTTCAAATCACTCCACAATAAGCACCTCATGTTACTATCGTTACTCCCATACACAAAGGATATATAGCAACACTTCTTATAAAGCAACATCTCCACAAAACAGTGAATGTATTGATCGGAACAAACTAGATGTGTCATCTTTACCTCAGCTGGATTAAAAAGAATCCAAATTCTACCCTTCAGAGCAACATTGTAGTTCTCTACCAACTCCCAATGAGGACATATAAGATTCTTTACGAAATTTGCATTAACTTCCCTCACTTTGGTCTCAACCAAACAAACCTCACTAAGCCCATGAACCCCAATCAAATTCTTGACTTGGAGTTGTTTGGCAAGGTCTAAAAGACCCCTAATACTCCTTGATGCAATCTTAAACATGATCTGAAGTGAAGGCCGAAACCCCACAGACCACGTCTGAACCAAGAGACTTGCGATCTCCTTTTGCATGCTTCATGGCCACCTCATCAACCAAGATGGCCTTCTTCAATCTCTTCTTATGCTTCTTCCTTGACAAGACCACTTCCCCCTTAGATTGTGTATCTTCTGCTAAATAGTCAAACTTATTTGGACTTTGAAACACAACATTGCTTGACCCGCTGGAGATACGTTGCTGCCTGAATCCCCCACCCCACTAGTCACCAAATCGGTTGCTCATCTATGCGTGAAGAAACGGCTCCTTGATCATACTCCCTTGTACTCACCTACCTAGCATCACATAAGGTAGTCTCAGAAATTTTTTGTTTTCCTTTGGACTTCACTAGTTCCCATTGATCGGCATTGGCCTACTGTTGGTCATCACTCTTCTGAGATGGGAGAACTGGATCCTCATGCTCATCTACATCGGGTTGTATTATCCTGCCAGTGGGTACCCATGTCCAAACTTTATTGATTTTAGAGCATTTAGCTTCATCATGACCGAACACCTTGCAAAGTCCACATTTATGAGGTTTCTAGGTGTACTCCACGTCAATTTGTAGACTTTCACTTTCAGTTGCTTGACTGTTTAGGAACAACGTTTGTGGATATGTGCAATCAGTCCCAATCTCAAAACAGATACAGGCATATGTAAGCCTTGATTTACTCTCGGAAGCTTGATCAAGAAACAATGGCTTCCCTATGCCACTAGCCAAGCAACTCAGATCTAAAAGCTGTCCAATACTCCATAGGAACATTCTTTAGTTTGATCCATATAGGGAGTGTACTGATTTCGGTTTTTTCAAGTTGCATGTTGGCCTGCCATTCCTTAAGTATGAGCAATCTACCAGCAAAATGCCATAGAGTTTCCTACAACACACGATCACGAGTAACAGCACTTGCAAACTTAAAGATGTAGAAGCCGTTCCCAGCCTCAGCCACTTGAACACCCCCATCTCTTTCCCATAACCTCTCAGCAATGCTTTTAACAACAAGAAAGGGAAGTTTTTTGTCCAGGAAATACCCCACCAGACTTCCTTCCTGTAGCTTCACCCCTTCATCAGCCACATCAGACGGAGGAGAAATGGTGATCTTACCCTCAACGACCTTAGGTGGAAAGTATTGCAATTTGGACTTTGGAGAAGCCCTATGGCCAAACAACGAAGACCACTTTCCAGATGGCTTTTTGACCTCCTTAACATCAGAGCTTTGTCTCCTAAAATTCTCCAAATATAGCACTTTGTCTGGTACAGCGACCTGCTCAGACTGAGCTGAAACAGAAGTTGGCAGCACAACAACCTGGTGCTCAGTTAGGCAAGCCTGCACATTTGCAGGCTCAGTGCTCGAATTCTCGAAAGCTTCCAACAGTGGGAAATCAATATTTGAAGGACTTAAAGTAATCGGATCCATCGGGTTGAACCAAACCGATACCACCTGCTCCAAAGAGAAAACCACCTATAGAAAAGGAAAACCCCTCTCAAGTGACGACTGGTATACCGGTCGCCTTCTCCAAATAGCAACGTTCCAGGGAACGACTTCGAGGACTTCATAGATTTTTTTTTTTGAATGTTAATTCAAGTGTGTATTAATAAAGAAATTAGTACAATGAGACCAGGTCAAGCATCCTAGGTGGGAAGTCCACAAAGATGCATGCCAAGGTACGAAGACCTACAAGGCAACCAAAGGATGCACTCACAAATGTTACAATAAAGCACAAAGATAACTAGTGTACTTTGTCACTGGTTCCAATCCAAGACCAAACCGAGCCTGAAGCAACACCCATCACTTTAGACTATGTTCTCATTTGCCAGTCCAAGCCCCAATCATGCACTATCTGCCGAGTCCTTGGGGTGTCTTTGGCCACCATATTCCGGTTATAGCAACAATGCTCTTCCGAAACACTGCAGCTTCGCCGAATAATTACTCACAGCACAACAACTGGTGAGGACGAACCCTCAAAACACCTCCGTAGCATAGTCACAAACTCCAGAAACTGGGCACGCAGTACCCAAATGTTGCTGCTCTGAGCCAGAAGAAACTAACGAACGAAAACACCTTGGCGAAGAACCCACTGCACCGATAAAACTTCGAGAAGAAACTTGACGACGAAACCCACAGCAGGGAGATGATGAATAGGCCAACTTCGCGACCAGCTCCTTCACTAAACCCCACAGATGCTGCTATTTGCCAAGAGAAACATGACCACCATGTTCGGAGAGCCACGACCATTAACCATTTATCAGGAAACTTTTACTACCCGAAAAACCGCCTGATCCTTCACAATGAGCATGCCTTCTACAAACTAACACGAACATCGTTGGAACTCAATCCATGTTGCACAGCACCAAAACCGTCGCCGTTGCAGGTGTGTGCGCGTTGGAAAAGCCGCACGGGAAAATTCGGAGTCGCCACCGCCAAATGGGGTGCAGGCGGACATCTGGGTGCCTAATCTTGTCTATTAAGGCTTGTCTGCGGCTTTGAGATTCTAAGTAGGGTCTCGGTTGCTGTCCGGGGAAGTCCGTAGACACCCCGATCCACCCCGTCGGGTGACGGGTCCCTTAGGTTTATCTTGGTTTGAGTCAACTCACTTATTTTCTCACCCGATTCCTAAGTCGGCATGCAAACTGGTTAAGTCTAGTGGGACCACCTGAGTGGTGTGGGTCCCTTTAATTGCTTTTATCTTGATTTAATTAGGTAATCTGAGTCTGGTTGGGTGAGCCCCGTTGGAAGGCCCACGGTGTCCTTGGTGGGCGTAGTCAAGCCCATGTACCCTTGTGGGCTTTTGGTTAAGTGAATTGATTTTATATTAGGGTTCAGATTTGAAGCTTAAGTGATTTCAATGCAAAAGGTGGGCCTGCATTGGTTTGCGGGCCCCCATGATGGTTGCCAAAGGTGCTTTAGATTTATCTTGTTAAGTTTGCCAAAAAATGGGTTGGACATTGGGCTTGAAAGCCCAAGTTATGTGAAGTTAGGGTTTTGAACCCTTACTTGGTGGGTTCGTGGGCTTTGGTGGGCCCGATAGGCCCTTGCCCTTGGTCTCGGCCAAACCACACATTTCAAACATCATTTCACAAGTTTGGTTCGAGTGGGCCGCTTTGGGTTTGGCCCGTCCGGATTGATCAATTAATTCATTTATCTTGCTTAGGTCACATGCATACATTCCATTGTGTTCATTGGGCTTGGTGGGCCCCGTTGGAAGGCCCATTGGAAATCAAATTGGACTAGGAGTCCAAGTCCCATGTTGGGTTTCCGGGTGACCCGGAAACCCTATTGGTTCATTTGGTTCGGTTTGAAAATGCCACCCACATCTAGCAAAAATCACAGAATATGCATCGCAGAGAATATACAAAATTGACATTTATCAGGGGAGGTCGGCTCACTTAACGATCTCTGATTGGTTGGAAATGATGGCTCATATTCTGGGTCCAAGGGGAGGGACCCAGAATGGGGTTGGGGGGTATTCCTAATCGGGCCTTGAGCTAAGAGGTTGAAGCCTCGGAGCAGCAAAAATTGAGCTGGGTTGGTAGTCTGCATGCAATTCGGCATTTAAGAGGGTGCGCTGACCTCAGGCGCTCGGCGCGAGGTCAGCGCGAGCTCGACGAAACCGAAAATCAACAAAAAAAAGGCACCCGGCGTGAGCCCGGTGCGAGCAACGCGGGTGCAAAAAGCGCCCGACGCGAGCAAGGTGCGACCTTGGCGGGCGTGAAAACGCCCGGCGCGAGCTGAGCGCCAGCTCGGCGAACACCCCTCTGCGAAGACAACTCTCTGTTTTTTTGGAAAACTCCATGACTGGCTGGGTTTTCGAGCTTTGTAACACCTTCCCGGTGTTCCCCAGACTCCCAGAAGACCTTTAAACATGCATCAAAATTAATCTAACTTACTTCGAATCACGACCCAAGATCCCTTTACAAAAAAAAACAAGCCCAACTATTATCAAACAACTACAGACAACTACAGACTAACGGCTCCAGGGGGTAATGGGGGGTGATGGGAGCATGCTTGCAGGCACACAAGCAGGAGGTTGGGGGAGCATGTTGGCAAGTCTAGCAAATATGCAAAGAAGAAAAAAAACAATGATGAGCAGAGATCGCATGCGTGAAAGACAAATTTTTACCTACGCCTGGACCGGACCTTCGTTCATGCACGCAAACACTCAAAGAAGGGAAGTAGAAGGGGGGGGGGGTTTATATGGGGTACACAAGACATGCTCGAAGCGAGGGAACAAACTCCCTTTACTGAATAATCCACAAAAACTCTCCGAACGGTGGCCTTGGTGGCCTAAGGTGGGACGGCCAAGCTTCCCATCGTCTCATGGGGTCTCCCTTACCCTTGGAGACTTCCATGTTACCAAAATAGAAGGACATGCATGTTATGTCAAGGAGAACGAGAACAAATCCGGTAATCTGCTTATACAAGTCCCACTTTCATATATGTAAAGTAAAACTGGGCGAGGAGCAATACCTAAGAGTTCTTATTTCTTTTGTGGAAGCGTGTGACCTCCTTGAAGCAAAGACACCAGCGGTGAGCTTCTTCTCCAACAGCTACGGCAAGTGGCTCCTCCGGCTTTTGGTAGAAGAGTGAAGAAGAAGCAGAGAAGAGAGAGTAGGAAGGCAAGGTCGGGTGCTTGGGGAGCTAGGGAGGCAAGGCAGGCCAGAGGAGAGGAGGTTCCCGAAAACCAAAAGCCAACAAAAGGAGCCCAACCAACAAAAGGACCAAAAATCCCAACCAAAAAGAGCCAATCCTTGCGACGAGGGGGGCTGCTGCTTTTATAGAAGGGAAAAGCGGGTGTCTGCTGGGTTGGTGCCTAGCTGGCGCCGAGCGGTTTTCGCGCTCGCCTTGCTCGCGCGAGCGAGACACCATCATTCCAGAATTAAATGCGGCCGCTAAATGGTTGGAAAATCTAGTTCTTTCGGATTTAGTCCCTGTATATTTTTTATTTAATCCAATATTTTGGGATATTTACAGATTTGGTCATTGGGATATTTCGTACTTTTGGATATTCACGGATTTGATCCCCGAGATATTTTCCAGCGCAACTTGCCACATGTGCAGCTTTTTGCCACGTGTGCAGTTTGCCGGTTTTGCTGCTTGGAAACTTCGACAGCTCGAATTTTCTCCATCCGGACTCCAATCTGGGCAAACTCAGTTGTGTTAGGACCGTATCGGAGCCCTCTATCCAATGATATAGGGGTAAGCATCTGGATCGGGGTTTAGCAGAAAGTCAACTTTCGGCTCCCCCTCAAGTTTGACCGGCCTGCAGAACCTTCATCCGGACTCTGATTCCTCCAAACTCAGTTGCGTTGGAACCGTGTTAGGATTCTCTATCCATTGAGACAAAGCGAGGTCAATTATCACTTGATCAAAAAGTCAACTTTTCACCCCTTAGAGTTTGACTTTCCGTCCAGGGTTTGCATTTCCGGCTTTTCTAGGAGCGCAAAAATGAGGTGCGTACAGCAAGTCTTCACTCCCCTGGTCCTAGTCATTCTGATATGAGGAGAATTGCTGTAATCATTTTCCTTAAAAAAAAAAGAAAAAAAGAAGAGCTTCATCAATGAAGGTCTAGGATAATCTATTGCCTTTGAATTTTAGATCAGTAAGAGGAGCTTCATCAATGAAGTTGTTGATATCTTGCAATATTGAATTCTTAGTTCTCTTTCCTCCAATTTTTTCTACCGCATTTCTGACACAGTTGAGGTCACCAACCACCAACCATGGGCCCATGTTTCTGAACTTTAATAAATCTTCCCAGAGCTGCTTCCTTAAGCCAAAATCGTTGTGACCATAGACAAATGAGATGAAACAACTCAGACCTTGATTCCATTGGACTTGGCAGTGGACAATCTGATCCGATATGTATATTGGAGTGAGGTTTAATAATGCCTAATTCCTGCAAACAATGATCCTTCCCTTCAAGGCCGCATGATAATTGTCTAAGCTATTCCATGTTGGACATATGTGGGAGAGGGTAGAAGACTTGTTAACCTGTCTCACTTTGGTTTCTAAGATCCCCATGATACTTATTTGATTCTTCTCAACAAAATTTCTAACTGTTTTTTGTTTTGCGGGGTCATTTAGACCACTAATGTTCCAACTTCCAATATTTAACATGAGGGAGAAGGGGTAGCTTTACTCGAGCCAGGATTGTCAGGTGCTTTAAGCTCGTCTTTAGCAGTCTTCATTGCTAACTCATCAACTAGGATTACCTTCTTTGATTTCTTCTTCTTCTTTTTTGAACTACTTGTGTCATTCTTCCCCTCTTCAGCTTGTTTCAAATCACTAAGTAAAGAGAAGCTGTTTGGGGTAGTATAATCATCTGGCTGAGGGAGCCCAGCCGCTAGAGGTTCCATTACATCACTTATATCAGGGTTGATGGCTTCCACCTGAGAGTTTGCGGCTGCTGGCATTGCATTGTTGACAGCCATGACATTCCCCAATGTGCCAGGGCTTACACTTACATTCCCCAATGAGAATCTATCACTAGTTGTTGCTGTTGGGTTGCCACCACTTGAGCTTGATCCTGGATCACTAAAACTTTTTCCGTTAGCTTTCACAAGCTACCAATCATTTTCTGAGAATTGATCTTTCAAGGAGAGAGAGGACTCATTTCCTGTAAATAGGGAATTAGCATTGATATCCCTTTGATGAATCTATTCCATGATCTGCGAGGTTATGTTGATCACCTCAGGCTCCTTGACTCTTGCTACATTACTTGGGTCACCTTGATCAGTAGCTGATTTGGGTCTCCATTCTTGGGGAGATTTGGCATTAGCACAATTTTCTTAAGTATTCCCCAACCTATGACATGTTGCACAGAACATTGGTTTCCAAGGGTACTCAACCCTTATCTCAATGGGTTCATCATCATCCGCTGGTTGGAGAAGTAATATTTCTGGGAATCTACACTCATGGTCAATCTCAATGCATACCCTTGCATAGTTCATTCTAGATTTCCTTTGTGTTGTGGAATCCATGTAAAGTGGAATCCCAATTCCACTAGCAATGTCACTCAAGCCTTTTTTTGTCCAAAATTCTAGGGGGACATTTCTCAGGTTAACCCATACTGGAACTCTTTTTAGTTGGGATTTCTCAAATTTCATCCTTGGTTCCCATTCCTTAATCACCATGACCTTTCCTGCAAAATGCCAGGGAGCTTCTTCTAAAACCTTTTCTCTAACTTCAGCATTCGAGAATCGGAAGAGGAAAAACCCACTGAGATGTCAGATGGAGTTCCACTGATTCGACTCCTTCTGAGGTTGCGGACAAAGGCTTGAGGTGTTGGGAAGGCTCTTTAGTTGGTCATTTTTTGGACAAAAAATTGCCTTTTATGCAGTTAAATCCATTGCAGATTGTATCTAGGGCAGGAATGGAACTGTTGAAACTAGTGCAATAGCAGATGGGTTGAATCAGCAGATGATGATGAACCCAGAAAGAGGTCAAATCAGTGGGACTCCATCCAACTTCGTCCGCAATTTTTTGTAATGTTATTGATCAAATAGTAATTTGTTTTGTGTGGCCGATGAGCCCTGTTGTAAATATCACACTTGTGGAATATAATCACTTAATTTCCAAAAAAAAAAAATCTTTTGGGATCTAGGGCAAAGTTGCTCCATAGCATTTGTTTATGGCCACAATGATTATGTTTTAAGGAAGCAACTCTGGGAGGATATGCTCAGATTTAAAAAATCAGGCCCTTGGCTGGTAATTGGTGACCTCAACTATGTAAGAAATGGCTCAGAAAAGTTTGGAGGAAAGAATCCTAAAGCCTCAATTATGCAAGATATCAATAACTTCATAGATGAAGTTGCCTTTCTGAACTGAAATTTATAGGCAATGTGTTATCATGGAACAACAGTAGTATGGGTATAGGTAGTATAGCCTGTAAACTTGGTCGAGCCCTTGTTAATCAAGATTGGTTCCACCACTTTACTGACTCAAAAGCAGATTTTAGACAACCTGGAATTTCTGATCACAGTCCTTGTATTGTCAATATTGGAATTTTTTTTTTTGGAAAGTAAGAAAGTTTCCATTGATTTGTATCATCAAATACATGAGAATATGTAGGGAGTTGATAAGTGCATATTTTTATATATTTATTAGTCTTGAATTTAGTCTTTTGGAATTGTTTAGGCCTTGTTATGTTAATTTATACTTGTTTTTGTAGTTAAGGCATTTTTGGAAGAGTTATAGTAAATTGTGGTTATAATTGGAAAAACTCAAGCTTTTTAGTATTTTGACCTTCTGGACTTCTTGCAGGATTTTGATCACATTAGAGTTCCAGAATGTGAAAGTGGTCTTCAGAGCTTTTGTAGAGGACGTCCTGAGCTTTCCAGAATGGTATGGTTTGTAAAAATCTGAGTTCATTTGAGCCTCCAAATGTTGTTTCAAAATCAGATCAAGGAAGCTGATTTTAATTCTGGTCGGACTAGAATTTCTGTTCGCGAATTGAAGCTTTAAAAGCACATAACTTGAGCGTCCGATGTCCAAATTGAGTGATTCAAAAGCCTAAATTCATCTACACATCCAGGGCTACAATTTCTATGAGGGATTGATGTCCAAAAGTGAAGATTTCCTATCCAAAAATTGTCCGCACGTTTCAGAAGTCTGAGTTGGTGTTTGATTTGAGTTTTTAATTGAAGACTTATCTAGAAGTCTATTTTAATTGTTGGGTTGGGTCCCACAAGAGGAGGATTTGCATTAGAAGAGATCGTGAGTTGCTGGAGAGGTCTGGGGGGATTTGATTTGAAGATTTAATTCCATTGTGATAGGAGGAAAAACAATTAGTTTCCAAAAAATAAGGAGGAGAATTTTGAAATAAATCCAGGGCAGCTTTTGGAAAGAGGAGAGGAACGAGAGGTCAAAGGGATTTTTTGGGTGTGGAATAGAAGACAGAAAAAGGGAGAAGAAGAAACAAGACTGGTTTTATTTTTCTTATCTTGAAGATGCAAGGCTAAATTTCTCATTCGGTTCAAGAGAGCAAACTTCGAAGGATCAGCCGTGAGACATTTGTTTTGATTGTTTATAAATACTGATTATGTTTGCTATCTTTTGTTCTTCTTTGTTGATTGAAAGAAATTCTTGTTCTTAGTTGCATAGGAGGTCCTCTCTGTAATTAAGATCAGTGAATGAAAGCTAGATTGAACTTTCTAATACGTACATGTTATGAAATTTGATCATAAGTGGCAATTAGGGTTATTGATTTCTAATATTGATATCATATTAATCCTAAGAAGAATAAAGTGCAGATTAAACCAATCGAGCTTGTGAGTTGATTATCTGTTTTGGTCATTCTATAGTTCGTTAATGCTATTATTGAATTACACGTAGAGAGCTTGTTCTAGGTGGTTCAATAATAAGGAATCAAATATCGTGCCTATTGTGTTTGACTATCAAGGAGAATAGGGTTAATCTATACTTTAGATTAACTTAGACTGAATGGCAATTATTGATTGGTGTACTTTTAAGTGTTGTCAATGATCTGCTGGTAATTTGAAGGTAATGTTTGCTCTTGACCAGATTCTTTCTCACTGATTAGTTCTATAGATTTTATTTATTTTTTTGTCTTTTTGGCTTGAGTTAACTAATCTGAAAATTCCCTTCTCCCTTAAATTTATTTGACTATAATCTTGTGATGAGTTAATTGACACTAGTCTTTGTGGGATCGACCTCATTCATCACTAGCTATTTAGTTGTGAAAAGAGTAATTTATTTTGTTGCATTCGGCACGCATCAGGAGTACAGAAACTACCTACCCTATACAAAAACTATACTCCTTTACAGAAAAGGGTATTTACAACAAGAACAAAAACTTTCCTAACAATCAATTTGAAGGTACAATATTCCACTTTTCACATATGGCACTATGTAAGGAACTAGATAATGCACTCTCAAGTCGATTAAATCGTGAAGTGACATCAAAGGCAATTTCTGAAATCAGCTCATTCTTAGTTTTTTTTTTTTTTTTTGAAAATGGTAACATGGTTTTATTTATCTAGTGAAGAATTACACTGTAAAAGAAAATTACATCAAGTATTACCATGAAGTACAAAACACAGCAAGTTCAATGGAAATCAAAGGTAGCTCTAAGACCCCAATTATCTATCACCTTCTTATTATGGTCGGAATCTTGCTGTAAACACCTCATTTTTGCATCCCCGGAAGTGCCAGAAATGCAAACCCTAGCTGAAAAGTCAAACCCTAAGGGGGCAAAAGTTGACTTTTGATCAAGTGATAATTGACAATCTTGCTTTATCTTAGTGGATAGAGAATCCCGACACAATTCCAACGCAACTGAGTTTGCTGGAATCGGAGCCCGGATGAAGGATTTACAGGCCGGTCAAACTTGAGGGGAGAGCAACCGCTTAACCCTGTGTAAAATCCCTATTTTTCTGGAAAATTTAAAAATTAATATTTTAGTGATTAAATTAATGTTAACTAATTAATTTTTCAGAAAAGGGAGGTTATTGATTTAAATCAGAAAAGTGGCTTGTGCTGGTCGGGCTATTTAAGTAATAAGGTATGAGGAATTTCCAGAAATTTCAATTAGTTGATTTTGCTCGGATGAGGTGGCAAAGATAATTGATTTTAACTCTAATTGAGCTGCTGGTATAGGAATTTTGGTAGTGTGGCACTGCAGCAAATTATGAATTAAAAAGTGGGTTGAGCGGCAAGTATAAAAATCCAATGTAAACAAGCTCGTTGGTTTGGCTGAGTGTTGATCGTTCATAACTTGAGATCTCATAGAGAAAGGAGATCTAGGAGCTAGGGTTGAGGAGGTGGAAACCGAATTGCTGAGGTGATCACAGAGAGGAGTGATCTGATTGTGAACTCTGTTCATCAATTTAGAAGTGTGCAGCAGCAGAAATTCCAAATTTGTCAGGAGCTGGTGAGTTCTGCAAATTCAGATCAATTTGCAGTAAGTTATCAATGCAAGTGAGGTTTTCGTTTTCAGTTTATTGAGGATTCAAACCAGGTGTAAGATCTGTAAGAGTTTAAGCAACTTGAGATTAATTGCAGAGGAGAAGTGATCGTGAGGTGGAATTCCTCTACAAAAATTCAAAGCTATAGATTTGAGTCTTCAACAACTTGAATTTGCATCTGAAAGTGAGTAGCACAACCTTAATCGATTTGCATGTTTTTAATTGGAAATTGTTTGATAGAATGAGCATGCGTCATATCTCTGTTTTGCTGAGTTTTGTCGTCAATTTCAAGTCACATTGCTAGTCGTTCAACCTGATTTCCAGATTAGATTGATAGCTAATCATGCAAGCATTGCTAGGGTGAAGAAGATTTGTAGGCAAATTAATCTATGATTCATGTTAGAACTAAGATATTGATTGCTGGTTTTCAGTTTCGAATTTTGGAAAATAGCATGAAACAGTTTACTGTGCGTGTATAGATAGTTGATCAAATTAATTTGTATTAATGTTTTAGGTATGCATATAGTGTTAGAATCATCTTGGAAACAAGTCGAATGCAAGCCTATGATAAATTTGTGACTGTGGCCATTAGCCGTGTTTCAAATTTGGGCATATAGAGAGGGTGCTCAGCATTGCTGAAGATCGCCTACCTCCTGTAGAGGCCAGCGCCTAGCAGGTTTTGGTTTTAAAAAAAAAAAACTTAGCTTCAATTCTATGTTAGGGATCCTTCTAGGAATTGGTTATGAGAGTTAAGGAAGAGTAAAATTGTTTTATTTGAAGTAGACAAGGGGTGCGAGAAACCATGGAGTGTATGCTCAATTTGTTGAAGTGGTTTGAATATGAGAATAAGTAGTTAAATCAGGTGGTTAGGCATTGGTTAACTAAATAGATTAAACCAGTTATACTCTAGATTGTGATGAAGAAGTGTGAAAGAAAGACAGTAGCTCAGTGTTAGACAAATCGAAATTTCGGTTATGGAATCTATGTGAAAAGAAGGATAATGGTGGCTAGGGTAAGTGGCTGTGTTATAGTGATTCAATTAAATTCAATTATATGATAAAGACATGTTTAGGGAGTTAGAATATTACCAGAAATAGTTGGAGTACTAAATAATAGATCAGTCCTAATCAAATCTCCACAGCTGTACTTGAATCTGGAAAAATTGAGAGAGTGCCTAGGATTGCTGACCATTGCTGACTTGGCGCCCAGCTCATGCTTAGGGTGATTCGAACCCAAATTCTTAGTTCCAGCAATGGGAAAAACATTTGGGAAGCTAACCAAGAGTAATTAAAGGATTACTGGAAAATAAGAGAGGTTGGTCTGAGAAATCCTACTGGTACTAATATAAAATCAGCAACCTAACTAGGTGAATAAGAGGTGTCTTTTTATAAGTTCTGAGATTTTTCCAGCAAATATAATTTGGGGTTTTCAACACTTATAAGGAGGTATTATCTACGAGATAAATGGGAGATGAAGAAAGGGAATTGGAGTGAGATATAGGTGCTGAACCTGGGTTTATACTTAATATTAAGTATGGAAATCAGGAAATGTAGTGATTAAGGAGTTGAAGGTTATCAAGAAACCTGAACTTATGTCTAGTCTCTAGATTGTTTCTTTTGTAAAATATATTAGGAAAGATCCTCTAAGGATATTTTATAAATGATAAAAGGGATTGGAGTACAATATTAAATGCTGAAACAAAAATATTAAAGAGAGTTATATGAAGTAAGAGAGTTAAATAAAAAGCTGAGAATATTAGATTAAATAAAGTGAGTTAGAGTAAATTTTGTGGGAAAAAGTTTATGTTTGAGTATAAAATAAAGGCAACAAGTCTGAATTTAATATTATTACTAAATTTTGATATCTATATGCAGATTTGCCGGTTTAACCATGTTTTGACAGTTTTACCAAATTTTGACTATAGAAGAGGATTTTAAGCACTATGTTGGAAAGGACTTTCTAAACTAATTTGTTATGGACAAATCTGATTTTTGGGAACTTTCATACACTTGGAGGATGTTCTTGTGAATCTAGATGGCTGGATGGTTACCTTACCTCCGTGTACTCGGGGATGCCCATATACTTGGGGTTGGTTCCTCTGTGTACTCAGAGATGGCTGTGTGCTCGAAATAGCATGTTTTGGGTTTGGAGTAAGTTGATATTATTGATATTTCTGTTTTTGGCTTTAGCTCGAGTTTAGATGGCATAGCTCGGTGTGGATCCACATTTATCAAGTTAAGAGCTAGGTAGTGGAATAGATTGTTTTCTTTGCTAGTCGTAATGAGTTGCTCATGCGCGTGTTTCCACCGTGTACTCGATGAGGCTTGATCGTGTACTCGGCTGGCTGCGGCTATCCCTCATTTTATCGTGTACTCGGACTGTGACTGGATTAGTACATGCCAACTCATCACTGTACTGGATGGGTTCTCCCACAATAAGACGATGATCGTGTACTCGGCTTCGCACCTAAGCCGGGAGGTGGCATAGTGAACTTCGACATTACCTAGTTAAGGGCAATATTATTTCATGAGTCCACCGTGGACTTGTTTTTGTGATTTCACTGCTGAATCGCTATTATGCATTGATTGTAGAGATTGCTCTTTATCAGTATATATGTTGTGTTTGGATTACTCGGATTACTCTTAAACGTTGGTTATTGTTACTGTTGCATGTTTTACTATTGAAACATGTTTTAGAACTGATATAAATGTTTTGTGCATGCATGTGCTACTTGCTGGGATATTTGTATCTCATTTCGTTTTGATTTGTTTTGTTTTCAGATCTTGGTGAGGACGATATTCGTGGGGTTGAGCCAGACGCGGATTACCCCGAGTATAGGGGAGAGGATTATTTTGTCGAGTGACTCTTGAGATACTTTTTAGTTGTTATTTTCATTTGAGATAGTGAGTAACTTTGAATAGTATTTCTTTCAATTCATTGTAGTTTGGTGATTGGGATATTTTAGCGAACTCTGATATTGTGATTGATGATAATAAATGAAATGTCATGTTTCTTACACTCTGATATAGATCCTGCGGTTTTGTTATTTAACCCCCAGGTACGAGTTACGGTTCCATTACGTAACCCGAATCTGGGGCATTACACCCTACCCCAATGAATAGAGGACTCCGATATGGTTCTAACGCAACTGAGTTTGCCAAAATCGGAGTCCAGATGAAGAAGATATGAGCAGTTGAAGTTCTCGGGCAACAATGCCGGAAACTACACACGTAGCAAAAGAGCAGATAAATATCTCAAGGACGAATATGTGAATACTCAATTGATGCAAAAATATCTCAAGGATTAATCTGCAAATATCCAGGGGCAATCTGCAATTATCTCCGTTGTCAAATCAGTCAACTCGGTCAAATCCGGGAGACAATTTGTAAATATAAAAAATTCGCCTTTTTGTATCTGATATATATGGTCAGATATGCATAATTTTTATGTCGGATACAAAAGATTTTTTCCGAAATCTTGTTGGATTCTCCGATAGATTTTCTAAAAAAATTTAATTGTATCCGGCCATTAAGGCCAGATACAAAATGTTTTCTATAAAAAGGTCAGCAACCCCCTGGCCGAGGATTGCTGGCCTTACCCCTTGTTCCCCTCTCCAAGTTGGTTCGAACCCTTCCCTTTCCACACCTCTTTGCCTCCACAACCTTTCAACACCCTTGTAAGACCATTTTACCCCTTCTTTCTATCTTCTTCTTCATCCTCACTCAAGCAAGAAGTGGAGGAGGCTGCTGCTACTGCTGGAAGCGGGCTCTCTAGCCACTGTGTGAGCTTCAAGAGGACCTCCACACTCAACAAAAGGGTGTTAAAGCATTCAGATATTGCTTCTTATCATCTTTTATCATACATATATAAAAATGAGGGCATTTCAAAGTGTTTAGAGAGCCTAGTCTCTCCTTGGCATGAATCTGTTCTTGTGCTTAGTTTTCATGTGTTTTTCTCTCATTTTCATAATGTGAAAATCCCCAGAGGTAAGAGGGGGTACATACAGCCCCATGGGAGAAGGAGAGGTTGTCCTTTACACTTTGTTTGCACTTTGAGGCCTTTTAAGCTACTGTTTTACAAACTGTGATTATTTTAGGAGGGAGCATGTTCTCTACTGTTTGGGCTATCCCTTGTATCCCTATGTCACCCCCCTCTCTTCCCTTCTTCATGGCTTCTTCTCCCACTCAGTAAGGTGCTGTTTTTGGCATGTTTAGGTTGCGTTGAAGACGCATGCCAGTGACAAGTTATTCTTTGATTCGTATGATGCATGTTCCCCCCCCCCCCCCCCCCCCCATCCCCCCTTGGCCTTGAGTGTTGGAGCTGCTGTTGTGGCAGCCGCAGCCCCTCCCCCTCCTTGCTTTATGATAACCCGCTTTAAACACGCTGATGCTTTGTGATTCATGATACATCTTTTTGATTTGCTGTTTTACACCCTTTGCATGACCTCCTTCCCCTTCTTTAAGCAGAATTGATTGGTATGATATGCTTGTGATCCTTGTATCATGAACCTAGGCTCTCCCCATGTATGCCTCCCCGTACCTCGCTGTTTTGAGTGATTAATATGCCCTCCTGTTTGCCACCTTAGCTTACTGTTTTTGAGTGTTAGCATGCTCCCCACCCAGCCACGGCCGTGCTCCCCCCACCCCCAACTTGGTTGCTGTTTTACCCATCAAAGTGCCACTGATCTTGTGCACTAACAGGTCCTCCTTTCCCCCCGTAACAGCTGCTGTTTCCAGCAGGTTCATGCACCTATTTACACTCCCAAGTCAGCCCACTAGACATCATGCATGAAGGCTGCCCCTCCCCCCCAATCTCCATGCATTTCCCACCCCCATTAGCTTGTTTAAACCTCCCTTACTGGCTGCTACTCCATGTGTCTACAGCATGTATTTCTTTATGTTAAACTTGTATAGTATAATGTGCCTTGATGCTTGATTGCTTTGAATGTATGCATGAGCTCCCCCACTTTAGTATGCATGTTAGGTTACCTCCCACCTGTGCTGCCATCTCCCGTACGCATGAGTTTGAGCATGAATACCATGGTCCATATGCATGGTATGCACTGAGTTATGCATGGTAGTGTTTTGGATTAAGGTATGATCTAGGCACTAGATTTTTTAGACTTGTTGCTTGGCTTTGATTATGTATTGATTGGTGAACGGAAATACCCAAAATGGGGGTGCCGAGACCCCTGTGTTGCTGTGTGTTGTTGAAAAGAAGTGAGAGGGCGGCAGCCCAAGCCTTGCTTCCATTCCCCCTTTATTCCCTAAATTCAAAGGAGACCAAGTATTGGGGTGTTTCCCCTTTCCTGACAATTTTGGGCCCTCAAAAGGGCCCATGCAACATTAGTGGTCCCTTAAGCAACCCAAGCCATCCTCCCATTCCCCCTTTATTCATGGCCGGCTACCTTGTGGTTTGTGTGTAGCCGACTAGCAAGGTCGGCTACATGGCAGTAAATGCCATTTTTTGTGCTTTTCTTGAATTTGCCTCACTCCAATGATGTTATTAATTAAACTTAACATGCCAATAGGGTTTCCGGGCCACCCGGAAACCCAAGATGGGGCTTGGACCATCGGTCCAACCAGGTACACTGGTGGGCCTTCCAACAGGGCCCACCAAGCCCGACAAACGCATTGGAGTATAAGCATGTAACTTAAGCAAATTAAACAAACCGGGTGGGCCAAACCCAATGCTGCCCACCTAAAAAAACCTGATTTGTAGCATGATGTGTTATTTAGCATGGTTTAGCCGAGACCATGGGATAGGGCCTATCGAGCCCGCCAAACCCACTAACCAAACAAATAAGGGTTCAAACCCTAACTTCAAGAAAACTGGGGGCTTCAAGCCTAAGTCTAGGCCATGGGTCTCAAGCCCATGTCTAGCCCATGTTGGCAAATCTAAGCAAGATAATTCAAAATACTTGGTCACCATTGTGAGGCCCACCCAGAGGCCCACAAACATATCCCAGCCCACCAAGGAAATAAACCTTAACTAATCTCCCACTTAAACCCTAAAATAAAACCAACTCACCTAACCAAAGCCCAAAGGGCCTCTCAGGCTTAGACTGAGGCCCACTGTAACGCCCTGAACCCGGGGTCTATGCAAAACAAGCACCAAACCCGAATCCGAAGTGATACTGGGCCCAAAGCTACTAATTACCGGACATTTAAATTCAACTAATTGCATTAATTATCAGAGTGCGGAGAATTAAAGACATTAATTTCATCAATATGCGTGGCCAAATATAACCATCAAACTAACTCATCAATATAAGTTCATAAATCTAGTAAATGGGTTTTCTAACACACTTCCTCTCATATTCAATTAAATCATAAACTATCTATCAAGGTACATCTATATCAACCTCTAATAGAAAGATCTAAACTAAATAAGAAAGATCCTCAGCTCAATAATTTGCAACTCCCCCTCGTGTTAACCCCAAGGACGCTCTCACGTGGAACAACTGAAAAATAAGATAAAGAAGTAGGGTGAGATACGAATATCTCAGTAGGTAACACATTCATGTTAGAAACAGTTTATATATAAAAGTAATCATTCATGCGCGATAAAAATAATAGGGTAGTCACGGTCGATAATAAGAATGATTAATCATCATACGAAACCAACATTTATTCAGTGCTTGAAATAAAGAGAGTTTATTTAAATGTAAATCATGTCATTCATAATTAATAGGGAATCTCACAATCTGATATCAACATTCTCCCATGTAGGATGCAATCACATAGTAATCATATCTACCCTACATGAGGTCTCTCCCGCAGGAGTCATCACATCTCACCCGCAGGTGGTCACATCTCACCCGCAAGTGGTAATCACATATATCTCCCTTGTGGGATGCAATCACATCGCGATTACATCTCCCCCACAAGAGGTCTCATCTTACCCGCAGGTGGTCACATATCTCCCCTGTGGGATGCAATCCAAACCGGATTACATCTCCCCCAACAGGAGGTCTCATCTCTCCCGCAGGAGGTATCAAATCTCATCCGCAGATGGTAAGAATCTCTTATAGCCTTCATGGAATCCAATCCATAGTCCAAATTATATTTTTGAGTATATATAAAAACTTGAACCCAATCAGTTTATAATTCAAACCTTATTCAACAATTAGTTCATTAGTCTGTAGTCACACTAACTGGGTCTAATTATGGGATAATCAAAGTATTAGATGACTCGAGTGATTAGAGGTAGTGACGGGGTCACATGCGGGCGGTCTCAATTTTTCAACGAGCGCCTAGGAGCGCCGAGGATCGCTGAGCACAGTAAGCTCGGCGGTCTCCCAAAAACGAACATACAAAGTTTAAAAATCCAATTTTTCATGTCCAAGGTGATTCTAACATAATTATAAGATTGATATCAAACTAAATGCATGTATATACAATACTAAAACATGCAATAGAGATTAAACATGTACGAGAACACAAAAACGCTCGATAAAACAGTGCTCCCTACCTCTGATCGTGCATCCTCTTCCTTCTCTAAACAGCAACACTCACACCTCTTCATGGTTGCAGGACAGGCCTTAGAACAATGAGAAACTTGGTTTCCCCCTCCTCCTCCTTCTTCTTCTTCTCTTCTTCTTCCTTGGTCGCTCTTGGTCGTGGTTTCTCTCTTGCGGCTAATGAATACAAAGCAACACACGAATAGGTATGACCACCGTATGTGCTAGGGTTAATACTACACCTATTTATATACATACGATCCCACACAACACACATGCATTAAACACCACACACTCGCCAAATTAAAATACATCAAATTTAAATTATTAATCTTACCGCGATAACTCGCGATCAGACGCACAAATACATCTTCTGAGGAGTCCTGTCAAATGGACGAGATAATTGCCTAAGGCAATTGGATTTTAAGCGGGACCATTGTGACCCCTCCAATTACCTGGGGACTTTCCCGAAACCTCGTATTGCATGCCAGGTAAAAATTCCTTCATAAACAAAATCCAGACAAAACTCACCCAATTAGACACAGCACTCAGCCCAACTGCACACACGGGCACACCACAACACCGTGGATGGATTTCTTTTCCAGTTGTAAGCATCTCATTTTTGCGCTCCGAGAAGTGCCGGAAATACAAAACCTAGCTAAAAAGTGAAACCCTGAGGGGTCAAAAATTGACTTTTTGATCATGTGAAAATTGGCCACCTTGCTTTATCTAAATGGATAGTGAATTCCGACACGGTTCCAATGCAACTGAGTTTGTTGGAATCGGAGCCCGGATGAAGGATCTGCAAGCCAGTCAAACTTGAGGGGGAGCCGAAAGTTGACTTTTTGCTAAACCCCAACTCATGTGCTTAGCCATGTCCCATTGGATAGAGGACTCCGATACGGTTCTAACGCAACTGAGTTTGCTGGAATCGGAGCCCGAATGAAAGATCTGCAGGTCGGTCAAAGTTGAGGGGGAGCTGAAAGTTGACTTTTTGCCAAACCCCAAATCAGATGCTTAGCCCTGTCCCATTGGATAGAGGATTCCGATACGGCTCTAACGCAACTGAGTTTGTTGGAATCAGAGCCCGGATGAAGGATTTGCAGGCCGGTCAAACTTGAGGGGGAGCCGAAAGTTGACTTTTTGCTAAACCCCAAATCAAGTGCTTAGCCCTGTCCCATTGAATAGAGGACTCCGATACGGTTCTAACGCAATTGAGTTTGCTCAAATCAGAGTCCGGATGAAGAAGATATAAGCTGTCGAAGTTTCCACGCAGCAAAACCCAAAAAACTGAACACATGGCAAAAGGCTGCACATGTGGCAAGAAGTGCAGGAAAATATCTCGGGGGGCAATCCGTGAATATCCAAACATAAAAAATATCTTAGGGACTAAATCAAAATTCACAGGGACCAAATCTATGAATATCCAAGTGTATCAGGTGAATCTGCGAATATCCAGGGACCAAATTTATAAATATCAGATTTGTATCCGACCATATATGTCGGATACACTTTTTATTATTCATATCCAACATTAAATGTCGGATACAAGAGATACGCCCGCTAGATTCGCGCGGATTTGCCGACAGATTCACAGCGGCATTAATTTTTTGAAATAATTGCACTTGTATCCGACATAAGATGTCGAATACAAGAGAACCTTAATGTATCCGGCCATGAAGGCCGGATACACATGGTGTCTAGTGTATCCGGCCTTCAAGGCCGGATACAAAAGGTTTTTTATATAAAGGGCCAGCAACCCTTTGGCCGAGGGTTGCTGGCCTTGCACCCTTTTCCACCTCCCTCTTTCACCCGACTCCCCTTCTCCCCAGCTCTCTTTGCTCTCACACTCCCCCCACATCACCCCAAGGTGATTCCAACCCTCTCATCCCTTCTTCTCCTTCACCTTCTGTAAAACCCCAAAATTTTCTACATGATTATTATTTGTGAAAATTAATAAGCTGTGTATGTAGGAAACTTGGTGGGCGAGCGTTGCACCGAATCAAGTTGATTTAAATTTCGTCGAGCGGCAAAGTATATAGGGTAAGTATAAATACATAAGGTAGTTAGATTTGTAGGTTTCGATTTCTCGCATACTTCGTGTTGAAGGAGATTTTGGCTGGTGATCTAGGGTTTTGGAGAGAAGCAAACCGTGTTCTTCCTGCCGATTAAGTGTTCAGAATCAACGTGTTCAGAAGAAAACCTTTTACGAACAGAGGGAAACTGGGTGGCAATCGACTTGTTGGATTGCTCTACTAGGAGTTGCCGTTGCAAGGCTTTGGAGTGTATAACAGTGAATAGCATCGTTTTGATTTATAGTTGGTTTTGATCTCTAAGATTTGTCGAAAGCATGGTTTCTGAATAAGATATTTTTGAGCGTGAGTTATTCGATGGGTTTAGAGTCGTGATTATAAAGTTGTTTAGATTAAATCCGAATCATGTTTAAAAGTGTTTTGGTAATGGTAGAAGCATAGAAAAGTGGTTACAGAAGTCAAAAATACGGTTAGTCATGGAGTTTTGAGATTAACAGAGAGTCGCGAGTCGGAGGTAGTGTCCGCTGACTTGGCGCCTACCTAGCGCCAAGTGGTAGAGTCAGCGCAAGATATGTTTTGTTGTTCTCGCCGAGTTCGTTCTCAGCTCGCGCCAACTACACGCGAAGTGTTTTTTTGTATCGCCGAGTTCGCGCTTATTTCGCGCCAAGTATTTGTAGTTAGCGCAAGAGGCATTTGGGGTTACCACCGAGTCTACGCCGACCTCGCGCCAAGTGCCAAAGGTCAGCGCACCCACTAAAAACTTCCGAAAGTTGGTTCTGACCAATCCAAGCCAATTTTTTATACTTTGAGCCTTCAACCTCTTACCCAAAGACTAGATTAGGATATTAGAAATATTATACCTGTTCAAAACAATGGGGAGAGCCTTAAATCAAATTCTGGGTATTTCTATAAGTGTTCGAAGTGGGAATTGAAGGAATCTGGGTAGGTTATTGGTTATTCATGACACTATAAGATAATGAGTTAGTCTTCTTTATGTATTATATTTGTTATCTGATTATAAATCTGTTTAATCTGGATTAGTTTGATATCAAAGGGCTGAATAGTATTGTAATTTTTCTTGTGTGAGTAAAAGGATTTTACTGCTAATGAGGTTTGTTGTTTTGGGGTTGGGATACCTACTGAAATTACATGAGTTGCTATTCTGGTTGGAATGACTTGTGATGAGTGTATTGGGATACACATGATGGTAATCAGTGTGGGTTTATTGTTTTGCAAATACTGAGTTTTGTGAACTTGTTAATTTGGTTTTGGGTTTAGCTTCCCATGGATCCATGCTAAGCTTAGTAATGTGATGGTATTGTTTATTGGGGTAATTGCATGGCCTTGTGTGTTGCCACAACCGGTGTAAAGCAGCCAGATACCCTGAGTAGGCCTGGTTGTCAGTGCTGATACCCGGAGTAGGCCAGCATTGGATGATGATACCCTGAGTAGGCCGTCATTTCAGAGTGTCCGAAACACTGAGTAGGCCGGAACTGTGTACATGGAGGTGTGGAGTGTCTCCTTGGCATGTGAATTAACCAATTTAAGCAATATGCATGACATTGACCTTTCATTGTTTTATCGGTACTGTGGTTGATATTTGATGTGAACTAATATTAGACTTCTGGATTTCCATCTCGTATTTATCTCTATTGACGTATTGGTGTTGGTTATTTATCGGTGCATAATTTATAACGGTGATTAACTATTTCTGCATGCATATGCTACTCACTGAGATATTCGTATCTCATTCCTTTGTTTTTGTTTTGTTTTTCAAATACTCGTGGTGAGGCACCTACTGGGGTAGATCCGACTGACACATATAGGGAGGAATATTATTACTACAGCTGCTGTCCAACCTCCAAGAGGTGCCTCCATACTGCTTAGAGGATCAAGAACCATTAGGTGAGGTTCCTCATCACTTTGTATTACACATACATTAAAATGAGAATTTTCTAAAATGTTTTCTAAGTTGGTCTTCTCCCCTAGTATGAATCTGCTTTAGGATCTGTCTTGCATGTGTATTCTTTCATCTTTTTGGGCAGCATGGAGGTCTCCAAAAGTGAGGGAGACCCCACGCACAACCCCATGAGAAGATGGGAAGCTTGGTCACTCCATTTTAGGCCACTAAGGTTGCTGTTGTGAGATCCTTGGTGATTCAGTAAAGGGGAGCCTGTTCCTCTCTCATTGTATCCATTGTACCCCTATAATAAACCCCCCATTTCCCTTCTTGATTTCTTCTCTTTTTCCTCACTTTTGCGTACAATTTTTCTGGGTGTTTTCTCTGCTGGCCGTACCTCTCTTTGTTTGTTGTTTTTTGGTTGTGGTTACAACATGCTCCATGATCCCCTCCTTTTTAAGTGTTGCTGTTTTGCTCATCCATGTGTCCCCACGACTAATGTGTTTCCATCACATGCTATCATCTCAGTTTGCTACTTTGCTTTGGTGTGAATGCATGTTCATTCCCCTTGTTTTGTGTATTGTTTTATTTACCTGAGCATGATTCCTTTCCCCATGGGTTGGTTGTGTTGAGTCATTGCCGTACCCATTCCAAACCTTGTGGTGCTCACTGTCCTAGTAGCTGAATCTCCACTATAGTCCTTCCCCTCTCTTTATGTTGTTCCTGACCCCATTGGTATGAGCAAACTCACCTGGGTGGTTGCTGTTCCTCTGAGGTACAACAGGTTCTTTCCATCTATTTTCTATATATGAGCATGTATAGTAGGTATGAGAAGCATCCACACATGCACGTGTATGGTGTTGTTCTTTTTTTGCTTTCCTTTTGCATGCCTTTACCCCCCCCCCCCCCCCCTTTTACCTTGCCCTTCAAGCTCTCCCAAGACCTATGCATGTTGCTGCTGGGGATAGCAGTAGATCTAGGTTATTGGTTGTTGTCCCACACCCCCCAGTAGTACTCCCCAAGTGCAGGTGCACTCCCTTTTAGCCCACTACACTAATCCAGGGTTACATGCCCTCCCCTATCCCCTTTATGCTTGCTGTTTTTTGCATGCCTAAATCCCTGGAACAGCTGCTGTTCCCAGTGGGTTTGCTCACCTGCCTAGGTTCCTAAAACCAAACTATTAGAGCCATGCATGAAGGCTGTCCCTCCGCCCTTTCTTTGCACTGTTCCCAGCCCTTGTAGTATGCTTAGCCCCCATTTATGTTGTTGTTTGGTCCATCTAAATGCTACAATTTCATAGGTACATTAACATGATCCCTTTCTCCCCCTTCTTGGTGGATGTTGCTCCTAACCCCCACACCAAGGGGTCCCCCTTTTACTATCTGTCAGCACCTCATTTTTGCACCCCCAGAAATTCTGAAAATAAAAACCCTAGCTGAAAAGTCAAACCCTAAAGGGGCGAAAATTGACTTTTTGATCAAGTGACAATTGACCACCTTGATTTATCTCATTGGATAGAGAATCCCGAAATGGTTCCAACACAACTGAGTTTGCCTAACCCTATTCCAATGGATAGAGGGCTCTGACACGGTTCTAACGCAACTGAGTTTGCCTGAATCGGAGTCCGGATGAAGAAGATATGAGCAGTTGAAGTTCTAGGGCAGCAATGTCGGAGACTGCACACGTGGAAAAAGGCTGCATACGTGGCAGGCAGTAGAGGAAAATATCTCCTGATGAAAATCTGTAATTATTCAAATCAATAAAAATATCTCAAGGGTGAATTTGCAAGTATCCAAAAGAATCAGGAGAGAATCTATAAATATCAAAAGTTGAGAAAATATCTCAGGGGCCAAATCTCAAAGTATCCAAAAGTATCAGGAAAATCTACAAATATGAAGATTTGCTACCTCTCTCTCATGATTAGTGTCACCCATGTGCATCCCCATGCATGCATGCAAACACCTCTCTCTCTCTCTCTCTCCCTCATGAGTATCCATGCATGCATCATGCATGCACCTCTCTCTCTCTCTCTCTCTCCATGATCACGCATGCATGCATCTCTCTCTCTCTCTCTCATGATTGATGTTTCCCATGGGCATGCATGTGCATCATCCATGCATCTCTCTCCCTCTCTCTCTCTCTCTCTCTCCTCCAAACACTTTTTCCCATGCATGCATCATAGACATTTATCCATGCATCATCTTCACTATAAAACCCCCCATGGAACCATACGTATGGGGGGTTAGCTCATTTTTTTGGCTGCCATCTCTCCCAACTCATCTGCCCCTTTCTCCCCTCTCTTCACTCCCCTACGGCTGGTGCCCTCTTGTCTCTTCTCCCTTTGTTTCATACAACCATTTTTCCTACACCAGCCTTCTCCACCACCACCAAGTTTGAAGAAAAAAGAGAACCTACTGTTGGAGCATGGAGGAGTGCCTCCAGCCACTGCTTTGCTTCCGGGAGCTTGAATCACACATCTCTAGGGTTTTTAAACCCCAAGGTAATGTTTCCTACCACTTGTTATTTCACATACATGAAAATGGAGATGTTTTAAGGATATCCGAAAGGGTTTGCCTCATCTTGCTGTTATGCCTTTTCTAACATGTGTCTCCCCTCTCTTCTTTCCATTTCTGCCATAGATACGACCTCCCATGGTAAGGGGAGGGTATGGATGGTTTCAAGGAAGGGAGAGGTCCCTTTCATGCATGCTTTTAAGGGTCTTCGGGTCATCACCTTATCATTATTTTGCTTCATTCGAATGGGGGAGATTGTTCCCTCTTTGTGTGCTCATCTAATGTACCCCGTTTAACCACCCCCCTCTTGCCCTTCTCTAAATAATCTGGTTTGGGTAATCTTATGTTTACTTTGGTAATGCATGCTTGTTTAGATGAGATCATATGCATGTTCATTTAAGGATGCATGCTTTTCCATTATCTTCATTTTCGTGTCTCTAATTGTTGTTAGAGAAAATTTGCATGCTTCCCATTTCCTTTTCATTCATGTCCATGTGCCATAAGCATGCTCATGTTCACTAGCATGAAATCAGGTCTCCAATTTTTGTACACATCAAGTGAGCACCCATTTCACCTCATATGCACATAGCTAGCACACATAAATGCACCATGGTTTAGGGCATGCATCCTATGTTTGGTTATTTGGTTCTTGTTTGCTTTGTTTGCTCGCTGTTGTGTGTAATTGGAGGAAACAAGGTAGGGGCACCCAAGTCCCCACCCTGCTGTTGGGAGGATCCCAAGAGGGGAAAGGCATAACCCGAGGCCTTCTCCCCCTTTTGCTTGATTCCTAGGATCCAAAGATAGACCAGAATGGGGTCTCACTCTATTCTTTGCACCACTATGGGCCCACACAGGGGCCCACATAGCCCCTGGAACATCACAAGGAACCTAGAAATCCAAGCCCATTAGAAAATCCGAAAAAACCCTTTCTGTATGCTGATCCGACAACTCAGGTTGGATCAGCCTATATTTGTTTGTAGCCGACATCCAAGGTCGGCTACATGTAATCTTGTGTGTAGCCGGCAACTAAGGGCGGCTACACTTGTTTCTGTGTATAGCCGGTATCCCAAGCCGGTTACACTACCAAAATTTCATTTCTTTATTTTCTTGGATTTGTGCAATTTTCTTACCCTTTCAATCAAACCAAACGAGCCAATAGGGTTTCCGAGTCACCCGGGAACCCAAAATGGGGCTTGGACCACTCGGTCCAATTGGATACACAGTGGGCCTTCCAACGAGGCCCACCAAGCCCAAGAAACTTACTTTTGCTAAATAAAGATAACCAAATTGATTGGGTGGGCCATACCATTGGAGGCCCACCAAAGCCCACTTTTGGAAGCATGCTGGTTTAGATTAAGGTTGGTTTGGCCGAGACCATGGGCAGGGCTTGTCGGGCCCACTAAGTCCATTGAACCAAACAAGGTTAGGGTTTCCAAACCCTAACTGAGGAAGTCATGGGCTTTCAAGTTCAAGCCCAGGTAAAGGGCCCCAAGCCCAATGCCTAGCCTATTTTTGGCACAACTAATTAAGATAATCCCCAAAATCACCTGGCAACCAACTGTGTGGCCCACTCAGGGGCCCGCAAAGCAATCCCGGCCCACTTGGCATGAAAACCACTTAAGTCCCAACTCAAACTTCAAATAAAAATCAATCCATTGGACCAAAATCCAAAGGGCCTCTCAGGATAGACTGAGGCCCACCAAGGAACATGTGGACCACACTCGGCCCACCAAGGGATCCGTGGGCCTTCCAATGGGGCCCACCCAATCAGACCCACTTCATTGAGTAATAAAAAGATAAAAGCAAATAAAAAGGACCCACACCATTCAGGTGGTCCCACCAGAATTAACCAATTTGCATATGCTGGATTAGGAATCGGGTGAGTGAGATACCGAGTTGACTCAGAACCAGGAAAACCTATGGGACCCGTCACTTGACGGGGCGGACCGGGGTGTTTACATACTTCCCCGGACCGTAACCTTGAACCTGCTTAGAATCTCTAGCCGTAGACCAAGCCTTAATAGACAAGCATAGGCACCCAGGTGTCTGCCTGCACCCCATCAGGCAGTGGCGACTCCAACCTTCCAAAATTACTCATCCGAAGGCACACACACATCACGTGCTCCCCGTCGTGCGATTTCACATGCGCACGCTGTCCTTATGATTAAATTAGTAAGCATGCAAGGTTTTTTTAGAGTTGCTGCTAGCGGCAGCGGCAACACCCCTCTCCCTTGTCTTAGTGGGATTGATTTGCATGCTATGCCTGTGATGTTTGTGCCATGAAGGAAGGACCATATTGCCCTGCTCCCCCACCCCACTTGTCCACTATTTCCAGCCCCTGGAAGCATGTTAATCCCCTCCAAACAGTGGTGGTTCCCAGCCTACAGCAGTTTCTTTTTAGTAACTTCTCATTGATGTATGCATGACATGCTTTGTTGATTGGTTGTCGTGAGTGCATGCATGAGTTCCCTTGCTTTAGGGAACAAATCAAGTGGTTTCTTCTCACTTAGGTATTTCCGGTTTTGGAATGCATGGATGGGTTGCAGCCCCTCTAATATGTATGTGTATGCATGGTGATACATCACCTTGGGCTTGGGGCATGCCTTAGGCCCTTAGGTTTGATGACTTTCTCACTAGACTTAGTTCTTGTTTTGCCCTACTCCACTATGCTGATGGCTCGCCTCTAACACACTTGTATTGCATGTTTACACACTTGCATACGCTCAGTGCATGAATGGGTGCACTTCATAGTAGCATGCTAGGTCACTTGCACCCATGCCACCATGTTCTTTTGTACAAATCTGAACCTGGAAACCCAACAGGGGACCTGGACCACCGGTCCAACCAGGAACATTTGTGGACCTTCCAACGGGGCCCGCCAAGCCCAATAAACCCTTGTGCATGCAATTAAGCAACTTAAGCAATTAACTGAACCAAGTGGGCCAAGCCCAATGTGGCCCACCCGAACCCATTTTTGTGTAGCATGATGTGTAATAAGTAGCATGGTTTGGCCGAGACCAAGGGCAAGGGCCTACCGGGCCCGCCAAAGCCCACAAACCAACCAAGTTAGGGTCCAAACCCTAAACTTACAAAACATGGGATTTCCAAGCCCAAATCGGGACTACGGGCCCCAAGCTCGATGTCCAACCCATTTTTTGGCAAACTTAACAAAATAAATCTAAAACACTTTGGCAACCATCATGGGGGCCCACCCAGGGGCCCGCAAACCGATGCCGACCCACCTTTTGCATAAAAGACATTTAAATCTCTAAATTGAACCTTAAGATAAAATCAATTCATTTAACTTAAAGCCCAAAGGGCTTCCCAGGCTTAGATGGAGGCCCACCAGAGGCATGTGGGCTTAACCAAGCCCACTAAGGACACCGTAGGCCTTCCAACGGGGCCCACCCAATCAGACTCAGACCATTTAATCAAGCAAGATAAAAGCAATTAAAGGGACCCATACCACTCAGGTGGTCCTGCCCAGACTTAACCAAATCGCATGCTGGATTAGGAATCGGGTAAGAACCAAAGCGAGTTGACTCAAACCAGGAGAACTCTGTAGGACCCGTCAACCGACTGGGCGGACCGGGGTGTCCACGAACTTCCCCGGACCGTAACCGAAAACCTACTTAGAATCTCAAGCCACAGATCAGCCCAATAGACAAACGTAGGCACCCAGGTGTCCGCCTGCACCCCATCAGGCGGTGGCGACTCCAACTTCCCGTTTTACCCTTCCGGAGGCACGCACGAGAATCCGTGCGCCCCGCGGTGCGGTGTTTTCGACACGCGCACACCAGTTTTATGATAAACTGCGTGGGGTGACACGCACGAAGGAGCCTGCGTGAATGATCCGACCAAAATGATTGGTTCAACAGATATTGCTCTTCTTTACCAAGACTTAGACCTCTCTAGCAGCCACCCTTCTGATTCCTATGAACTGACTTTTGGGATGGTATTAGCCCTACATCCCATAGCTTGCCGGGGAAAGCAAGGTAAACCCATCTCCCCAGTTTTCTGGAGTTCTTAGCGCCACAAGTTTCTTGCCGTGGTACACGAGGATCTAGTACTGGTCCAGACCCTTGTAGGCGTATGTCTCGGGCTGGGTATCCTTTCCCCACCTAACGCTTCTGAATAAACCGTGTTTTGTGATTGTGATGTGATGTGAATGATGAATACAAGAAGAGTAAAATCAATAATAAAACCAAGAGTCCATAAGGGGCAGCAACCCCCGCTTTTTTCATCAAATGGAGTAAACCCTAGATTCTGGGCTACTTCAGCCCTAGTTTAGGAAGCTAATCTAACTTTGATCAGGGGAACCACCCCAGATCCATGCATTGAGTCCTGCGAGCTGTGGGCCTTAACCCATTAAGTCCATTGGGGAGCACTATAAGTCTGGATTGATCTTTTAGAGCTGACAAGAGCCGGCCAGATCAGACAAACAGAGGAAAGCATGCCAGATCAGAACAAGGGCACTAAACCCTAAATCTAGGAATTTTAGCCTACCCACCATGGGAGCAATTTGTACCCTTCTTTTGGGCTCCCGATAGCTCTAAAGATGAATTCTTTGTAGCTTTTGTAAATATTGTAAATTTTCGCCCTCGCTGGCAAGTTGTGAGTTTTGTTGTGGTCCGACGCCAAAAGTAGATGAAAGACAAAAGACTGATCAGGACTTAGACGTGCTTCCTTACACAAGGAAGCAGAAATGGGATCTCAATTGTAGTTTTATCTAAGGATGGGTGTCTGTGTTCATCTCTCTTAGATATGTTTGTATTGTGTTTACTCTAGTATGAGCGTGGTTGCTCCTTGTTGTGTTTGGTGGGTATGCCCACTATCTGCTTTGTACATTCTTCCTTTTATTTAATTGAACCTCCTTAACTTTTCCAAAAAAAAAAAAAAAGTATGTCTAGGAGTCGCGCCTCAATTGGCGCCAACCCTTAGGACCACACACCATGTGTGCCTGAATTTGAATTCCGCACTGTCTTAGTTTTTTGCTTTGTTCTGTGAAAAATTGTGGAAGTTGGTAATGTTCATCCCTTCTAGCTTAAAATTCCACATGCTTTAGAACTGATTAAGAGTCTGGTGTGGAACCCTGAATTGATTTGGAATTTCGGTCGGATAGTTGGCATGGCATCTTCATTCTCATCTGAGAGAGCCCGTTTCCCTAGGATAGAGAAGTGCACCTGGGACACCCCCTAGATCCGCTCTTGGACAAGACAGCTCCGAGGGGATGAGCAGATTGAATGGGAGGCACAATACCATATGGGGCAAACCCTATCCTTGTTAAACGTGCCAATTAACTGGGATATGATCCAAGCAGCTTTACTTTTCTGGGATCCCAGCTATCAGTGTTTCGATTCGGGACCAATGAGTTGACTTCCACAATTGTGGAATTTGACCTATTCCTCTGATTTGGCGACCTTGGAGAACCCCCCCCCCCCCCCCCCCCCCGGCCAAGTCTCAAAGAAAGCTACAAGAATGAAGCTTGCGCTTTCTTTGGCCTCTCAAGGGGAGAATTCCAGACTCTAGGAGGTGACAATTCATTCACAAGGGTCTCCAAAACATTCCTAGCTGAAAATATAAGAAACAAAAAGCAGGAAAGACCCCATGTTTTGTAAAACCCCGAATTTTCACATAATAAATAAATAATAAATAAAAAGGAAAAATGAGTTTAAGTCCTAGTTAAAATAAAAAAATGAAGATCTAGAGGATAAGTAATTCAAATAAGTAATAAGTTGTAAATAAAGAAAGAATTTTAAGGAAATTAGCCAAAAAGGGTACTTTGGTAATTTTCAGAAAAGGGTAATTAATAAATAATAACTAGGATTAGAAAATAGAAGAAAATAATTTATTTAAACAAGTTAGAAATTAAAAGGAATTAATAAAAGCCCAAATGTGGAAAAAGGGTAAATAGGAGATTTCAAGTCTTAATTTGGAGAAAAAAGGGTTTTAGGTGATATTAAGGTTTAATTAATTATTATGCACGAAAATAGGTTGTAAGTAGGAGTTTAGATGATATGAGATTTAATTATTATTGTTTAAGTAGAAAAATAAAAGGTGGAGAAAAAGTAGGAATTAATTAGAATGGATTAGACTTTAATTAGACCATGGTTGGGTTAGCCCAAATTAAAGTAGTCTATTAGGGTTGGTTTAGGACTTCTAAAGCCTAATATAAGTAGGAGATTAAAGTGAGACAAGAGAGAATTTTCGTGGGTTTATTATTGAGAGAAAAGAGGGACAAAAAGGAAGAAGGCTGCTAATGGAGATGTCTGCCAGCCATCATCAAATCATGATTGCTGAAAATCCGTACGGTGGATCGCCTTCAAATTTGGGGGTTTTGTTCATGACTGATGGAACTACAATGTGGACGGTGGAGATTTGAATTAGAGAACTTTAGCCTGGTGCGTTTGGGAGCAAAAGTCAGGTCCAGAATTAAAGTCTTCAATGGAAGAAGGATTTTAGCGTATAAGGCAAGTAGTAACCCTTGGAAAACTGGAGGAACTGCATGATTTCATTTTTTGTGATTTCATATGGTTTGAATGGATTAGTCGGAACTGTATCTACATGGAATCAAAGTGCTTATATTTTAATGATTGGTATTCTTGATGAATTTGACAAATTAAAGAAGAAAACTTAGTTTGATTATGCAAATAAATGTAGGAGGGTATTTAATTAATAAGAATTAATCTAGAAGGTTTTAGATATGTTTTAAAATGTTAGTAGATTAATTTAGACCAAAGAAACATATAGCAAAAGCCTAAAAATCCGAACTTTGTAAATCTGGAATTTTCTGTTTAAATTTGCACGAGCGCCTAGGATCGCCCAGGATCGCCTAGCCCTGTAGAGGTAGGCGCTCTAAGCAGAATTTGTAGATTTTGGTGATCTTTGTAATACGAATAAATATATAATAATTTTTCTGATAAGTGAAGAATACTAGTATCTTTATAGAGACCTAATTAAGGTATAAAATTTATAAGAATTAAATGGGAAAAATTAACTAATTAATTGAAGGCTATAATGTAAGGTTGTGCATAAAATGGTCTAAATGGTATGGGATATTGATAGAAATAATTCTAATGGAATTCCTAGGGTAAAAAAATCTCCTAACTTTATTTCAGGTCTGTAGGACATGCTGGAGAATAAAAATACAGAAAACCTAAATAGAAACTATCTTAGGTGTGAAGATAGGAAATTGGATTCTAACAAAGGGATTAATTAAAGGAAACTCTAAGTAGGATTTGATTTACTTTATTTGAGCTTTCAATATGAATGTTGGTTTCTGGAATTGCATAAACTCTTATTTCTATCGAATTTATGATACATGAGCTTTATTTTGAATATAATTAAGAAATTGCATATGTAATTCTGAAAAAGGCTTTATTTTGATTATTAAGGATTGAATCATGGTTTTCCCATGGAATGGAATACTTTGGTATGGATTGGTATGTGGTATGATGTTCACTTCACTTTTACGGTTGGGTGATACGGCTTCTGTGGTTGAGTTGATACTAGCTTTTACGGCAGAGATGGGTAATCCTTTGTGTAGAGATGTGTAATCCTTTACAGGTAAAAGTGTGTATGCCTCCTACAGTAGTGTTTCCTCCCATATGTGGTTTTATCGTGGTTTTGTGTCAGTGGGCTTAGCTGTATATGGATCCATAGCTTTGGCTGGTTAGCTAAGTGGTATTTAGTTTGGATTGAGTTACTCCTATATGCGAGCGCGCTTCCCTTGCAAGTTAGTTTGCTCAGGGAAGGTCCTATGTCTGGAGGGACACCCCAGTGCACCGTTGGTGATTCCCTGTACATGTGGATAAGCAATCATCTCCATGTATTGATTTTGGTGCTGCATGCTGGTGGTACATGCCAACTCTGTTGAGTTCGTGCGCAATAAGTCGGTGACTACAGCTCTTGTCTATAGCTACGCTGCATGGGCCTTGAGTATCATTAAGTATCACTGCCCCTAAGCCGCACGGTAGTATAGCAGTTAGTTGAGTGTCATCTCAAATACTTATCATCTTTGTGAGTCCTGCAATGGCATGTGTTTTATCGTTTTTGTCATTTTACCCCGTTAACATCCAATTACTGGTATTTGTACGTGATCATCTGTTTTATCGCTTTATTTGGAATTGCCATGGATAACTTGGATTTCTCGTCTTATCGTTGATTAATCGAATATCTCATGACTATTTGCTTACATTGGACTGTATCAAATTGCATGCACCTGCTACTTGCTGAGATGTAAATCTCACTCTGTTTTCCCCTATTTTTCAGGTTGCTTGGAGAGATCGCGAAGATGGGTTTATTTGATGGGTAGAATTGTAATCGATATAAATGTTCACATGTTGATTAGATAAATGTGATTGTAAAATGAATTGAATATATTGATTAAAGAATTGTTTTTATTGGCAACCAGAACTCTGATATAATTAATTAAAATTAAAAATTGTTTCGAATCTTAGTTTGTATCTGACCCCAGCTTCGTGGTAACACCTTGAGTTTGGTTGCTGAACTGGACTTGGGTTGTTACAGTAGCGAACCGGGTTCGAGTTGGGTGCCGGTTTGCACTGACCCGGGTTCGGGGCATTACATGTTTGGTCTGACACCTTCACCCTTGTGGTACTGTCGCAAATCTTCTTTTCGACTGGAGAAGACACCATTAATTTGGACCTCATGGAAATTGTGGATCAACTCCGGATAGGGTACCGAATCATGCCATTGATCCTAACTCAATTGTTCCGTTCCCTCACCTTGTCCAAAAATGGAACCCAGAAGTTTCAAGGGTGCACTCCCCTCCACATTTGGTTGCAAGACCACCTGATGGTCTCAGAACCTATCAATGTACATTACGGGCTAGTCCGCAACAATATCACATGGATGGCCCGAAGAGAGATCCGCCCAAACTTACCCACCCGTGAGGCTTGGCTAGACACTTTCTCCATCTGAATGGAGAAACAAATATCAGATGGTGGGGTACATTCAACTTCACCTACACCCCCATCCTAGCTTTCAAGAGCAGAGAGTGCCTTGCCCTAATAGGCCTTACCCATGCTATGCCATACTATCCGATTCGGGTTCTGAGACAGTTTGAGAAACCGCAGGGAATCTCGATCAAGGACGATGCGGGCAATTTGATTGGTCCGCTCACCAAGGAGCTAAGGAGCAGCTACTAATGGAATGGAAGACGGTGTGCGTATACCGGGAGGACATTTTTACCATATCCCACTTTCGTGATTACGAACAACGGATGGATTGGGAATCCGGCCACGACGGCCCTTCGCCTCTTCAGCTTGTCACCTCTAGTGACATTCCAGCTCCGTCCCCTAACACATACAGGGACAGGGTGGCCAAACTGCAGGAGACCCACTCCTGTATCCATTCAACTTATGTGGATTCGGAACGGGAGAGTAGGCAGGCCAATATGGCCTAGCAACATGAAATGGAATTAGTGCACAAGCGCGTAGAGGAGGACCGACGTCTACAGAAGAAGCATCTGCGAGCCTTGAGGAGGCAAGACGTGTCCTCCCACTATGACGATGACCAACCTAGCTAGACTTATAGTGTGCGCATTGGAAATCGCACGACAGGGGGCACAGATTCTCGTGCGTGCCTCCGGGAGGGTAAAACGGTAATTTGGAGCCTCACCGCCTGATGGGGTGCAGGCGAACACCTGGGTGCCTAAGCTTGTCTATTGGGCTGGTCTGCGGCTTGAGATTCTAGGTAAGGTCTCGGTTGCAGTCTAGGGAAGTTCGTAGACACCCCAGACCACCTCGTCGGATGACGGGTCCCGTAGGTTCCTCCTGGTTTGCGTCAACTCATTGATTTCTCACCCGATTCCTATTCCGGCGTGCAGTTTGGTTAAGTCTGGTGGGACCACCTGAGTGGTATGGGCCCCTTTAATTGCTTTTATTTTGCTTAATTTAAGTGGTCTGAGTCTGAGTGGGCGGGCCCCGTTGGAAGGCCTACGGTGTCCTTGGTGGGCTTGATTAAGCCCACATGCCTCGTGGGCCTCTATCTAAGCCTAAGAGGCCCTTTGGGTTCAAGTTTAGTGAATTGATTTTATCTTAAGTTTTAATTCAGGGATTTAAATGACTTTTATGCAAAAATGGGTCGGCATTGGTTTGCGGGCCCCTGGGTGGGGCCCCAAGATAGTTGCTAAAGTATTTTTAGATTTATCTTGTTTTATTTGCCAAAATGAGTTGGACATTGGGCTTGGGGCCCCGTAGTCCAAATTCGGGCTTGAAAGCCCAAGTTCTTTGAGGTTTAGGGTTCGCACCCTTCCTTGGTTTGATTGGTGGGCTTTGGCGGGCCCGATAGGCTCTAGCCCTAGGTCTCGGCCAAACCATGCAATTCAAACATTATTTCACAAGTTTGGTTTGGGTGGGCCGCATTAGGTTTGGCCCGCCCGGTTTAATCAGTTAATTTTACTTAACTTGCTTATTTGCATGCTTTAGAGTTTGTTGGGCTTGGTGGGCCCCGTTGGAAGGCCCACTAATGTATAGAATTGGACTGGTGGTCCATGTCCCAAGTTGGGTTTCCAGGTGACCCGGAAACCCTGTAGGTTTGCTTGGCTTGATTGTAAACATCAAAAGAAATGCAACCAAAATAGGAAAATACCAAAAATGGTATTTCTGCCATGTAGCCGACCCTCATGGTCGGCTACACACAACTTTTAATGTAGCCGACCATATGGGTCGGCTACAAACAGATTGCGGGTGATCCAACCTGAGTTGTCGGATCACCCTAACATGCACTTTTTCGAGGTTTGGTCTTGGGGATGCTTCTATGGGCTTCCTAGGGGGCTTTTACAAGTCATGTGGGCCCCCGAGAAGGCCCAAATTGGTTCAGATTTGGGGTGCATCCCCTTTTGGCCTCCTTTGTGATTTTCCAACAAAGGCAAGGGATAAGCTAGAGGTCATTGGGCTGTTCCTTCCATTTTGGATCATGTTCATTAATAAAGTAGGGGCCAAGATGCCCCTACTTGGTCTCTAGAATTCCCCAAGCAAGGGTGAGTCTTAATGGCAATAAAAAAAAAACCATAAAGCTTAAAAGATGCCTCACGTAATGAAATGTATGCTCATGTTCTCATGTACATCATATGGGGGCAGCAAAGGGCTTGGCTCCCAATTTATACGAAACAAGATGGATGACTGGGCTGGGAATGACCTAACATGTCACTAAGGTGATGGGAAAGCTCTTGTGTGCACCCATTAGACATAGTGGCAAACAAGTTGCACACAAGGACCTAAGGGATTCATGCTACAGAGGCTTGGGGCAGCAACCAAAAGAAGAGGTTTAGACATGCTACTAAGGCTTGCAATGGTGAACTAAGGGTGGGGAAGCATGGCCATGGGTTCCTTCATTCATGATGCTCACACGACTCAAACTCTCTAAAGAACAGGGAACAATAGGGGCTACTGCTGCTGCCAACAGCAGCCCCAAAAATGCTCTACATACTTACTAATTAATCATAAGAAACAATAAAAAAGAACTCTTCTTGTTGTGGGTGTTAAGAACAGCAACCACCGAAGAAAAAGAGGGGGGGGAGGGGATCATGCTCATATACCAAGATGCATGCTCCATGATCACAACTCATGCCAACACATGCATACGACCCCCTTTTCTATGCACTTCATATCATACATTTTATACATACTTTAAAACAAATTAGCAAAGAGCATGCACATAAAAAAGGGCGTAGAAAGAAGAAGCACAAGAAGGGATAATGGGGGTTTACATTGGGGGTACATGGGATGAAATATGAGAGGAACATGCTCCTCTTAAACACAAATAGAGACACTCAAAACAGCAACATACATGACCAAACAGTGCTTGAAAATCTCTCACCCTCTCCCTAGGACAAAACGTGCATCTCACCTCTGCTCTCTTGGAGGCTTTCATGTGGTGAAAGGGCATAAAAAAAACATGCAAAAGATATGGTGGGTGGCAGCTCTTAGCCATGGGGGACAACAAATTTTAAACTCCATGAAATAAATCCAATCTCATATATGTTGATTATAGTGTAACAAGGAATGATACCTGGGGGTTAGGAGACCTTCTTGTGGGGTGTAGGCAGCTCCTTGAAGCCAATCCGGGTGCTGGACAGTCTTTCCACCTCAGCAACAGCAAGCTCTCCTTCTCTTCACTTGGATGATCAAGAAGAAGAAGAAGGGAAAAGGGGGTTGGATGATCCTAGGGTGGTGTGGTGAGGTTGTAGAGACAAAGAAGAGTGCAAGGGAAGAGGGTTTTCTCCTTGGGGGAGAAGGGTGAAAGCTTGGAGAGAGGTGGGAGCCCTTGGAGGAGAAAGATGATGGGAGACAAAAGTGTCTAACCCTCTCTACGTATGGGGGCTTGGGGCGTTTTATAATGTAGATCATGCATGGGGGACAACAATCATGGGAGAGAGAGAGAAAGAGAGATGTATGGGGTGTTGCATGCATGGATGATGCACATGCATGCCCATCAATCATGGGAGAGAAAGAGATGCATGCATGATGCATGCATGGGCGGTCATGGGGGGAGAGAGAGAGAGATGTATGAGGGGTTGCACGCATGGATGATGCACATGCATGCCCATAGGAGACATCAATCATGAGCAAATCTAGATATTTGTGGATTGGTCCCTAATACTTTGGATATTTACAGATTTAGTCCCTGATACTTTTGGACATTTACAGATTTAGTCCCTGATACTTTGGATATTTACAGATTTAGTCCCTAATACTTTTAGATATTTACAGGTTTTGTCCCTGAGATATTTTCTCAACTTTGGATATTTATGGATCTAGTCCCTGATACCCTTGGATATCTGCAGATTCACCCTTGAGATATTTTTCATTGATTTGGGTAATTATAGATTTAATCCCTGAGACCTTTTTGCTCTGCTGCTTGCCAGGTGTGCAGACTTTTGCCACGTGTGCAGTTTTCCGGCACAGCTGCCCTAGGACTTCAACTGCTCATATCTTCTTCATCTGGACTCTGATTCAGGCAAACTCAGTTGCGTTAGAACCGTATCGGAGCCTTCTATCCATTGGAATAGGGCTAAGCACCTGGTTCGGGGTTTAGCAGAAAGTCAACTTTTGGTTCCCCCTCAAGTTTGACCGGCTCATTAATCCTTCATCCGGACTCCGATTCCAGCAAACTCAGTTGCGTTGGAACCGTGTTGAGATTCTATATCCATTGAGATAAAAGCAAGGTGGCCAATTATCACTTGATCAAAAAGTCAACTTTTCACCCCTTAGGGTTTGACTTTCTATCTAGGGTTTGCATTTCCGGCACTTCTGGGAGCGCAAAAATGAGGTGCTTACATTTAGCTTTGTTGTAATTGATATGCATAATGATATACTATGTGCCACGACGGCTCTTTTTGACTAAACATGAATTTCCTTTCATTCTAATGTGTTGTTTGAACTTAACAAGAACAAGAATCTAATCTGAAATAAGAACTAAATTGAACTCCCCAAGTAGGGCAACTCGGTCTCTGACAGACCACCTCCTTTCAAATAATTGCAGCGTTCCTGGTCACTGTGACCACCCAACTCCTTTGGTTGCATCTCTCTCATTGAGATCGTAAAACGTGGCAAGTGTTCCAAACCTAAGAACACCCAAGACTTTGAGCTCAGATCGTACCTGCTTGTATCTTTTGGCAAGATCATTCGGTCCAATCTTAGGGCACCGAAACCATCGACGGATGAGTCGGATATTGGTGGAGGAGCGTCCTGGCATAGCCTACCCCAGATAGAAACACCAAAGCCACTAATGAATGAATTAGATATTGGCTTAGGAACGTCCGGGTACTACTAGCCGAAATCCTAGGGCACCGAAACCACTGACGGATGAGTCGGATATTGGTGGAGGAGTGTCCCGGCATAGCCTACCCCAGATAGCGACATCAAAGCCGCCAATGGATGAATCGGATATTGGCTTCGGAACATCTGGGTACTACTAGCCGAAATCTTAGGGCCCTGAAACCATCGACGGATGAGTCGGATATTGGTGGAGGAGCGTTCTGGCATAGCCTACCCCAGATAGCAACACCAAAGCCACCGATGGATGAATCGGACATTGGCTAAGGAGCGTCCGGGTACTACTAGCCAAAATCTTAGGGCACCGAAGCCGTCGACGGATGAGTCGGATATTGGTGGAGGAGCGTCTTGGCATAGCCTACCCCAGATAGTGACACCAAAGCTGCCGATGGATGAATCGGATATTGGCTGTAGAACGTCCGGGTATTACTAGCCGAATCATTGTATCGCCAAAGCCACCGACGAATGAGTCAGAAATTGGTTAAGGCAACCCTGAGTGCTATTTTTCAGCCCCCTTTCTGTGACCATGCGTGGTCCAACCTTGTGATACTGAGCTCAAATAAATCGCCCTGAATTGAAGGTTCTCTTCCCTTGCCAAGATGGTTAAAATGAATCAGCCTAACCCTGGGTTCTCTTTCCCAGTCACTTCCATGTAGCTAAAACAGATCAGGAAAATAGGGTTCTCTTCCCCGGCTACCCCCATGTGGCCAAAATAGATCAGTGTCCATGAATTTGGGTTCTCTGTCCCAGTCACTTCCAGGTGGCTAAAATAGATCAGTTTTCACCAAAAATAAGGTTCTCTTTCCCAGTACCTGTGGGTAGCTAGAATATATTAGTTAGAAAAAACCAGGTTCTCTTCCCTTGTTGCCTCTTGGTAGCCAAAATAGACCAATTAATCAAATCGTATCAGAAAAGAAAAAAATATAATAATAAGCAAATGAACAAGTTCAATCAGATAAAGTTGCGTAACCAATTTGTGTAAAATTGTACTAATGCCTGTCAGTTGTCTAACAGGTACCAAAATTGCTTCTAGAAGCCCCTACTTGTTAAGATCGAGGAAAAGGCTCGATATGGATCCACAAGGAGACCAGACACCGCCAGGTTAGCATCCGGCACAATCCAGCCATGCGCAAGTAGTCAATGAAATGCAACAGAAAATTGATAGCATGGGGTCCATCATCCAGGAACTAATGACAGAACAAAGAGAATTGAAACAGGTTCCGCCAGCAGCGCCGACTACCCAGCAGCCACAGCCACAGTTCCTGCCACAAGCAAAAATGGCAGCACCACCGTATCCAGTGCATCCCCCGCCTGTGGCACCACCACCGCCACCACCAGTGGCACCTTTCCACATTCCACAACAGGATCAGTTCATACCTGTTCAACTAGGGCAGGATGACGAGGACTGGTACAGAACTCAGGAAGCTCAGTTCGAAGAAAAACTGACAGCGGTAAGAGAAGAGAACAAGGCAGAAATGGCCACCATGAGAGAGCTACTCAAACAAATCCAACCCAGCACAGTGCAGAGCGAGGCTACTCTTGAAAGCCTCTGCTTCTTTTTCGACATCCAACTCTCGGCTAAGTTCAAATGTCCCGAGTTGCATCAGTTTGATGGCACGGGTTGCCCACTGAACCATTTGAGATCTTATTCCGGTGACATGTGCCAGTATGCCAAGGAGGAACAGATCATGGTACAATTTTTCCAGAAGTCATTGACTGGCGCGGCCTACTCTTTGTTTTTGAGTTTGGATAAAACCAAGATCAAGACATGGAACGATCTGGAAGCTGTGTTCATCCAACAGTATCGTCTGAATAGTCAAATTGTGCAGACCAGGGTAGAATTACAGAGGCTAGCTAAGAAGAGGCAAGAGTTAGTGAGAGAATATGCCAAACACTGGAAGGAGTTGGCAACGCAAGTAAAGCCGCCACTACTAGAGCAGGAGATGACGTCGTTGTTCATTGCTTCCTTGGGACAGCCTTCTTCACTTTGCTGCTAGGGCAAAGCACGTCTAATTTCAACGACCTAATCCTGACTGCAGATCGGATTGAGGACACAGTGAGAGCCGGTAAAATCGATGGCAGTGGGGCAGAGTTCCGCACCAAGGAGGCCGGTAGCTGGGCAGGCCAGCAAAAATCAAGGGCAAGAACCACAAGAAGTCAATTACGTGCACCCGGCACAACCATACCATTTCTCTCAGAGACCAGAGGTAGTGGCACCCCAAGGGACTGGGCAGACAGCTTATCAAGGGGTGAGAAGGACAAAAGAGGAGATGGAAGCCAGAATGAGGAGGGTGTTTACTCCTCTACCATATGCACCAGCAGAGTTGTTGCCAACCTTGCTGAAGAAGGGATACGTGCAAATCAAGCCCCCTAACCCCTGATTGGTCAACGCCAGAAGTTACAATGCAACAGAGCGATGCGAGTACCATTCCGATGCTCCAGGGCATCACACTAATCAGTGCTGGGACCTAAGGCATGATATCCAAAACCTGATCGATAGCAAGCGCATCACGGTCGACCCCCCTACACCACCTGCTCAGACTCCAGCAGCCGGCATAACCACAAACCCTCTCCCCGATCACTCTAAGGCCTCCACTAGCAAGTCAGAAAATCAGGTGAGCTGTGATCATGGCACTGGACAGTTCGATCCGTCAGTGCTGATTGGGTGACTAGGATGAATGGTGAGGCTATACCCCAAGGAAGAAGCTAAACAACAAGTAGAGAACGTCATTGGAGAAGACGACGAAGCCTCCCCTGCTGGTTTCCCTCTGGTGCACTTCCACCCATCTAAAGAGCAAGAATTCTTCTACCTAACTCCTGTCTCTGACCCCAACCATTCAACCCTCAGCATTTATGACATCATGGACTTCCCTCCACAAGACTCCTTTTCCCTCTCATTCGAACCACCTACCTTCAACCTCTCTAAACTCCATCTTGAGCCGCCTTCCTACAATACTGTACCCCCACCTTATGCAACCCAACCCTCCTGTCATCAAGCCACTGCTGCCACCATCAAAGCAAAAATTGATCGAATCACCCGATCCAATCGATACGTAAACACAGCACCCCGCCCGCACCAGAGGAGGGAGCAGAAGTAGAAGGAACAAGAAAAGAAAAAGAGAAGGAAGTGGCTACTGTAACGCCCCGAACCCGGGTCAGTGCAAACCGGCACCCGACTCGAACCCGGTTCGCTACTGTAACAACCCGAATTCAGTTCAACAACCAAATCCGAGGTGTTACTGGCCCATATCAAATACATCATCAATAATATACCAGACCAAAGAATTAAATTCCATTCACTTTATTATACTATCAGAGTTGCGGAAACAAGTATGTGCGGAAGTGTAATCTAAAATCCTCAAATAAACATTTAAGTTGATCATCAATCATTAATATCAAAGTCTGGTAAAATAAAATGGTTACTATCTCTCTCATCTCTCTATTACATCAAATCCAAATGAAAAATAGTCTATCAAATATGACTAAGTCTAAATCAATCATCCACCTCAAACAAGATCCGGATAAAAGTAATCCTCCGGTGTATACTCAGCTACCTCTCCCTGGAAATCACTAAGATCCCCCTCTCGCGTATCAGCTGAAAAATGAAATAAAAGTAGGGTGACATACGAATATCCCAGTAGGTAACACATGCATGATTAAATAGTTCATATAAGTAAAATAACAGTTCATGCACGATTAAGCAATATCGACTAAGCAGGCTCGTATAATCATTCGTATCATTCATGAATACAAAACAGTATGATAAACAGTTCTAGAGATGAATTCAGCAAGTTCTATTGTAAGAATCCAATATCAAAATCAATGACATAATTCATACATTGCTAGGATGCACTAAACAGTCACATCCAATCAATATCTCAATCACATGCTTCCAGCATGTGTACAATAATAATAACAATTGTTGTGATTTCAGTGTCATTTGTAGGACTCACAAAGATAGATAAACCTTTTGAGATGATTCTCAACCAATTGCTATACCACCGTGCGGCTTAGGAGCAATGCTACTAATGATACTCAAGTCCCATGCAGCGCAGCTTAGACAAGAGTCGTAGTCACTGACTTATTGCATACGTACCCATCAGAGTTGTCATGTACCACCAACATGCAGCACCAGAATCAATACATGGAGATGGTCGATTATCCACATGTACAGGGAATCACCAGCGGCTCACCGGGGTGTCCCTCCAGACATAGGACCTTCCCAGACAAACTAACTTGCAAAGGAAGTGCGTCGCATATACGAGTAACTCAATCCAAATGACATATCCCTTAGCTATCTAACAACAACTATGGATCCATAACCAGCTATGCCCACTAGACTCCAAAATTTCCTAAAATATAATATTTTTATAAGGATTGGTGCCTAGCGGCATATAAAGGTTAAATCTGTCAATTACTTCAATATTCGGGTCATCTGAGTTCTGAATTCTCTTTATGAAGTTTTCTGGTTTATAGTGTAGTTTAAAAGATGTTCTAGTAATTAAATACTAGTTAGGTTTTCCAAAAACTAGGTTTCTCCATTTCTTTCAAAGTTTTGCAACTAATGTCCTAAATACCTTCCTAATTTATTTTTCTGTAAAACAGGGAATTAGATAATTTATTTTTGTCTTAAAACATCTTATTTAATCATTAAAATTGTCTAAAAATAGTTTGGAATTGAATCAGGGTTTGAAATTACGAAAATCTGCAAAATCTGAACAGAGCGCCTAGGATCGCTCAGGATCTCCCCGGCGGTCTGTGGTCGACAGTAGTTCAAAATCGAACGCCGACGGTACGTCTTCCAGTGGTCTAATATTTTTAACTAGCGCCGAGGATCGCCGAGCACAGTCGAGGTCGGCGGTCGTTCGAAAACGAACAGAATCAGTTCCAAAACGTGATTTTTCTCGTCTAAACTCATTCTAACATATTTATAACATGATTATCTAACTACATACATCATTACATATCATAAAAACATGCTTTTGCGATTAAACGAATGTAAATCCAAACACGAAGGTAAAATGGTGTCACCTACCTCTTAAACATGCGTGCTTCTCCTTCTTCTCCAACCAACTGCATTCACAGACGTGATATAACCCCCGGACGACGAAGAACTCCAAAAACCAGACCTTTCTCCCTCCTTCTTCCTCTTCCTCAGTCTTTCGGTCGCTTATCGCTTGCGGCTGAAGTTGACGAATACAAGCGAGAATACACGAATATGTTTTAGGTTATTTTAATTGATTTATATATATACTCTCCGATCCCATGTATCTCACATACACAAAACTCCATACACACGCCCAATCAGAATACATACCTCAATATCTCATGATCGGACGGTCAGATCTGCGTCTAATTCTGGATCTCCACTAATTAGATCATCCCCTACAATAATAAAATATTTCCATCAATTATAACTCTCAACAATATTATTTATTAATTTAATTTATTATTTAAGGAAAATTCGGGGTTTTACAGCTACAAAATTGCCACAAACCTTCAAGAGAAAGGGGAAGGCCAACGAGGAGGAAATCACAGACTTGCACCACAGTATTTACACACTAGAATACGACCTCGTCCAACAGTTGAACAAGGTGCCTACCCAAATCTCCATAATGAGACTCCTGATCAACTCAGAGAAGCACAGGGCAACAATGATGAAGGTTTTAGGTGATGCACATGTGCCAACCGACATTGACCCTAAGCAGCTGGAAGCAGTTGTGTCGGTAATCATGGCGCCACAGGCCATCTCTTTCTCTGCGGCAGATCTGCCACCCGAGGGTTGCAACCATACTCTGCCATTTCACATAACAGTGAAATGCGTCGACCTCATCGTGAAGCGGGCAATGATTGACAACGGGTCAGCCCTGAACATATGTCCAATAAGGACATTCCATAGCTTGCAGTTGAATCCCTCGATGATCAAGCCGAGTGCCCATAACATCAGAGGTTTCGACAATGCCAAGAGAGATTCACTGGGCGACGTCACCTTGGTGATCATAATTGTAGACAGGCCCTTCACCATGGATTTTGAGCTCATGGACATCAACGCCTCCTTTAATTTGCTGATTAGGAGATCTTGGCTACATCAGGCAGGAGCGGTGTCTTCCTCATTGCACAGGATGGTCCGATTTATATCGGGCAATGAGCTGATAACGGTACATGCTAAGGATCATCGGGAATTTGAAAGGGTCGAAGTACCCTATGTGGATTATGAACTGCCCACCACACTCAACTTCCAGGCCGTGGAGATGGTGCAAGTAAACCACATCCCAAAATCTGAAACGGGGCAACGACTCCCGAAGAAGAAAAGAAGAAACATGTTTGGTGCTGCTGAATGCGTAGACTGGGGCCTTAGAGCCGGTGAAGGATTGGGCAGGTATAAGCAGTGGATCAAAGCAGCTATCCGACCTTATGAACAGACCACTAGATTCGGACTTGGATTCAAGCCACAACCCGAAAACTACTCCCGACTTTTTGAGAACCGTGCTGAGAGGAAAAGAGCCGAAGCTGAAGGAAGAGATCCACACTAGCCGATTAGCATGCATGGTGAACTATACCACCGCTTCACTAACATGGAGCGCGAAGCAGCTCAAGCCATTGAGAACATAGTCCCCAAAGGGTGGGGAGATGAGTTTTTGGACACCCCTGCCATGGAGGAGGACTACCTGCAAGGCCTAGCTCAGATGCTCTGGGAGGATCCACTGTCCCTGGAGATGATTAGAAATACAGTAGAAGTTGTAAAACCCCGATAATTTCTACATGATTTTATGGGAAAAATAAAACTAATAAGGTGTGTATGTAGGAATCTTGGTGGGCGAGCGTTGCACCAAAACAAATGTTTCAAAACTCGTCGAGCGGCAAAGTGTATAAAAGGTAAGTATAAATACCTAGCGTATTTAGAATCGTAGGGTTTTCTTTTCGTTTGCGCATACATTGTTGAAGGCGATTGCGGCTGGTGATATAGGGTTCTGAGAGAGAAGAAGAGTCTGGGTTTTCCTGCCAATCGAGGTATTCCGTATTGAGGGTATTCGGATATACTCTCGCGACCGAAGGAGTCTTAGCGGAGATCGACTGTTGGTGTTGGTCTTGGTCTGTGTTTTGCTCTACAAAGGGTTGCTGTTGCAAAGACTTGGAAGCGTATAAGGTCAGTGGCATCATTTTAAAACTAGGTTTTCGTATTATTCATAAGTTTAATCTGAATGCATATGTTTTCTGGAAGGAGATAGTCATGTGTTTTCTGGAAGGAGATAGTCCGAGTGTGGGTTTCTTTAGGATTGAATGACATAAATAAAAATGTGCTTAGATTAATTTCAAAAGTGGTTTAAATGTGTTCTGGGAATATTTGGAGACTAGGAAAATTGTTACAGAGAGAAAAAGTTCGGCCAGTCGTGTAGATCTTGAACTAACAGAGAGTCGAAGAAACAGGGGGGTATTCGCCGAGTGGCGCCAACCCAGCGCCAACTCACCCTGGTCGGCGAAATGACAATTTGACTTACCGCCGAGCCCGCGCTCAACGCGCGCCTAGCTCGCGCGGTCTCGTTTTCTTCGCGCCTATGTCGCGTGAGTCTCGCGCCTATCGCGCACTCAGCTCGCGCCCAGTAGCCTTATACCAAGCGCGATCGGTATTTGTTTATAAATGTCTTACCGCCGACCTCGCGCCTAGCGCTAGAGGTCAGCGCAAGCCTCGATCTTTTGCCAAAAGGAGAGATTTGATAAAAACCAGTTACAGTGGACACCTTGAAGGTTTAAGCACTTATTGACTAGTTTAGGATGTTAGAAATACTATATTCGTTCAAACCAAATTGGAGACTATTGAATCACATACTGAACATTATTACAAACTATTCAAAAGGAGAGTTTAAGAAATTTAGGTAGGTTGTGCTATTTATGATCCTATAAGTAAATGAGCCATTTTTGGTATATACTTCATCTGTTTCCTGCTTTAGAAATTGTATAAATCGGTTTCGTTCAATATCCAATGCCTGAAAAGTATTGAATGGTTTTGTGTGAGTAAGAGAAATTTTATTGCATGAGAGTGTTGTTGTGAGGTTGGGAACCTTCGAATTGTGTGAGTTGATGTTCTGGTTGGAACAACTTGTTATGAGTGTATTGGGATACACAGGTTTGAAATCAATGTGGGTTTACTGAATGCGGAGTTTATATGCTTATTTATCGGTTTTGGGTTTAGCTTCCCTTGAATCCTTGTTAAGCTTAGTAATGTGATGGTATTTGTTTATTAGTATAATTGCATGGCCTTGTGTGTTGCCACGACCAGTGTAGAGCAGCCAGATACCCTGAGTAGGCTTGGTTGTGAGTGCCGATACCCGGAGTAGGCCGGCATTGGATGACGATACCCTGAGTAGGCCGTCATTTCAGAGTGTCCGATATCCTGAGTAGGTCGGAACTGTGTACATGGAGGTGTGGAGTGTCTAATTGGCATGTAAATTAATCAATTTAACAATATGCATGACATTGACCTTTTTGTGGTGTTATCGGAAATCTATTGGTTTAATCGTTGGTTATTTATCGCAGCATGTTTATAACTGTGTTTAACTATTTCTGCATGCATGTGCTACTCGCTGAGATATTCGTATTTCATCCCTCGCTGTTGCTTTGTTTTTCAGATCTTCGTGGTGAGGCACCTACTGGGATAGATCCGACTGACACCTATAGGGAGGAGGATTATTACTACAATCCTTAGACTAGTAGGTTCTTTTAGTTTTAAACTCTGTTACAATTGATTTTGTGGGAAATGTAATAAGTTAGTAAATTGGAACCACTTGATGTTATTTGAAGATTCTATAGAATTCTTAGATGAGAATTTTAATTATGCACTCTGATATGGTATAAATCGTGTGATTATCCAGGGATCACTGTTATTGAGATCCTTACCTAACCCTTTGTGAGGCGTGTTATATCTTTAATGAACAACACGGATTCGGGGCGTTACAGAAGTAGACCCGCTGGCTCCTGAAGGGTCACCAGACGACCTACAAGCACTATTCGCCCTGGAATCTGCCGACGAGGTCACCATGGCTTTTGCTCCACCAGACAAACTGTTCATCCCCGAAGGGATACCAATCCACCCTACAGTCATGATGGAAGTGCCGCCACCTGCTTCCGTGGGAGAATCCAAAGAAGAAGAAGACCCAGCCATGTATGTCTACATGATAGAGGGTCGAGACAGCTCGGGAGTGCCGAGCCATAGGCCAAGATCTCCTCCTCCATCTCCCCATATCCCGCACCCAGGAACTCGTGACGGATTGAACCAGATGTTCCGTAACATGCCCGGGATACCAATCGGAATACTCGTAGCTGTTGCACCGCCTAGAGTTGACCTAGCCAACGAAGTCACCATTGCCTACATACCACCTGACGCCGAAGTGCCGATGGGACTTCCCCTCAGTGGGTCATGGGTGAGGGTCTTATCAGAATATAATCCCAGGTCAGAGAGAAGCCAGAACAAGCTGGCGGCAGGCGTGGCTAACGATCCCATCTGCATTTCATCTAACGATAGCACCAACATGGTGTTGGCTGGAGAACTGGAGAAGACGGTTGCCATCAACGAGGACAAAGCGCCACTGAAGAACTGGAGTGCCATGCCTTTTGCAATCCGCAAGGCAAATGTTTCAAAGGGGGTTTCCGCCACCTCTGGAATTTCTGTTGTAGCTGTCGCTAAGATTTTCAATGAATATCTGAATGATTTCTACTTCTTGCATTTGTCTCAAAACAAAAATAACAAAAACAAGCAACTTGAGCACTGCAAGCTTAATGTCAATCCCGACGCACACCTGGAAGAGCCGGGGCACGGGATAGGTAATAAGGTTGCCATAATTGAACAAAAAGAACCAAAAGAAATTAAAAATCCAGTGCAAATGGCAATAATGAATGAAAAGCATGAGTCAATGTCCAATCCTGAAAACGAGCAAGAACTCGACAACTCAGATTGGGGCACTTGCCCATTACAGCAAGAGGATTCAGACATAGTCCCCTGTGAGCCTTCCGAGCATGGGGACGATGATGAATCATGGGAGACCCCGCTTGAAATCCAACTCGCATTGGAAAGGCATGAAAAGGGTCTCCAGGCGAACATTGAGGAAACTGAGCCAATTGACATAGGTGAAATAGCACAACCCAGGATACTCCAAATTGGTAAAAAGCTATCACAATTATTGAGAAAACAGATGATTGATTTTCTTAAATCTTATTCTGACGTGTTTGCATGGTCATACGAGGATATGCCCGGGTTAGACACGGACTTGGTTGTGCATCGGTTACCAACAAAGTCTGAGGCCACACCTGTGAAGCAGAAGCTCAGGGACACAAAGCCAGAATGGGCTCTGAAGATTAAAGAAGAGGTCACCAAACAATTGGATGCCGGATTCTTGCAAGTAACTCACTATCCGGAGTGGTTAGCCAACATCGTGCCAGTTCCCAAGAAAGACGGGAAGGTTAGGATGTGTATCGACTACAGAGATTTGAATCGAGCAAGTCCAAAGGACGATTTCCCATTGCCACACATTGATGTACTGGTTGACAATAAAACAACACATTCGATGTTCTCTTTCATGGACGGTTTCTCTGGTTACAACCAGATAAGGATGGTGCCTGAAGATATGGAGAAGACATCCTTTATCACGCACTGGGGCACTTACTTTTACCGTGTGATGCCGTTTGGACTGAAAAATGCGGGCGCTACGTACCAGCGTGCAATGACCCTGTTGTTCCATGACACGATGCACAAAGAGATGGAAGTGTATGTGGATGACATGATAGCGAAGTCAAAGGAAGAAGAAGATCATTTGGTGAACCTTGGGAAAATGTTTGACAGACTCAGAGAACACAAGCTCCGGCTTAACCCAAACAAGTGCATGTTTGGAGTTACTTCAGGAAAACTGCTCGGATTCATAGTGGGCAAGCGAGGGATCGAAGTTGAGCCTGTCAAAGCAAAGGCAATTCTGGAAATGCCTCCTCCGTCGACGGAAAAGGAAGTGAGAGGGTTCCTGGGCAAGCTGCAGTACATTAGCCGATTCATCGCGCAGATGACTCCTGTATGCGAGCCTATATTCGAGCTGCTAAAGAAAGATAACCTTGTAGTTTGGAACGAAAACTGTCAAGTGGCATTTGATAAGATTAAGGCCTATCTGATGAGTCCGTCGACGTTGGTCCCGCCAGTCCCGAGACAACCCTTGATTATGTATCTGACAGTCTCTGAAATGACTGTAGGATGTGTGTTAGGTCAACACGATGAAAAGGGAAGGAAAGAACAAGCAATCTACTACCTAAGCAAGAAATTTACCAACTTCGAAGTCAGATACACAGTGCTTTAAAAGACGTGTTGCGCCTTGGTCTGGGCAGCTCAGAAACTCCGACACTACTTGCTCAATCACACAGTCTTACTAATCTCAAACCTCAATCCGTTGAAGTACATCTTTGAGAAGCCGATCCCCACCGGCAGGGTAGCCAGATGGCAAGTCCTTTTGTCCGAGTACGACATCATCTATACGACTAGGAAGGCGATAAAAGGACAAGCTATAGCAGATCACCTGGCAGAGCATCCCTTGTCGGACTACCAACCACTCCTGACTCACTTCCCAGACGAAGATGTGATGTGTACAGAATCTGCAGAAAAGATGGAGGAAACCAAGTGGTAGATGTTCTTTGACGGGGCAGTAAATATAAATGGAAAAGGGATCGGAGCAGTGCTAATCTCCCCAGATGGTGGCCATCAGCCGGTAGCAGCAAAGCTTTTGTTTGATTGCACTAATAACATGACCGAATACGAAGCATGTGTGTTAGGCCTGCGAGCTGCAATTGAGATGCACATACAAGAGTTGAAGGTGTTCGGTGATTCTAGTCTCATTATCTCTCAAGTGATAGGAGACTGGAAAACCAGAGATGTAAAGTTGGTACCATACCAAGATCTGGTCAAGGAGCTAGAGGAGCAATTCGAAAGTGTAACATTCGATTACATGCCCCAGGACAGGAATCAGTTTGCAGATGCGCTAGCCACGCTGGCATCAATGGCCACCATCACTAATGACACCTGGGTGCAACCTTTGGAGATAGAAATCCGGCGTCACCCTGTCTACTGCTTCAGCATTTAGAAAAGCGCACCCGAAGAAGGACCTTGGTATGCAGACATAGAGAAATACCTGAAGGACAGAATACTGCCGGAAGGCATCTCAGCCGCAGAGAAGTGAACCATTTAGAGATTGGCAGGGCAGTACTTCCACAGTGGGGGTAGGATGTACAAGAAGTCATACAATGACTCTCTACTGCTATGTGTCAGAGAAGATGAGGCGTGAAAGCTGATTGAGGAAGTCCACGGAGGATTGTGCGATGCACACATGAATGGGCACATGCCAGCAAGGAAGATCCTAAGGATGGGCTATTACTGGATGACCATGGAAACAGACTACTACACTCATGTCAAGAAATGGCAGTTGTGCCAGATTTATGCAGACAACATCCATGCACCGCCGAATACACTATACTCCATGACGTCCCCTTGGCCGTTCGCCATCTGGGGTATCGACATGATAGGCTAGGTCCATCCAAAGGCTTCGAATTGGCATAGGTTCATCTTAGTGGCAATTGATTATTTTACCAAGTGGGTAGAGGTCATGTCCTTTGTGGATGTGAAGAAATCTCATATGCTCAAGTTTATCAGAAATAGTATAGTCTGTCGTTACCGCATGCCGAAAGCAATCATCACAAACAATGCAAAGAATCTGAACAATAAGAACATGGAAAAGATGTGTGAAGATCTGAAGATCAGACATCTAAATTCCACGGCATACCAACCCAAGATGAATGGAGCAGTAGAGGCTGCCAACAAGAATCTGAAGAGGATACTCAAGAAAATGGTAGTCACCTACAGAGACTGGCATGAGACGTTGCCTTATGCAGTATACACTTATTGGATGTCGATCAGAACATCAACCGGGGCCACCCCTTTCTCCCTGGTATATGGGATGGAAGTAGTCCTCCCCGTGGAAGTATAGATTCCGTCACTCAGAATTCTAAAGGAAGCTGAGATCAGTGACGTGGAATGGGAAGAATCCAAATTTGACCAGTTGCACCTATTAGATTAGAAGAGAATCAAGGCTCTATGTCACCGCCAACTCTACCAACAAAGAGTAGCACGAGCCTATAACAAGAAAGTAAAGCCACGACATTTCAAGGTGGGAGATCTAGTGTTGAAAAGAATCTTTCCCCATTAAGAAAACAACAGAGGAAAATTCAAGCCAAGCCAAACTACGAAGGGCCATTCATAGTCCACAAAGTTTTGTCAAGAGGAGCACTCATACTACAAGAGATGGACGAGGTGATTTTTCCTGAGTCGATAAATGTGGACGCGGTCAAACTGTACTACGCCTAAGATCATTCTGATTGGGAAATGAAGAGGGGCCATCCTTGACTCTCCTCTAGACCATGAATCCCTTCTAAGCACCTTAAATTCTCCCCTAGTTAGACAATTTTAAGCCTTAAAATTCTTTCAACCCATTGCAAGTGTTCTACACATCAAATAGGGCATTCCTGGCAAAGCAAAAAGGAACAAGGCATTCTTGCCCAGAAGAACCTCAAAAAGAAAAAAGAAAATGCAATAGAAAAAGAAAAAAACAGAGAAAATGGGGAAATGTTTACCCAACCAAAATATAGAGATGAAAATAAGCTAGGAAGTAAGTCCCACCAACAATAAAAGTAGCACACTTTGCATACCTAGATAGCTAAGCTTTTTTTTTTTTGGGCCATTTATCCTTTCTTTCATAACCAAGACCAAGCCTACGTTTCGTCCTATCCTAAGACCTCTCGAATCCCAAAAGGAATGATCTGGGCAAACAGTTAAGTCTACGTTCATCAGCAATGACGGAATTCAGAGTTTCCCAGAAAGGCTGGACATAGCAAAAACCCAAAAAAAGGGAGTTGTGTGGTTAGTCACATATGAAAAAAAAAAAAAGAAGAGAAAAGAAGAAGAACAAAGAGAAAAGAAATCGGGCACATCTGGATTGGGCAGAGCAAGGTACAGAAGGAGCAGTGACAAGGGCAGACAGTAAGCTAAGAAAGATGAACAGATCAAAGGGGTCCAGACTGGCAAGTTGTGCCCAAGCTGAAAATTTCACAGTGGCCTGTGATGACAATGCTACTAAAAATACCAAGCACTCCAAGTCCTGTCTAGCCTTGGAAATTACTTTTGATATTGCAAACACATGCACACACTGGCACACCTGTTTTCTCTGTAATTGTTCTGCTTAACTATTTTTGAGCTCCACATTGTGCCACTAACCTGAGTTGATAATCTCTTAACCTTGGTAGAGGCCGCTTCTAGCTGCAATGGGTAAAAGGCTCGAAGCAAGAAGAGAATAGAAAGAATATTTTGCATTCCCCCGCTAGTCCATGATTAACATGTTATTCCTTGCCCGCCTCCATAGGTACAGCAAAGGTGAGATAACGGATGTCCTCTCCCGAATCTCTAGTGGAATTCCTTCAACAAACGGAGGACGATACCCTCTAATCCCCAATGGAGTCCTTTCAACAATAAGAGAGTAATACCCGATAATGTATTTCCCCCAAGCCTCACCCAGTCTAAAGAGGTCGGCTTTGCGGAGGAAAGCAACAAGAAGACGAGATAGGCTCCCCCAATCCGTGGCAGAATTTCCTCGCATTCAACAGGAGCTCAGGCAAGCAGGACGAGCTCGCACCCAAGCAGAAATGAGAAATGATGGCGTAAGAGGCCCCACCCATCCCCAGCGGAGCATCCTTCCTAAGGGAACCCTCACGCATGTCAAAACAAGGCCTGACCAAGAAAAAGCAATGAGGTAGAGGTTCCTGCCTAATCCCCAGGGGTCGTCGCTCCAAACTAGGAGGCCCCTACCTCACCCAGAAAAGGAGAGCCAACCAGAAATCGCGCTGCAGAAGAAGGAAGTGGCAAGACATGAAGAAGAACGAGCAAAGATGGAGATCTCATCGGGCAAAATGGCTTCTTTTGTAATTTTTGATTTCACACTTTTGTAAGTAGAATAGGGCAGGTGTGCGAGCTCCCTTGAGGCACCGGACAGCGCCGAGAGCACCTCCTTTTTCCTTCTACCTTCCTCCTTTCCCAACTCTTCCCACCTTCTAAACCGACTCCTGGCCATCAATCTAAAAAAAACTACTAAGCCCAAAGGAAAAGACAAAAGAAATCTGAAAGCACCTAAAAGCCTTAATGGAACAAACAAGAGGAAAAGAATGTTGTCAAGTGCATGGCATCAACGCCGAAATAGGTTGGCGAGCTAAAGTCCAATCTAATCTCTTTCAAACATAAACTAAATGCTGAAGAGTTGCCCTACAAAAACCCGAAAAGCAAAGGGTAAGGAAACTCCGAAGGTAGGAAGTGGCGCCACATCATCTGGACGCTTCCCCCTCTTCATGAAAACTAATATAGGACTCCGAAACGGTTCTAACGCAACTGAGTTTGCCAGAATTGGAGTCCAAATGAAGAAGATATAAGCACTTGAAGTTCTCGGGCAGCAATGCCGGAAACTGCACATGTGGCAAAAGAGCAGATAAATATCTCATGGACGAACCCGTGAATACTCAATTGATGTAAAAATATCTCAGGGATTAATCTGCAAATATCCAGGGGGTAATCTGCAATTATCTCGGTTGTCAAATCAGTCAAATCGGTCAAATCCGGGGGACAATCTGTAAACATAAAAAATTCACCTTTTTGTATCCGATATATATGGTTAGATATGCATAATTTTGCTTGTATCCGACATATTATGTTGGATACAAAAGATTTTTTCCGAAATCTTGTCGGATTCTCCGACAGATTTTCTGAAAAAATTTAATGTTTGAAATGATTGTGTTTGTATCCGACATAAAATGTCGGATACAAAGGAACCATAGTGTATCTGACCTAAATGGCTGGATACACACACAATTATGTGTATCCACCCATTAAGGCCAGATAGAAAATGTTTTCTATAAAAAGGTCAGCAACCCCCCTGGCCGAGGGTTGCTGGCCTTACCCCTTATTCCCCTCTCCAAGTTGGTTCGAACCCTTCCCTTTCCACACCTCTTTGCCTCCACAACCTTTCAACACCCTTGTAAGACCATTTTACCCCTTCTTTCTATCTTCTTCTTCATCCTCACTCAAGCAAGAAGTGGAGGAGGCTGCTGCTGCTACTGGAAGCGGGCTCTCCAGCCACTGTGTGAGCTTCAAGAGGATCTCCACACTCAACAAAAGGGTCTTAAAGCATTTAGGTATTGCTTCTTATCATCTTTTATCATACATATATTAAAATTAGGGCATTTCAAAGTGTTTAGAGAGCCTAGTCTCTCCTTGGTATGAATCTATTCTTGTGCTTAGTTTTCATGTGTTTTTCTCTCATTTTCGTAATGTGAAAATCCCTGGAGGTAAGAGGGGGTATGTACAGCCCCATGGGAGAAGGAGAGGTTGTCTTTTACACTTTGAGGCTTTTTAAGCTACTGTTTTACAAACTGTGATTATTTTATGAGGGAGCATGTTCTCTCCAGTTTGGGCTATCCCTTGTATCCCTATGTAACCCCCCTCTCTTCCCTTCTTCATGGCTTCTTCTCCCACTCAGTAAGGTGCTGTTTTGGCATGTTTAGGTTGCGTTGAAGACGCATGCTAGTAACAAGTTATTCTTTGATTCGTATGATGCATGTCTCCCCCCCCCCCCCCCCCCCCATCCCCCCTTGGCCTTGAGTGTTTGGAGCTGCTGTTGTGGCAGCCGCAGCCCCTCCCCCTCCTTGCTTTATGATAACCCGCTTTAAACACGTTGATGCTTTGTGATTCATGATACATCTTTTTGGTTTACTGTTTTACACCCTTTGCACGACCTCCTTCCCCTTCTTTAAGCAGAATTGATTGGTATGATATGCTTGTGATGCTTGTATCATGAACCTAGGCTCTCCCCATGTATGCCTCCCTGTACCTCGCTGTTTTGAGTGATTAATATGCCCTCCTGTTTGCCACCTTAGCTTACTGTTTTTGAGTGTTAGCATGCTCCCCACCCAGCCACGGCCGTGCTCACCCCACCCCCAAATTGGTTGCTGTTTTACCCATCAAAGTGCCACTGATCTTGTGCACTAACAGATCCTCCTTTCCCCCCCTCCCCCCCCCCCCCCCCCCCTTAGCAGCTACTGTTTCCAGCAAGTTCATGCACCTGTTTACACTCCCAAGTCAGCCCACTAGACATCATGCATGAAGGCTGCCCCTCCCCCCCAATCTCTATGTATTTCCCACCCCCATTAGCTTGTTTAAACCTCCCTTAGTGGCTGCTGCTCCATGTGTCTATAGCATGTATTTCTTTATGTTAAACTTGTATAGTATAATGTGCCTTTCTGCTTGATTGCTTTGAATGTATGCATAAGTTCCCCCACTTTAGTACGCATGTTAGGTTACCTCCCACCTGTGCTGCCATCTCCCGTACGCATGAGTTTGAGCATGAATACCAGGGTCCATATGCATGGTATGCACTGAGTTATGCATGGTAGTGTTTTGGATTAAGGTGTGCACTAGGCACTAGATTGTTTAAAGTTGTTGCTTGGCTTTGATTATGTATTGATTGGGGAATGGAAATACCCAAAATTGGGGTGTCGAGACCCTGTGTTGCTGCTGTGTGTTGTTGAAAAGAAGTGAGAGGGCAGCAACCCAAGCCTTCCTCCCATTCCCCCTTGATTCCCTAAATCCAAAGGAGATCAAGTATTGGGGTGTTTCCCCTTCCCTGGCCGTTGTGGGCCCTCACAAGGGCCCATGCAACATTAGTGGCCCCTTAGGGAGCCCAAGAAAGCCACCCCATTTTCAAAACCCAAAAAAAGAGCAGTTTCAGGCTGATCCGACAACTCAGGTCGGATCATTTGAAACTTGTGTGTAGCCGACCCTGAAGGTCGGCTACACTGTCTTGTGTGTGTAGCCGGCCTTCATGGCCGGCTACCTTGCGGTTTGTGTGTAGCCGACCAGCAAGGTCAGCTACATGGCAATAAATGCCATTTTTGTGCTTTTCTTGAATTTGCCTCACTCCAATGATGTTATTAATTAAACTTAACATGCCAATAGGGTTTCCAGGCCACCCGAAAACCCAAGATGGGGCTTGGACCATCGGTCCAACTAGGTACACTAGTGGGCCTTCCAACGGGGCCCACCAAGCCCGACAAACGCAATGGAGTATAAGCATGTAACTTAAGCAAATTAACCAAACCGGGTGGGCCAAACCCAATGCGGCCCACCCAAAAAAAAAACCCGATTTGTAGCATGATGTGTTATTTAGCATGGTTTAGCCGAGACCATGGGATAGGGCCTATCGGGCCCTCCAAGCCCACTAACCAAACAAGTAAGGGTTCAAGCCCTAACTTCAAGAAAACTAGGGCTTTCAAGCCTAAGTCTAAGCCATGGGCCCCAAGCCCATGTCTAGCCCATGTTGGCAAATATAAGCAAGATAATTCAAAATACTTGGTCACCATTGTGAGGCCCATCCAGAGGCCCGCAAACCAATCCCGGCCCACCAAGGAAATAAACCTTAACTAATCTCCCACTTAAACCCTAAAATAAAACCAACTCACCTAACCAAAGCCTAAAGGGCCTCTTAGGCTTAGATTAAGGCCCACCACGGGACATGTGGGCTTAACTTAGCCCACCAGGGGATCTGTGGGCCTTCCAACGGGGCCCACCCAATCAAACCAAGTTCACATTAATTAAACAAGATGAAACCAAATAAAGGGACCCACACCATTCAAGTGGTCTCACCAGACTTAACCAATTTGTGCATGCTGGATTAGGAATCGAGCGAGTAAAAACCGAGTTGACTCAAACCAGGAAACCTATGGGACCCGTCATCCGACGTGGTGGACCGAGGTGTCTACAGACTTCCCCGGACTACAACCGAGACCCTACTTAGAATCTCAAGCCGCAGACCAGCCTGTTAGACGAACTTAGGCACCCAGGTGTCCGCCTGCACCCCATCAAGCGTGAACGCCGCACTGCGGGGCGCACGGATTTATGCGTGCCTCCGAATGGGTAAAATGGGAAGGTTGGAGTCGCCACCACTTGATGGGGTGCAGGCGGACACCTGGGTGCCTAAGTTCGTCTAACAGGCTGGTTTGCGGCTTGAGATTCTAAGTAAGGTCTCCATTGCGATCCGGGGAAGTCCGTAAACACCCCAGTCCCATGGGTTTTCCTAGTTTGAGTCAACTCAGTCTGCCTACTCACCCGATTCCTAAGTCAAAGCATGCTTATTTTTAAGTCTTGGTGGGACCACCTAAGTGGTGTCGGTCCCTTTTATTTGATTGCTTTTATCTTTTTATTACTCAATGAAGTGAGTCTGATTGGGTGTACCCCGTTGGAAAGCCCACAGGTTCCTTGGTGGGTCGAGCATGGCCCACATGTCCCCTGGTGGGCCTCAGTCTGAGCCTAAGAGGCCCCTCGGGCTTTGGTTAAGTGTGTTGATTTTATTTTAAGTTTAAGTATGGGATTACAATAAATCTTATGTAAAGTGGGTCTGGATGGTTTGTGGGCCCCTTAGGTGCGCCACACAATGGTTGCCAAGAAAATTTGAGTTATCTTGTTTAGATTATGCCAAAATGAGCTAGACACGGGCTTGGGGCCCGTAGTCTAGGTTTGGGCTTTGAAAGCCCAAGGCTTCTTGGATTAGGGTTTAGGGGCCCTATCCTTGTCCAATTTAATGGGCTTAGTGTGCCCGATAGGCCCGTGGTCGTGGCCAAACCATGCCTAACTTAACCCAGCATGCTTCAATTTGGGCTTTTGGTGGGCCTCAAATGGTGTGTGTAACGCCCTGAACCCGGGTCAGTGCAAACCGGCACCCAACCCGAACCCGGTTCGCTACTGTAACAACCCAAGTCTGGTTCAACAACCAAACTTGAGGTGTTACCACGAAGCTGGGGTCAGACACAAACTAAGATTCACAATATATTTTTAAACTAATTAATTACATCAGAGTTCTGGTCGAAAATAAAACAATTCTTTATTTAATTAAATTAATTCAATTTACAATAAAGTTTATCTAATCAACCTGTGAACATTAATACCAATTACAATTCTACCCATCAAATTAAAACCCCATCTTCACGATCTCTCCAAGCAACCTGAAAAATAGGGCAAAACGGAGTGAGATCTATATCTCAGCAAGTAGCAGGTGCATGCAATTAGAAACAGTCCAATGTAAGCAAATAATCATGAGGTATGCGATTAATCAGCGATAAGGCGATGAATTCAATTTATCCATAGTAATTCCAAATAAAGCAATAAAACATCATGTATAAATACTAGCAATTGAATGTTAACGGTAAAACCAACAAAAGCGATAAAACACGTGCCATTGCAGGACTCACAAAGATGATAAGCATTTGAGAAGACACTCGACTAAATGCTATACCACCGTACGACTTAGGGGCAGTGCTACTTAATGATATTCAAGCCCCATGCAGAGCAGCTATAGACAAGAGCCATAGTCACCGACTTATTGCGCACGAACTCAACAGAGTTGGCATGTACCACCAGCATGCAGCACTAGAATCAATACATGGAGATGGTCGCTTATCCACATGTACAGGGAATCACTAGGGCACACAGGGGTATCCCTCCAGACATTGGACCTTCCCAGAGCAAACTAACTTGCAAGGGAAGCGCGCTCGCACATAAGAGTAACTCAACCCAAACTAAATACCACTTAGCTAACCAGCCAAACTATGGATCCATATACAGCTAAGCCCACTGACACAAACCACAATAAAACCACATACGGGAGGACACGCTACTGTAGGAGGCATACACACTTTTACCCGTAAAGGATTACACATCTCTACACAGAGGATTACCCATCTCTGCCGTAAAAACTAGTATCAACTCAACCACAGGAGCCGTATCACCCAACCGTAAAAGTAAAGTGAATAACATCATACCACATACCAATCCATACCAAAGTATTCAATTCCAAGAGAAAACCATGATTCAATCCTTGAAAACCCAAATATAGCCTTTGCATGATAACATATGCAATTCTTTAATTATATTCAAAATAAAACCTAAGTTCGATAAAACTTAGAGTTTATGCAATTCCAATAGTCAATATTCATATTTAAAGCTCAAATAAAAGTAAATCAAATCTTGCTTAGAGTTTTCCTTATTAACCCCTTTATTATAAACCAAGTTCCCCTCTTAATACTTAGGATAGTTTCTTGTTAAGTTTTTCTGTATTTTTATTCTCTAGCATATCCTACAGACCTAAAATATAGTTTAGAAGGTGTTTTTATCCTATAATTACCAGTAATATTATTCCTAACAATATCCCATACCATTGAGACCTTTTCATGCACCCACCTTACATTATAACCTCCAATTAGTTGGTTAAAGTTCCCCATTTAATTTTATAAATTTTTATATCTTAATTAGGTCTCTATAAAGATGCTAGTATGCTTAACTAATTAGAAAAATTATTGGATATTTATTCGTATTACAAAAATCCCCAAAATGTGCAAATTTTGCATAGAGTGCCTACCCTGGTAAGCTGGGCAGTCCTAGGCGCTCGTGAAAATTTAAACAGTAAATTTCCAGATTTTCCAAGTTCGGACTTTTAGGCTTTTGCTATATGTTTCCTTGGTCTAAATTAATCTATTAACATTCTAAAACATATCTAAAGCCTTCTAGGTTAATTCTTATTAATTAAATACCATCCTACGATTATTTGCCTAATCAAACCAAGTTTTCTTCTTTACTTTAACAAATCCTTCAAGAAAACCAATCATTAAAATATAAATACTTTATTTCCATGTACATACAGTTCCGACTAATCCATTCAACCCATATTAAATCACAGAAAATGAAATCATGCAGTTCCTCCAGTTTTCCCAGGGTTACTACTTGCCTTAAACGCTAAAATCCATCTTCATTTGGAGTTCCTAACTCTGGACTTGACTTTTGCTCCCAAACGCACCAAGCTAAAGTTCTCCAATTCAAATCTCCACCGTTCATATTGTAGTTCCATCAGTCATGAACACAGCCTCAAAATTTGAAGGCGATCCACCATACGGATTTTTCCCAATCGCGATTTGATGATGGCTGGTCAGACAGCTCCATTAGCAGCCTTCTTCCCTTCTCTCCGTCTTTTCTCTCAATATAAAACCCACGAAAATCCTCTCTTGTCTCTCCTTAATCTCCTATTTATACTTGGCTTTAGAAGTCCTAAACCAACCCTAATAGGCTCCTTTAATTTAGGCTAACCCAACCAAGGTCTAATTAAAGTCTAACTCATTCTAATTAATTCCTACTTTTTCTCCACCTTCTATTTTTCTACTTAAACATTATTAATTAAATCTCTTATCATCTAAACTCCTACTTACAACCTATTTTCGTGCATAATAATTAATTAAACCTTAATATCACCTAAAACCTTATTTTCTCCAAATTAACACTTGAAATCTCCTAATTACCCTTTTTCCACATTTGGGCTTTTGTTAATTCTTTTTAATTTCTAACTTGTCTAAATAAATTATTTTCTTCTATTTTCTAATCTTAGTTATTATTTAATGCTTTATTTATTAATTACCCTTTTCTGAAAATTACCACAATACCCTTTTACCCTCTTTGGCTACTTTTTCCTTAAGGTTCCTTCTTTATTTCCAACTTACTACTTATTTAAATTACTTCCCCTCTAAATCTTCACTTTTTATTTTAGCTAGGACTTAAACTCGTATTTCCTTTATTTATTTATTTATTTATTTATTAAATGAAAATTCGGGGTTTTACAGTGTGGCCCACTTGATTGATTTAATTGCTTATTTGCATTTAACTGTGCTTTATTGGGCTTGGTGGGCCCCATTGGAAGGCCTACAGTGAATCCAGCTGGACCAGGGTGGTCAAAGTCCCATCTTGGGTTTCCGGGTGACCTGGAAACCCTACTGGTTTGTTTGGTTCAATTGAAAGGGATTGCAAAAATGGGTTAAGGGCTAAAAACCCTAAAATCAAGACTTACAGGGTGTATCCGAAATTACATTTCAAATACACCAAAACCAAAGTGTATCCGAAATGCCTTTTCGGATACACACAGGCAGGGGCTTATCCGACTTGAGTTGTCGAATAAGCCCAGCAAGCCCATATTTTGAGCTTTTCGAATGGGGGCTGGTTTCTGGGTTCCTTGGGGCATGTCAACAATTGTGTGGGCCCACAGTGGTTCAATGAATGGGGGAAACCCCTTTGGGTCTCTTTTGAATTCTATGAGATCCAAGGGAAAGGGAAGAAGGCATGGGAGCTGCCTTCTCCCACTGGAGCTATACACATTAATAAAATAGGGACCAAAAGAAGTCCCTATTTTGGTTTCTCAATCCACACATCAGCAAGCAAGCAAGGCCAAAGAAAATCTAACCTAATGAAAACCTAGTGCACGCTTTGACTCATGATATTGATCATACCCATCCTTATACATCATACCTATGAGCAGGGGCACATGAGATCATATTCACACAAAAAAGGGATTGTGCCATGAAATAAAAGAAGGCCTAACATGCTACTAAGGTGAGGGTGTGTGCATGCACTTGGTATGTGCGAACAAGGAAGCATACCATTCAAATCTAACAGAAATAAACATGCTGCAAGGTTGTAGTACAGCAGCCACTAAGGGATATTTAAACATGCTAATGGGGGTGGGGACAATGTTGCAAAGTGAGGGGTAAACCATTCCTTGCTCTTGGCATTGGTGGGTTGGTCTTGAGGATATGTGGGGGTGGGGGGCATACTATGGGACAGCAGATTTGACAAGGGAAAAAGGGGCTGGTTGATGCCCACATTAGTGGCCGAATGACAGTGGGGGAAGGGGAGCATGCAATGTTAAAGAGAAGAGAGATAGCCTAGCCTAGACATGCATATTCCATGAATAGTGAGACACTTAAAACAGCACATCATATAAAGAATAAATGGATCAATGAGAGAAAGGATAGGAAGGGGGCTTACATGGGGGTACAAAAGATTCACACACAAGAGGGAACACACTCCCTCATGAATGAAACAAAACATGTACATCAGTAACTAAAAAGCCTCTTAAAAAGTATGCAAAATACCCTCTCATCCTCCCTTCAACCCACACGTATACTCTCTTACCTTGGGAGATCTTTACATGGTGGAATTGACAAAGGGATGAAGTGAAAAACATGTGAGAAAACATGCCATAACAGTAGAGATCAAGGTCTATGGGACTTCCTCAAAATACCCTCATTCTTGTATATGTGAAACAAAAAGTAACAAAGAACATTACCTTGGGGGTTTGAGGTCTTAGGATGGAGTGTGTGCACTTCCTTTAAGCAGGAACAAGTGCTGGAGCTCCTCCTTTCGACACCAACAGCAAGCCTCCAAGTTTTCTCCTCGAATGAAGATGAAGAAGGAAATGAGAGAAGAATAATAGAGTGGTCCAAGAGGGGGTTTTCTCTTTGGGAAGAAGGGTGGAAGCTTGGAGAGAGTAGGGAGAGAGGTTGGAGAGAATGGGAGAATGAGCCAAAAAATGTTGTCCTCCTCTACGTATGGGGTGGGATGGGTTTTTTATATGTGAGAGATGCATGATGCATGGGGGGAGAGAGAGAGAGTTGATGCATGGGCAGTGTGTGATGCACATGAGGAACATAAGTTTATGGAGGAGAGAGAGAGAGAGAGGGAAAATATGTGGTGGGAAAAGTGTTTGGAGGTGGGTCACACATGAGTCATGAGAGAGAGACACATGGGGGTACTTTTTTTATAATTATAGATTGGCCCCTGATCTATTTTCACATCTTTTTTATATTCACAAATTCATCCTCAGATAATTACAAATATGCCTCCAGATATTTTTGAATCTTTTGATATTCGCGGATTTGCCCCCAGACACCTTTATTTGCTATTTTCCCTGCTCTTTTTTGCCATGTGGACAATTTTCTAAGTTATTTGTTTTGCTCACAACTTATTATCCGGGACTCCGATTCGAGCAAACTCAGTTGCGTTGGAACCGGATCGGCCTCCTCTGTCCACTGGGACAAGGTTTTGCAGCAAATTCAAGTTTTTTAAGCAGAAAACCGAACCCGCGTCCGAAACCCTAATCTACTCATATCTCCTTGATCCGGACCCCGATTATGGTAAACTCAGTTGCGTCGGAATCATGTCGACATTTTCTTTCTCTTGGGACAGAAATAGTAGTTAATCTAGGTTTGAGTAAAAAGTCAATTTCTACTCCTCCGGAACTTGACCTGCCCATAAATCCTTCATCTAGACTCCGATTCCGACAAACTCAGTTGCATTAGAACCGTATCGGAGTCCTCTATTCATTGGGTTGAAGTTTGGTTCCTGACCCGCACTCGATCAAAAAGTAAACTTTTTGAACCCTCAGGGTTTGACTTTTCAGTTAGGACTTTCATTTTCGGCGCTTCGGGTGCGCAAAAATGAGGTGCTTACAACCGTGATGTACAATGGTTTAGTATGGTTAAATCCTTCCGGCGGTAGATCTACTATAGAAAAGGAGATGGCCTTGGGTGCCACGATCAATGATACAACTGCTTCCAGTTGTTCAGGGTTGATGTCCTCTGGAACATTGGCGTCCTCGAGGACTTTCATTAATGCTCCTCTATGTTTGTCTGAGTCTATGAGAAGACGCATTATAGAAATTTGTGTCGAGACCTTGCAGAGCTACTGGAGGAGATCATAATCTGGTACATAGATGCTGTTATGAAGATCTGTGATCTCCTCCTCCATGGCTTTCCCCTTTTTCTTGTGGGTCTATGGTAGTTCTGTTACCACATTCTTCCCTTTTTCTCTTCTTTTCCTTTCTTCTTTGATTTCTCCCTCTGGTGTAGGTGGAGGGTTAGTGTTTATGTATCGACCTGATCGGGTGATCCGGTCAACTTCTGCTTCTGAAGTGATGGAGATGGATTGGTGGTAGATAGGGCGGATAGGGTAGGATTGGGGTACGGCATTGTAAGCTGGAGGTTCGAGGTTAAGTTGGGAGAGATTCAGGGTAGGTGGTTTGAATGAGATGGTAGTCGAATCATGTGGGGGAATATCCATCATGTCGAAGATGTTGAGGATGGATGGGTTAGAATCTAGGGTAAGTGAAAGGTGGAAGAATTCAGGTTCTTCAAATGGGTAGAAGTGCACCAAGGGGAAATCCGAGAGAGTGCCTTCATCGTCTCCCTCCCCGATGACGTTTACTGTCTGTTGTTCAACTCCCTCCTGGGGGTATACTCCCACTGTTTGCCCCAGCCGTCCAATCAGTACAGAAGGATCAAATTGCCCCTTGCTATTATCATTGCTGCTTACTTGGTTTACAAGCTTACTGGTGGAAGCATTGGAGTGATCCGGGAGAGGGTTTGTGGAGATGCCTATAGCAAGAGTTGGTGCCGATGGTGCTAGGTGATCAACTGAGATACGCTTGCTGTCAATCAGTTCTTGTACATCGTGCCTCAAATCCCAACAGCGATTAGTGTGGTGCCCTGGAGCACCAGAATGGTATTCGCAGTGTTCCACTGCATTATAGCTCTTTGCATTAACCGCCCGGGGATTTGGGGGCTTGATCTGTACATACCCCTTCTTTAGCAGTCACTACAAAAAAGTCGACTTTTACCGGCGGTAGAATCCCGCGGTAAAAGTCAAATTACCGCCGCTAAATATTTAACGGCGGTAAACCCTACCGCTGCTTAATATCGAGCCGCTAAACAAATCAGCGACACCCACAACGGCGGTAGCAAAATTACCGCCGCTATTTCGGAAAAATAGCCGGTGGGAATTTAATGGCGGTAATTACCGCTGTTAAAACCCTTTTTACAGGCGGAAAGACTCGCCAGTTAATAAGAAATTTTTAACGGCGGAAACATTTACTGCCGCTAATACCTCCTATTCGCGGCGGTAATTACCACCGCTAAAATCCTCACGTGCTTCCATATGCCTTTAGCAGCGGTACGTACCACCGCTAATACTTTGTATAAGTAAATGCGACTCAGGTTTTAAGCGGCGGTAATTACTGCCGCTTAAAACTTTTGGCTTTTAGCGGCGGTAATTACCGCCGCTAAAAGCCTTTACCTGCATATACAAAAACCATAATTAGGTGGACTGAAAATCCTGTAAAATACCTCATTTCGTAGCAAATTTTATAACAAATAGAGCAAAACAATTACAAAGAAGAAAGTGAATTAAAAGAGATTCTAATAAAATTAAAATACTCCAAACATTCATGTCATATAAATTAAACTAAAGAACAGTAAATTAATGGTTTCCATTAACAAGTGAAATTGCAACTCGTATCAATTTAATAGCCCTGCATGAAAATAACAATGAATCATGCGTCAGTAAAATTATAAGTAGATAAATCAATTTAGCCACAAAAAAAATTTATATATATATAAATAGAACCGAAGCTATCTTGTGTTACTCACCTCAAATAATAAGAATGCATGTCTGTCTAGCTAAAATCCCAAGGAGGACTATCATTTGCAGGAGTTTCGCCAGGAGACTATAAATTGTAAGAAAGATCATTAAGTGTGGTATTTAAATATAAAGATGATATGAATTTGTGCTATATGTATTTTTGTAAGGCATTTATATAATAGCTGTGTTTGAAGGTTACTCATCATTAAGTTTCTAAATTCTTCAAATTCTCTGGCATGCTGTGCAACAGTTGCTTCAATTGTTTGTCGTTGTCGCATCTCTTCTTCTAGCCGCTCCTCTGTACGTTGCAATTGTTCTCGCATCCTATTAAATTCATCCATATCGACATACCGAGATGACGTACTCAAGGATGCACTACCACCCCACAGCCTAGTGGGCGTGTGGCCTAACCCACAACACCGCACCCTGCCATGTGTGTCATGCCCCATGACTTGAGTATATACATCATCTCGGGCTGTCGAATCTGGCGTGCCTTGTTCCATGATAGTTCGCATTTGATCCTGAAAAAAATATTTATGCAATCATTGAGTTATCAAAATAGATGCTAATAAAGTTAATCGTATGCTACAATTATACCTACAATAAGAGGAAATAACTTACTATCTTGTCAGCTGCTTCATCATTGATTGGCGTGCCATCTTTTCGAGTATGCGTTTTTATAAAAGTCTCAGCACGGCCCACCAATCCCTAATGAAAAAATATGGTGTTAATTCATCATAAATCATTTAAACATCCACAAGCAGAAATTAATACAATTGACCCAATTAAAAAGATGAAGAAATATAAAAACAAAGAACACATTTAGAGATAAATAAAGAAAAAATAATAAAAATTTCGACGGCATCTCCCCTAAAAATAGAGGGTTGTCCAGATCGAATTGGTCTAAAATAAAGCCATTCAACCTAAAAAACAAAAGAGAATGCAAAACGTAGCATTCATATACAATCCCCATTCACATAAATATCCCATCTTATCATACAAGAAAATAGAAAAGCTACTATACAACTTAGAAGAGATAAGAAAGCAATAAAATAAGATTGTACACTATGAAAACCGATCATCAAGTTGATGAGGTGACTAGATTTATAATAGTATATCAAGACATTCATAAGTGGCCATTTGTTATACCTGTTCGTTTCTGAGCCTGGCAAAGCTCTTTGTCCCAGCTGTATGATTAAGGGTCTGGTTGGCACGATTAGTTTTATTCCTTGCTGACAAGTTCTGCAACATATAATCATACAAAGTCAATAAACAAGGATGCAGTAGCTTTAGAAGACATATTAACTAATTAACAAATTACCTGGGCATTTTGTGAGTTCCAGTACTCTACTATAATTGCCCATTGCTCCTCTACCACATCTGGTGGGCAATGATTTATACGTTCAGCATTTGTTTCGTATGGATCGTAATGGTTCTGCTTCAAATCGGACTTATAGTCCCTCCATTTTTTATTTATTGATTGCAGGATAACATCACGCAACCTCTCTTCAACCTCAAACTTTTCCTACGGTGCATAACAAATTGAAATTTAAAAGTTAATACCAATTAGCTAAATATGTGGACATTTTGAGCAATGAACTACATTAAAATTTAGATTATTTACCTTTACAAGTGACCACGCTTGGTCCTTCTCCCTATCTGTGACTTCTCTCGCCAGCCAAAGCGATTCAGGGGTATAACACGCCCATCACGTGCCAGTGTCCCACAAAAACTAGCCAATTTGGAGGCATTTGGTCCAATTGGCTGCCCCAAGTCATCTATATCGATGTTGAACTTTTCTCCAGGTCGAAGTTTTAGTATATCAATGCATCTAGTAGGACCTCTACCCCTCCTAGCTGGCCCACCCTCTGCCATCTAATAAAATACACTATATGCTGTAGAAAATAAAATCATACAAGTCAATAACAATCTGATTCATCATAAACGGCTATTATTTGTTAGTTAGTTTAATAGAAGAAAATAGTGTGTCGTATTCAAGACAAAAAATGAGAATGAACATGATCACTACAATTCAAATACAATTCATTCATGGTCATCATCAGAATCCGATCCTTGTTCGTCATGAACAGGATCACTAGAAGATGCGAGCTGTTCTCTACTCGTATGAGAATGAGCATCAACTGTTGTGCCAGGTACGTCTTCCCTTGCCCAACTCAACCCATCAACCTCTTCTTCATTATTTGTTACAAGTTGGGTAGCATATGGCTTGCAATCAATGGGTTGATCATCATTCGTGATCAATTCAAACAAGTCCCTTGGCTTAGTCCTCACAACAACATTCCACTCTTCATCGATTGGATCCACCACAAAGAAAACTTGTTCAGCTTGAGATGCGAACACAAACGGATCATCCATGACATGTTGACCAGTATATAATAACCGTTTGAAGTTCACAAGTGTAAATCCTAACTCATCTGTCTTAATGCCTCTTCCTTGTGTCATGATATCAACCCAATCACACTTAAACAGTACATGTCTAAGCTGCTCTGAATATGCCAATTCGACCACATCAGTCAAACGCCCGTAAAAAGACATATAACTTGTTATTGGATTTTTATCTTTCGTATTAGCGTAGCTAGTAGTGCTTGCTTTTACCACAACACCGCTATTCTGACTTTTTGAGGATTTCTCTTTCTCCATCTTGCAAAAACGATATCCATTACTTATGTATCCCTTGAATTTTTTTGCCATTGATTGTGGCCCCTGTGACAACAACATAATGTCCTCGGAGACGGCACTATTTGATGCTTTTAGTGTCTCAGCCTATAAATAAGGGGCCAAGTAGGTTAAGAAATGCAATATTAAACAACACATGTGGAGCTAAAACTCTATAAATGAAACAAGGTTTCTTACATGTTCTTTAAACCACTGCATGAATTCATTATTATGTTTCTTTTGTATGTCATGTTCCCTTGCCCTTGGAGTTAACATCTTAAGAAGGCTTAGATGACGCCTGTAATGTAAAATACAATGATTAATTCAAAGAATATGAAAATATTGTATTATAGAAACAAATGGATGAGGTAAGCAAGTAACTTCTTACATTCGAAAACTTGCAACCCTATCGTCATTGAAAAGCACATAACGATGCGCTTGTGCCCACTCAATATTGGATAATTTATATGGTTGGGCACTTCCAATTGCAGTTTCATCATAATTTCTTTGCGGCCGATTAGTTTTTGATTCTACGTTAGGTAAGTATCGAGAACAGAATATCATACATTCTTCCGCAATATACCCTTCTGCAATTGACCCCTCCGGTTGTGTTCGATTGCGCACATATGACTTTAGGGTGTACAAGTACCTATTATGAAAAACAAAAAATCTTGATAATCAAAATGATTCGACGGCGAAATACAAGGAAACACATTTAATAAGACTGTTGTAATACGTACCTTTCAATTGGATACATCCAACGATATTGGACAGGCCCCCCTTCCATAGCTTCATTTGCTAAGTGAATTGGCAAATGCACCATAATATCAAAGAACAATGGGGGGAAAATCCTCTCCATCTAGCATAATACTTGTGCAATACTATCTTGAAGGCACTTCAAGTCATCAACTTCACAAACTTTGGGAGCACAATTGATGAAAAAAGTTGCTCAACTCTATCAATACGGATGCTACATTCTTCGGCAACACTTTCCGAATAGCAAGAGGCAATAGTTGATGCAGCAACACATGGAAATCATGACTTTTAAGACCAAATGTCTTTCGTTCTTTACTACTCACCCGTTTAGCAATGTTGGACGAATAACCATCTGGAACCTTTATACTTTTCAGCACTTTGCAAAATATATCTTGTTCCCGTTTGTCTAGTGAGAAGCATGCAGCCGGCAAACATGCTTTCTTTCTATCTGGAAACATCTGTGGATGAAGTGCGTGTCTAATACCCATGTCAACCAAATCCAAGCGCGCCTTAAAGTTGTCCTTCGTTTTTCCATCAATATTTAACAATGTATAAAGTATACTATCACAAACATTCTTCTCAATATACATCACGTCCAAATTATGTTTCAACATAATATCCCTCCAATATGGCAATTCAAAAAATATGCTCTTTTTCTTCCAATTAAAGGGCATCGCTCCTTTACCAGTGTTTTTAGAGTACTTCTTACTGGTATGCTTCCCAAATACATGTGAACTGTCCCTCAAGTGATCAACAATATCCCACCCGATTAATCCTATTGGAGCTTCCCTTGTCTCTGTGGTACCATCGAAGGATTGTTTCTGCTTTCGAAACTTATGATCAAGAGGTAGGAATCGACGATGACCCATATAATAGTACTTCCGGCTATGACGCAAATACTTAGAACACGTGTCTTTATGACAAGAAGGGCATGCAAGTTTCCCTTTAGTGCTCCAACCCGAAAGCATAGCATACCCAGGGAAATCACTAATCATCTAAATTAACCCTGCACGCAAAGTGAAGACCTCCTTTCTTGACGCATCATATGTCTCAACCCCAGAACCCCATAGGTCTTTTAACTCTTCTATAAGAGGGCGCAAGTACACATCAATATCATTTCCCGGCCCCTTCGGCCCTGGTATGAGTAAAGAAAGGATCATGTTTGGTTGTTTCATGCACAACCACGGTGGCAAGTTATATGGAATCAAAATGACTGGCCACGTGCTGTGGGTGATACTCATTGATCTAAATGGATTGAAGCCGTCAGATGCTAAGCCCAGTCTAACATTACGAGGATCAGAACTGAACTCGCTATTCATAACATCAAAATATTTCCAAGTCATAGAATCTGCAGGATGCCTTAACTTATCATCATCAGTACGACCATCCACATGCCATCTCATATCATCGGCAATCTTGGAAGACATATACAATCTTTGAAGACGCGGCTTCAAAGGAAAGTGCCTTAATATCTTTGCTGCCTTTTTCTTTCCCTTTTTATTAGAATGACTGTCTTCGGATTTCCATCTAGAAGTACCACAAATATACACTTTTGTTTTTCACTAGTTTCATTCCAATATAGCATACAGTCATTTGGGCACGCATCTATTTTGTTATAATTAAGACCCAGGTCCGATATCATCGTCTTGACCTGTGAACTTGTTTCTGGCAATTTCGACACAAACGGAAATGTCTCTCTCAACAACTGAAGCGTCAAAGTCAATGACTTATTGCTCCATCCACTTAGGCACTTTATATGAAATAGTTTAACAATGAACGACAATTTCGTGTGGCTTTTACACCCCGGGTATAACTCTTCTCCAGCATCATGGAACAGTTTCTCAAACTGTGGATTATTACAAGTTGGGGTATCATCTGATGGCCTATGTGAAGAACTCGCAGATACGTCCATTTCGTCCTGCACCCCATAAGCTTCTTTAACCATGAACCTAACTTCATCACCCACAAATTGTGCATCATCTACTATGGGATTAACACGGGGGGTTGTGAATCGAGAATATCCTCCCCATGATAGTACCATTTTGTGTAGTTTTGATCAAATCCATTGCAAATCATGTGTTCGTATGCGACTTCTTGACTTTGATACAACACATTACATTTCGGACAAGGACACTTCAACAACCCATTAATAGTTGCCTCGCGAGAACATGTGAATTTGATGAAACCCAAGACTCCATCTTGATAATCTTGACTAGCCCTATTCCATCCATAGTAAACGTAACCTATTTAGTTAATAAATATAGATACACACCCTTCATCAAAACATTAAGAAATTAACATAATAAATACCTAGATCTTTTCATCCACCTTCGATCCATCTATTAGTATGTTGTGAAAGAATTTACCCGTCGCTTTTGAATAAAATTACTTTCTGCAAAACATACTCTATAAATGAATCTAGCTAATAGCAAACGGTACTTATGTTAGTTTTAAAATTTATGCTTGGTTTTACCCATTTGGGAATACCAAATACATTACTTGTTTGTCATAAGATTCATATATTTCTCCACGAATTTCGGCAGCATCTTTGCGCAGTTCTTCAAATACGTAAAGTTTTCTGACGTAAAGTCAATAAAACTACATATTTGAAGAACAAAGAGATAAAACCAAAATTATAAGTAGAGATATATATAAATCACATGTCAACAAGTAACATACTTGATATCCCCAAACTGTCAATATGACAATCCAAGATGTTACATGTGCAAATCTATGCCTTCATATTTAAATACTAAGAATTATTGCAAACTTACTGCGAAGATGCAATATCTTCAAAGTACACAAAATAGGATGGGCATAGTTACACATGTAACCTCTCAGACGGGTATTTGAATTGTTCCCACTTTTTTATGAGATAAATAAATATAAAAACAATAACCAGGTGTAGGAAGGGAAATTTTGAGATGCCACATGGCAAAATCTCACAAAAGTATGGACCCCACTTAGAGATAAAATTATATAATCTCTAAAATAGCTAATAAATTGCTTGTGGGGCCCCTTTGAGGGATTATTCTCAAAAATTAATTATCTTTAAATATGGATAATTATTCAAAAAATAAAGAATTATCTATAACTTGTGATAATTATCTCAAGAGTTTTTAGATGAATTATCTTTAAATATTGATAATTCTTCAAACAAATAGAGAATTATCTACAACTTGTGATAACTCTCTCAAGAGTTTTAAATCTAGAGAGCTCTATCCTCCCAACATCTATAAATAGGGTGGCTCTCTCCTCATTCAAAAGACATGAAGTCTACAGAAGAAAAGAATCAAATTTCTGCTACTCTGAAGACTGAAGCTCTGAAGAACTTAAGCTCTGCTGTTCTGAAGATCTAAATCACTGAAGAATTGAAGTATTGCTGTTCTGAAGATCCAACAAGCCTTGAAGAATTGAAGACTAAAAATTGCATTCAAGATCTGAAGATTCAAACATCCAGTCTCTGACACGCTCTACAGCCCAGAGATTTACATCAAATACCAAAGTTTTCCAAGATCTTCAACAAGCACAAAAGCCGAAGACTTTTCCCCAAATCCAGCACAGATCTACACGTGGAATCCACCAGATCTACCACTTTATCTGCTTTTCGAGAAGTTTGGAAAGCCGAAAACCGATTTGGGATCAAGCTATTTTAGCCCTCAAATCAAAGATTTGTGAAGAAAAGAATCAAAGGAATCACAGAGATCTGTACCCTACATTATTTTTAATAAAAATACAAATTTATTTGTATTGGCACATCTGATCCGTTTGATTTCAAACGCAAAATTTGTGTATACAAATTTTTGGCACGCCCGGTGGGACCATCTCTGCCTTTCATCTCTTTTCGTCATCAAAGGAATTTCTGCAAGTTCAAAGTCAACATCCATGGCTCAAAGGTCAACATCGTCCAAGGCTACGCAGAAAGATATTGCTGAAAAGCCAACTGGATCTGATCCTAGGGCTCCGGTGTATCCTGGATTAAGTCTCAACACTCACGCAATTGGCGTGATTACTAGAAGTAGGGCAAAAGCTCTATCTCAACCAATTCAAGCGGTTACTGCTTTGCCAAAATCAATTCCAGTTTTTGGCACATCCAAAAACTCAGATTCCACCCATGAGGTTCAAAGAAAATTTAAGCAGTACAATAGTCTCAACAGCACCTTCATTACCAAATCCAAATACTTATTCATATAGTTATAACCATTGTTCTAGAACGACACCCAAAAACCCAAATGCTTTCTTAATCTCAGGCCTTCAACATATGAAATATTCTTAAAATAAAAACTAACACAATACAGTATTAACATGTGTGCATAATTGCAGTAAACATGGATAGAATATACACCACGGTTTCAAATGCATAGATCATTTGTCATCTCATGTACAAGAAGTTTTTTGTATGCAATAAATCATGTACCCATCGGAACCAATTTATTATTTGACAATAAATACTTAATCTTAATCTTAAGAAAACAAATTTGCATCCTCATTGATAAAGGCGCCGGCGGCTTGGCGACGAAGAACCGAGATGGTAGTTGGCGACGGCGGCGAGCGAACGAATGGCGGTGAGCGACCGGCGGCAGGCGAACGGCGGCGAGTGACCGGCGGCAAGCGAACGGCAGCAGGCGAACGGCGGCAGGCGAACGGCAGCAAGGGAAGCAAACCCCGACAATGAACAGCGATTTTTCGCGCAAAGAAGAAAACCCCAATCGCGCGAATTGGGGATTTATAGACTTTTAGCGGCGGTAATTAGTTACCGCCGCTAAAAGCCCATCTCGCGCGAGCAGATATAGCCTTTTAGCGGCGGTAACTAATTACCACCGCTAAAAACCCATTCCGTGAGAGGGCATATGGCCTTTCAGCGGCGGTAATTAGTTACCGCCGCTAAAAACCCATTCCGCGTGGCCTTTCAGCGGCGGTACCTAGCTACCGCCGCTACAAGGTCATCCCGGGCCATGTGGTATAACCTTTTAGCGGTGGTACCGCCGCTAAAAACCCAATCCGCGATCGAAGTATAACCTTTTAGAGGCGGTAATCAGTTACCGCCGCTAAAAAGGCATTATTACCGGTGGTAGTACCGCCAGTAAAAACACGCGCCAAACCTTCGCGCGAAAACTGAGTTGGCGCCATTCTTTTTTAGCGGCGGTATAAGTTTACCGCTGCTAAAGACTTGTTTCAACGGCGATACACATGTCTTCCGCCGCTTAAATGAAATTATGGGCTTTTAGCGGCAGTAATGGTCTACCGCCGCAAAAAACCCGCCGCTAAAGCTCTGCTTTTTTGTAGTGAGTGTTGGCAACAACTCTGCTGGTGCATATGGTAGTGGAGTGAAAACCCTCCTCATCCTAGCCTCTAGCTCCTCTCTTGTTCTCCTTACCCCTTAGTAAGGCGCTGCTATTTGTCCCAAGTTTGGGAGGTGCCACTGTTTCTGGATTCTAGGCAAAATGGTATGATCGCGCTAGCTGCACATAATTGACTGCCTGCAATTCTTGCCTCAAAGGCTCTTGCCCCTGGTTTCTGTTTCCTTGACCAGTTATTGGCCTCCTCTGCATGGCACTCTGTCCACTGCCATCATTTTTCCCTACCCTCACGGCGTCCTCGACCCTATCTGCCGTTAGGATCAGATCATTGAAGTTAGACATGCTCTGGCCCAGCAGCAAAGTGAAGAATGGCTGCCCCAGTGAAGCAATGAACAGGGATGTCATATCTTGTTCTATAAGAGGGGGTTGTACCAGAGTTTCCAGTTCCTTCCATCTCTTGGCATATTCTCGCATGGACTCCTGGCTCTTCTTTGCTAATCTCTGTAGTTCTGCCCTTGTCTATACTATCTGACTATTTAGACGATACTGCTGGATGAATACTACCGCTAAGTCGTTCCACGTCTTGATCTTGGTTTTATCCAGACTCAAAAACCAAGTAAGCTGCCCCGGTTAGCGACTTCTGAAAGAATTGCACCATTATTTTCTCCTCCTTAGCATATTGGCACATGTACCTAGAATAGGACTTTAAGTGGTTCAGTGGGCATCCGATGCCGTCAAATTGGTGCAACTCAGGGCATCTAAACTTGGTCGGGAGTTGAATATCTGAGAAGAAGCAGAGGCTTTCCGGGGTAACCTCATTCTGCAGCGTGCTTGGCTGTAACTATTTTAGAAGGTCCTCCCTCATGGTAGCCATCTGCACTTTATTTTCCTCCTTCATTGCGGCCAGCCTTTGCTCAAACTGGGCTTCCTGGGTCCTGTACCAGTCTTCCTCATCCTGCCCCAATTGGACAGGCATGAATTAATCCTGCAGTGGAGGGTGGGCAGCTGCTGCCATCGGAAACGAAGCTATTTGTGGTGGTGGTTGCGAGGGTGCCATCGGTGAAGGATGAACCGGGTACGGTGGTGGTGCTACCTCTGTTTGTGGTGGGAACTACAGCTGCTGGTGCTGTGGGTTGGGCTTACTTCAAGTCCCTCAACTCTACCATTACGTCCTGAATGATGACAGTCATGCTCTCAACCTTCTGTGTCAAGTCATCGACAACTTGTGTCTGACTAGACTCTGCCAGGTACTGGCCTGATGGGGTCTGATTCTCTTGTGGTTCCATTTCAAGCCTTTTCCTTGATCTTAGCAAGTATGAGCTCCTGGGAGCAATTTTGGTACCTGTTAAAACAATTAACAGGCATTAGTGCAGTTTTACACAACTTCATTTTGCAATTTTCTTTCTTTTTCTAATTGCACCTGTTTATCCATTTTTCATTTTTGTTGTTTTCTCTTTTTCGATTTGATTAAAACTGAAATTAACTTATCTGTTTTAGTTGCCCAAAAGCAACAAGGAAAGAGAACCTGATTTTTGGAAACTGATCTATTTTAGCTCCCCTAAGGCAACTGGAAGAGAGAACTTGACCTTTTTAGGAAACTGGTTTATTTTAGCTGCCCTAAGGCAACAGGGGGAGAGAACCCAAATTAGATGATCTATTTTAGCTACCCTAAAGCAACTAAGGAAGAGAACCCTATTTGGTTGAAACTGATATGTTTTAGCTACCCTAAGGCAACTAGGAGAGAGAACCCAGCTTTTTGAAACTGGTCTACTTTAGTCACCCGAAGGCAACTGGGAAAGAGAACCCGATGCATCTGATATATTTTAGCTACCTAAAGGCAACTGGGAAAGAGAACCCTATTTGGTTGAAACTGGTCTGTCTTAGCTACCCTAAAACAACTGGGAGAGAGAACCCGACTTTTTGAAACTGGTCTATTTTAGTCATCCAAAGTCTACTAGGAAAGAGAATCCAATGCATTTAATCTATTTTAGCTACCCGAAGGTAACTCAGAAAGAGAACCCTAATTACTGATCTGTTTTAGTTGCCCAAAGGCAACTGGGAAGGAGAACCCGATGAATTTGATCTATTTTAATCACCCGAGGGCAACTGGGAAAGAGAACCCGATGAATCTGATCCTTTTTAGTCACCCGAGGGCAACTGGGAGAGAGAACCCTATTGATCTGTTTTAGTCGCCTTAGCGCGACAAGGGAAGATGTAAGTGTGAAAACTCACACTCCTTATATGGCAAATGTTTGACAAATTATATCCTTTAATAATCTTCAAGATGTGCAGAATCAAAATATAAATTCTATGAATTTAGTAAAGAGGAAAGTGAGGCTGCCACACAGCTACCACGCCGCTGGTAGCTCAAGGAAATGTAAAGATTTCTAAAGAAAGAACATTTCGTAAAGGCACATGCAAGGAACAACGCCGCTGCCACTCCGCTGGCAGCGCATAAGTGAGATAGCACTTTGAAAGTAAAGCACGCGTACCAGCTTCGTAAGGCGACGCCGACACGCCGCTGGTAGCGCAGAGCAAGATTGAAGATCTACAAATCAGCTGTGCACATGCCGCGTTCCCTCCCACTAGCAGCACGATGGCAGCGCGCCCTTAACTGGGTCTTTTGGATTTGAGCGGGATTTGAGTTCGCTTCCAGCCGTCTACCCCGATCGCACCACGACGCCACCAGCGCTCGACGCGATCTGAGAATTCTTCTTTAAATAGACGAGCTGTATTCTTTTTGAAAAGACTTTTTTCTTTTGATTAATCTGTTGTGGATCTTGAGGTGATCAAGATTCATTCAATTGATCTTTAGAGAGTCGGTGATCGAGTGAGGGGGAGATCTGAGAGAGATCACCTGGAATTGAAGTTTGAGGATTCTTCTTCAGTTCGGAACTTCACTTGATCGGAAGATCTCCTGGATTGGTGATCGACCTTGTTTGATGCATAGGTGGATTCCTATTGCATTGGATCATCTCAGTGGACTCTGAGGTGATTGTCACGATCTGGACTGATCGTGAATTGCAGCTTGTGGATTCAAGCTGTGTTGCAGTTCGTGGATTCGAGCTGTGGATCTGGATTGATCGTCACTTGCAGCTTGTGGATTCAATCTGTGTTGCAGTTCGTGGATTCGAGCTGTGGATCTGGATAGATCGTCTATTGCAACTTGTGGATTCAAGTTGTGCTACAGTTCATGGATTCGAGCTGTGGATTGCTGTTGAGTGAGTTCAATTGTAAAGGTTAAGTGTGTCTTCCTTTGTAATTGACTTTCATTCAATAGTGGAGATTTTAAGGGTTAGTCGCCTCATATAGACTCGAGGTTTTTCCTGGATCTGGATTCAGGTTTCCTCGTATAATTTCTGTGTGTATGTTTCCGCATTGTTAAGTTCTTAATTGTTGTAGATCGTGGACCTTTAGAGTAGTCCTCTACTCTTTTCAGAAGAGAACCTTCATTATGAGGGGTTTTGGTTGAGCTCAGTATCATGGGGTTGGACCGCATCGACTCTCCACAGGGGGTGAGCTAAAAAGCAGCACCTGGGCTTACCTCCACCAATCTCCAACTCACCCGTCGGCGGTTTCGGCGCCACCATTTTGGACTGCAAAGGGTCTCTGCAGGGGGTAAGCTAAAAAGCAATACCCAGATGTTCCTCAACCAATCTTCGACTCACTCATCGGGGGCTTCAGTGCCACAAATTTTTCGGTAAGCAATACCTGGACTCTCCTCAGCCAATCTCCGACTTATCTGTCGGTCGCTTTGGTGCCTCAACTTGGGGTACGCAATACCAGGACGCTCCTCAGCCAAACATGACTCACCCGCCGCCGGCCTTGGTGCCCCAAATTCTTCGGTAAGCAATACCCGGACTCTTCTCATCCAATCTCCGACTCATCTATTAGTGGCTTCAATACCACAACTTGGGATACGCAATACCAAGACGCGCCTCAGCCAAACTTGACTCACCCGTCGGCGGCCTCGGTGCCCCAAATTTTGGATTGTTAGATCCGGCTGGACCGAATGATCTTTTTTTTTTTTTGGAAATTAAGTAATGTATTCCAAAAGTGTGAAATGAACAAGAAGGCACAACAGCCTCACAAAATACAAGAGCCCCAGCCCAACCAAACTAGTGGGTGGACGGCAACTTTACACCAAGATGTACAAGTACTCTGAAAATACAATCATGAAGCTAGGGAAACATGACGGAAATATGACCAGAGCTAACAAAAATGGGAGTTAAGACCCCAGTTCAATGCCACCTGCCTATGGACGTCATTATTGCTCATAATGAATGCGTGTCCAGAGATTCTGTGGGAGATGTCCTGGGGTATAAACCTACTGATTTCATCTGGAGTTAAAGCTGAGCTTTTGAACACCCTCCAATTTCTCTCACACCATATATGATATATAGCCGCTGCAAGTGACAGACGCCTCAATAGATGAAGTGGAGACTTGGAAGTCCAAGACCGTGCACCTTTCTCAATTATCAGATTCAAAGAAGAGCTTGCGATAGCAATGTTCAAGTAGTTCTTACTCAAAGAAGAGCTTGTGATGCCTAAACCTCATGATCAGTGGAGTAAAGCTGAATCTGATCTATGTGGATGGAACAACAAGGCAATGAATGCCTTATTTTGTGCTGTAAGTGTTGAGGAATTTAGGAGAATTTCCTCATGTGAAGTCGGTAAGGAAGCTTGGGACATCCTTGAGGTCAGTCATGAAGGAACCTCAGCTGTCAAGCTGTCTAGACTTCAAAGACTTACTACATCTTTCGAAACTCTATACATGAAAGATGATGAGTCTTTTGATGAATTTTATGCTAGACTCTCGGATATTGTTAATTCAAGTTTTAACCTTGGAGAAAAGATCTCTACATCTAAGGTTGTTAGAAAAATCTTGAGATCTTTGCCTGAAAAATTCAGACCAAAAGTTACTGCCATTCAAGAGGCAAAAGATGTTGATACCATGAGAATTGAAGATCTAGTAGGATCTTTACAGACTTATGAGCTAGATCTGAATATTCCTAAAAGAAGTAAAGGAATAGCTCTAAAATCTGTAAATAATGAAGAATCAGATAATTCTGAAGTAGATATGGATGAATTAATTCTCTTAGCTAAAAAATTCAAGAGAATGTTTAAAAAGAGACAATCTAATACTCTGTCATCCATGGACAGATCTAATAGAAGATCTGATAAGAAAATTTCTTATCTAAGAAAGGAGAAGAAATTTTCTCAGAATGATGAAGTTCAATGTTATAAATGTAGAGGATTTGGACATGTTGCTTCTGATTGTCCCTCAAAGGATAAAAAGAAAAAGACAAATTATCAGGTTACTTGGGATGATAGTAATACTGATAATTCTTCACAATCAGATGAGGATATTTCTGCTAATTTTACTGCTTTCAATTCCTTTTACTCATCTTCTTCTGGTAGTTCAATCTCTGGCATTGCAGGAGATAGTAAAGAGACCTTATCAGATGATGAAGAAGAATTACAAGAAGCCTACAATCAGCTATATAAGGAATTCAATAGAGCTCAGAAGAAAGTCAAGAAACTGAGTAAAAAATTGAAGGAATCAGAAACAGAGAAAAATAAAGCTCTTGCAGAAATAGATTCAATAAACAAGAAGTTACTTGAAAGACATGCCAAAGAAAATTTTCTGGTAACTTCTTTGATTGAAAAAACTGAAAAATTAAAAGAAAAGGAAGCTCAGATTTCTGCACTTCAAGGTAAAGTTATTGAACTTGAGAAAGTTTCAAATTCAATTCAATCTAATGCTTCAAATTTTTCTGCAGGAAATCATCAAATTGATGAGGAATCAACTTCAAAGGAAGTTCCTGAGAGCTCAAATTCTGCTGAAAAGAGAATGAATGTAAGTAATCAAAATAAGGAATTTTCATAGAAAAATTCTGCTGGAGAAGTAAGCTCAACAGGTAAATCTTCAAAATCTGAAAAATCTAAATCTGTATAGTTTAGAAATACTGTCAAATCTGGAAATTTTGATTCTTCTGAATATAGATTCATACCTGTGTGCCATCATTGCAATAAAAAGGGTCATATAAGACCAAAGTGTCATGTTTTGCATGGTTTTCCCAAGGGATATTTTGACAGTAAGAGGAAAGTAAATCAAAGTCAGTCCTTGGATTTATATAACAGATTTGATTCCTTGATAAAATTGACTGAATCATTAAATAAGGAAGTTACAAATCTGTCAAAGAAACTTCCTTCAAAATCTCAAGTTGTTGATGAAGGGACTTCTCAGAAAACACATGACAAACAGATTTGGGTTAGAAAAGATTCCTTAGTTGCAAATGTGGTTCATATAGCTTTGAAAGTTCATGATGTCAACATGTGGTACTTGGATAGTGGTTGTTCAAGACATATGTGTGGACATAAGTCTATGTTTAGTACCTTTGAAGAATATTTTGGTGGAAGTGTAACATTTGGTGATGGAAGCACTTCTCAAGTCAAAGGTAAAGGAACAGTAACTGGTCCTAATGGAGTTTGTCTAAAGAATGTGTTATTTGTATCTGGTTTGAAGGCAAACTTAATTAGTATTAGCCAGTTATGTGATTCAAGATTGTTTGTCAACTTTACTAGGAAAGAATGTAAAACTTTGGATAATTCTTGTAGAACTGTTCTTATAGGTGTAAGAACAAGTGACAATTGTTATGGAATCATTGGAAACAATGAAAGCTCTTTAAAATCTTCTGTATGCAATGAAATTGATTTGTGGCATAGAAGACTTGGTCACATTAACTATAGAGATTTGTCAAAAATCTCTAAGTTTGAATTGGTTAGAAGAATTCCCAAGTTTGGGAACAAGAAAAAGAAAGGAATGTGTGGTCCTTGCAATCAAGGAAAGCAAATTAAAGCCACACACAAGAAAACCAACATTGTAGGAACCTCTAGACCTTTAGAACTGATTCATATGGACTTGATGGGACCTACAAAGACTGAAAGTCTTGGAGGAAAGAGGTATATCTTTGTTGATGTAGATGACTACAGTAGATACACCTGGGTAAACTTTCTAAGAGAAAAATCTGAATGTTTTGATTGCTTTAAACAATTGTGCTGTCAAATTCAAGTTGAAAAGAACTTGCAAATATGGAGGATTGTTAGAATAAGATCTGATCATGGGACAGAATTTGAAAATCAGATGTTTTCCAAGTTCTGTGAAGAACAAGGAATTAAACATGAATTTTTTGCTCCTAAGACTCCACAACAAAATGGAGTTGTGGAAAGGAAGAATAGAGTTTTGCAAGAAATGGCTAGAACCATGATGATAGCCAAGAAAGTGTCAACAAAATTCTGGGCTGAAGCAATAAATACTGCCTGTTATATAAGTAACAGAGTATATGTCAGATCTGGGTGGAAACAAACTCCTTATGAAATTTGGAAAGGAAAACAGCCAAACTTGAAATATTTTAGAGTGTTTGGAAGTAAATGCTATATCTTAAGGGACAGAGAAAATCTAGGAAAATTTGATTCTAGAAGTGATGAAGGAATTTTTCTAGGATATTCTTCTTCAAGTAGAGCATACAGAGTTTTTAACTTGCAAAAATATGTTGTAATGGAGTCTATTAATGTGTTAATAGATGATGAAGGAATTGACTGTGAATTTTTGCAAGTTGTAGACGAAGAGGATGAAATCAGAGATGCTTCCTCAAGCAATGAAGTTGTTCCTCTGACAAAAACTCTCAAAGACCACCCAACTGAGTAAATTGTTGGAAATATTTCAGATGGAGTAAGAACAAGACATCAATTACATAATGAGGTAAGATTTTCTTCGTATCTATCTCAATTTGAGCCAAAATCTTATAAAGATGCCTTGTTGGATGAATCTTGGTTAAATGCTATGCATGAAGAACTAAACCAATTTACTAGAAATAATGTATGGGAATTGGTTGAAAGACCCTCTGATCTGAATGTGATAGGAACCAAATGGATTTTTAAGAACAAATCTGATGAGAATGGGATTGTAACCAGAAATAAAGCTAGGCTTGTTGCTCAGGGATACACCCAAGTAGAAGGCATAGATTTTGATGAAACCTTTGCTCCTGTAGCTAGGTTAGAATCAATCAGATTACTTTTGTCTATTGCATGCTATTTGAAGTTTAAACTGTTTCAAATGGATGTTAAGAGTGCATTTTTGAATGGATATCTGAATGAAGAGGTTTATGTAGACCAACCTAAAGGATTTGAGGACACAAATCATCCTAAACATGTTTATAAGCTGAACAAGGCCTTGTATGGACTCAAACAAGCTCCTAGAGCTTGGTATGAGAGACTCACCTCTTTCTTACTTGAATCTGGTTTTATGAGAGGAAATGTGGATAAAACTCTCTTTATTCAAAGAGAGTCCAAGCATATTTTGATTGCTCAAATCTATGTTGATGACATAGTGTTTGGATCTACTTCTGAAAATCATGCTCACTCCTTTGGAGACTTAATGAAGAGTGAATTTGAGATGAGTATGATGGGTGAACTGAATTTTTTCTTAGGACTTCAGATTTATCAATCTCAACAAGGGATTTTTTTCTCTCAAGCAAAATATGCTAGAAATCTAGTCAAGAGATTCAGTTTAATTCATGCAAAACATGCTAGGACTCCTATGAGTACTAGCTTAAAGCTTGGAAAAGATGAATCTGAGAAGGATATAGATCCTACCTTGTACAGAGGAATGATTGGAAGTCTTCTGTACTTAACAGCAAGTAGACCTGATATAAGTTTTAGTGTTGGAGTTTGTGCAAGATATCAGGCTAATCCTAAAGAATCTCATCTAAATGCTGTGAAAAGGATTATAAAGTATGTAAATGGAACTGTTGATCTGGGAATTTGGTTCTCCAAAGAAACAAACCCATATCTTATTGGATACACTAATGCTGATTGGGCTGGGTGTATGGATGATAGAAAAAGCACCTCTGGTGGTTGCTTTTATATGGGTAATAACCTCATTGCTTGGTTAAGCAAAAAGCAAAACTCAGTTTCACTGTGTACAGCTGAAGCAGAGTACATTGCTTCAGGAAGCAGTTGTACTCAACTAATTTGGATGAAACAAATGCTATCTGATTATGGTTTAGATCAGGACCAAATGATTCTCTTCTGTGACAATCAAAGTGCCATAAATATTTCCAAAAATCCTGTTCAACACTCAAGGACTAAACATATAGACATCAGGCATCACTTTATAAGAGAGTTAATTGAAGACAAAACTGTTATGATTGAATATATATCTACTGAAAAACAGTTAGCTGATATTTTCACTAAACCTTTAGATCAGAACAGATTTGAAACTCTTAGGAAATCCCTAGGAGTATGCTCTCAAAACTGAAAATCAGGTTCTGTTTTGAGTTAATTTAGATGTAAAATGATTTACATGTCTGTTCAAAATGAATTTATGTGTTCTTGATACTAAATTCTTAATTCAGGAAGCTTGAGTCTATGCATATTGACAGAAATGTTGTGTTCTCAACTATCAGTTTTGTCTTACACACCTTTGTGTATTGAAGTTTATTGTGTGTTGAAGCTTGGGATCTATAGGCTATCACCTTTATGAAAAGAAAAGTTTTGGAAATGGCTACCATAGAGATTAGAGTGAAAGCCACTGTAATTCTCAAAAAGAAAAAGAGAAAGAAGGTATATTCTTGGAATGAACTGTAAACTCAGGTTTTTTAAGGGTCAATGCCTTCTACAAAAAGAAAAGAAAAAGAGATCAGAAAAGGCTACCTATCTCTGATGTGCGAAAGCCACCAAAATGAAGTTTGGGGTATGTCTATACTTTCCAAGTATGATTACACTAAAATAGCCTTCCATATGCAAAAAGTGTAAAAGTCAAAAATATTTCACACACTACACAAGCAATGTTTCATTAATATGCGTGTGTGCTCAATATCTTGAAGAAAATTTATAGTATGAGAAACGATGAAGGAAATTTTGTGTCACATCTGAATTAACCTTGATAGGTTCTTCATGATCAGTTTTGTGATAAGTACTTCTTAGATTGAATAAAAGTTGATTATCTGGATGATTTTTAGTTTAGTTAAAATCTTAGCTTTGTGTTTAGATGTATGAGTTTTTCATGACGAATAGTTCAAACTCTTTTTATAAATTTTTGCCTTGTGAGTGTGTTTTTTCTTGTTTGTGCATGTGCACCTTCTACGTCACTAGAAGCGTGCCGGTAGCCTTCTCCTTTCTTCATGCTTTGGCACCTGCCCTGTTAAACGTCGCCGGATGCACGCTGGCAGCGTGTTCTTTTTGTCTATAAAAAGGTGAAATCTGTTTCATTTTTTTTACCTCTGTTTTTTTTTTCTTACCTGCGGTTCTCCTCGCTCCTCGCGTCGTGGTCATTCTTTGCCTTCGTGCTTACCTTTCGTCACCTTGTCCACTGTTCAGGTAAATTTTTTTTACTGTCGTCGTCTTGCTACTTCATTTTCTTCTTCCTATTACAGTGTTCTTCTCTCGTTCTTCTAAGTTAGGGTTTGGTAGATTGTTCTGCCATTAGGGCTTTGTCGAGCTTTGCTTGTGTTCTTCTCTCTTGTCTATTTTTTTTTCATCATGCCTCCCAAGAAGAAGTCTAGAACTGATTCTCCTTCCACCTCTTCTCCTCTAGTAAGAACCTCTCCGGTTGTCTCTTCTCCACCGGTGAGACCCCCATCCCCTTCACATTCCTCTGAACCATTCCTTGGAAATGGTTTGTCTGATTTTAATGAGTTCTTCAAGCACAGGCCACTCCTCTTGGAAAGAGCCATTAAGCTTGATTCCTTTGCTGACTCTCCTCTCTTCTCATTGTTTTCGGACAATGGTTGGAAGAAATTTGCTTTGATAAGTGGTTTTGCATATCCTGACCTGGTTCGAGAATTCTATTCGAACCTCCATCATCTTCATCTTGCCAATCAAGGCTTTGTCAAAGCCTATGTCAGGGGCATCTCTTTCGACTTCTCGAAAGATCTTATCTCTTCTCTTCTCGAACTGCCCCTTGTTGATTCTCCGTCCTTTGACTTCTTTGATTCTCACTCTGATCCTCCCATGGAGTCAATCATTTCTTCTCTGATTGTTCAGGGTGCTCCCACCTCCATAAAAAATAAGCCAAACTATCTTCCTCATGGCTCTCTTCAAGATCTTCTCATGATCTTGAATCTGTTTGTTTGTGCCTCTCTTGTTCCCTCAGATCATCATTCTGAGATTTCTCACTCTAGAGCAAGACTCCTTCATGCTCTCTGGAACAGAGACAGTGTCTGTCTTCCGTCAATCATCTTCAATCAAATCCTTCAGTCTCGGAATTTAAAATCCAAGACTGCTGCTCTTCCCTTTGGGATTTTCATCTCTTTCATGTGCATTCACCAAGGGATCCTACCTGATCCTGTTGAATTGATCATTCATCCCAAACCTCCCATTGATGCCTCCACTCTCACCCGAAGCAAACGAGCAAATCCTTTTCGGGTGGCTTCTTCTGAGCCGTCTTCTTCTCAATCCTCCTTGTCCAGTTCTGATGCTATGGCAATCCTGGACAAGTTGAATTCCATGCAAGCCTCCCAGGAGGCTTTCAATTCTGAGGTAAGGGCTCACATGCTCATGATGAGCATGTTTAAATCAGAGACCCAAGAGAAGCTGGAGAAGCTTGCAAAGGATGTTGATTTTGCCTGTGGCGAAGTGCAAAGGGATGTTGCTGCTCAGCAACGAATGCAAAATGAAGCTGATCATTTTCTGAGCAGCATTCGAAGAACTCAGCTAGAGATAGATCACAAACTATGCTGGCTGCACTCCTGGTCCCAAGATGCATACCGACATTATTCCAGAACTTGGGATCCGAAACCTCCTTCCAGAAAGGGGGAGTCATTTTGATGATGTTGCTGCTGGTTGTTGGTTGCTGCTGGTTGTTGGTTGATGCTGGTTGTTGTTGATGCTGGTTGTCAAGTCTTTGTTTTTGTTTGTTCTGCTGGTTTTTGGGTTTTCTGAAAGTAGGTTTACGGGGGAGTTTTTTGTTTGGTTGGATGTGTATATATTTGCTGAAAAATGTATATTTCTTCTGAATACTGTATATTTTCTCTGAACATGAATGAAATTCTGAATTCTCCTTTATCATGGTGTTTTGAATGTTTAAATGGAATTCAATATCTGAATTTGATAATAAGAACTGTTGTAAGTTTGTTGTCAGGCATTTGCCAAGGGGGAGATTGTAAGTGTGAAAACTCACACTCCTTATATGGCAAATGTTTTACAAATTATATCCTCTAATAATCTTCAAGATGTGCAGAATCAAAATATAAATTCTATGAATTTAGTAAAGAGGAAAGTGAGGCTGCCACACAGCTACCACGCCGCTGGTAGCTCAAGGAAATGTAAAGATTTCTAAAGAAAGAACATTTCGTAAAGGCACCTGCAAGGAACAACGCCGCTGCCACTCCGCTGGCAGCGCATAAGTGAGATAGCACTTTGAAAGTAAAGCACGCGTACCAGCTTCGTAAGGCGACGCCGACACGCCGCTGGTAGCGCAGAGCAAGATTGAAGATCTACAAATCAGCAGTGCACATGCCGCGTTCCCTCCCGCTAGCAGCACGATGGCTGCGCGCCCTTAACTGGGTCTTTTGGATTTGAGCGGGATTTGAGTTCGCTTCCAGCCGTCTACCCCGATCGCACCACGACGCCACCAGCGCTCGACGCGATCTGAGAATTCTTCTTTAAATAGACGAGCTGTATTCTTTTTGAAAAGACTTTTTTCTTTTGATTAATCTGTTGTGGATCTTGAGGTGATCAAGATTCATTCAATTGATCTTTAGAGAGTCGGTGATCGAGTGAGGGGGAGATCTGAGAGAGATCACCTGGAATTGAAGTTTGAGGATTCTTCTTCAGTTCGGAACTTCACTTGATCGGAAGATCTCCTGGATTGGTGATCGACCTTGTTTGATGCATTGGTGGATTCCTATTGCATTGGATCATCTCAGTGGACTCTGAGGTGATTGTCACGATCTGGACTGATCGTGAATTGCAGCTCTTGGATTCAAGCTGTGTTGCAGTTCGTGGATTCGAGCTGTGGATCTGGATTGATCGTCACTTGAAGCTTGTGGATTCAATCTGTGTTGCAGTTCGTGGATTCGAGCTGTGGGTCTGGATAGATCGTCTATTGCAACTTGTGGATTCAAGTTGTGGTACAGTTCGTGGATTCGAGCTGTGGATTGCTGTTGAGTGAGTTCAATTGTAAAGGTTAAGTGTGTCTTCCTTTGTAATTGACTTTCATTCAATAGTGGAGATTTTAAGGGTTAGTCGCCTCATATAGACTCGAGGTTTTTCCTGGATCTGGATTCAGGTTTCCTCGTATAATTTCTGTGTGTATGTTTCCGCATTGTTAAGTTCTTAATTGTTGTAGATTGTGGACCTTTAGAGTAGTCCTCTACTCTTTTCAGAAGAGAACCTTCATTATGAGGGGTTTTGGTTGAGCTCAGTATCATGGGGTTGGACCGCATCGACTCTCCACAGGGGGTGAGCTAAAAAGCAGCACCTGGGCTTACCTCCACCAATCTCCAACTCACCCGTCGGCGGTTTCGGCGCCACCATTTTGGACTGCAAAGGGTCTCTGCAGGGGGTAAGCTAAAAAGCAATACCCAGATGTTCCTCAACCAATCTTCGACTCACTCATCGGGGGCTTCAGTGCCACAAATTTTTCGGTAAGCAATACCTGGACTCTCCTCAGCCAATCTCCGACTTATCTGTCGGTCGCTTTGGTGCCTCAACTTGGGGTACGCAATACCAGGACGCTCCTCAGCCAAACCTGACTCACCCGCCGCCGGCCTTGGTGCCCCAAATTCTTCGGTAAGCAATACCCGGACTCTTCTCATCCAATCTCCGACTCATCTATTAGTGGCTTCAATACCACAACTTGGGATACGCAATACCAAGACGCGCCTCAGCCAAACTTGACTCACCCGTCGGCGGCCTCGGTGCCCCAAATTTTGGATTGTTAGATCCGGCTGGACCGAATGATCTTTTTTTTTTTTTGGAAATTAAGTAATGTATTCCAAAAGTGTGAAATGAACAAGAAGGCACAACAGCCTCACAAAATACAAGAGCCCCAGCCCAACCAAACTAGTGGATGGACGGCAACTTTACACCAAGATGTACAAGTACTCTGAAAATACAATCATGAAGCTAGGGAAACATGACGGAAATATGACCAGAGCTAACAAAAATGGGAGTTAAGACCCCAGTTCAATGCCACCTGCCTATGGAAGTCATTATTGATCATAATGAATGCGTGTCCAGAGATTCTGTGGGAGATGTCCTGGGTTATAAACCTACTGATTTCATCTGGAGTTAAAGCTGAGCTTTTGAACACCCTCCAATTTCTCTCACACCATATATGATATACTACCGCTGCAAGTGACAGACGCCTCAATAGATGAAGTGGAGACTTGGAAGTCCAAGACCGTGCACCCTTCTCAATTATCAGATTCAAGGAAGAGCTTGCGATAGCAATGTTCAAGTAGTTCTTACTCAAGAGGGAGCTCCAAATGTTGTTACTGTACTGAAAATGGAAGAACAAGTGGTCAATCAATTCATTATCCCTTTGGCATAGAACACATACCGCACCTTGGAGCATGCCCCACCTCAGCAGCCTATCCTTTGTAAGCAGTCTCTTCTTAATTGCCAGCCATAACACAAACGCATGCCTGGGAATGTTGGATGAGTACCATACTAACTTTGTCCAAGTAACTGTAGACCGCCCTGCTTCCAAAGCTTTATACGTGGATTTGATCTCATAGAGGCCTGTAGGGGATATTGTCCAAACAATTTTGTCATTCTCACCTGAATTAGGCCTTGAGAGATCCTGCAACCTTGACCATACTTCCATCAGGTCCATGGAGTTTGCCATCGGTATATCCCAATCATCATTGTGGATTATTTCATGCACCATAGCTGTATCTGACAAGCCAAAATCGTAAATCAATCTCCTTCCATACCTTGGGACTAAAAGACCTAGGGGGTGCCAGTTGTCGAACCAGATTGAAGAGTCTCTGCCATTGTTAATGTAGTGCTTTATAAACCTGGACGCATCATTCCTTAGTTTAAGAATTTTCCTCCACCCCCATGAAGCTGTTGTAATGTCCCAGATCCGAGTTACGTAGAGAAAACCATAACTCATCTCCGGAGGTTAATATATAACACAGGATCGCAATATCAGAGTGAAGGAAAAGCATGAATGCAACAATAACTATATAATCAAAGAGCTAAAATAATCCCAAACTAAAATAGTAAATACAAAATACAACTCTACACTCACATAACCGAGCAACTACCCGTAGGTAAGTCCTCTCCAAGAGTAGCTGAAAACAAAGCAAACAATACGGAATGAGATACGAATATCCCAGTAAGCAGCACATGCATGCATAAATACATTTTGCATAGTTATAAAACATGAATCGAATAATACACAGGTAACGATGGCGATAACACGATTAATCCGACTAATCCCACAATAATATAACAGATAAAGATGATATAGCTCATGAAATTGAACATGTAAGCCAGTTTGTAATATCGATGTCAACTAATTTGAATATTCACGAAATCCAATGTAATCATAAACATCGTCTCGATGAAATCCATTTATTTCAAAACAACCCAATAGATATTTCTCAAATCAAAACATCTTTAATGAAATCATAATTTTCAGAAAAGCTGAGTGTATATCATGGGCCACTCAGAACCAATGGGAGTGTTTATCATGGGTCACCCCGGACCAATTGGAAATACAATCACCGATAAAACCAAATCATCAAGGCCAATGTCATGTAATTCACTTATATTGGGTAATTCAGCATGCCAGAGCGACATCCAAGCCTCCTGGAACACAGTCCGGTCAACATAGACTCGGTACTCTGAAATGACTGCCTACCAAGGAACTTTGTCATCCAATGCTGGTCTATTCCGGGTTTCGGCATTGACAACCCGGCCTACCAAGGATCACGGGCTGCTCTACCCTAGTCATGGCAACACTCATGGCCATGCAATTACAGCAATAAAGTCAACACATCACATTACTAAGCTTAGACTCTAGATCTAGGACAAGCTAGACCAAAACAAAACACTCAACACATAAACCAACCTCTGGTAACAAATAGACCAACCTTTGGTCACAATATACCAACCTCTGGTAGCAAATAGACCAACCTCTGGTCGCAGATATATCAAAAACAAATCATCTTTATCATGGGTCATTCAGGACCAAAACAATACTCTATGGAACTCCACATGCATATTCAAACCAAAGAACAATATTCAAACCAATCGGTGTAAACAAACAACTCATGGAAACCACTTTTATAAATTCAGCCCAGCATACTAAATTAGATAACAACTCAATTTATGTGGTATCACAAGCTGAAATTCAGTAGTAAGACATGTATTACAAAATATCTGAAATCAGAAAAAGTTCTACTCTAATAGTTTTAATAAAGCTTTCTAAATTCTTTTCCTAATATTCATTACTAAGGCTTTTTATTCAACTACTTGAAATTGTTGTAAAAGTTCATTAGTTAACTTTGCAAATCCATAATCAACTCTAAGAAATTCTGAAATAATAATTAACATGTGAATGCCTAATTTGGAGTTGTTAAGAAGATCCTCAACAACTCCCTAATAAGTTCTAATATATATCTTATATTTAATCTCACTTTAAACCACCAGCTAATGCTCTCTCCAGCCACCTGGCCACATTTATTTTGCTGTCCTACGGTAGAAATTTGGTTTAAGAACTAGAATTTATTAGATATGAAACTCAGATACACTAACTACCACTAGTCTTATTGGAAAAATACCTTAATTTCAACCATTTAATCACTTAATAGTCTCCAAATAATTATTGGTGTAAATTCCTTAAGTTTATAATCACTTCTAATCAATGCTAACCTCTTAATGAAGCTTTTACATAGGTTTTTGAACAACTAAAAACCAAGAAAACCACCTCAGGATAACAATTCTCACTTTACGAAATTATTGGGAGGGTGCGCTAACTTCGGGTCAGTAGGCGGCACTGGGAGGCAATTGGCGCACCCAAGAAATGAACTACCGCTGAGTGCCGTCGAGTACTGTCAGTAAGCGGCACTCAGTGCATACCCCCTGAATTTCTCGACAGTTGTTTCAAATCTCTGTTAGCTCGAGTTCAATATGATTGACTTAAATTTAAGCTTCTACGAAGACAAATCCAAACTCCTAACACCTCTAACAGTCATTTAAAATCAAATTGGATTTAATTCTATTGGGATCATGCTTCGAATCGAAAAACTAACTCGTAAAACCAATTTCAGTCGTTGATAACAAATCACAGCATATAATCTCAATTTAACTCATGCATTCGGCTTCAAAACTCGGAGGAAATCTAGTGCTACTTACCTGATTAGATGAACAATTCTTCTATCTCCAATTCTCTGATCCAAAACACCTCCGAAAGATCAAAACCCAGAGACTGGCTGTCTTCTGATTCAACACCAATACCCGAACTGATCAGATCTGAAGTAAAACCTTGCTTCACACTTAAATTGGCTCCCAATTGACGAATTTAACTAATCCTACCTGATCTCTTGAAGATCTGAGCCTGAGATGATCGCACCTTCTCAAATCCTCAATCGCTGAGATTCTCTGATCAGCAATTACTTCTCCTCCACTTAATTCCAACCTTCTCCAACTCAAGCAAACCCTCAAAACCCTTGCCTTTCTCCACTGCTTCACGAATCTCCCTTCATATTTGATCGACCAAACCCTAATTCAACCCAACAGGGACCTATTTATAGGCCGATGGTTGATGCTCAAATCACTTAACCTCTTCATGATCCCCTGTATACTCACCTACACCATTTCTTTACATGGTCATCCTCTTAACCATTGGATTAAGGACTTGTAACTCCACCAATAGCCTACACTAGCACCATAATTTTAATTAAAGCACTTAAATTAAGATATATTATTATTAATTATCTTGCTGTAAAATATAACAACTACTTATCTTAAGTAACACCTCTTTTCAGTAAATCTCCAAAATTTCCATAATACCCTTGCTTGCTACACCACCGAACCACCAAACCCCAACCGAGGAACTTAATAACCGATTTATCATTTTTAATAATTCCTTATGTCTAAGTTTTGAAATTTTCCTCTAAATAATTTCCTTTCTCCATTTTCTGAAATTTTCACTAATTAAATAAATTAACAAACATAAAATCCAATATTTAATTTTATTAAAAATTCGGGATTTTAGAGCTGTAGATGGAATTGGTACACTCCAGAAATTTCTACCTCTGAGCAAGTTACTATCCACCCACCGAGCCCACATGTTATCGGCTTTGCTCCCCACGAGCCATGCTTGTCTCAACACAGCACATTCATTCCAAAGGTGAAGGTTCAGAACCCCTAGGCCACCTTGAGCTCTAGGAGAGCAAACATGATCCATTTAACTTTGCTTGCTTTAGCTTCTTGATTAGAAGCAGACCAAATAAAATGCCTACAGATTCTCTCCATCTTGTATATTACTTCCTTAGGTAAAATATACACTGACATCCAATAGACTGCAATGGAGAATAGGATTGACTTAACCATCAACAACCGGCCTGCATAGGATGAGTGCCTACCTTGCCAGGATGCCGTTCGTGCAATCAGCTTCTGTAGCAGTGGTTCACAGTCCAGGGTTGTCAAACGTGAAGAAATGAGGGGGAGCCCCAAGTACCTTACGGGGGCTTGACCTTCCTTGAATCCCAACTCCTGAATAATTCCAGTTTTGGTCTGATCCGAAATGCCAGCAGTGAAGACGACACTCTTTTCCCTGTTAATATATAGACCAGACATCCTACCAAAGAGAGAAAGGGCTGAAGTAATGCATTGGACTGACTTGAGATCTCCATGAGCAAACACAAAGAGGTCATCGGCGAAGCACAGTTGCTTGATAGGAGGCCGTGAGCACTTGGGATGATACTGGAAATTCACTGCTATCCTATCTTTCAATACCTTGTCAAACAACTCCATAACAAGAACAAACAGGTATGGCGAAATAGGGTTGCCTTGCCTAAGCCCCTTGCGCCCCTTGAAGAATCCATCCATACTGCCGTTGATCATGACGGAATAAGTAGTGGTACTGACGCATTCCATGATCCAACTGATAAAACGTTGTGGGAACCTGAAGCCTTTCAAAACCTCCTCCACACATCTCCAATCAATAGAGTCAAATGCATTTTTGATATCGATCTTAAGGGCACACTGGGGGGTGCCCTTATTTAGATGATAATTCCTGAATATCTCATGAGTAATGAGGACATTATCAATCATCCTTCTCTCTGGGATAAAAGCCTATTGGTGTCACCCTACCAGAGAAGCCACCACTTCCTTGAATCTGTTGGCTAAGATCTTCAAAATACATTTGTAGATGATATTGACGCATGAGATAGGCTGGAACTCATTGACTCGGGTAGGCTTACGTCCTTTAGGAACAAGTGTGATAATGGAGTGATTCACCTGCTTGAGAAGTTTCCCTGAAGAGAAGAAAGATTTGATGGCCAAGGTGATGTCTTTCCCGACTGTTAGCACCTGATTTTTGCACCCCAAAAAATGCAGAAAGTAAGAATTTTAATTAAAAAGTCAAACCCTGACGGGGCCAAAATTTAACTTTTTGGTCCAAGAATAATTGGCCATCAAACTTCATCTCATGGAAAAGAGCATTTCGACACGGTTCCAATGCAATTAAGTTTGCTGGAATCGGAATCCAGATGAGGAAGTTATGAGTCGGTAAAATTTTTGGGAGAGCGAAAGTTGACTTTTTGCTCAACCCCAATTCAACTGCCCATTTTGATCCCAGTAGATAGAGGGTTCCGAGCTAATTCCAACGACACTAAGTTTGCTAAAATCGGACGTCGGACAAAAAAGTTATGGGCAGTTGAAGTTTCAAGAAAACTGCCCATGTGGCAAAAGCAGCAACAAAAAGCAGAATAAATGAATAAAATAAATATTTAATAAAAATATCTTAATTTTTTAATAATATTTTAATAAAAATCTAAAGATTTTTTAATATTATAATCATTAAAATTGGAATAAAATCTGTTTAAAAATCAAATTTGATAAAAATTTCAAATCTAGCATTTTTAAAACATGCGTGACCGCATTTTAAGTGCGGTCAAGGCACGACCGCACTTAAAATGCGGTCATGGCCTTCTAGAAGCGGAACACGCGTCCCGTACGGCGCCAACTAGCGGATTCGGCATGTGGGCGACTCGACCACATTTGAAATGCGGTCGAGGCACGACCGCACTTCAAATGCGGTCACGAAAATTTTGCCTATAAATAGGCCCCCTCACCCCCATTTGAAGGAGGAGGAAGAAAGGGAGAGAAAAGAGAGAGAGAAAGAGAGTTCTGCCCAGTCGACCCCCTGCCTCTATGCAACTTCCATACCCAAACACTCTTTCTATACCCAAAATACCCCTAGACCCTTTTCTTTCTCTCTTTGTCGCTATTTTCAATATAAAGACCTTTGAAAACCCAATTTCTAAAATTGGAAAGGCTGCCGAGGTGCTGTCCACGTTAACCGGAGAATCTTAACACTTCAGAACAAGGTAATAATAGCACGGTGAGCTTTTCATTAGCTTTGTATTTAACATACTTTGTTATCAAAGTTCTCCAAAAAAGTCATTTTCTGACTGTTAAAAAGGCTGTTCTTTATTGTGTTTTCTAACTGATCTGCTTACTTGGTGCATACGAACGAGGCTCCTCGGGAGGGGAATTCCCCCATGAGAAACAACGGAAGAAGAGAGGATTCGTGTTAAGAAAAGTGTCTAATAAGACATTTTCGAATTAACCCCCTTTCATGTTCATTTACTTTATTTTAAAAGAGGGATTTTTGTCCTCTTCTAAGTCTAATGTACCCCATAATCTTTCCTTCTTTCCTTTATTGGTAAGATTCCCACGCATGCATGGCTTAAGCAGACAAAAAGAAGAGTTGAGATCTTTTCTTTTGGTGGAACACCGAAAAAAGAGGATTTTTGGGCCAAGAGAAAGAGCTTTGAACCACTTGGAGGTGTCGAAATTCCCCAAGAGGAGCTAGCGGACGGCAAAAAGGAGCAGCCGAGCGCATTCCGGCAATTGTCATGGCGTTTTTGGGAAATCAAGCCGAAACCGCACTTTTTGTGCGGTTTAGCCCCGACCGCATGGTAAATGCGATCAGATCTGTAAATAGCTTAAAAAATTAATTTTTCAACCCGGTTGGACCCAATCCGACCCGATTGAACCTTGCCTGAACCCTTTTGGCTTTTTGTGTCTCCCCAAGCCAATTTTGAGACTGTGGGCCTAACTAGGCCCACCAAGGCTTCGTGAGCCCTCCAATGGGGCCCACATCCAATCCGGCCCATCCAAGGCCTGTTTTGACAAATGGGCTAAAGGCCACTTGGTTAATTGCTTTTGGGCCAAATCCGAGCCCATTGGGCCCTAAAAGTTTTAACCCAGTAACCTTATAAATATTCAATAAATCTTTAAACCAAATAGCCAAAATCTAGTAAGGGTTACCCAATAACCCGAATTGGGCCTCGAGCTTGACTTAAGCCCAACCTGGATTCCAATGGGCCCTCCAACGGGGCCCATACCAGACCCACTTCATCAATTGATAAAAAGATAAAATCAAATAAAAAAGGGAACCCACACCCTCAGCGGTCCCCACCAGACCGAATTAATGTGCATGCTGGTCTAGGATTTGGGTGATAACTAAGTTGACTCAAACCAAGGAGACCCATGGGACCTGTCAGCCGACGGGGCAAGCTAGGGTGTCTTTGGACTTCCCTAGACGTAACCGAGAACTTGCTCATATCTCTAAAAAGCTGCAAACCAGAATAATTAGGCCCGGATAGGTGCCCCTTTTGTGTCTGCCTGCACTTCTCAGGCAGTGGCGACTCCAAATAGTCCTGAGGCATGCATCATTTTGCATGCACCTCGCGTGCGGCCGAAATCAGGTTCGCACACCGACCACATCCCAAGATTTCTTGAAGAACCCCGCTATGAAGCCGTCAGGACCTGGCGCCTTCTCATCTTTAAGTGAGAACATAGTTGATTTAATTTCCTCATCAATGATCTCTGACTGTAGCTTTTGGATCTGATCTTGGTCTAAGCTTCTATCGAACTCAGCCTCAAAAGGTTCCAGAGGACCATCACGCCCACCCAACAAGTTTTGATAATATTTGTCAATATGCTGCCTTATGAGGTACTAGTTGGTGAGCTGCATGCCATTATCATCATGCAGTTTAAGAATAGAATTAGAGGAGCGCTTGATTTGCATAGAGTTAAAGAAGAATTTGGAGCTTTGATCACCTTCCTTCATCCACTGTATTCGTGACTTTTGCCGATATTGAGCTTCCTCATCCCTTAATAAGGCAACAAGATCCCTCCTGAGCATCCTCTCCAAGCTAGAAAAATGAAGATCAGTAGGCTTATTATGCAATTCCTTCTGACAATATCGAGCTTGTCTCTTATTTCTCCCACCTTGGCTGAAGTATGGGAGAATTTCTTCTTATTGCTCCACTCCTTTAATCTACTTTTCAATTTTTGAGCTTGGAGACAAGTCGAAACATAGGCGTACCAGTAACTAATTCCCTCCACACATCAACAACGATGGGAAGAAAGTCATCCTTGGAAGTCCATAAGTTGAAGAATTTAAAAGGTCTATTATCTTTTACCATGTCTGAACAAACAGTAACAATTACTGGGCTATGATATGAAATTCCTGGGGAAAGGAACTCAGTCTCTGATCATTTAAACTGGCTGATCCAAGGCAAGTTGACCAACACTCGATCCAATTTACAGGATATTCGCCTTTGTCCATCACTCATATTACTCCACGTATGCACAAATCCTTTGTAACTCATTTCAATCAAGTAGCAATCTCCTATACAAGAGTTAAAGTCATGAACAACCGTGGTGTTAACTCTCTTCCCCCTACCTTTTCTGAAGCCTTTCGCACACAATTAAAATCTCCAATCAGCAACCATGGCCGATCCATTGAGCTTGACCTTAAACTTCTCCACAGTTCTCTTCTTTCCAAGCCATCATTGTCCCCATAGATGAAGGAAATAAAGCTTGATTTTCTAGAAGCCACAATCTCGATCAAGCAGTGGATTAACTGGTGTGACTCGAAAAGCTTGTAAACAGTGACTACAGTCGAATCAAAGCAAACCCAAATGCATCCCTTTAGCGCATGATCATAATTTGCCACCCAGCCCCAATTCGGGGAAATAACATTTTTTATAAAATCTGCATTCACCTTCCTCAATTTCGTTTCGACCAAACACAACATGTTAAGCCTTTGGGAAGTGATTAAACCCTTCACTTCCCTTTGCTTAGAGGGGTCATTCAGACCCCTAATGTTCCAGGAAGCTATCTTAAACATGGAGGGGCCACCAAATCTGAACCCCCACAGATACCATCTGTTCCAGAAGAAGCCAACTTATTAGTCCTTCTCGCCTCCTTCATCGCAATTTCGTCGACCAAAAGTCTTTTTTTGTTTATCCTCCGTTGTTTCTTTGAAGAAGAAGATGAAGGTGATCCCTTAAGTGATTATGGCTCCTCTCTCAGCAGGTCGAACTTGTTGAGACTTGGAGTACCATTTGCATGAGCCTCCTCTAGAGACAAGGGCCCCGACCTAGATTGAACCTCGTTGATATCTCCTTTATCCCCATCAATCGGTTCATTTGAGCAAATAGATAAGCTGCTATTAAGACTATTCTCTTCCACCACTACTTCCTTACCTTTAGAGATTCGCCTCCATGCAGGTTCGGATTCAAATAACCTGACGTCGTTCCCTGCAGAAGCACTGGGATGGCTCACATTCTGATCAACGCACACTTGGGGTTCCCCTTCTAGAATCTCAGAAACTTCAAGGATGGAATCATAAATTCTCCCGGTGGGTCTTCATTCTCTGGCTCTCACCCTATAACATCTGTTCTCTGAATGGCCAAAGACTTCACAAACTTTGCATCTAACAGGCTTCCACCCATACTTGATATTGATCTCTGATTCACACACATTATTAGTTCCATATTGCATGTAAACCTTATCAAGATAAGAACACTTGGTATCCACTTCAACGCAAACTCTAGCAAAGCTTAGCTTCGACCTTTTCTCAGTCATCTCATCTAAGAACAGTGGTTTGCCGACACCACTAGCTATGAAACTTAATCCACTTGGTGTCCAAAGCTCTAGTGGGATGTTGAACATTTTAATCCATGTAGGAATCTTAGTGAGCTGAGATTTCTCTAGAATTAGATTAGGCTCCCATTCCCGGATGACCAGCAACCATCCAGCCATGAACCAAGGTCCCTGGAACAGCATCTTATCCCTCAACGAGGAACAAACGAATCTTAATAGAAAGAAACCATTTTCGATATTCAGAACCTCTACTTGTCCCCACATCTTTGAAGCCAAGCTTTTTATGATGTTGAGAAGTAAGCTTCTGTCTAGAAAGTATCTGATGGGACAGCCCTTCCAAAGGTGAACACCTTCTTGAACCACCTCCGGCGGAGGTGATACAACAACTTTGCCGTCAACCATCTTTGGTTCGAAATACGAAAGCTTAGACTTCTCAGAGAACGCGTTCTGGAATAGGTCAAACCAAGGTTTTCCAATCCTGGAAGTTTTTGAATTCTCCACCTCTTCAGTCGCAGTAGTATGGTTGGGGCAAACGGCTTGAGACTAATGCAGATTCAACAGCTCATAAAAGGCATCTCGATTAGCCCTACTGGAGCTGCCCCGCTCAGTTACAAAGTCACTGGAACGCTGACCGAGGTCAGCAAGGTCAACAAGACTAAGAGGCGGGAATTCAAATTCGAAATTTGAACACCGATCATTAGGCGACTGCCGATTAATCGGCTCACCTGCAACTGCCTCGGCTAGCTTTACCGCCATTGATAACGTTCCATGTTCAGGAGGAATGGGAGGAGACAAGGGCATCGCAACCCACCAAGTTCCACCAGGATCTTGACTTCCTGGAAAAGGTAGCTCGCGAAGCAAACAAAGGCGAGGGTCAAACAAGCCAGACCTGATGACCACACCAAATAATCCTGTGCTCGACTAAGCTGTAGAACTCTTCAGTAGAGAGGACCAACAAGCATCGAAACCCTTGCAACGGACTCCTTCACAGACCACAAGACACAGCAAAGGAAGGAACCTTGCTGCAGGCACACGAACGTCCACAATCTCTTGCTGCTTAACCTTGCTCACGAACGCCAAGCTGCAATGCTTGCTGCTAATCCTTCATAGGGACTCCAAAGTGATCGCTCCCACACGACCCTAATGACAAAGGTGCAAGCCGGTGCGAGCCGGCGCAAGCCGATGAGCACAGCTTGTAACGCCCTGAACCCGGGTCAGTGCAAACAAGCACCCAACCCGAACCCGGATCGCTACTGTAACAACCCAAGTCCGATTCAACAACCAAACTCGAGATGTTACCACGAAGCTAGGGTCAAATACATGCTAAGATTCACAATAATTTTAAAACTTTAATGAATTATATCAGAATTCTGGTGGCCAATAAAAACAATTCTTTAATCAACATGTTATCAATTAACATGTGAACATTTATATCGATTTCAATTCTACCCATCAGATAAACCCCATCTTCGCGATCTCTCCAAGCAACCTGAAAGATAGGGGAAAACGGAGTGAGATTTACATCTCAGCAAGTAGTATGTGCATGCAATTAGAAACGGTCATATATAAGCAAATAGTCATGAGGTATTCGATTAATCAACGATAAGACGAGAAATCCAAGTTATCCATGGCAATTACAAATAAAGCGATAAAACCGATGATCATGTATAAATACCAGTAATTTGATGTTAACGAGGTAAAACCAATAAAAGCAATAAAACACGTGCCATTGCAGGACTCACAAAGATGATAAGTATTTGAGATGACACTCAACTAACTGCTATACCACTGTACGACTTAGGGGCAGTGCTACTAATGATACTCAAGCCCCATGCAGCGCAGCTTAGACAAGAGCCGTAGTCACCGACTTATTGCGCACGAACTCAACAGAGTTGGCATGTACCACCAGCATGCAGCACCAGAATCAACACATGGAGATGGTCGCTTATCCACATGTACAGGGAATCACCAGTGGCTCACCGGGGTGTCCCTCCAGACATAGGACCTTCCCAGAGCAAACTAACTTGCAAGGGAAGCGCGCTCGCATATAGGAGTAACTCAACCCAAACTAAATACCACTTAGCTAACCAGCCAAACTATGGATCCATATACAACTAAGCTCACTGACACAAACCATGATAAAACCACATACGGGAGGACACGCTAATGTAGGAGGCATACACACTTTTACCCGTAAAGGATTACACATCTCTACACAGAGGATTACCCATCTCTGCCGTAAAAGTTAGTATCAACTCAACCACAGAAGCCGTATCACCCAACCGTAAAAGAAAAGCAAATAATAACATACCACATACCAATCCATACCAAAATATTCAATTCCAAGAGAAAACCACGATTCAATCCTTACAAATCCAATTAAAGCTTATTTCAGAATAACATATGCAATTTCTTAATTATATTCAAAATAAAACTCATGTATCATATGTTCGATAAAACTCAAAGTTTATGCAATTCTAGTAGCCCACATTCATATTGAAAGTTCAAATAAAGTAAATCAAATCTTACTTAGAGTTTTCCTTATTAATTCCTTTATTAGAATCTAATTTCCTATCTTAACACCTAAGATAGTTTCTATTTAGATTTTCTATATTTTTATTCTCCAGTATGTCCTACAGACCTAAAATAAAGTTTAAGAGATGTTTTTACCTTAGGAATTCCAGTAGAATTGTTCCTATCAATATCCCATACCATTTAGCCCCTTTCATGTACACCCTTTCATTATAACCTTCAATTTATTGATTAATCTTTCCAATTTAATTTTATAATTTTTATACCTTAATTAGGTCCTTATAAAGATGCTAACATGCTTAAATAATCAGAAAATTTATTAGATAATTATTCCTATTACAAAACTTCCAAAAATTTGCAAATTTTACATAGAGCACCGACCTTTACAGGGCTAGGCGATCCTAGGCACTCGTGCAATTTTTATGCTTTTGCTATATGTTTCTTTAGTCTAAATTAATCTACTAACATTCTAAAACATACTGAAAGCCCTCTAGATTAGTTTGCATCAATTAATTTCCAACCTATTACAATCCACATGATCATACCTATGATTATTCAATACTTTTCATATTTCTTCAAGTTTTGATTTTTGTGCTTAGCCTTTGGGTTTAATTAGTCTAAAATAATTCCCTAATATTCTAAATCATTCCTACAACACTCTAGATTAATTTGCATCAATTAAATACCATCCCATGCATATTTACATGATCAAACCAATATTTCTTCAACACTTTGTGTATTACTTCAAGAATACCAAAACTCTATAATATAAAGCATTTGATTCCATGTAAATCCAGTTCCGTCTAATCCATTCAAACCATATTAAATCATATAAAATGAAACCATGCAGTTCCTCCAGTTTTCAAGGGTTACTACTTGCCTTATACGCTAAAATCCTTCTTCCATTGAAGCTTCTAATTCTGGACCTGACTTTTGCTCCCAAACGCACCAACCTAGAGTTCTCCAATTCAAATCTCCACCGTCCACATTGTAGATCCATCAGTTATGAACAAAACCGTCAAATTTGAAGGTGATCCACCGTACGGATTTTTCCCGATCGCAATTTGATGGAGACTGGTCGGACAGCTCCAACAACCTTCTTCTCTTCTTCCTCCTCTTTTCTCTCATTATTTTACCCACGAAAATTCTTTCTTTTCTCCTCTTTCTTTTCTATTTATACCTGGCTTTAGAAATCCTAAACCAACCCTAATAGGCTCCTTTAATTTGGGCTAACCCAACCAAGGTCTAGTTAAAGTCTAACACCTTCTAATTTAATTCCTACTTTTTCTCCACCTTATATTTTTCAATTTAAACATTACTAATCAAATCTCTTTTTATTTAAACTCCTCCTTACACCTATTTTCGTGCATAACATTCACTTAAATACTAAATATTACCAAAAACGCAAATTAAGTTACTTTTCTCCCAATTAAGACTTGAAATCTCCTAACTACCATTTTTCCTCATTTAGGCTTTTATTACTTTCTTTTAATTTCTAACTTGTCTAAATAAATTATTTTCTTCTATTTTCAAATTCTAGTTATTATTTAATGATCTATTTATTAATTACTCTTTTCTGAAAATTACCAAAATACCCTTTTTACTCTTTTAGGCTAATTTCATTAAAATTCTTTCTTTATTTTCAACTTACTACTTATTTAAATTACTTATCCTCTAAATCTTCACTTTTTATCTTAGCTAGGACTTAAACTCATATTTCCTTTTATTTATTATTTATTTATTTATTAGGTGAAAATTCGGGGTTTTACACAGCTCCCTCACGAACAACTTCCCCATGAATTCACGAACTCACGAACTCAAAAGGAAGGATGGACCAAATGATCTTGCAAAAAGATACAAACGGGTGTGACCTGAGCTCAAGGTATTGGGTGTTCTTATGTCTCAAACACTTGCTAGGTTTAGAATTTTAAAGACTGATGGATTTGAAGGAAGTGGGTGGTCGAAATGATCGGAAGTTGCAATCATTGGGGTGAGGAGGTCTGTTGGAGATTGAATATTGATTGAGGATTAGAAAAGATTTCTACAATTTAGTTCATCATTTCAGATTATGTTCCTGTTCTGTCAAGTTAAGTTCAAAACACTTGATTGATCAAAAGAAGTTATTGAGCGGTTAAAGAGAAATTCAGACTTAACTGAGCACCTGGGAACGCTCGAGCGCTGTAGCAAGCGCCCATGTTAGATTTTTGTATTTCAAGTTTTTGACCTAGTTTTTGATCCTAAACCTATTTTTGAGTGATTCCAACTCTTGTACCAATTATAATAGGGTATTTTGAGAGTGTCTACAATAGCCAAAAAATTAATTGGATCTTTATAGTGATTTTGGGTACGTTCTACTAAATGACTCTTATTTAAGGTTTATCGTTCCAAACTCTTTTCTTTTTTATGAAACTTGATTTCTAAGGTTCCTACACTTGTATTTGGACTATTTAAATAAGTTTTGAGCATCGAATGTTTTAATTTACACTTGGATCATATTTGACTATTGAGACAATGATTTTGACATGTACACGTCTTCTCGTATGGGGGTTTTGATTGACAAGTATTTGTTTCCACGTATGTGGGTTTATTATCACGTACGTGATTTGGCATATGCCTATATTATTGATTTCGCGTATGCGGATTGTTGTGAAGTATGTCTCCTACCTAGTTTTGGTTTACCACTGTCAAGTGGGCTTAGCTCTTACATGGATCCGTAGAGTAGCTAGTAAGTAAAATGGTTTTTAGATCTCGAATTCTGTGTCACAGGCACTCCATCATCTCAAGGACGGTACTGCTCCAGTATTAGTCAGTTGCTACGTTATCCACTCCGGTATCGGTTAAGTACTTCCACTGGGTGTTGAATAGCCTAACCGGTATCAGCTGGCCTGCCTATAATTCGATTAGATAGCATATTGGCATAGTCTGTCCATTTCCCTTATTCACTATTTCATGAGTCCTACGAGACTTATCGTGAATGCTTGCTTTATGATTTAATTGCTGGATTAATCTGATTATTCGTTTGCAAATTTAGAACTGTATAAATATTTCTTTTCTGCATGGCTACTTGGTGAGATTTCATTATCTCACATTGTTTTATCGGATTTGTTTTCAGATTATCTTAGAGAGAACATTGCATAACTTGATTCGCAAAGGGACCAGTCTGATTACAAAGAGGAGGATTATTTTACTGTGTAGGACTAGGATTGATACTATTTGATGTTTTCATTTGAGTAAATAGTCTATAGTTTTTTTATTATGGGTTGTTTCATGGAATTGTAGTTGAACCCGTACCAAACAGTGATATTATTTGATGGTTATTATTGATTAGTGGTTATGATTGGATATTTTGATTGGTTTAATCCAAACTTTTATTGTGGTTTTATATTTTAAATCCGCACTCTGATTCTGAATAAAATGGAAATTTTGATTATTGTCTGGTTTAGTTACGCTTTTGGACCACTGTTATTTTTAAAACTTTGGGTTTGGATAAGAGATCCGGATTCTGAGCGTTATAATGCAATTCTTCATGCTTTCACCGAATAACGCACTAGGACATATCCTTAAAGGAGGCACCCACATGTGGCCTCCCAATCAGGTGTGACAACGGATCGATGCACTTGCACCCCACTAGGATTCCTAATCTTACTTAGAAACTTTCTATTTTATGATAACTTCTCCTTATAATTATTTTCTATTAAATCCAATACATTAGAAACTCCTATTTCTTTAATTTTCATGCTAATTAATTCTCCTTTTTTTTTCTCAACTTAAGGCTTCTAATTAACTATAATTACCAATATGCCCTTTTATCACTTATTAGGCTATTAATCTCACTATTAATGATCAATTTAAACCCAATTTTAGGTCTAACTTAATTTCTCAAGTCTATTAATTATTTAATTATTTAACTAATTAGAAATTGACAAAATATCTTTCTCTTGATAATTTCATATCTAACCAATGGATCTCTTCCAAAATTTCTAGATTTATTCCTCATAATATTTTTAATTGAATTTTGGCTTTCCAAATTAGTGCACAAATCCCCAAATGTCTAGATGTTGATGTAGTCTCCCAATTTATTTTAAATAAATTCATTAACTCTCCAAATACTCATATTTAATTCTTTTTTATTTATTTACCGAAAATTCAGGGTTTCACATGCAGTTCATCCTGGTAGTACAAAGATGTACCGAAACTTGAAAGCTGTTTTAATGGTGGTCAGGAATGAAGAAGGAGATAGCTGAGTTTGTATCCAGATACCTTATTTGTCAGCAGGTCAAAGCAGAGCATCGTAGACCTCCAGGCTTATTGCAACCACTACCTATTCATGAGTGGAAGTGGGAGTAGGTTACCATGGATTTTGTGTCTAGATTGCTGTCTACGACTAAGGATCAGGATGCTATTTGGGTGATTGTAGATCAGTTGACAAAATCAGCCCACTTCTTGCCTATTCAAACTAATCAGACATTGGCTTCACTTGTAGGGGGAAGAACTGCAGGAGGATCCTCTGGTACTGGAGCATGACTCTGCACCTGCTCTTTGATCCAGAAATGATAATCCTTCACATGGGACTCAGAAAAGACTGGACCCCGCAAAAAGCGAACATAGGACCACTCATTCATTAATTGAGCATTTAGCCCCATGGTGGCTGATGTAAGTGGCCCTACAAGGCTCTCATAGCCAGTTGGGATCATAATTCCCTGGGTCGCTCCAAACTGTCGAAGAACCCTCAAAGGAAGATAGAGAACAGCAGATTTCCAACCTGCCAGGACCAGAAAGTTCCTATCTCTGAAGCTGATCACCGTTTCTGGATTAGGCTGATAAGTGCCAGGCCATCTCACTTGATCATCCTGGAGAGTACCCAAAAAAGTGAACCATCCCTGCTTGCCGCCTTGGATATTAGGACAACCCCTGTGGCTCATCAAAACAGGAACTTTCAATCTTGGAAAGAAGCGGCGAGTTATCTCTTCAACTTGACTCAGGTGGTCAAGCAACCAAAGCTGCAAAAAATGAGAGAACTTCAGAAAAAAAAAAAAGAAAGAAAAAAAGGAAAAAAAAAAGAAAAAAGAGAGAAAAGAAAAAAAAAGAAAGAAAAAAAAAGAAGAAAAAATTATTATTATTTCTTTTTTTACCTGTAGGATAGGGGCGCAAGCAAGGAATCGTTTCTTTTTTCTGAAATAGCAGTCAGTTAAAGCCTGGTATATCTCTGCCAAGATCATAGGAGCCAATCTCTCACGTTCCCTAACCTGGCAGATAACTGAGATGAGAGCCAAGTCAACCTGGTCATCACCCCGTGGAAAGAGCAGCTGGTTGACCACTATCAGAGTCAAAGCATTAAACCTGGCATTCTTGTCCCCACTCCTTAGAAGTTTTTCAGTCAAAAAGGTCTTGGACAAGGTCAATAGGGTATCAGAATTTCCTAAGTCTTTCTTCCCTATACCCAAGAATGTAGAGGCCTCCTTTTTGTAGCTAGGCTTTAGGGGAGGGTTCACAACTTTTTCAGAAAATCTTAGGCCAAGGATGGTTTCAATTTCTTCTATTGTAGGAGTCATCTCTTTGTAATCAAAATGGAAGAGATTCAGTTCAGGAACCCAGTGTCCAATCAAAGCTTCAATGATTTCCCATTTAAAGGGAATTTTAGGGATGTGTAGGATATGCCATAAGTGGATAGAATCCCAGCGAATTTCTTCATCAAGGGTCATGGAGTTAACCCACCTATCATAGAAGGAATCCACAACATTGTACCTGGTGAGATTAGGAGGTTTTGATCTAACAAGTTGTCTTGCAGAAGAAGATCCATCGACAGAAGAGAAAGGGGCGAAGGAAGCCATGAAAACACCAAAGAAGACAAGGAAAGCAGAAAACAGAAGGCTCAGGGAGTTTTCAAACTTTTAAAAGTGTCACAATGACGTCCCCCATGAGTTTATATAGAAAATCCGTAAAAGCAGTACGGGCTACAGGCACCTGTAAAGGTAATACGGTCCACTTCGCCCGTGTTCAAATTACGGGCAGCATCTGTCCGTAATGCAAATACGGGCGAAGTAGAAAATTGCATATTTTATTATTTTCTCCACACTTTTCAGGAGATTAATGTTTATATTAGTTGTAAGTTGCAAGGATTGCCATCTTACCCACTTTTGTTTAAAAATTTTGTGTCAAATCTCACTTCATAGCCACGAGTGCTCAGTGAGAGGAGAGAGGAGGATTTGGCCCTTAAGCTGAGGGACTTTTAGCAAATCTTCCACAATAAATCCTTTTTCATCCATTCAATCCTTACAAAATGCAATTAGTAAGACAAAGATCTCAAAAAGTGCAATTGGTGGGTCTTTTTTGCTCTCTGCTTGTAATTGGTTCCAATTACCAGCAAAGAGGGGGCACTTGTAGACACCCCAAATTGCACTACAAAATGAGAAAATAATGAAAACATTAATTGAAAGTTAAAACAGGCCAAAAAGGCATGAAAATCAATAATTAGAGCCTGGACCGTATTATCACTACGGGCTGAGCATGCCCGAATTTTGAATACGGGCACGCAGCGCCCGTAATACATATACGGACACCTTTGGACCGTAAATCCTTTACGGGCACATTAGACTCGTGCGAGTTCTGTTCTTCTCTCGATTTCTGAGCCTTATCTTTAGTCCAATATCCCTTTAAATGAGCGAATTATATATTTTATTCGTGCGAAATATCTTTGTGGATAAAGGATGGGCATGATCTTGTGTTTAACTCAAACTGAAACTCTATCTTGCCAAACCTTGGACCAACCATACCCCTATGTTTGCCTATAAATAGAGGGCCTTTCCTCAAGCAAAAGGCCACGAAAATTTGAAGTCCAAGAAGCTCCAAGAGAAGAGAGGAATCCCTGCTGCCCTGCTTGCTCAATCCAGGTAAGTCCCTTTTCCCTTTTATTTTCTGTCTTCAATTCTAGAAGCAATAGGATTTTCTCCTTTTTTGTAGAATAAGGCCATCTTTTGTATCTAGTATTCCTAAACTTGTCTCTAAGTACCTCAAGAGTCTCTCTAGCCGTAAAACGTGAAGAGAGAGCTAGGGGAAAAGAGAACAGGTGGATCCCTAGAATAGAACCCCATATCTGTTTTTTCCTTTTTTCTAGAATAAGGCCTTTGATTGTGTTTGTATACCCAAACCTATCTCCAAGTACCTCAAGAATCCTCTCTAGCCGTAAAACGTGAAGAGAGAGCTAGGGGAAAAGAGAACAGATGGATCCGTAGGGTAGACCCCCATGTGCTCAAAATTGTGAGATGTGGCTGCTTTGAATATCCTAATCGTGTTTTAATGCTTTTTATGATGAACCTGAATGAATACATGAATCCATGATGTTTATAGCATGAGATCCCCACTTTTTTATAAAATGTGGATTTTCCACATATTTGCACCTATAGCACTGTTTTCGTGATTTTTGTGATTTTAGGCTAAGATCTTGGATTTATCATGATCAATATGATAGATTTGAATCCAGAAGCCTAAAAATAAATTCTAGGGTTTCATAATATGATTTTTGAATCGTTTTTCATTATTGAGAGAAGACCCTACGGTCTAAGTTCTCCCCTTTTGATGTTTTTCATCAATGTGGGCATTTTTGGTTTTGATTTTCAGATTTAATGTGAAATTTGAGCTATATCTATGTCCTGGATTATTCAAGTTTAATTTTGAAATATTTCATAAAAATCATATTTTTCCAGATTTCTAGAATTTGACTTGAAGCCAGATTTTTGGATTTTTCACTTTAAATTGATTTTATTTGATTTTATCTCAATTTTATTTTGATCATGAAACCCTAGGAATGGTATGATCATATTTGAAAGTTCTGGATCAATCAGACTATTCATATGAAAAAACCATATATTTTTGTCTTTTTTGTGATTTTTCCTGATTTTATAGCAAGCCTTTTTTTCCTTTATTTTAACATGAACAATACCTCGCAACCACCTTGTGTGGATGAATAGGGGTGCCTAACACCTTCCCCTGTTCATAACCTAATCCCCTTACCCATCTCTGGTTGTTTTTTTTAGGAGGGTTATTTTTACCCTAGAATTGCCTTTTGTACTTATTTAATATTTTGGTGTCCATTCACACCTAAATTGAATGGTGGCGACTCTTTGTTTTATTTAATCCCGTGTGATGATTGAGGAAGTCATTGAATTTGATTTTTTCCCATGTCTCACAATGGGTCAAGCACCCATGTAAAGGTCTTATTTAAAGGGGCACTCAACCCCTGTGCTCAAGCACAGGGTCTAGCACCCTTGCTAAAGCCACAATAGAAGGGGCGCTCAACCATTATGCTCAAGCATAGGGTCAAGCACCCATTATGAGAAAAAAAGGGTTTTGGTTATTTTGAGTAGATTTTAATTCAAAATTTATTTTTAACAAAATCCAAATAATGTACAAATAAGATTGAGAAGTTTAAGAGGTGTTTCCACTGGAAATATTTTAAATTTTATTTTAATAAAGAATTTGTGCACATTCTACTAAAATGGGTTTATGAAAGACTTTTGGTTCCAAATTATTATACAAAGATTTTATTTTGATTCTATCACTTGTAATACTTCACTGAGATCATGCTTAAGGTGTTTCTAAAGGCAAATTACATAAAAGGATCTTATCCAAAAAAAATTACATAAAAGGATTTCTAATAAATACTTGGCCACTTATTTCCTCAATATAGTCTATTTTATGGTTTTAAAAAGGTGTTTTGAGGTTTACCTTAGATCAGAAAAATTATAAATATTTTCTTATATGAAATCATTGTGTTTAAACAGGTTGTGGATAAATAATCTTCTGAAATTATATTCTGGTCGGATTTGGGAAAATTAGCATTTTGAACTCTGATTTGGATTGTTTTTGGAATAACTTGACTTTGTGGAAAGACCTGCATAGTTTTCTTTTATTATGAGATATTTCCAGAGTTTTGAGGTTTATATTAATCCTGAGATTGAGGTTTGATTTTTTATTTGGTTTTCCACTGTGTACTCAAGGATGCCCCATGTACTTTGGATGTTGATGCCTATGTGTACTCAGAGATGCCCTGTGTATTCGGGATGAGATAATTGAGACTGAGATGGGTTATGTTTGCCGGACATCGTACTTGGTTAAGTGTTTTTAGAGTCTAGTGAGCATAGCTTGATATGGATCCATTTAGAAGCTAGATAGTGAGAAGGATTGTTCTTTGCTAGTTGTAATTCTTTGTTCGTGCACGCATTCCATCGTGTACTTGATGACGCCTTGTAGCGCCCCAGATCCGGGTCTGCCCTATCACAGCACCAACCCGTACCCGAGACCTACCCATGGGCCCAAATAGAACCTGATAAACACAATTTCCTGGGCAATTGCAATGTAATTATCAGAGTGCATAACTAAAGAAGCATGGAATAAAAATTTTTCCATCCAACAAAAGATTTCCTGTATTATAATCTCCAAAACATAATATCTGTGCATACAAAATACAACTAAGGCATCTAATTGCTCTCAAGCTCCTTCCCAATATACAGACATATACAAAAGATATCTCCCAAAAACATTATTTACATCCCATTTACAAATTTCCCAAACCAAAATACATCGTCATAAAGAGGATCCTACTGTGGGTAGTAATAGTAGTCCTCGGGTCTATAGTCTGGATCTCCCTCTATGCGTGGCTCACCAGGAGGATCTGAAAACAAATCCGGTAAAACAAAACACGCGTGAGACTTAAAGTCCCAGTAAGCAGCAAACATGCATGGATAGAAACAGTTTATGCAGTTTTAGAACATCATGATCACATTCACAAATATAAAATGTAAATCTCAAGTCAAAGCATCTCAATCAAATAATATATGAAATTAATTCAACAATTACAATCGAATACTGCAAGTATGTCTTATTAGGACTCGTGAGTTGGCGTGTCTCTAAATTAGGTTAATGTCCACTGTCCATTTGCCACCTACACGACTTACAGAGAGAAGCCTAGCTAGGGACATCTCAGCATGCGGAGCACCCACGTATGGGTTGGCAAGTGACAACCAAAGAATAATCAAGGCTAGTGGAATGCCCCATCCACTGCCGAACCAAACCATATGAATCACAAGAACTCCCGCCGGTTCCCCGCGACGGGTGGTTGCCGCAGCACCTCTGTTCCCCGAGAGGGCCTCACTGATTCCCCACAGTGGAAAGCTACATGGGCAAGGAAGATTAACGCTAACAAGCCAACACCAGCACACTACTCGACTCACTGTGGATCCACACTAAGAACAATGTCCAATTAGATGACTCACAACTCAAAACAAACCAATCAAATCAAATCCAGAACCAGTGTTCAATCCAAGGCCAAGTGGAATACCCCATCCACCGCCAAATCACAACATAAGCCAAGTGGAATTCCCCATCCACTATCACATCAACCAAGGCCAAGTGGAATTCCCCATCCACCGCCAACAAAACCATAAGTCAAAGCCTTGCCAAATCATATAAGAGTTTTTCAACATCATTTTCATAAATCCAAGCCAATCGAAACGAAGGTCATGAAATCCTCAAAACACGTTTTCGATGAGTGGGATGATCATAGGAATCCCACATAAGTCACCATACCAAAATTCAATGGATTCCGAGACAAAAAGTTTTGGACCTAAAAAAGATTCTAAGTCTGGTTGAAAACGTTGACTTTTCGGTGTCGAATTTTTCTAAACAAATCTACAAGGAGTCTGGGGCTCAAATTCTGGTTGTAGTCTATTGGAGGGTATACAAATCATCTAGAATTTTCTGGGCTTTGGAATCACTCATTTGGATATCAAACTCAAAAAGTGGCCCTTTTTGAAAATCGAGAAAATCGGAAATTTAGGCATGAACTGGAAAGTTGACTTTTTATTGGTTGGGAATTGGGCCTTGGGAGTATTTTTATTGGTTCCAAATGGGGGGTAAAACCTTATTTACATGTAAAGACTTAAGTAAATGGAGCAATAAATACACAGGACATTTACTTAAATGTCTTTCATGTAATAAGGGTGCTATGCGAGAGGCTTAGGTTGTTTGGAAAAGGGTTGAGGAGAAAAAGGATGAACAACTCAAGAAACAGGGTCTACGATTAGCCCCTAGATTAATCGTCCATGGGCGATTAGCTTAAAGTTCGGGCGTTCAGGTTATAGGTTCGCGCGCCCAGGTTTAAAACAGGTTCAGCGCGCGCGCGGTAAGGTTTAACGTTCGCGCGCTAAGGTCGCGATTAGCCCTGGGCGATTAATCCTGTTTCGCGATTTATTTTAACAGAACCTGATTTTTGGGGGTCTTGGCTCAGGATTAATCGCCAATCTGCAGGATTAATCGTGGAGTCGGGATTTTGAAGTATTTTGACTAATTTCAACATAAAACTCATGTAAATCCTTTACAACCTTTCCAACATCAAAGTAGGTGATTACAAAACATCCCAACACACTTAAAACATCTTCTGAAACAAAGATTCATCTCAAATCTACATGTACACAAATCAAACGCATGAAACCTCATTCAAGACACAAATCTCAAACCCTAATATAAAATAGGATCAATAGAATTGTAAATCCATGGCAAATCATTAGGAAACTAAGCAAGAGCATTATACAATCAAAACCTACGAATTTTAGAAACAAATAGCAACATGCAAGATCATTTCTTCAAATAACTCAAACCCTAGAGAGAGAATACGAATTTTGGTAATTCATTTTGTTTGGAAGGGTTTGCTACTTACTTGTTAATGGAGAAGCAACCTCCTCTCCTAGCTCTCCTCTTCTTCTCCTTCTTCTTGAAGCTTTGAAGCAAGCTCCCACAACTCTCTCTCTTGTTCTATACGATCAAGACAAGAGGAAGTATTTTCAAACACTTAATTAGAAATTAGGGCATCCTTTTATATGCCCAAGCTTTTGGTCTTTCAAATCTGCCCCTAAACAAAGCTTTTATTCAACTAAACCCTAGGGTGTACCTAAGGCATACCAGGGGTACCTTAGTGTTATTCGAGTGGGGTACCTTGGTATTAAGTGGGGTACCTTAGTGTTGAATGGGGTGTTTGCCTTAGCCACTTCAAAAGGCATGCTTTAGGGATGCTTGGGAGGTGTACCTCAGTTACAAGAGGGGGTACCTTAGCTACATAAGGGGCTATACCTTAGGGAAAATAGTGGGGGTTACCTTACTTATATATGGGTTACTTTAGTGAGACAAAGGGGGTACTTTGGCTATATAGGGGGGTGTATCCTAGGTAAAACAGTGGGGGTACCTTACTTATATGAGAGGAGTACTTCTAGGAAATACAAGGATATACCCCCGGTAATGTAAGGGATGTACCTTAGTAATATAAAGGGGTACTCTAGCTATACAAAAGGGGTACCCTAGCTATATAAAGGAATGTACCTTAGGTAAACAAGGGGGTACTTTAAGTAAAATGGTAGGGTACTTTAGTTAAAATAAAGGGATGCCTTAGGCAATACAAGTGAGGTACCTTAAGTATGATTAGGAGGTACTTTAGGTATTCGAATGGGATACCTTAGGCAAAACAGTGGGGTACCTTAGCCAATATGAGTGAGGTGCCTTAGGTAATATAAGGGGTTACTTTAGGTATACATGTGAGGTACCTTAGGCAATGCAAGGGGATACCTTAGGTAAACATAGGGGTACCTATAGGCAAACACAAGGGGATACCTTAGATGAACACAGGGGTACCTTAGGTATACTTAAGAGGTTATTTGGGTACTCTTGAGAAACACTTAAGATACACTTGAGAGGTACCTTGGGCATTCTTAAGAGTTACTTTAGGTACTCTTAGGGGATAATTTGGGTACACTTAGGAAGTACCTTGTGTATATTCTGAAGGTACTTTAGGTACGTTTAGACTAATTGGAGGGTACCTTAGCCAATTGAAATTGAGAAATAACATTATCTAAGCTTACCTTAATAACCTTCAATAGAGATCAATTTGATTTCCCCTAATTCCTTAAGTTTGATCCACATCCACCTCACCTTCATAACACAAGTACTTAATTAGCCTAATAATCACACTTTAAGTAATTAAACTTAATAATTAAAGTAAAATCCGGGTCGGGGTTTTACAGGCCTTCTTTGTACTGGTGGGTTGTGTAAGCACCTCATTTTTGCGCTCCCAGAAGAGCCGAAAATGCAAACCCTAGCCGAAAAGTCAAACCCTGAAGGGGCAAAAGTTGACTTTTTGATCAAGTTATAATTGGCCACCTTGCTTTATCTCAATGGATAGAGAATCCCGACACGGTTCCAATGCAACTGAGTTTGCAGGAATCGAAGTCCGGATGAAGGTTCTGCAGGCTGGTCAAACTTAAGGGGAGCTGAAAGTTGACTTCTTATTAAAATCCAAATCAGGTACTTAGCCCTATGTCAATGGATAGAGGGCTCCGATATGGTTTTAACGCAACTGAGTTTGCCCAAATCGGAGTCCGGATGAAGAAGATATGAGCTGTCGAAGTTTCCGAGCAGCAAAACCCAGAAAGCTGCACACGTGGCAAAAGGCTGCACACTTGGCGAGAAGTGCAAAAAAATATCTCGAGGGGCAATCCGTGAATATCCAAACATGTAAAATATCCCAGGGATTGAATTAAAAACTCGCAGGGACCAAATCTGTGAATATCCAAGTGTATCGGGTGAATCTGCGAATATCCAAGGACTAAATCTGTAAATATCCAATTTGTATCCGACATTTAATGTCAGATACACACTCTTCTCTTCATATCCGACATATATTGCCGGATACAAAAGATTTGCTCGGCTGGATTCGCGCGGATTTGCCGACAGATACGCGACGGCATTAAATTTCGAAATTATTTCTTTTGTATCCGACATTTCATGTCGGATACAAGTAAGCTTCAATGTATCCGACCATATATGTCGGATAATCTTAGGATATAGTGTATCCGACATATATGGTCGGATACATTAAAGTTTTCTATAAATACAGCAGCACCCCCCCCCCTTGCCGGGGGTTGGCTCCTTTTGTTGGTTGGAAGATTTCTTCCCCCACCCATTTTGGTGCAAACCTCCCTTTTCTCAGCTCCCTTAGCCCCCATTGCCTTCCCACTCTCTTCCAAGACCATCCCACCCTTGTTTCCTTCTTCTTCTTCACTTTCTTAATCAAACTAAAAGAGGTTTGTTGCTGTTGGAGTAAGGCATGTGCACCAAGGGACTTTCCGGTTGCTGTCCAGCTACAAGGAGGTGTTTCCATGTAAGCACCTCATTTTTGCGCTCCCAGGAAAAGCCGGAAAGTCAAACCCTAAGGGGTGAAAAGTTGACTTTTTGATCAAGTGATAATTGGCCACCTCACTTTATCTCAATGGATAGAGAATCCTGACACGAGTCCAACGCAACTGAGTTTGCAGGAATCAGAGTCCGGATGAAGGTTCTGCAAGCTGGTCAAACTTGAGGGGGAGTCGAAAGTTGACTTTCTGCTGAACCAAGATCCAGATGCATACCCCTATGTCATTGGATAGAGGGCTCCGATGAGATTCTAACGCAACTGAGTTTGCAGGAATCAGAGTCCAGATGAAGGTTTTGCAGGCCGGTCAAACTTGAGGGGGAGCCAAAAGTTGACTCTCTGCTAAACCCCGATCCACATGCTTACCCCTATGTCATTGGATAGAGGACTCCGATATGATTCTAACGCAACTGAGTTTGCCCAGATCGGAGTCCGAGTGGAGAAGATATGAGCTGTCGAAGTTTCCGAACAGCAAAACCGGTAAACTGCGCACGTGGCAAAAAGCTGCACACGTGGCAAGTTGCGCAAGAAAATATCTCGGGGATCAAATCTGTGAATATCCAAACGTACGAAATATCATAGGGACCAAATCTGTAAATATCCCAGAGTATCGGATTAAATCAAAAATATACAGGGACTAAATCTGAAAAAACCGGATTTTCCGACCATTTAGCGGCCGCATTAATGGTTTTTCAATCATTTTGCTGCTCGCACAAGCAAGGCAAGCGCGAAATGCGCACAGCGCCAGCCAGGTGCCAACCTAGCGGATACCTGATCCCTCTTTCTATAAAAGCCGCACCATACTTCGTGCAAAGGGTTGGGAACTTTTTTAGTCGAGAGATTTTCTTTGGTTGGCTTTGCTTCTGTTTCCCTTCCCTCCCTCGTCCGAGCTCCATCTCTTCTCATCCCTCCTTGCCTCCAAAAACCCCAAGTACCTCACCCCGATCGTCAGACACTCCCTTCCCCTCCTTCGTTCTCCTCCATTTCCACTTAAGGGAGTGAAAGCTCGCTGCCGTCGGTGCAAAAGGAAGGGAGCTCCAGCGTTTGTGTCCTCTCAAGGAAGAACCTCCACCTTGCACAAAAGCTCAGGGAACCTTAGGTATTGTTCCTCGCCCATTCTTACTTGACATACATGAAAACGGGAGTCATATAAGCATGCTATCGAATCTGTTTTTCCTTACTTAATATGGCATGCATGCTCTTCCATTTTGGGTAACAAGGAGGTCTCCAAGGGTAAGGGAGACCTCATGCACGAACCCTTTAAGAAGATGAGGGTTTTATTGCTCCATCCAGTGCTCATAATGTACCTGGGTTTCTTTCCAAGCACTTTTATGAGGAACCTATTCCTCACTTATCTCGTCCGATGTACCCCTGTAAACCCCCCTCTCTCTCCTTTCCCTGAAGGTTTATTGATGCGTGTAAGTGTGAAAACTCACACTCCTTTTATGGCAAATGTTTGACAAATTATGTCTTCTAATAAATCTTCAAGATGTGCAGATTAAATAATGAAAATTCAGTGAATTTAGTAAAGAAGAAGAAGACGATACTGCCACACAGCTACCACGCCGCTGGTAGCTCAAGGAAATGAAATATTTTCTAAATAGAGCATTTCTTGTAAAGGCACTTGCGAAGATCAACGCCGCTGCCACTCCGTTGGCAGCACATAAGTGAATCAGTGCTTTGAAAGTAAGGCACGTGCACTAGCGTCGTAAGGTGACGCCGACACGCCGCTGGTAGCGCAGAGCGAGATTGAAGATTATATGATCAGCTGTGCATATGCCGCGTTCTCTCCCGCTAGCAGCTCGCTGGCAGCGCGCCCTTAACTGATTCAACCTGTTCTGAGCGGGACTTGAGTTCGCTTCCAGCCGTCTACCCCGATCGCACCACGACGCCACCAGCGCTCGACGCGATCTGAGTTTTCTCCTTTAAATAGACGTGCTGTAATTTTTAGAAATGACTTTTCTTCTTTGGATCAATTTGATTTTGGATCTTGAGGTGTTCGAGATTCGATCAAATCTTCTTTAGAGAGTCGGTGATCGAGTGATGGGGAGATCTGAGATAGATCGCCTAGAATTGAAGGTTGAGGATTCTTCTTCAATTCGGAACTTCACCTGATCGTGTGATCGCCTGGATTGGTGATCGACTTTGTTGGATGCGTAGGTGGATTCCTACTGCATTGGATCGTCTCAGTCGACTCTGAGGTGATTGTTGCGATCTGGACTGATCATGTTCTGCAGCTTGTGGATTCAAGCTGTGTTGCAGTTCGTGGATTCGAACTGTGGATCACTGTTGAGTGATTGTTTGCGATCTGGATTGATCGTGTTCTGCAGCTTGTTGATTCAAGCTGTGTTGGAGTTCGTGGATTCGAGCTGTGGATTGCTGTTGAGTGAGTTCAATTGTAAACGTTAAGTGTGTGCTCCTTTGTAATTGTCTTTCCATTCAATAGTGGAAATTCGAAGGATTAGTCGCCTCATATAGACTCGAGGTTTTTCCTGGATCTGGATTCAGGTTTCCTCGTATAATTCTCTGTGTGTATGTTTCCGCATTGTTAAATTCTTAATTGTTGTAGATCGTGGACCTATAGAGTAGTCCTCTACTCTTTCAATGCGAATGCGGAGCTTAGGTTTAGTTCCGGTTAGGGGTGCCGTGGAGATACAAGCTTAGACATGTTGCCATGTTCTTTTTTCTTCTGGCATGACTGTATTTCTTTCTACTGGTGCATTTCTTTTTTTTTTCGTTTCTTCTCCCTTGTTTGCAAGTGTTATAAGGTAAGGTTAAATGCATGGTTAGATTTAAGTCCGGTTCCCCTTCTTATGCATGTAACCTCTCTGTTTTGTCTCCCGTTTACTTGGTTACTGTCATAGGAGTCAAGTCAAGCATGCCCCCATCCCCCTTCTTCGTTTGCTGTTGGAAGTGTAAATCATGCTTCTGTAAAGTTAGATTAATTTTGAAGTAGGTTAGAATAATTTCAAAGTATGTTTAAAGGTCTCCTGGGAGTCTGGGGAGGTGTTACAGAGCTCAAAAACCCAACCAATCATGGAGTTTTCAGAAAAATAGAGAGTTGTCTTCGCAGAAGGGTGTCCGCCGAGCTGGCTCTGAGCTCGCGCTCAACGCTTTTTGCGCTGACCTCGCGCCTAGCGCCTGAGGTCAGCGCACCCTCTTAAAAATGCAGAATTGCTTGTATTTTTGAAAACCCAACAGTGCCCTTTACCGTACCGCAGGGGCTTTGCCCCCTGCACGGGACCTCGTCCCGTGGGCTCCGCTTCGCTCCGCCCACAGGTGCCCCAAGTCCCTCCCCTTGGACCCAGAATAGTGAGCCGATCTCCCCTAATAAGTGTCAATTTTGCATATTTTCTGTGATTATTGCTGGATGTGGATGGCATTTCCAAACCGAACCAAATGAACCAATAGGGTTTCCGAGTCACCCGGAAACCCAACATGGGACTTGGACCCCCGGTCCAACTTGATTTCCCGTGGGCCTTCCAACGGGGCCCACCAAGCCCAATTAACACAATGGAATGCATGCATGTGACCTAATCAAGATAAATAAATTAACTAATCAATCGGGGCGGGCCAAACCCAATGCGGCCCACCCGAACTTGTTTGTGAATTGATGTATGGAATGTGTGGTTTGGCCGAGACCAAGGGCAAGGGCCTATCGGGCCCGCCAAAGCCTACCAACCGAACCAAGGAAGGGTGAAAACCCTAATTTCATGTGACTTGGGCTTTCAAGCCCGAATTAGGACTACGGGCCCCAAGCCCAATGTCCAACCCATTTTTTTGGCAAACTTAACAAGATAAATCCAAAGCACCTTTGGCAACCATCATGGGGGCCCATCCAGGGGCCCACAAACCAATGCAGGCCCACCTTTTGCATGGAAATCACTTAAACTTTAAATCTGAACCCTAATATAAAATCAATTTACTTAACCAAAAGCCCAAAGGGCCTCTTAGGCTAGACAGAGGCCCACAAGGGTACATGGGCTTGACTAAGCCCACCAAGGACACCGTGGGCCTTCCAACAGGGCCCACCCAACCAGACTTAGATTACCTAATTAAATCAAGATAAAAGAAATTAAAGGGACCCACACCACTCAGGTGATCCCACCAGACTTAACCAGTTTGCATACCGACTTAGGAATCGGGTGAGAAAATAAGTGAGTTGACTCAAACCAGGATAAACCTAAGGGACCGGTCACCCGACGTGGTGGGCCAGGGTGTTTACGGACTTCCCGAACCACAACCGAGACCCTACTTAGAATCTCAAGCCGTAGACCAAAGCCTTAATAGACAAGATTAGGCACCCAGGTGTCCGCCTGCACCCCATCAGGCAGTGGCGACTCCGAATTTTCAATGCGGCATTTCCGACGCGCGCACAGCCTGGCGACTCCACTGGGGAACCCTCAGCCCAGTAGTTAGATTGAGTCAGCATAAGAGAGATTTAGTTGATATTTAGGATTCTTACTACCTCGTTTAGTAAGATACAGAATACGCGTAATTACGCGTTCTAGGGAGTCCTGTCCAAGGGACGTGATAATTGCCTAAGGCAAGTGGGATTTAAGCGGTCCCCTATGACCCTCCACTTACCTGGGGACTCTCCTGGAACCTCGTTTTACGTGCCAATTCTGCACCTTACTATACAAGATGGTAAAAATCCCTTTATCAGCAAAATCCAGACAAAACTCACCCGTGTAGACACAATACGCAGCCTAACTGCACACACAAGCACACCACCACACCGTGGATGGATTTTTTATTTCCCACTTTTGTGTGATAAACTGCATGGGGTGACACGCACGAGCGAGGCTGTGTGGATGATCCGACCTCGAATAAATGAGAGCGGATATTGCTTCTTCTTTACCAAAACTTAGACCTCTCTAGCAGCTACCCTTCTGATTCCTACAAACTGATCTTTGGGATGGTATTAGCACCTACGCTCCCGTGGCTTGCGGGGGAAACCAGGGTAAACCCATCCCCCCAGTTTTCTGGAGTCCATTAGCACCACTGGTTTCTTGCCGTGGCACGCGAGGATCCAATACTGGTCCAGACCCTTGTAGGCTTATGTCTCGGGCTGGGTATCCTTCCCCAGCTAACGTTTCTGTATAAACCACGCGTTGAGCATGCGAGGGTGAGTATGTTGTGAATGATGAATATAAGAAGAGTAAAATCGGAATAAAATCCAGAGTCCATTAGGGGCAGCAACCCCCGCTTTTTGCATCAAATTGAGTAAACCCTAGATCACGGGCGACCTCAGCCCTAATTTAGGAAGCTCACCTAATTTTGATCAGGGAAACCACCCCAGATCCATGCATCGAGTCTTGTAAGCTATGGGTCTTGACCCATTAGAGTCCGTTGAGAGCACTTTAAGTCCAAGTTGGTCTTTTAGAGCAGACGAAAGCCGGCCAGATCAAATAAACAGATGAAAGCATGCCAGATCAAAATAAGGGCACCAAACCCTAGATCTAGGAATTTTTAGCCTCCCCGCTTTGGAAGCAATTTGTATCCTTCCTTTCGGCTCCCAACAGCCTTAAGGATGAATTCTTTGCAGTTTTTGTAAATATCTTGTAAAATTCTGCCCTCGATGGCAAGTTGTAGTTTTTGCCGTGGTTCAACACCGAAAGCAAATGAAAGACAGAAGACTGATTAGGACTTGAATGTGCTCCTCTACACAAGTATGTCTAGGAGTCATGCCTTCACTGGCGCCAACCCTTAGGACCACACACCATGTGTGCCTGAGTTAAATTCCGCACTGTTTAGTTTTTTGCTTTATTTGGTGAAGCATGTTAGAACTGCTAGTGGTTAGTCCTTTTGCTTTAGAGTATGCATATTTTAGAACTGATTGAGAGTTTGGTGTGGAACCTTGAATTGATTTGGAATTTCGGTCGGATAGTTGGCATGGCATCCTCGTCCTCATCTAAGAGAACCCGTTTTCCTAGGATAGAGAAGTGCGCCTGGGATACCCCATGGATCCGTTCTTGGACAAAGCAGCTCCAAGGGAGTGAGCAGATTGAATGGGAGCACAAATACCACATGGGACAGACTTTATCCCTGTTAAATGTGCCGATCAACTGGGATATGATCCAAGCAGCTTTGCTTTTCTGGGATCCCAGCTTTCAGTATTTCGATTCGGGATCATTGAGTTGACTCCTACAATTGAGGAACTTGACCTGTTTCTCCGATTTTGTGACTTAGGAGAACCTGCTAGGCCAAGCCTCAAAGAAAGCTATAAGAATGAAGCTTGCGCTTTCTTTGGCCTCTCAAGGGGAGAATTCCATACCTTAGGAGGTGACAAATCATTCACTAGGGTCTCCAAAACATTCCTTGCTGAAAAGATAAGAAACAAAAAGCAGGAAAGACCCCGTGCTTGGTTTGACACCTTAACCCTTGTGGTTCTGTCGCAAATCTTCTTTCCAATTGGGGGAGACACCATTAATTTGGCCCTCATGGAAATTGTGGATCAACTCAGGCTAGGATACCGAATCATGCCACTAATCCTAGCTCAATTGTTCCATTCCCTGACTTTGTCCAAAAATGGAACCTGGAGGTTTCAAGGGTGCGCTCCCCTTCTCCACATTTGGCTGCAAGACCACCTGATGGTGTCATCACCTATCAGTGCACATTACGGATTAGCCCGTGACAACATCTATTGGTTGGCTCAAAGAGAGATCAAACCAGACCTACCCGCTCGTGAGGATTGGCTTAACCACTTTCTCCACCTGAAGGAAGAAACAGATATTCGATGGTGGGGCACATACAACATCCCCTACACCCCCATTATAGCTTTCAAGAAAAGAGAGGGCCTTTCCCTGATAGGACTCACCCATGCCATGTCATACTATCCGATTCGGGTTCTGAGACAGTTTGGGAAACCGCAGGGAATCCCGGTCAAGGACGACATGAGCAGTTTGATTGGTCCACTCACTAAGGGACTAAGGACACAACTATAGATAGAGTGGAAGATGATGTGCGTATATCGGGAAGATGTCTTCATCGAATCACACTTTCAAGATTACGAGCAGTGGATAGTTCGGGAATTTGGCCACAACGGCCCCACCTCTTCAGCCTGTCGCTTCAAGCGACATTCCAGTTCCACCCCCTAACACATATAGGGACAGGGTGGCCGAACTATAGGAGACCCACTCCCATATCCATTCAGCTTATATGGATTCGGAACGGGAGAGTAGGCAGGCCAATACGGCCTTGCAACATGAAATGGAATTAGTGCGCAAGCGCGCTAAGGAGGACCGACATCTGCGAAACAAGCTTCTGCGAGCCTTGAGGAGGCAAGACTTGTCCTCCCACTATGATGATGACCAACCTAGCTAGCTTTTGGTTTTGTTGTATTTTGATAAGCATGATGATGTACTATGCGCCGCGGTGGCCCTTTTTGAATTAAGCATGAATTTCCCTTTCATTTGGTCATGTGTATTGAACTTAACAAAACAAGAATTTGAAATAAAAGAATTAATCCCCTCCAATAGGGCAACTCGGTTTCCGACAGACCACCTCTCTTCATTAATGGCAATATTTCTGGTCGCTGCGACCACCTAATTTCCTTTGATTGCATCTCTCTCATTGAGATCGCAAAACCCAGCAAATGTTAAAAAACACCCAAGACCTTGAGCTCAGATCACACCCGTCTATATCTTTCCAAGATCATTCGGTCAAACCTGTAGGGCACTGAAGCCGCTAACGGATGAGTCGGAGATTGGTGGAGGAGCGTCCTGGCATAGCCTTCCCCTTGTGAGGCGCCAAAGTCAATGGTGATTAAACCAGCGACTAACTAAGGCACGCCCAGGAACTACTAGCCGAAATCTTGGGGCACCGAAACCGCCGACGGATGAGTCGGAGATTGGTGGAGGAGCGTCCTGGCATAGCCTTCCCCTTGTGAGGCGCCGAAGTCAATGGTGATTAAACCAACGACTAGCCAAGGCACGCCTGGGAATTACTAGCCGAAGTTTTGGGGCACTGAAGCCACCGGTGATTAAACCGGAGATTGGTGAAGGAGCGTCCTGGCATAGCCTTCCCCTTTGTGAGGCACCGAAGTCAATGGTGATTAAACCAACGACTAGCTAAGGCAAGCCCGGGAACTACTAGCCGAAATCTTGGGGCACCGAAACCGCCGACGGATGAGTCGGAGATTGGTGGAGGAGCGTCCTGGCATAGCCTTCCCCTTTGCGAGGCTCCGAAGTCAATGGTGATTAAACCAACGACTAGCTAAGGCACGCCCGGGAACTACTAGCTGAAATCTTGGGGCACCGAAACCGCCGACGGATGAGTCGGAGATTGGTGGAGGAGCGTCCTGGCATAGCCTTCCCCTTTGTGAGGCGCCGAAGTCAATGATGATTAAACCAACGACTAGCTAAGGCACACCCGGGAACTACTAGCCGAAGTTTTTGGGCACTGAAGCCGCCGGTGATTAAACCGGAGATTGGTGGAGGATCGTCCTGGCATAGCCTTCCCCTTTGTGAGGCGCCGAAGTCAATGGTGATTAAACCAACGACTAGCTAAGGCACGCCCGAGAACTACTAGCCAAAATTAGGCGCCGACACCGCCAGTGAATAAACTGGAGATTGGCTGAGGTACGCCTGGGTGCTGCTTTTCAGCTCACCCCCTGTGGAGACCCTGATTGGTCCAACCTTGTGATACTGAGCTCAAACAAAACCCCTTAAATTGAAGGTTCTCTTTCCTTGCCTAAACGGCTAAAATAGATCAGCTTGACCCCAAGTTCTCTTCCCTTGCCAAGTGGCTAAAATAGATCAGTGATTTAGGGTTCTCTTCCCCAGTTGCTCAAGAGCGACTAAAATAGACCAGTTAAATCGGGTTCTCTTTCCCAGCCACTCCCAAATGGCTAAAATAGATCAGCTTCCAGTCAAACCGGGTTCTCTTTCCCAGCCACTCCTAAATGGCTAAAATAGATCAGCTTCTAGTCAAACCGAGTTCTTTTTCCTAGCCACTCCCAAATGGCTAAAATAGATCATCTTCCAATCAAACCGGGTTCTCTTTCCCAGTCGCTCCTAAGCAACTAAAATAGATCAGCTTTCAAAAATCAGTTTTTAAGAAAAAATAGGGTTCTCTCTCCCAGTTACCTGCGGGTAGCTAAAATAGATTCAGTCATTAGGGTTCTCTTCCCCGGTCATCTTAGGACAGCCAAAATAGATCAGTCTTCAAAATTCATTAGGGTTCTCTTCCCCAGTCGTCTTAGGATAGCCAAAATAGATCAGTCCTCAAAATTCATTCAGGTTCTCTTCCCCGGTCGTCTTAGGACAGCCAAAATAGATCAGTCTTCAAAATTCATTAGGGTTCTCTTCCCCGGTCGTCTTAGGACATCCAAAATAGATCAGTCTTCAAAATTCATTAGGGTTCTCTTCCCCAGTTACCTGCGGCTAGCCAAAATAGATCAGTTAATTCAAAATCAGATTGTCTTCCCTTGTTGCCTTAGGGTAGTTAAAATAGATCAGTTAGTCAAATCATATCAGAAAACAAAAAAAAATAATAAAATGAATAAATTCAATCAGATAAAATTGTGTAATCAATCTATGTGAAATTGCACTAATGCCTGCTAATTGTTCCACCAGGTACCAAAAATTGCTTTTAGAAGTCCGTACCTGCTAAGATCGAGGAGAAGACTCGATATGGATCAGCAAGGAGAACAGACGCCGCCAGGGCAGCATCCTGCAGAGTCCAGTCATGTGCAAGTAGTCAACGAGATGCAGCAAAAAATGGACAGCATGAGTTCCATCATCCAGGAACTGATGACAGAGCTAAGAGAATTGAGGCAGGCCCCACCAGTGGTACCGATCGCCCAGCAGCCACAGTTCCCACCACAAGCGGAAGGGGCGCCACCACCGCATCCGATAAACCCCCCTCCCCTGGCACCACCACCGATAGCACCATTTCATGTTGCACAACAAGATCAGTTTCTACCTATCCATCTGGGGCAAGGTGATGAGGACTGGTACAGAACCCAGGAGGTGCAATTTGAGGAGAAGCTGCCAGCAGTAAGGGAAGAGAATAGGGCAGAAATGGTCACCCTGAAGGAGTAACTCAAACAGCTCCAACCTAGTACAGTGCAGAGTGAGGCTACCCTAGAAAGCCTCTGTTTCTTTTCGGACATCCAACTCCCGGCTAAGTTCAAATGCCCTGAGTTGCACCAGTTTGACGGCACCGGGTGCCCACTGAACCATTTAAGGTCGTACTCAGGCGACATGTGCCAGTACGCCAAAGAAGAGTTGATCATGGTGCAGTTCTTCCAGAAGTCATTAACTGGGGCCGCTTACTCTTGGTTCTTGAGTCTGGACAAGGCTAAGATAAAGACATGGAATGACCTGGCAGCAGTCTTCATCCAGCAGTACCGCCTAAATAGTCAGATTGTACAGACTAAGGCAGAACTACAAAGGTTGACTAAGAAGAGGCAAGAGTCGGTGAAAGAATATGCCAAACGCTAGAAGGAGTTGAAAACACTTGTACAGCCGCCACTACTAGAACAGGAGATGACATCTCTGTTTATCGCGTCATTGGGACAGTCGTTCTTCACTTTTCTGCTGGGGCAAAGTACATCGAACTTCAATGATCTAATTTTGACTGCGGATCGGATTGAGGATGCAGTAAGAGCTGGGAAAATAGATGACAGTGGGCAGAGTGCCGCACCAAGGAGGCCAATGTCAGGGCAGCCTAGCAGAAACCAGGGGCAAGAGCAACAGGCCGTCAACTATGTGTACCCTGCACAACCCCACCACTTCTCCCAAGGACCAGAGGTAGTGGCACCTCAAGGGACTGGGCAGACAGCGTACCAAGGGGTAAGAAGAACGAGAGAAGAAATAGAGGCTAGGATGAAGTGGGTTTTCACTCCACTACCATATGCGCCGGCAGAGTTGCTACCTACTTTGCTGAAGAAAGGGTACTTGCAAATCAAAGCCCCGAATCCCAGACTGGTCAACGCCAGAAGCTACAATGCGACAGAACGGTGCGAATACCACTCTGGTGCCCCCAGGGCATCACACCAATAGATGCTGGGATCTAAGGCACGACATCCAAGATCTAATTGATAGCAGACGCATCACGGTCGACCCCCAGGCAACACAGGCTCAGACCCCAGCAGCTGGTGTCACCACGAACCCTCTTCCCGACCATTCTAAGGCCTCAACCAGCAAATCAGCAAATCAAGTAAGCAGTGATCAAGGCACCGGGTAGTTCGACCCTTCGATGCTAGTTGGATGACCAGGGCAGACAGTAAAGGTGCACCTTCGAACAAGAACCCAATCGACAGTGATTACAGTCATCGGAGAGAATGAAGGGGACACTCTACTGGAAGAACTCGAGGTTAAGGAGGATACAGATGTCTACATCTGTGCGATTGAGGATGAACCTCATAGCAGTGAGGAAGTCACGGGGCCATGGAACCCCATGCAATGCGGATGGATCAGTGACTCCCCGTCCCCTCCACGCAGAGAAGGAGTGGGCAATTCCGAAGGACCCTGGTTCCGAGATGGGCCACAGGACACAGACGCATCAGTGGGCAGTTCAAGGGTACCCCTGCAGATGTCTACTGGATGGCCGCCTGAGTATATGTCTGCAACATCAAAGTCGGATCTACAGTCCTTCACCGATCCCCTATTAGCTGAACCGAATTCAGAATCCCTCTCCCGCGGCACGTCTGAGTGGCTTGGCCTCCCCCATGTCACAGTAGAAGGGGAGCCACCATCCACTCCTGAACTTGCAAGCCCACCTGATCCTTATGAAAGTTCAGATGAATCCACCGGTGCAGACTCGGAAGACGAATCAGCAGTAAACTCCGGAGAGGAAAGTGAGACAATAAACGTCATTGAAGAAGACGGTGACGACTTCACTACTGATCTCCCTCTGGTGCACTTCCACCCAACTGAAGACCAGGAATTCTTCTACCCCACTCCCATCTCCAACCCCAACCCTTCAACCCTCAACATCTGTGCGTGCGTCGGAAACGTTGCACGAGAAAATTCGGAGTCGCCACTGCCTGATGGGGTGCAGGCGGACACCTAGGTGCCTAAGTTAGTCTATTGGGCTTTGGTCTGCGGCTTGAGATTCTAAGTAGGGTCTCGGTTGCGGTCTGGGGAAGTCAGTAGATACCCCAGACCACCCTATTGGATGACGGGTCCCGTGGGTTCCCTGGTTTGAGTCAACTTACTTTGGTCTCACCTGATTCCTAATCCTGCATGCCATTTGGTTAAGTCTAACGGGACCACCTGAGTGGTGTGGGTCCCTTTAATTGATTTTATCTTGTTTATTTTAAGTGATATGAGTTGGATTGGGTGGGCCCTGTTGGAAGGTCCACGATGTCCTTGGTTAAGCCCACGTGCCTCTGTTGGGCCTCCGTCTAAGCCTGGAAGGCCCTTTGGGCTTAGGTTAATGAATCAATTTTACTTGGTTTCTTCAAGTTGGAGACTTATGTGATTTTCATGCAACAAGTGGGTCTGCATTGGTTTGCGGGCCCCTGGGTGGGCCCCCATGTTGGTTGCCAAAAAATGTTTTAATTTATCTTTGAAAAAATGCACTGGGTATTGGGCTTGGGGTCCGTGATCCAGTTTTGGGCTTGAAAGCCCAGTTCTTTGAAGTCTAGGGTTTGCACCCTAACTTGGTTGATTAGTGGGCTTTGGCGGGCCCGATAGGCCCTTGCCCTTGGTCTCGGCCAAACCATGCTATTTAAAACACACCATTCAACGAAACCAGTTCAAGTGGGCTGCATTGGGTTTGGCCCGCCCGGCCCGATGAATTAATTTTGCCTTATTTTGCTTATTGGCATGCAAAGAAGTTTATTGGGCTTGGTGGGCCCCATTGGAAGGCTCACAAATGTTCCATGTTGGACCTGTGGCCCATGTCCCAAGTTGGATTTCCGGGTGACCCGGAAACCCTATTGGTTCACTTGGTTTGGTTAAAATTATCACAAAAATTCGACAAGGATGAAAAAAAACATGAAAATGGCATTTTTGGCATGTAGCCGACCTCTATGGTCGGCTACAAACACATCTTAGTGTTCGGCAACAAACACACCCAGGGTGATCCGACCTGAGTTGTCGGATCACCCTAAAATGGCCCTTTTTTGGGGTTTTGGCCATTGGGGTTGTTTCCAGGGGTTCCTAGGGATCTTCTACAAGTCATGTGGGCCCTTGGGCAGGCCCACATTGGTTCTGGTATGGGGGAGGGGCCCCCACTTTGGTTTCCTTTGTGATCTCCAGCAAAGACACAAAGAAGAGGGAGCATGGGAGTTGCTGCCCCCATTACTTTTCTCAGCAATGCAACAGCAGCAAGGTAGGGGTCTTTGCACCCCTACCTGGGTGTTTCGCCTTCCTTCATCAGTGGCAAGCCAAAACCCAGCAACCAGGCACCCTTCTTCTATGCTACTCTAGCACAAACACCGAGATATGAGAATGTGGGTCAGCAAACAAAAAAAGAAAAAAAACAGCAGCCAACGTGAACCGATTTAAACATGCTAAGCGAGTGAGGGATACATGGGGGTTAATAACACTTATGTGTGGCATTTCGGGGGCTGGTTTAAGAGTGCAGACACATGGGAATCTGCTGGGACAGCAACCATTTAGAGGAGATTAGAATGCTCTTGTGGGACTGGCAATAATGGACAGTGGGGTGGGGGAGCAGGTTCATCATTGTGGGAGGTAACATACCAAGGGATAGGGCTGCTGCTGCTGCACCCAACAGCAGCTTGGGTTGGCCACAACAGTGGGTTAAAGATGGGGGGGAGCATGCTTACATACACATACGCAAAAAACAGCAAATACAAAGACGAGGTTGGTGCTTCTAGTCGGTAGCATGCTTGGTTTAATAAAAGAAAGCAGCAATTGTGCATGGGGTGGGGGAGTATGGTCATGGGGTTTGCACATGCACGTATGCAAATTTAGGAAACAAGTAGGTAGGCCATGCATGCACCAAGTAAAAGAGAAAGGAAAATAGACAAAGGGGCTGCTGTAGCTTCCATCATCAGCCCATGAAGGCCACCCTATGGATAACAGTAGGGGTAAGGGATCATGCTTGTGATGGGCTGAGGGACTGGGCTTAGTCTTAGACTTTTAATCCTGCTAGGACAGCAGAAACTAATGAGAGTTTGCTGCTGTCCCCAGCAGCAACTCACCTAAGTCATAGCAAAGGGAGCATGACAATGGCTCCTCACATGATATCCAAGAAAAAAATCAGGCTTAGATATGTAAAACAGCAGGTAAAAAGGGGGGAGCAGGGACATGCATACATGCACATTGAACCAAGCAAACGGGAAAGGGGTTAGGGGAGCATGCATCAACAAAAAACAAGTAGCAAGTTCATGGGGGAAGGAATCTTGCTTGGCATTTCACATGACAGCAAAGCAAAGGAGAAGGACACTAACGAACAGAGACTATAAGCATGCTCTAACCACACCCAAAACAGTAAGCATCATAAAGGCACACCCAGCAGAAAAAACACAACAAAATAAACAACAAAACTATAAGAGAAAATGACAAAAGAGGAGAATTAGGAAGGGAAGTGGGGGGTAGTTATAAGGGTACATCAGAGGGGGACTTAGAAAGAACATACTCCCTCTTTAATGGATGAGGGTACTGCTGGAATCCCAAAAAAAAGAAAAAAGAACAGCCAGTTAAAACAAGCTATGCGATCTCCTCTCTCTTGCATAGAAACTCCGGGGACTTGCCCCTCTCACCATGGGAGAACCACATGACTCATGGAGAGCTCAAAGAGGCCATCATGATAAAGAAGAGAACCAATGCCTCAACCAAAGAACCCACCCCAACAGCATGAAGAGCTCACATACTTCCAATCAACCAAAATGTATATATATTAAATAGAGCCTTACCAAGAAGTTTACCTTGTGTGTACAACTTGTTCCTGAGGTGTGCTTCAACCTCCTTTGGGTGTGGAGGGTGCTGGAACACTCCCTTGCAATCCCAACAGCAACTAACCCCCTTGGGCTTTGGTGAGAAAGTGGAGAAGAAGAAGAAACAAGAGGTGGAGTGGGGTTGGAAGGCTTCCTTGGGGGTTGTAGGCACCTCCTTGGAGCTTGGACAAGAGCTGGGGCCTCTTCTCCAGCAACCACAGCAGCAACTAATCCCTTTTTGTGCTAGTAGAGAGGTGGGGAAGAAGAAGAATGCAATAGGTTTTGGGGTGTTGGAGTGGAGTGGGGTTGGTGGAGGCAAAAGGTGCTCCAAAGTGAGAGGTTCGGATGAGAAGAAAGAGGTAAAAGAGGTGCCCAAACCAAAGAAATGAGCCAACCATCATGAAGGGAGCTGCTGGTGGCATTTATAAGAAAACTTAATGTATCCGACCATATAGGTCGGATACACTAAGTCCCGTTTGTATCCGACATAAGATGTCGAATACAAAACATAATAATCTCGAAAATTAAATGCCGCCGCGAATTTGTCGGGGAATCGGCGCGAATCTCGCGGGGGGATCTCGTTGTATCCGATGAATAGTGTCGGTCATGCACAAAAATACATGTATCCGACATTTAAGATCGGATACAAATCCGATATTTACAGATTTAGCCCTTGGATATTCGCAGATTCATCCGATACTCTTAGATATTCACAGATTTGGTCCCTACGAAATTTTGCTTTAAACCTTGGGATATTTTGCATGTTTAGATATTTACAAATTGCCCCTCGAGATATTTTCTTGCACCACCCGCCACATGTGCGGCTTTTTGCCACGTGTGCAGCTTTCTAGGTTTTGCTGCTCGGAAACTTCGACAGCTCATATCTCCTTCATCCGGACTCCGATTTGAGCAAACTCAATTGCGTTGGACTCGTATTGGAGCCCTCTATCCAATGATATAGAGCTAAGCACCTGGCATAGGGTTCAGCAAAAAGTCAACTTTCGGCTCGCCCTTAAGTTTGACCGGCCTGCAGAACCTTCATCCGGACTCCGATTCCAGCAAACTCAGTTGCGTTGGACTCATGTCGGGATTCTCTATCCATTGAGATAAAGCAAGGTTACCAATTTTCACTTGATCAAAAAGTCAATTTTCCACCCCTTAGGGTTTGACTTTCTGTTTAGGGTTTGCATTTCCGGGTCTTCCGGAAGGGCAAAAATGAGGTGCTTACAACATCCATGACATCATGGACTCGCCTCCACAAGACCCATTCGCCCTTTCATTTGAACCACCCACCCTCAACCTCTCACAACTAAACCTGGAACCACCTTCGTATAATACAGTACCCCCACCTTACCCCACCCAATCTTTCTACCATCAAGCCACCACCACCACCACTGAAGCAGAAATCGATCGGATCACCCGATCCGGTCAATACATAAACACCGACCCCCCACCCGCACCAGAGGAGGGAGCAGAAGCAGAAGCAAAAAGGAAAGAAAAAGGGAAGGACGTGGTCACAGAATTGCCACAGACCCTCAAAAGAAATGGAAGGGCCACAGAAGAGGAAGTCACAGATCTGCATCACAGCATCTACACTCCCGAATACGACCTCCTACAGCACTTGAACAAAGTGCCCACCCAAATCTCCATAATGCGGCTTCTAATTGACTCAGAGAAGCACAGGGCAGTGCTAATGAAGGTTCTGGGTGACGCACACGTACCAGCAAGCATTGATCCTAAGTAGCTAGGGGCAGTAGTGTTAGTCATCATGGCACCCCAGGCTATCTCCTTTTCAGCAACAGATCTGCCTCCTGAGGGTTGCGACCATACTGAGCCACTCTACATAACCGTTAAATGTACATATCTCATTGTAAAGCGGGGCATGATCGACAATGGATCGACACTGAATATATGTCCAATGAGGACGTTCCATAGCCTGCAGCTGAATCCTTCGATGATCAAGTCAAACGCTCATAATGTCAGAGGCTTCGACAACGCCAGGAGAGACTCACTGGGAGAGGTTACTTTGGTGATCATAATTGCAGATAGGCCCTTTACCATGGAGTTTGAACTCATGTATATCAACGCCTCATTCAATCTGCTGATCGGGAGGCCTTGGCTGCATCAGGCAGGAGCAGTATCTTCCACCCTGCACAGGATGGTCCAATTCGTATCAGGTAATGAGTTGATCATGGTACATGCGGAGGATCACCGGGAATTTAAAAGGGTCGGAGTACCCTATGTGGACTATGAGTTGCCCACCACACTCAATTTCCAAGCTGTGGAGATGGTGCAGGTGAATCATATCCCTGAATCTGAAAGGGGGCAACGACTCTCGAAGAGGAGAAGAAAGAACATGTTTAGCACTGCTGACTGCGCAGACTGGGACCTCAGAGCAGGCGAAGGACTGGGCAAGTACAAGCAAGGCATCAGGGTAGCCATCCAACCTCATGAGCAGACTACTGGGTTTGGACTGGGGTTCAAGCCGCAGCCAAAATACTACTCTTGAATCCTTGGGAGCCATGCTAAAAGGAAAAGAGCCAGAATTGAAGGAAGAGACCCCCATGTGCGCACTCGATTTCGGTCGCATGACGAGGCGCATGCAAAATGATGCGTGCCTCGGGATTTGTTTGGAGTCGCCACTGCCTGATGGGGTGCAGGCAGACACCTGGGTGCCTAAGTTTGTCTATTAGGGTTTGGTCTACGGCTTGAGATTCTAAGTAGGTTCTCGGTTGCGGTCTGGGAAAGTCCGTAGACACCCCAGTCCACCCCATCAAGTGACGGGTCTCATAGGTTTCCCTGGTTTGAGTCAACTTTTGGTCTCTTACTCACCCGATTCCTATTCCAGCATTCAATTTGGTTAAGTCTGGCGGGACCGCCAAAGTGGTGTGGGTCCCTTTACTTGATTTTATCTTCTTATTATTGAATGAAGTGAGTCTGATTGGGTGGGCCCCTTTGGAAGGCCCATGGTATCCCTGGTGGGCTTGGTTAAGCCCACGTGTCCCCTGGTGAGCCTCAGTCTAGCCTAAGAGGCCCTTTGGGCTTTGGTTCAATGAATCGATTTTATTTGAATTTCAAGTTTGATTATTAAGTTGGTTTGAATGCCAAAGTGGGTCAGGATTGCTTTGTGGGCCCTTGAGTGGGCCACACAGTTGGTTGCCAAATGATTTAATTTATCTTTGATTTATCTTCACCAAAATGGGCCAGGCTTTGGGCTTGGGGCCCTTTACCTAGGCTTGGGCTTGAAAGCCCAAGGCTTCTTGAGTTAGGGTTGGGAAACCCTAAAATTTGTTCGATTTAATGGGCTTTAGCGGGCCCGATCGGCCCTACCCGCAGTATTGGCCAAACCAAACCTAGAGCTAAACAGCATGCTACTGAAACTAGGCTTGGGTGGGCCTCCAATGGTCTGGCCCACTCAATTGATTTGATTGTCTTCATTTAGCAAAAATGGGTTAGTCGGGCTTGGTGGGCCCCGTTGGAAGGCCCACTGTAAATCAATTTGGACCGGGTCGGTCCAAGGCCCATCTTGGGTTTCCGGGTGACCCGGAAACCCTACTGGTTCACCTGGATTGACCAAACAAACCAAAGAAATAGCACAAGATCAGAAAATGGTGCAAAATGGTATTCTGGCAGTGTAGCCGGCCTGAGATGCCGGTTACACACAGAGCTCAGTGTATCCGGCATCTTTTGTCGGCTACGAGTAGGGCTCTGTTGATCCGGCCTGAGTTGCCGGATCAACATACAGAAGCCTTTTTTCCGGATTTTTGCATTGGGGTTGGGTTCCTAAGCTTCCTATGATGTCCCAGGGATTGCGTGGGCTCCTGTGTGAGCCCACATTGGTACAGGGAGAGGGGGAATGTCCCAATTTTGCCTTCTTTTAGGACTTTGGTGGTTCAAGCAAAGGGGGAGGAGGCTTAAGGTGTTGCCTCCTCCCACTCTTGGGATACTTCCAGCAGATGAACAGGGACCTAGGTGTCCCTGTTTAGTTCTCCCCGGTCCGCGCAACAACAAGCAAATAAAGTGGTGAGAAAACAACAATCAAACCTATCCTACATGCTTTGACTATAGTGAACATGCTTTAACATCCTCATATTGTGTGCATGAAAAGTGGAGGGTGTGTGAGTGTACCTACAGCGTTGCAAATGGATATACATGCATGATCGAACTTGGACAAGCATGTCATACTACCGACTTTATGCTTAAAAGAAACACAAGGTCACCAAGGCACAACTATTTTAGAGAAGGGAAAGAGAGGGAGATTAATAAGGGGTACAATGGATGGATCATGCTAAGGGGAACATGCTCCCCATCACCAAAAAAAATGGACTCAAAACAATAGTTAAAATGACTAGAAGGAAATGTGGAGGGTCACCTCTCATCCTCCCATGGAGCCAAACGTGATGCTCATCTTACCTAGGAGATCCTCATGTGGTGGCAATAAGAACATGATACATGCCATATATGCACTTGAACCGACTTACAGCAAGGAAGAAAACCATGCTCATTAATATGCTTAGAAAACCACCATTTTTACATATACGTAAGGAAACTTAACAAGAAGCCATACCTTGGGGTTTCAAACCCTTCTTGTGGTGTGCTTGGACTTCCTTTGAAGCTCAACAGTGGCTAGAACATCTCCTTGTGCCACCAAGAACAGCAAGTCCTCCTTTGGGTTTGAGTGGAAATGAAGAGGAAGAAGTGAGGAGATAGTGGGAGAGTCTTAAGGTTGTGCTTGAGGGTTTAGGGAGCCAAAGGGGGGCAAGGTGAAGGATTTCCAGAGTGGGCACAGAGGGGGAAGAAAGGTGGAAACAGCAAAAGTGAAGCCAACCCCGGAACTGGGCTGCTGTTGGCCTTTTATAGGCCAACTTAATGTATCCGGCAACTCAGGCCGGATACACTAAACCTTGCTCATAGCTGGCCTCTATGGCCGGCTACACATTTGTTCCTTTGTATCCGGCATTCAATGTCGGATACAAAACACAATTATTCGAAAATTAAATGCTGCCACGAATTTGTCGGGCGTACGGCGCAAATCTCGCTGATTGATCTTCTTGTATCCGATGAATAGTGTCGGATATTCACAGGGGTATGTGTATCCGACATATTTGGTCGAATACAAGTCAAAAAATTACAGATTTGCCCTTGGATATTCGCAGATTCATCCGATACTCTTAGATATTCACAGATATGGTCCCTGCGAAATTTTGCTTTAAACCCTGGGATATTTGATGATTTTTGGATATTTGAGATTTAGTCCTTGAGATATTTTGCTGCATTGGCTGCCACGTGTGCAGTTTCCGGTTTTGCTACGCAGAAACTTCGACAGCTCATATCTCCTTCATCCGGACTCCGATTTGAGCAAACTCAGTTGCGTTGGACTCATATCGGAGCCCTATATCCAATGATACAGAGCTAAGCACCTGGCACGGGGTTCGAGAAAAAGTCAACTTTAGGCTCCCCTTTAAGTTTGACCTGCCTGCAGAACCTTCATCCGGACTCCGATTCTAGCAAACTCAGTTGCGTTGGACTCATGTTGGTATTCTCTATCCAATGAGATAAAGCAAGGTGGCCAATTATCACTGGATCAAAAAGTCAATTTTTCACCCCTTAGGGTTTGACTTTTCTGCTAGGGTTTTCATTTTCAGCACTTCCAGGGGTGCAAAAATAAGGTGCTTACACCCCACTGGCCCATATGCGTGCACGAGAACTTGTACCACCGCTTCACTAACATGGAGCGTGAAGCGGCCCAAGCCATCGAAAACATAGTCCCCCAAGGGTGGGGAGATGAGTTTCTGGACACCCCTGCCAGGGAAGAAGACTACCTGCAAGGACTGGCTCAGATGCTCTAGGAAGAACCACCATCTATGGAAATGATTGGAGATGCAGTAGAAGTAGACCCATTGGCTCCTGAGGGGTCGCCAGATGGCCTGCCAACACTGGTCGCCCTGGACTCGATTGACGAAGTCACCATCGCCTTCTCCCCACCAGATGAACAATTCATCCCTGATGGGATCCCGGTCAACTCTGCAATTGTGATGAAAGTGCCACCACCTGCTCCCATTGAGGAATCCAAAGAAGAAGGTCCAATCATGTATGTCTGCATGATGGAAGGGCGAGACAGCTCAGGAGCGCCAACCCGCAAGCCAAGGTCGCCTCCTCCACCTCCCTATATCCCACACCCGGGGACTTGTGACGGTCTGAACCGGATGTTTCGTAGCATGCCTCAGGTGCTAGGGCCAATACCGGAAGAAGTGTATCATACAGCTTATGGCAAATGGGCACCACCAGCTTACTCTTCTACGGTGCCTAGGATACCGACTGGAATACCCATAATATTGGCACCCCCCAGAGTTGACCCGGCCAACGGAGTCACCATCGCATACGCGCCACCCGAGGATGAGATACCGATAGCAATCCCCCTCAGTGGATCATGGGTAAGGGTATCGTCAGAGTCTGGCCCCAGATCAGAGAGAAGCCAGAACAAGCCGGTAGGAGGTGCAGCACATGATCCTATCTACATCTCTTCTGACGAGAGCACTAACATGGCGCTAGCTGGAGAACGGGAGGCGGCCGTCATCATCAACAAGGAAGACGAGGCACCACTGAAGAACTGGAGCGCCACGCCTTTTGCTATCAACAAAGCTACTATCCCAAAGGGGGTTTCTGTCACCTCTGAAATTTCTGTTGTAGCTACTGCTGAAATTTTTAATGAATATCTGAATGCTTCCTACTACTTGCATCTGTTTGAAAATGAAAATAACAAAAATAAGCAACTTGAGCATCGCGATCTTAGTGTCAATCCCGACGCACACCTGGAAGATCCGAGGCACGGGATAAGTAATAAGATTGCCATAATTGAACAAAAAGAACAAAAAGAAATTGAAAAGCCAGTGCAGATGGCAATAATAAATGAGATGCATGAGCCAGTGTCCAATCCTGAAAACGAGCAAGAACTCGACAAGTCAGATTGGGGCACTTGCCCATCGCAGCAAGAAGATTCAGACATCGTCCCCTGTGAGCCTTCCGAGCAGGAGGGCGACGATGAATCATGGGAGACCCCGCTTGAAATCCAACTTGCATTGGAAAGGCATGAAAAGGGTCTTCAGGCTAACATTGAGGAAACAGAGCCAATTAACATAGGCGAAATAGCACAACCAAGGATCCTCCAAATTGGTAAAAAGCTGTCACCATTATTGAGAAAACAGATGTTTGATTTTCTTAAATCTTATTCTGACGTGTTTGCATGGTCATACGAGGATATGCCCGGGCTAGACACGGACTTGGTTGTGCATCGGTTACCAACAAAGTCTGAGGCCGTACCTGTGAAACAAAAGCTCGGGCGCACAAAGCCGGAATGGGCCCTGAAGATCAAAGAAGAGGTCACCAAGCAGTTGGATGCCGGATTCTTGCAAGTAACTCATTACCCAGAATGGTTGGCCAACATCGTGCCAGTTCCCAAGTGAAAGAGTAGAGGACTACTCTTAAGGTCCACGATCTATAACGATTCAGAATTTAACAATTGCGGAAACAGTACACAAAGAATTATACGAGGAAACCTGGATCCAGATCCAGGAAAAACCTCGAGTCTATATGAGGCGACTAACCCTTCAAAATCCACTATTGAATGAGAAGACAATTACAAAGGAGAACATACTTAACATTTACAATTTGACTCACTCAACAGCAATCCACAGTTCGAATCCACGAACTGCTACACAGCTTGAATCCACAAGCTGCAGAACACGATCAGTCCAGATCGCAAACAATCACTCTCCAGTGATCCACAGTTCGAATCCACGAACTGCAACACAGCTTGAATCCACAAGCTGCAGGACACGATCAATCCAGATCGCAGCAATCCTCTCAAAATCCACTGAGACGATCCAATGCAGTAGGAATCCACCTACGCATCAATCAAGGTCGATCACCAGTCCAGGCGATCACACGATCAGATGAAGTTCTGAATTGAAGAAGAATCCACTGTCTTCAATTCCAGGCGATCTATCTCAGATCTCCCCCTCACTCAATCGTCGACTCTCTAAAGAAGATTTGATCGAATCTCAAAAACCTCAAGATTCGAAAAGCAAATGATCCAAAGAAAAAAGTCGTCTTAAAAATTACAACTCGTCTATTTAAAGAATAAAACACAGATCGCGTCGAGCGCTGGTAGCGTCGTGAAGCGATCGAAGAAGACGGCTGGTAGCGAACTCATGTCCCGCTCAGAGTGAGTTGAATCTGTTAAACGCGCGCTGCTAGCGAGCTGCTAGCGGGAGAGTACGCGGCAGGTGCACGATCCTTGCTTTTGACACACGAATTTCCTTATGTGCTGCCAGCGGGGTGGCAGCGGCGTGGTAGCAGTGTGGTGGCACCAACTTCTTCTTCTTTACTGAATTTACTGAATTTTCATTGTTTAATCTGCACATCTTGAAGCTTCATTAGAAACCTAATTTGTCAATCATTTGCCATAACAGGAGTGTGAGTTTTCACACTTACACCAAGAAAGACGGGAAAGTCAGGATGTGCGTCGATTACAGAGATCTGAATAAAGCAAATCTGAAGGACGACTTCCCACTATCGCACATTGATGTACTCATTGACAATACAGCAACGCATTCGATGTTCTCTTTCATGGACGGCTTCTTTGGTTACAACCAGATAAGGATGGCACCGGAGGATATGGAGAAGATATCCTTTATCACGCACTGGGGCACTTACTGCTATCGCGTGATGCCGTTCGGACTGAAAAATGCGGGTGCTACGTATCAGCGTGCAATGACATCAATATTCCACGACATGATGCACAAAGAGATGGAAGTGTATGTGGATGACATGACAGCAAAGTCCAAGGAAGAAGAAGACCACCTGGTGAACCTTGGGAAGATGTTTGACAGGCTCAGAGAGCACAAGCTTCGGCTCAACCCAAACAAATGTGTATTTGGAGTTACTTCAGGAAAGCTGCTCAGCTTCATAGTGGGCAAGCGGGGCATTGAGGTTGACCCCGCCAAAACAAAGGCAATTTTGAAGATGCCTCCTCCATCGACTGAAAAGAAAGTAAGAGGGTTCTTGGGCAGGCTGCAATACATTAGCCGATTTATCGCGCAAATGACTCCTGTCTGTGAGCCTATATTCAAGCTGCTAAAGAAGGATATTCCTGTTGTCTGGAATGAAGATTGCATAGTAGCATTTGATAAGATCAATGTAAAACCCTGAATTTTCACCTAATAAATAAAAGAAAATATGAGTTAAGTCCTAGTTAAAAATAAAAAGTGAAGATTTAGAGGATAATTAATTCGAATAAGTCATAAGTTGTAAATAAAGAAAGAATTTTAATGAAATTAGCCTAAATGAGGAAAAAGGGTAATTATGAGATTTCAAGTCTTAATTGGGAGAAAAGTAACTTAATTTTGGTTTTTGGTAATATTTAGTATTTAAGTGAATGTTATGCACGAAAATAGGTGTAAGGAGGAGTTTAAATAAAAAGAGATTTGATTAGTAATGTTTAAATTGAAAAATAGAAGGTGGAGAAAAAGTAGGAATTAAATTAGAAGGTGTTAGACTTTAACTAGACCTTGGTTAGGTTAGCCCAAATTAAAGGAGCCTATTAGGGTTGGTTTAGGACTTCTAAAGCCTAGTATAAATAGGAGATTAAGGTTAGAGAAGAGAGAATTTTCGTGGGTTTCATATTGAGAGAAAAGAGGGAGAGAAAGGAAGAAGGCTGCTCATGAACATGTCTGACCAGCCATCATCAAATCGCGATCGGGGAACATCCGTACGGTGGCTTGCCTTCAAATTTGGAGGTTTTGTTCATGACTGATGGAACTACAATGTGAACGGTGGAGATTTGAATTGGAGAACTCTAGCTTTGTGCGTTTGGAAGCAAAAGTCAGGTCCAGAATTAGAAGCTTCAATGGAAGAAGGATTTTAGCGTATAAGGCAAGTAGTAACCCTTGAAAACTGTAGGAATTGCATGGTTTCGTTTTCTGTGATTTGTTATGGTTTAGTTTGATTAGCCGGAAAGGATTTTACATGGAATCGAATGGTTTATATTTTAGAGTTTTGTGGTCTTGAAGGATTTGCTAAAGTAATGAAGAAATCTTGGTTTGATAATGTAAATATTTATGGGATGGTATTTAATGGACCCAAATTAATCTAGAGTGTTGTAGGTATGATTTAGAATGTGAGGGAATTATTTTAGACTAACTAAACCCAAAGGCTAAGCACAAAAATCAAAACTTGAAGAAATATGAAAAGTATTGAATAATCATAGGTATGATCATGTGGATAGTAATAGGTTATAATTTAATTGAAACAAATTAATTTAAAGGGCTTTAGGTATGATTTAGAATGTTAGTAGACTAATTTAGACCAATGAAACACAAAGCAAGAATATAAAAATCTGAACTTAGTAAATCTGGAAATTTTAACTGAAAATTTCTACGAGCGCCTAGGACCGCCGAGGATCGCCTAGACAGCAGAGGTAGGCGCTCTAGTAATTATGAATTAAAATCATCTTCTAAACTATATTTTAGGGCAAATACTAACTAGTAATTATGAATTAAAATCATCTTCTAAACTATATTTTAGGTCTGTAGAAAATGCTGGAAATTATAAATAAAAAAATTGAAATAGATACTATCTTAGATATTAATATGGGAACTTGGATTATATAATAAGGGGATTTATAAGGAAAACTTTAAGCAAGACTTGAAATACTTTGGTTGGTGCTTTAAATATGAATATTGATTTTCTGGAAATTACATTAATTCTGATTTCAATGGAACTTATGTTCAGGAGTTTTATTTTGGACTGTGGATTAAATGCCATGATGGCAATAAGAGATTTGTACCATCTGCGGATGAGATATGAGACCACCTGCGGGTGAGATGTGTAACTCCTGCGGGAGAGACCTCTTGTGGGGGAGATGTAGTCACGATGTGATTGCATCCCACAAGGGAGATGTGTATATGACCACCTGCGGGTGAGATGAGACCTCCTGTTGGGGGAGATGTAATCCTGATTGGATTGCATCCCACATGGGAGATATGTGACCACCTGCGGGTGAGATGAGACCTCCTGTTGAGGGAGATGTAATCCTGATTGGATTGCATCCCACAGGGGAGATATGTGACCACCTGCGGGTAAGATGAGACCTCCTGTTGGGGGAGATGTAATCCTGATTGGATTGCATCCCACAAGGGAGATATGTGACCACCTGCGGGTGAGATGAGACCTCCTGTTGGGGGAGATGTAATCCTGATTGGATTGCATCCCACATGGGAGATATGTGACCACCTGCGGGTGAGATGAGACCTCCTGTTGAGGGAGATGTAATCCTGATTGGATTGCATCCCACAGGGGAGATATGTGACCACCTGCGGGTAAGATGAGACCTCCTGTTGGGGGAGATGTAATCCTGATTGGATTGCATCCCACAAGGGAGATATGTGACCACCTGCGGGTGAGATGAGACCTCCTGTTGGGGGAGATGTGATCCTTATTGAATTGCATCCCACAGGGGAGATATGTGACCTCCTGCGGGAGATATGTGACCTCTTGTGGGGGAGATGTAATCACGATGTGATTGCATCCTACAAGGGAGATATGAGACCACCTGCGGGTGAGATGTGTAACTCCTGCGGAAGAGACCTCTTGTAGGGGAGATGTAATCACGATGTGATTGCATCCCACAAGGGAGATGTGTGTGTTACCACCTGTGGGTGAGATGTGTTAGCTCCTGCGGGAGGAACCTCATGTAGGGGAGATGTGAATACTACGTGTTTGCATCCTACATGGGAGAATGTTACTATCGGATTTGTGAGATGGACCATTAATTATGAATACATGTTTTATCGCTAATCTTCGGTTTTATCTATCGATAACATCTTTTTACTGGTATTTACGTATGATTGCATATCCTATTGCTTTATTTGGAATTGGCCATGTTGATTTGAATTCATCGCCTTATCGTTGATTAATCGTATACCTCATGAATATTTGCCTAAATGAGACTGTTTACTTGCATGCACCTACTACTTGCTGAGATGTAAATCTCACTCCGTTTTCCCCTACTTTTTAGGTTGCTTGGAGAGATCGCGACGATGGGGTTTTGATTTGATGGGTAGAATTATAATTGGTATTAATGACACATGTTGATTAGATAAACTTTATTGTAAACAGAATTAAATATATTGATTAAAGAATTGTTTTTATTGGCCACCAGAACTCTGATATAATTCATTAAAGTTTTAAAATTATTGTGAATCTTAGTTGGTATCTGACCCAGCTTCATGGTAACACCTCGAGTTATGTTGTTGAACCGGACTTGGGTTGTTACAGTAGCAAACTGGGTTCCGGTTGGTTGCCATTTTGCACTGACCCAGGTTCGGGGCGTTACAATCAAGGCCTATCTGATGAGTCCGCCGACGTTGGTCCCGCCAGTCCCAGGACAACCCTTGATTATGTATCTGACAGTCTCAAAGACGGCTGTAAGATGTGTGTTAGGGTACCACGATGAGAAAGAAAGGAAAGAACAAGCAATCTACTACTTGAGCAAGAAATTTACCAACTTTGAAGTCAGATACACCGTGCTTGAAAAGACGTGTTGTGCATTAGTCTGGGCAGCTCAGAAGCTTCGGCATTATCTGCTCAGTCACACAATCTTGCTGATCTCCAATCTAGATCCTTTGAAATACATCTTCGAGAAACCGATCTCCACTGGCAGGGTCGCCAGATGGCAAGTCCTTTTGTCCGAGTACGACATTGTCTACACGACTAGAAAGGCGATAAAAGGGCATGCTGTGGCGGATCACTTGGCAGAGCATCCTCTGCCAGACTATCAACCGCTCCTGACTCACTTCCCGGATGAAGATGTGATGTGTACCGAGTCCACAGAAGAGGTAGAAGAAACCAAGTGGCAGATGTTCTTTGACAGGGCAGTCAATGTAAATGGAAAAGGAATCGGAGTAGTGTTAATCTCCCCAGATGGTGTCCATCACCCGATAGCGGCAAAACTCCTGTTTGATTGCACTAGCAACATGGCCGAGTATGAAGCATGTGTGTTAGGCTTGCGAGTGACAATCGAGATGCGTATACAAAAGCTAAAAGTGTTCGGTGATTCAAGTCTTATCATCTACCAAGTGATGGGAGACTGGAAGACCAAAGACGTGAAGTTGGTGCCATACCAAGAACTGGTCAAGGAATTAGAAGAGGAATTCGAGAAGGTGACGTTTGATTACATGCCACGAGACGGGAACAGGTTTGCGGATGCACTAGCTACACTGGCATCGATGGCCACCATCACGGATGATACTTGGGCACAACCATTGGAGATAGAAATTCGGCGTTACCCTGTTTACTGCTTCAGTATCGAGAAAAGCACACCCGAAGAAGAACCTTGGTACGCAGACATTGAGAGATACATAAGGAACAGAATCCTGCCAGAAAGTGCCTCGGCTGCAGAGAAGCAAACTATACAGAGGTTGGCGGGGCAATACTTCTACAGTGGGGGAAGACTGTACAAGAAGTCATACAATGACTCTCTACTGCTATGTGTCAAGGAAAGCGAAGCGCAGAAGTTAATCAAAGAAATCCATGGAGGGTTGTGCAGCGCACACATGAATGGACATATGCTAGCAAGGAAGATTGTAAGAATGGGCTATTACTGGATGACCATGGAAGCAGACTACTATGCTCATGTCAGAAAATGTCAGTTGTGCCAGATTTATGCCGACAACATCCATGCACCACCAAACGCGCTGTACTCCATGACATCACCTTGGCCGTTTGCCATCTGGGGAATCGACATGATAAGCCAGGTTCATCCAAAGGCTTCGAACAGGCATCGGTTCATCTCAGTGGCAATTGACTATTTTACCAAGTGGGTAGAGGCCATGTCCTTCGTGGATGTGAAGAAATCTCATGTGCTCAAGTTTATCAGAAACAATATAGTCTGTCGCTACGGAGTTCCAGAAGCGATCATCACTGATAATGTAAAGAATCTGAATAATAAGGACATGGAAAAGATGTGTGAAGATCTGAAGATCAGACATCTAAACTCCACGGCATACCGACCCAAGATGAATGGGGCAGTAAAGGCCGCCAACAAGAATCTAAAGAAGATACTCAAGAAAATGGTAGTTACCTACAGAGACTGGCACGAGAAGCTGCCATATGCACTGCACGCCTACCGGACGTCGATTAGAACATCGACCGGGGCAACCCCTTTCTCCTTGGTATACGGAATGGAAGCAGTCCTCCCCGTGGAAGCACAGATTCCGTCACTCAGGATTCTGAAGGAAGCTGAGATCAGTGACGTCGAATGGGAGGAGTCCAGATTTGACCAGTTGCAATTGTTGGATGAAAAGAGGATCAAGGCTTTGTGTCATGGCCAACTCTATCAACAGAGAGTGGCGCGAGCCTACAACAAGAAAGTGAAGCCACGGCACTTCAAAGTGGGAGACCTAGTGTTGAAGAGAATCTTTCCTCATCAAGAGGACAACAGAGGGAAATTCAAGCCAAACTACGAAGGGCCGTTCGTAGTCCACAAGGTTCTGTCCCGAGGAGCACTTATCCTGCAAGAAATGGACGAGGAAATTTTTCCTGAGCCGATAAATGCAGACGCAGTCAAACTGTACTACGCCTAAGATCATTCTGATTGGGAAATGAAGAGAGGCCATCCTTGACTCTCCTTTAGACTGTAAATCCTTCCAAATACCTTAAATTCTCCCCTATTTAAACAATTTTGAGCCTTAAAATTCTTTCAACCCATTGCAAGTGTTCTACACACCAAATAGGGCATTCCTAGGAAAGCAAAAAGAAACAGGGCATCCTTGCCCAGAAAAACCTCAAAAAGACTAAAATGCAATAGAAAAAGAAAGAAAAAAAAGAAGAAACAAAGAAAATGGGGAAATGTTTACCCAACAAAAATAGAGATGCAAATAAGCCAGGATGTAAGTCCCACCAGCAATAAAAATAGCACACTTGCAAACCCAGATAACTAAGCCTTTTTGAGCCATTTATCCTTTCTTTTATAACCAAGACCTAGCCGACATTTCGTCCTATCTCTAAGACCTCTCAGATCCCAAAAGGAATGATCAGGGCAAATAGTTAGGTCTGCGTTCATCAGCAATGACGGAATTCAAAGTTTCCCAGAAAGGCTAGACATAGTGAAAACCCAAAAAAAGGGCGTTGTGTGGTTAGTCCCAAAAAAAAACAAAAAAACAAAAAAAAAAAGAGAGAACCGAGCACATCTGGATAGAGCATAGCAAGGTACAGAAAAGGCAGTGACAGTGGCAGATAGTAAAATGAGAAAGATACGCAGATCTGAGGGGTCCAGACCGGCAGGTTGCGCCTGGGTCAAAGACTCCACAGTGGCCAGTGATGACAATGCTACTGAAAATACCAAGCACTCCAAGTCTTGTCTGACCTTGGAAAATTTCTTTGATATTGCAAACACAGGCACACACTGACACACTTGTCTTCTCTATAATTGTTCTGCTTAACTGTTTTGAGCTCCGCATTGGGCTACTAACCTGAGTTGATAATCTTTTAACCTTGGCAGAGGCCGCTTCTAGCTGCAATGGGCAAAAGGCTCAGAGCAAAAAGAGAATAAGAGAAATGTTTTGCATTCCCCAGCTATTCCACGGCTAACATGTTGTCTTTTCCCGCCTTCACAGGTACAGCGAAAATGGGATAACGAACGTCTTCTCCAAAATCCCCAGTGGAGTTCCTTCAGTAAACGGAGAATAATACCCTCCAAAATCCCCAGTGGAAGGCCTTCAACAAACAAAGGACGACGCCCTTACATCCCCAGTAGAGTTCTCTCAAGCAATAAGAGAGTGATACCTGATGATGTAGACTTCTCAAGCCTCGCCCAGTCTGAAGAGGCCGGCTTTGCGAAGAAGAGCGGAAAGAAGACAAAACAAGCTCGCATCAATCCCTGGTGGAGTCTCTTGCGCTCAACAAGAGCGCAGACGAGCATGAAGAACTCGCACCCAAGCGGAAGGAAAAGGCTTTACAAAGAAATAATGACAGCGTGAGGAATCCCCACTTATCCCCAGCAGAGCACCCTTCACAAGGGAACCAGCACGCGTGTCGAAAAACAAGGCCCGACCCAAGAAAGAGGGCAATGAGGAAAAGATCCCGCATAATCCCCAGCAATATTCACTCCAAGCTAGGAAGCCTCTACAAAAGGGAAAGCCGACCAGAAAGCGCTGCAGAAGAAGGAACGACAAGACATGAAGAAGAATGACCATAAATGAAAATATCATCGTGCGAGATGGCTCCTTTTGTAATTTTTGATTTCACACTTTTGTAAATAGAGTAGAGCAGGTGTGTGAGCTCCTTGAGGCACTGGACAGCACCGGAAGAACCTCCTCGCCAATAGCAGCTCCTCCTCCGCTCTTCCCTCCTCCTTTCTCCATTCGGCCCGCATCCATCAAATCCTTGGCCATCAAATCCTTAAAAAAAATGAAAGCAAAAATGCAAGCAAGCCTCAAGTAAAAAACACAAAATGGATCAGAAGTCTGAAGCCACCTAAAAGCTTTAATGGAACAAACAAGAAGAAAAGAATATTGTCAAGTGTCTGGAATCAACGCCGAAACAGGTTGGCGAGCTCAAGTCCAATCTATTCTCTTTCAAACTTAAATTAAACGCTGAAGAGTTGCCCTGCAAAAAACTCTAGAAGCAAAGGGTAAGGAAACTCCTAAGCCAGGAAGTGACGTCACATCATTTGGCCGCTTCCCTCTCAAAGTGAAAACTTCAAAGGACTGAGCTCGTCGACCATGTCGACAGAAATGCCAGGCGCAAAAACAAGATTCTTTTTCTCTTTGCCGTTCATCCTCAAGGTGCCTCCGGCAAAGAGGGGCAGCTGTAAGCAGCTCATTTTTGTGCTCCCAGGAAAAGCCGGAAATGCAAACCCTCGACGGAAAGTCAAACCCTAAGGGGTGAAAAGTTGACTTTTTGATCAAGTGATAATTGGCCACCTCATTTTATCTCAATGGATAGAGAATCCCGACATGAGTCCAACGCAACTGAGTCTGCAGGAATCAGAGTCCGGATGAAGGTTCTGCGAGCTGGTCAAACTTAAGGGGGAGCCGAAAGTTGACTTTCTGCTAAACCCCGATCCAGATGCTTACCCCTATGTCATAGGATAGAGGGCTCCGATGCGATTCTAACGCAACTGAGTTTGCAGGAATCAGAGTCCGGATGAAGGTTCTGCAGGCTAGTCAAACTTGAGGGGGAGCCGAAAGTTGACTTTCTGCTAAACCCCGATCCAGATGCTTACCCCTATGTCATTGGATAAAGGGCTCTGATACTATTCTAACGCAACTGAGTTTGCCCAGATCGGAGTCCGGGTGGAGAAAATATGAGCTATCGAAGATTCCGAATAGCAAAACCGACAAACTGCGCACGTGGCAAAAAGCTACACACGTGGCAAGTTGCGCAAGAAAATATCTCGGGGATCAAATCCGTGAATATCCAAACGTACAAAATATCTCAGGGACCAAATCTGTAAATATCCCAGAATATCGGATTAAATAAAAAATATACAGGGACTAAATCTGAAAAAATCGGATTTTCCGACCATTTAGCGGCCACATTAATGGTTTTTCAATCATTTTGCCTCTCGCACAAGCAAGGCGAGCGCGAAATGCGCTCGGCGCCAACCAGGAGCCAACCCAGCGGATACCCGATCCCTCTTTCTATAAAAGCCGCACCATACTTCGTGCAAAGGGTTGGGAATTTTTTTAGTCGAGAGATTTTCTTTGGTTGGCTTTGCTTCTGTTTCCCTTCCCTCCCTCGTCCGAGCTCCCTCTCTTCTCATCCCTCCTTGCCTCCGAAAACCCCAAGTACCTCACCCTGATCGTCAGACACTCCCTTCCCCTCCTTCGTTCTCCTCCATTTCCACTTAAGGGAGTGAAAGCTCACTGCCGTCAGTGCAAAAGGAAGGGAGCTCCAGCATTTGTGTCCTCTCAAGGAAGAACCTCCACCTTGCACAAAAGCTCAGGGAACCTCAGGTATTGTTCCTCGCCCATTCTTACTTGACATACATGAAAACGGGAGTCATATAAGCATGCTATCGAATCTGTTTTTCCTTACTTAATATGGCATGCATGCTCTTCCATTTTGGGTAACAAGGAGGTCTCCAAGGGTAAGGGAGACCCCATGCGCGACCCCTTTAAGAAGATGAGGGTTTTATTGCTCCATCCAGTGCTCATAAGGTACCTGGGTTTCTTTCCAAGCACTTTAATGAGGAACCTGTTCCTCACTTATCTCGTCCGATGTACCCCTATAAACCCCCCTCTCTCTCCTTTCCCTGAAGGTTTATTGATGCGAATGCGGAGGTTAGGTTTAGTTCCGGTTAGGGGTGCCTTGGAGATGCAAGCTTAGACATGTTGCCGTGTTCTTGTTTCTTCTGGCATGACTGTATTTCTTTCTACTGGTGCTTTTCTTTTTTTTCGTTTCTTCTCCCTTGTTTGCAAGTGTTATAAGGTAAGGTTAAATGCATGTTTAGATTTAAGTCCAGTTCCCCTTCTTATGCATGTAACCTCTCTGTTTTGTCTCCCGTTTATTTGGTTACTGTCGTAGGAGTCAAGTCAAGCATGCCCCCCATCCCCCTTCTTCGTTTGCTGTTGGAAGTGTAAATCATGCTTCTGTAAAGTTAGATTAATTTTGAAGTAGGTTAGAATAATTTCAAAGTATGTTTAAAGGTCTCCTGAGAGTCCAGGGAGGTGTTACAGAGCTCAAAAACCCAGCCAGTCATGGAGTTTTCAAAAAAACAGAGAGTTGTCTTCGCAGAAGGGTGTCCGCCGAGCTGGCGCTGAGCTCGCGCTCGCCGAGCTCTCGCCTAGCCCGTGCGAGGCTCGCGCTTAGCTTTTTTCTCTCTCGCCGAGAGTGCACCTCGCTCACGCCGGGCGCTTTTTTGCGCCCGCCTTGCTCGCGCCTATCTTCCGCCCAGCTCATGCCTTGCTCGCGCCTTGCGCGCGCACGCGAGGGCCTTTTTTGTTGATTTTAGGTTCCACCTGGCTCGGGCTGACCTCACGCCTAGCGCCTGAGGTCAGCGCACCCTCTTAAAAATGCCGAATTGCTTGTATTTTTGAAAACCCAACAGTGCCCTTTACCGTACCGCGAGGGCTTCGCCCCCTGCACCCCCCAACCCCTTTGTTCACCGCGTGTCCAACTCAGTCCTTGGCGCGGGGAGGGACCTTGCCCCATGGGCTCTACTTCGCTCCTTCCACAGGGGCCCCAGGTCCCTCCCCTTGGACCCAAAATAGTGAGCCGATCTCCCCTAATAAGTGTCAGTTTTGCATATTTTCTGTGATTATTGTTGGATGTGGATGGCATTTCCAAACCGAACCAAATGAACCAATAGGGTTTCCGGGTCACCCAGAAACCCAACATGGGACTTGGACCCCCGGTCCAATTTGATTTCCCGTGGGCCTTCTAACGAGGCCCCCAAGCCCAATGAACACAATGGAATGCATGCATGTGACCTAATCAAGATAAATAAATTAACTAATCAATCGGGGCGGGCCAAACCCAATGCGGCCCACCCGAACTTGTTTGTGAATTGATGTATGGAATGTGTGGTTTGGCCGAGACCAAGGGCAAGGGCCTATCGGGCCCGCCAAAGCCTACCAACCGAACCAAGGAAGGGTGCAAACCCTAACTTCACGTGACTTGGGCTTTCAAGCCCAAATCAGGACTACGAGCCCCAAGCCCAATGTCCAACCCATTTTTTTGGCAAACTTAACAAGATAAATCCAAAGCACCTTTGGAAACCATCATGGGGGCCCCCAAACCAATGCAGGCCCACTTTTTGCATGAAAATCACTTAAGCTTCAAATCTGAACCCTAATATAAAATCAATTTACTTAACCAAAAGCCCAAAGGGCCTCTTAGGCTAGACAGAGAGGCCCACAAGGGTACATGGGCTTGACTAAGCCCACCAAGGACACCGTGGGCCTTCCAACGGGGCCCACCCAACCAGACTCAGATTACCTAATTAAATCAAGATAAAAGAAATTAAAGGGACCCACACCACTCAGGTGGTCCCACCAGACTTAACCAGTTTGCATACCGACTTAGGAATCGGGTGAGAAAATAAGTGAGCTGACTCAAACCAGGATAAACCTAAGGAACCCGTCACCCGACGGGGTAGGCCAGGGTGTCTACGGACTTCCCCGAACCACAACCAAGACCCTACTTAGAATCTCAAGCTATAGACCAAAGCCTTAATAGACAAGATTAGGCACCCAGGTGTCTGTCTGCACCCCATCAGGCGATGGCGACTCCGAATTCTCCGTGCGGCGTTTCCGACGCGAACACATTCCACGCTGCTCCAGAGCTCAAAAACCACCAGGTGAGGTTCCTCGCCACTTTGTATTACACATATATTAAAATGAGAATTTTCTAAAGTGTTTTTTAGTTGGTCTTCTCCCCTAGCATGAATCTGTTTTAGGATCTGTATTGCATGAGTATTCTTTCATTTTATTTTTTTTTTGGTAACATGGAGGTCTCCAAAGGTGAGGGAGACCCCATGCACGACCCCATGAGAAGATGGGAAGCTTGGTCATTCCATGTTAGGCCACCAAGGTTGCTGTTGGGAGATCCTTGGTGATTCAGTAAAGGGGAGCCTGTTCCTCTATCACTTCATCCAATGTACCCCTATAATAAACCCCCACTTCCCTTCTTGATTTCTTCTTTTTTTTCTTCTCTCTAAATTTTTCTCACAATTTTTCTGGGAATGTTCTCTGCTGGCCGTACCTCTCTTTGTTTGCTGTTCTTGATGGTAGTTATGGTATGCATGTAATCTCTGCTTGTTAGTGTCTTTCCCCCTTTATTTTTCTGCTGCTGGAAATGCCAAGCAGGGTCCCTCCTTCCCTTAACTTGCTGTTTTGCTGTGTCTAACATGATTCCCTTACCCTTTTAATCTACTGTTTTTACAAATGAATGCATGCTCCCATCCCCCTGTAACTTGCTGTATTTTTTTTTTGGTATGGACGCATGTTCCCCCTCCCAACTTGCTGTTTTTTTATATATGTATAACGTGTGGTGAGCCATCGTCATGCTCCCCTTACTGTGATCCAGGTGAGTTGCTACTGGAGACAGCAACAAACCTTCACCGTTTGCTGCTGTCCCAGCAGGCCTGAAGCCTAAGACCAAGCCCAGCCCATCAGCCCATTACATGCATGCTCCCCTCCCCCTAACATCCATGTATTTCCAGCCCCTATTACATGTTAAACCCCCATTTAGTCGATGTTGTGCCTTTACCTACAGCAGGTTTTTTTTTAGTATTATCTCTTGATAGTGCATGCATGAGGTGCCTTTATTTTATTGGATCATGGTGAATATGTGCCCCCCCCCCCCCCACCATTTGCTGTTTTGATCCTTAACCATGTCCCCACACCCGCAGCCCCCCTATTGTGGCCCATGTGAGCTGCTGCTGGAGGCAGCAGCAGTACCCTTATCCCTTTGCATGCTATCTCCAAGCACCATGAGCATGAACCCCTTTACCCCCCTTTATTTTTGCTGTTTGAGCCTTCCCAAAACCCTTGTTGCTGGCTGCTGTCCCAAGATCCCCAGCAGGCCAACCCAAGTGCCTAGGTTTTCCCCAAGTTTAGTCCTTTAACCCAGGAAAGCATGCTCCCCTCCCCCTCTGTCTTTGCTGATTTCTAGCATGCTTGAAACCACCTGGGGTAGCAGCTGTCTTACCAAGATTGGCTATCAACTTGCCTCCCTAGGATGACCCCCAAGGCCTATGTGTGAAGGTAACCCCTCCCCCACCTACCCTATGCAACCCTCACTCACTTGGCAATGTCTGATCCTTTCATATTAACTGCTTTTTTTATTATTGCTGTTGTTCCACGCTTTACAGCATGCTGATTTTGTGATTAATCTACATGGCATGGAGACCTAGCCGATTGACTTTGATTGCTTGTTGGTTAGTAGCCCGGAAGTGCCCAAGTAGGGGTGCCAAGGCCCCTACCTTATTGCTGTATGGTGTTGAGAAGAAGTGAGGAGGCAACAGCTATATGCCCTCCTTCCCACTTGCCGTAGTTAAGAGACCCAAAAGGAAACCTGAAAGAGTAGAGGACTACTCTTAAGGTCCACGATCTATAACGATTCAGAATTTAACAATTGCGGAAACAGTACACAAAGAATTATATGAGGAAACCTGGATCCAGATCCAGGAAAAACCTCGAGTCTATATGAGGCGACTAACCCTTCAAAATCCACAGTTCAAAACTACTGAATGAGAAGACAATTACAAAGGAGAACATACTTAACCTTTACAATTTGACTCACTCAACAGCAATCCACAGTTCGAATCCACGAACTGCTACACAGCTTGAATCCACAAGCTGCAGAACACGATCAGTCCAGATCGCAAACAATCACTCTCCAGTGATCCACAGTTCGAATCCACGAACTGCAACACAGCTTGAATCCACAAGCTGCAGGACACGATCAATCCAGATCGCAGCAATCCTCTCAGAATCCACTGAGACGATCCAATGCAGTAGGAATCCACCTACGCATCAATCAAGGTCGATCACCAGTCCAGGCGATCACACGATCAGATGAAGTTCTGAATTGAAGAAGAATCCACTGTCTTCAATTCCAGGCGATCTATCTCAGATCTCCCCCTCACTCAATCGTCGACTCTCTAAAGAAGATTTGATCGAATCTCAAAAACCTCAAGATTCGAAAAGCAAATGATCCAAAGAAAAAAGTCGTCTTAAAAATTACAACTCGTCTATTTAAAGAATAAAACACAGATCGCGTCGAGCGCTGGTAGCGTCGTGAAGCGATCGAAGAAGACGGCTGGTAGCGAACTCATGTCCCGCTCAGAGTGAGTTGAATCTGTTAAACGCGCGCTGCTAGCGAGCTGCTAGCGGGAGAGTACGCGGCAGGTGCACGATCCTTGCTTTTGACACACGAATTTCCTTATGTGCTGCCAGCGGGGTGGCAGCGGCGTGGTAGCAGTGTGGTGGCACCAACTTCTTCTTCTTTACTGAATTTACTGAATTTTCATTGTTTAATCTGCACATCTTGAAGCTTCATTAGAAACCTAATTTGTCAATCATTTGCCATAACAGGAGTGTGAGTTTTCACACTTACAATCTCCCCCTTGGCAAATGCCTGACAACAACCTTACATCAGATTTTAATATCAACCTTAGTTAATGATGATTTCCATTCAAGAAATTTAAAACTACACTGTTAACCAGAGACATAATGATTTGGACTAATCCAGAATTTCATTCATTTACAAACAGATATACAGATACCAAAATCATTTACACTGTTCAAGAAAGACAGACAGCAAGAAAGAAGGACAGACAGACATTAAGAAAGAAAGACAGACATTATCTCCCCCTTACTTAATACTCCCCCTTATAAAAAAATATATTCAGGAGACAACACCAGAACAGACCATAACAAAAAAAACAACCATCATATCCACAGCAAGAATAACAGCACCAAACAGCAATCAAACAACAAGATTCGAAACATCAGCAGCAGCAAGCAGCAGACAGCAAACAGCAAGCATCAGCACCAACCCAGCCAAACCATCAACAGAACCAGAGACTCCAGTAGCATCATCCAAATTTCTCCCCCTTTCTGGATGGTGGTTTGGGTTCCCAAGACCTTGAGTAGTGCTTGTAGGCATCTTGAGATCTGGAGTGCAGCCAACAGAGCTTGTGATCCATCTCCAGCTGAGTCTTCCGAATGCATTCCAGAAAATGACCCGCTTCATTTTGCATACGTTGCTGAGCAGCAACGTCCCTTTGTACTTCTCCACAAGTGAAATCAACATCCTTTATCAATTGCCCCAGCTTCTCTTGGGTTTCGGATTTGAACATGCTCATCATGAGCATGTGAGACCTAACCTCTGAAAAGAAAGCCTCCTGAGAAGCTTGCATTGAATTCAGTTTCTCTATGATGGCCACAGCATCAGGGCTGGACAGAGAGGACTGAGAAGAGGAGGGATCAGAGGACATTACCCGAAATGGACTTGCTCGTTTACTGCGGGTCAGAGTGGATGAAGCAATGGGAGGACGGGGATGCATAATCAATTCAGTAGGATCAGGGAGTACCCCCTGATGAACACACATGTACGAGATGAAAATTCCGAAAGGAAGAGCTGCAGTCTTGGATTTTAAATTCCTAGACTGAATAATCTGATGGAAGATAATGGAAGGAATACAGATACTTTCTCTGTTCCAGATGGCATGAAGAAGTCTTGCCCGATGGTGAGAGATCTCTGAGTGATGATCAGAAGGAACAAGAGAAGCACAGACAAACAAGTTCAAGATCCGGAGAAGATCTTGAAGAGAGCCATGAGGCAAATAGTTGGGCTTGTTCTTAATGGAAGTGGGAGCACCCTCAACTATTAGAGACGGAATAATGGACTCCATAGGAGGATCAGAATGAGACTCAAGAAAGTTAAAGGAGGGAGAGTCAACAATTGGTAGTTCAAGCAGAGAGGAAATAAGCTCTTTCGAGAAGTCGAAAGAAATTCCCCTGACATAGGCTTTGACAGAGCCTTGATTGGCAAGATGAAGTTGATGAAGATTAGAGTAAAATTCACGGACCAAGTTCGGATAAGCAAAGCCACCAAGTAACGCAAATTTATTCCAACCATTGTCCGAAAACAATGAGTAGAAAGGGGATTCAGAAAAAGAGTCAAGCTTGATGGCCCTTTCCAGAAGAAGAGGCCTGTGCTTGAAGAAGGTATTGAAATCAGATAAACCATTCCCCACAAATGGTTCAGAAGAATGAGAAGGGGAAGGAGGTCTCACAGGAGGAGAAGGAATAACCGGAGAAGACCTCACAGGAGGAGACTTCACAGGAGGAGACCTCACAGGAGGAGACGATGTTGAAGGAGAATCCGTTCTCGACTTTCTCTTGAGAGGCATGGTAAAAGAAATGGAAGAGAAAGAGAAAACAGACAGCACCAACCAACAAAACGAGAAAGCCCTAAGTGCTGAAAAAACTACTAAACCCTAGCTTCGAATAAAGAGAGAAAACTACAGAACTAGGAAGCAAAAAAATGGAGAAGCAGGACGAAGATAGTAAAAAAAAATTTTACCTGAACAGTAGACAGGAAGGAAGAAGATGACAGCGACAGCAGCACCGGGACACGACGCGAGAAGCGAGGGAAAAGCGAAGAGGGTGAAAAGAACAGGGGTAAAAAAAATAGTGTACTTTCACCTATATATAGGCAAACAAAATACGCTGCCAGCGAGTAACTGGCGGCGTAGAAGGTGCACATGCACACACAAAGAAAACTACAGATTCAATGCATAAATTTATAAAAGAGGTTTGATCAATTTTTCATGACATCCTCCTACTTCCAAACACGAAGCTGAGATTTTAGCTTAACCAAAAATCATCCAGATAATCAACTTATTCAATCGAAGAAGTACTTAGCACAAAACTGATCTTGAAGTACCTATCAAAGTTAATTCAGATGTGGTACATTTCATATCAAAGAGCAAAATTTCATTTATGGTTTCTCATACTATAAATTTTCTTCAAGAAATTAAGTACATATGCATACTAATGAGTCAATGCTTGTGAGAAATGAGCAACATTTTTGACTTTTACACTTCATACATATAGAAGACTATTTCAGTGTAAACAATCTTGAAAAGTATAGACATATCCCAACTTCATTTTGGTGGCTTTCGCACATCAAAGATAGGTAGCCTTTTCTGATCTCTTTTTCTTTTTAAAGAAGGCATTGACCCTTAAAAAACCTGAGTTTACAGTTCATTCCAAGAATATACCTTCTTTATCTTTTTCTTTTTGAGATTTACAGTGGCTTTCACTCTAATCTCTATGGCAGCCATTTCCAAAACTTTTCTTTTCACAAAGGTGATAGCCTATAGATCCCAAGCTTTACCACACAATAAGCTTCAATACGTACAGGTGTTTCAGACAAAGTTGCTGGTTAGAAATAAGACATTTCTGTCAATATGCATACACTCAATCTTCCTGAAAACAGATCTTAGTAATAAGAACACACAAATTCATTTTGAACAGATATGTGAGACATTTTACATCAAAATTAACTCAAAACAGAACCTGATTTTCAGTTTTGAGAGCATACTCCTAGGGATTTCCTAAGAGTTTCAAATCTGTTTTGATCTAAAGGTTTGGTAAAAATGTCAGCCAACTGTTTTTCAGTAGATATGTATTCAATCACAACAGTTTTGTCTTCAATCAACTCTCTTATAAAGTGATGCCTGATATCTATATGTTTGGTCCTTGAGTGTTGAACAGGATTCTTAGAGATATTTATGGCACTTTGATTATCACAGAAGAGAATCATTTGATCTTGATCTATCCCATAATCTGATAACATTTGTTTCATCCAAATAAGTTGAGTACAACTGCTTCCTGCAGCAATATACTCAGCTTCAGCAGTACTCAGAGAAACACAGTTTTGTTTCTTGCTTAACCAGGCAATAAGATTATTTCCCATGTAAAAGCAACCACCAGAGGTGCTTTTTCTGTCATCCATACACCCAGCCCAATCAGCATCAGTGTATCCAGTTAGATGTGGGTTTGTCTCTTTGGAAAACCAGATTCCCAGATCAATAGTCCCATTAACATATTTTATAATCCTTTTAACAGCATTCAGATGGGATTCTTTAGGATTAGCCTGATATCTAGCACATACTCCAACACTAAAGCTTATATCAGGTCTACTTGCTGTTAAGTACAGTAGACTCCCAATCATTCCCCTGTACAGGGTAGGGTCTACAACCTTTCCAGATTCATCTTTTCCAAGTCTTAAACTAGTACTCATAGGAGTCCTAGCATGTTTAGCTTGAGTTAAGCTGAATCTCTTAACAAGATTTCTTGAATATTTTGCTTGAGAGAAAAAAATTCCTTGTTGAGATTGATAAATCTGAAGACCTAAGAAAAAATTCAGTTCACCCATCATACTCATTTCAAATTCACTTTTCATTAAATCAGCAAAGAGGTGAGCATGATTTTCAGAAGTGGACCCAAACACTATGTCATCAACATAGATTTGAGCAATCAAAATATGTTTGGACTCTCTTTGAATAAAGAGAGTTTTATCTACATTTCCTCTCATAAAACCAGATTCAAGTAAAAAAAAAGTAAGTCTCTCATACCAAGCTCTAGGAGCTTGTTTGAGTCCATACAAAGCTTTGTTCAGTTTATAGACATATTTAGGATGATTTGTGTCCTCAAATCCTTTAGGTTGCTCTACATAGACCTCTTCATTCAGATATCCATTCAAAAATGCACTCTTAACATCCATTTGAAACAGTTTAAACTTCAAGTAACATGCAATAGACAGCAGTAATCTGATTGATTCTAACCTAGCTACAGGAGCAAAGGTTTCATCAAAATCTATTCCTTCTACTTGAGTATACCCCTGAGCAACAAGCCTAGCCTTATTTCTGGTTACTATCCCATTCTCATCAGATTTGTTTTTAAAAATCCACTTGGTTCCTATCACATTCAGATTAGAGGGTCTTTCAACCAATTCCCAAACATTATTTCTAGTAAATTGATTCAGTTCTTCATGCATAGCATTCAACCAAGAATCATCTAACAATGCATCTTTATAAGATTTTGGCTCAAATTGAGAGAGATAAGAAGAAAATCTTACCTCATTATGTACCTGATGTCTTGTTCTGACACCATCTGAAATATTTCCAACAATTTGCTCAGTTGGGTGGTCTTTGAGAGTTCTAGCCAGAGGAACCACTTCAATGCTTGAGGAAGCATCTCTGATTTCATCCTCTTCATCTACAGCCTGCATAAATTCACTGTCATTACTTTCATCATCTATTAGCACATTAATAGATTCCATTACAACTGATTTCTGCAAATTGAAAACTCTGTAAGCTCTACTAGAAGAAGAATATCCTAGAAAAATTCCTTCATCACTTCTAGAATCAAATTTTCCTAGATTTTCTCTGTCCCTTAAGATATAGCATTTACTTCCAAATACTCTGAAATATTTCAAATTTGGCTGTTTTCCTTTCCAAAGTTCATAGGGAGTTTGTTTCCATCCAGATCTGATATAAACTCTGTTACTAATGTAACAGGCAGTGTTTATAGCTTCAGCCCAGAATTTTGTTGAAATTTTCTTGGCTATCATCATGGTTCTAGCCATTTCTTGTAAAACTCTGTTCTTCCTCTCCACAACTCCATTTTGTTGTGGGGTCTTAGGAGCAGAAAATTCATGTTTGATTCCATGTTCTTCACAGAAATTGGAAAACATTTGATTCTCAAATTCTGTCCCATGGTCAGATCTGATTCTTACAATCTTTCCTATTTGCAAGTTCTTTTCAACTTGAATTTGGCAGCACAGATGTTTAAAACAGTTGAAACATTCAGATTTTTCTCTTAGAAAGTCTACCCAAGTATATCTGCTGTAGTCATCTACTGCAACAAATATATATTTCTTTCCTCCCAGACTTTCAGTCTTTGTAGGTCCCATTAAATCCATATGAATCAGTTCTAATGGTCTTGATGTTCCTACAATGTTGGTTTTCTTATGTGTGGCTTTGATTTGCTTTCCTTGGTTGCAAGGACCACATATTCCTTCCTTTTTATTTTTCCCAAACTTGGGAATTCCTCTATCCAGCTCAGACTTAGAGATTTTTGACAAATCTCTATAGTTAATGTGGCCAAGTCTTCTATGCCACAAATCAATTTCATTGCCTATGGAGGATTTTAAAGAGCACTCACTGTTTCCAATAATCCCATAGCAATTATCACTTGTTCTTTCACCTACAAGAACAGTCCTACCAGATTTATCCAGTATTTTGCACTCTTTTCTGGTAAAATTAACAAATAATCTGGAATCACATAATTGGCTAATACTGATAAGATTTGCCTTCAAACCAGATACAAATAGAACATTCTTTAAGCAAACTCCATTTGGACCTGTAACAGTTCCTTTACCTTTAACTTGGGAAGTGTTTCCATCACCAAATGTAACACTTCCACCAAAATATTCTTCAAAGGTACTAAACATATCCTTATGACCACACATGTGTCTTGAACAACCACTGTCCAAGTACCACATGTTGACATCATGAGCTTTTAAAGCTACATGAACCACATTAGCAACTAATGAATCTTTTCTTACCCAAATCTGTTTCTCAGAAGTCTTCTGAACATTACCTTCATCAACTACTTGAGTTTTTGAAGGAAGCTTCTTAGACAAATTTGAGACTTCCTGATTTAATGTTTCAGTCAATTTTAACAGAGAGTCAAATCTGTTGTATAAGTCCAGGGACTGACTTTGATTTACCTTTCTCTTATTTTCAAAATATCCATCAGGGAAACCATACAATGCATAACACTTTGGTCTTATATGACCCTTTTTATTGCAGTGATGGCATACAGGTATAAACCTATTTTCAGAAAAATCAGCATTTCTAGACTTGCCAGCATTTCTAAACTGTACAGATTTAGATTTCTCAGAAGTTGAAGATTTACCTGTTGATCTTACTTCTCCAGCAGAGATTTTCTGTGAAGATTCCTTGTTTTGATTACTTACACTCATTCTTTTTCCAGCAGAATTTGAGCTTTCAGGAACTTCCTTTGAAGTTGATTCCTCAGTAATTTGAAGATTTCCTGCAGAAGAATTTGAAGCATTAGATTTACTTGAATTTGAAACTTTCTCAAATTCAATTACTTTACCTTGTAGTTCAGAAATCTGAGCTTCCTTTTCTTTTATTTTTTCAGTTTTTTCAGTTAGAGAAGTTACCAGAGAATTTTCTTTAGCATGTTTTTCAAGTAACTTATGATTTATTGAATCTATTTCTGCAAGAGCTTTCTTTCTCTCTGTTTCTGATTCCTTCAATTTTTTACTCAGTTTCTTGATTTTTTTCTGAGCTCTATTGAATTCCTTATAGAGCTGATTGTATGCTTCTTGTAGTTCTTCTTCATCATCTGATAAAGTCTCTTTGTTATCTCCTGCAATTCCAGAGATTGAACTACCAGAGGAGGATGAGTAAAAAGAATTGAAAGCAGTAAAATTAGCAGACATATCCTCATCAGATTGTGAAGAATTATCAGTGTTACTGTCATCCCAAGTAACCTGATAATTAGTCTTTTTCTTTTTATCTTTTGAGGGACAATCAGAGGCAACATGTCCAAATCCTCTACATTTGTAACATTGAACCTCATCATTCTGAGAAGATTTCTTTTCCTTTCTTGGATCAGACATTTTCTTATCAGATCTCCTATTAGATCTGTCCATGGATGATGAAGAATTGAATTGTTTCTTTTTAAACATTTTCTTAAACTTTTTGGCTAAGAGAACAATTTCATCCATATCAACATCAGAATTATCTGATTCTTCAGTATTTACAGATTTTATAGAATTTAGAGCTATTCCTTTATTTCTTTTTGGAATATTCAGATCTAGCTCATAAGTCTGTAAAGATCCTACCAGATCTTCAATTCTCATGTTATCTACATCTTTTGCCTCTTGTATGGCAGTTACTTTAGGTCTGAATCTTTCAGGCAAAGATCTTAAGATTTTTCTAATAACCTTTGATGTAGAGATTTTTTCTCCAAGATTAAAACTAGAATTAACAATATCAGAGAGTTTAGCATAAAACTCATCAAAAGACTCATCATCTTTCATATACAAAGTTTCGAAAGATGTAGTAAGTCTCTGAAGTCTGGACAGCTTGACAGCTGAGGTTCCTTCATGAGTGACCTCTAGGATGTCCCAAGCTTCCTTAGCAACTTCACATGAGGAAATTCTCCTGAATTCCTCAACACTAACAGCACAAAATAAGGCATTCATTGCCTTGTTATTCCATCCACATTGATCAGATTCAGTTTTAGTCCACTGATCATGAGGTTTGGGGATCACAACACCTACTTCTGTTGTGATCACAGGTGGATGATAACCATTACAAACCGAGAGCCAGACACGCTCATCGAATGATTTCAGGTAAGCTCTCATTCTTGCTTTCCAGTAAGAATAATTGTTACCTTCAAATAAAGGAGGTCTAGAGGCAGATCCTCCTTCTTTTCCAAAATCCATGCTATAGATCTAGATCACACTATGTATAGCAATTCAAAGTGAATTGGCTTTGATACCACTTGAAAGAGTAGAGGACTACTCTTAAGGTCCACGATCTATAACGATTCAGAATTTAACAATTGCGGAAACAGTACACAAAGAATTATACGAGGAAACCTGGATCCAGATCCAGGAAAAACCTCGAGTCTATATGAGGCGACTAACCCTTCAAAATCCACTACTGAATGAGAAGACAATTACAAAGGAGAACATACTTAACCTTTACAATTTGACTCACTCAACAGCAATCCACAGTTCGAATCCACGAACTGCTACACAGCTTGAATCCACAAGCTGCAGAACACGATCAGTCCAGATCGCAAACAATCACTCTCCAGTGATCCACAGTTCGAATCCACGAACTGCAACACAGCTTGAATCCACAAGCTGCAGGACACGATCAATCCAGATCGCAGCAATCCTCTCAGAATCCACTGAGACGATCCAATGCAGTAGGAATCCACCTACGCATCAATCAAGGTCGATCACCAGTCCAGGCGATCACACGATCAGATGAAGTTCTGAATTGAAGAAGAATCCACTGTCTTCAATTCCAGGCGATCTATCTCAGATCTCCCCCTCACTCAATCGTCGACTCTCTAAAGAAGATTTGATCGAATCTCAAAAACCTCAAGATTCGAAAAGCAAATGATCCAAAGAAAAAAGTCGTCTTAAAAATTACAACTCGTCTATTTAAAGAATAAAACACAGATCGCGTCGAGCGCTGGTAGCGTCGTGAAGCGATCGAAGAAGACGGCTGGTAGCGAACTCATGTCCCGCTCAGAGTGAGTTGAATCTGTTAAACGCGCGCTGCTAGCGAGCTGCTAGCGGGAGAGTACGCGGCAGGTGCACGATCCTTGCTTTTGACACACGAATTTCCTTATGTGCTGCCAGCGGGGTGGCAGCGGCGTGGTAGCAGTGTGGTGGCACCAACTTCTTCTTCTTTACTGAATTTACTGAATTTTCATTGTTTAATCTGCACATCTTGAAGCTTCATTAGAAACCTAATTTGTCAATCATTTGCCATAACAGGAGTGTGAGTTTTCACACTTACAAAACCAAAAGGGGGTGCACCCCAGACCTGAACCAATATGGGCTCTCTCAGGGGCCCACATGACTTGTAAAAACCCCCTAGGAAGCCCGTGAAACCATACCAATTGCAAAGCCCTGAAAAGGTGCCATTTTAAGGTGATCCGACGACTCAGGTCGGATCACCTAGGGCTTGTGTGTAGCCGACAAGTAATGTCGGCTACATGGCAGAAATGCCATTTTGGAATATCTTGTGATCTTTGCCATGTTTGAATGATATTTCCAACCAAACTTGATGAACCAGTAGGGTTTCCGGGTCACCCGGAGACCCAACAGGGGACATGGACCGCCAGTCCAACTCGGAACAATTAGTGGGCCTTCCAACGGGGCCCACCAAGCCCCATAACCCTTGGTGCATGCAAATAAGCAAGTTAAGCAAAATTAATTGATCAACCCGGGCGGGCCAAACCCAATGCGGCCCACCCGAACCAGACTTGTGGAGTGATGTTTGAATTGTATGGTTTGGTCGAGACCCAGGGCTAGGGCCTATCGGGCACGCTAAAGCCCATTAACTAAACCAAGGAAGGGTGCAAACCCTACACCTCAAGGAACTTGGGCTTTCAAGCCCAAATCTGGACTATGGGCCCCAAGCCCAATGTCCAACTCTAGCAAATTTAAATAAGATAATCTAAAAATACCTTTGGCAACCATCCTAGGGGCCCGCAAACCAATGCAGGTCCGCCTTTTGCATGGAAATCACTAAAACTTCAAATCTGAACCATTAATGTAAAATTAATTCACTTCACTTAAGCCCAAAAGGCCTCCTAGGCTTAGATGGAGGCCCACCAGAGGCATGTGGGCTTAACCAAGCCCACCAAGGACATCGTGGGCCTTCCAACGGGGCCCGCCCAATCAAACTCAGATCACCTAATTAAGCAAGATAAAAGCAATTAAAGGGACCCACACCACTCAGGTGGTCCCGCCAAACTTAACCAAATGGCATATCGGATTAGGAATCAGGTGAAAAACCAAAGCAAGTTGACTCAAACCAGGGAACCCACAGGACCCGTCATCCGACGGGGTGGTCTAGGGTGTCTACGGACTTCCCCAGACCGCAACCGAGACCTTTCTCAGAATCTCAAGCCGCAAACCAACCCAATAGACAAGATTAGGCACCTAGGTGTCCGCCTGCACCCCATCAGGCGGTGGCGACTCTAATTTCCCGTTTTACCCTCCCGGAGGCACACAAATCCAGCGCACAGGTTGCAGCTTTCCCTCATTTTATCATGTACTCGGACTATGACTGGTTAGTACATGCCAACCCTTTAGTGTACTGGTTGGTTCTCCCGCAATAAGATGATGATCATGTACTCGGCTTAGCACATAAGCCGAGAGGTGGCATAGTAGACATTGATTTTACCCTAGTTAAAGGCAATCTTATTTCAAAAGTCCTACTGTGACTTAACGATTTGAAATGAATATTGTGGATTGGATTTACATGTTGAATTATTGATTATCTTATATGTGAATTGAATTTGGAAATGACTTACTTGGATTTGTCAGATTAACTGTATTATCGTCACTGGTTTTATAACTGATTCATGTTTTAGAACTGTATAACTATATTTGAGCATGCATGTGCTACTTGTTGGGATATTCGTATCTCATTCGGTTTTGTTTTGTTTTCAAATCTTGGTGAGGACAATACTTTACAGGTAGACACTGCCGACGATTACCCAGAGTATAGTGAGAAGGACTACTACATGAATTAGTAGTATATTTGATTGTAGATTTCATTTGTTGGATTTTATTTGGATATTGTGAGTAGTTATATTGATACTTGATATGGATTCATTTGGATTCGTGATTGGGATTAGTAGACTCTGTTATTGATGGATTTATGTTTGATCATGTTATATTCATGTTTTCCTTTGCTCTGGTATAGATCCTGTGGATTAAATTAACACTCCGGAAATTGTATTACGGTTTCATTTCGTAAATCGGATCCAAGGCGTTACAAGGACCTATATAGAAAGGAGGATTATTTTGTGCAATAGGTTTAGTATGTGATTGTATACTTTGATTGCGAAATTGTAACATTTGAAATTGGGATTTGAGGGTATTAGACTTGTTATAGTTGATTCAAGATATACTTTATTTATTAGATTAGTTTAGAATTGTTGCGCTTTAATATAAGTTCAAATTTCCGCACTCTGATATATTACTCATGAATTGTTATTATGAGTTTGGTATGAGCATTTGAGTCCATACATAACATTCAAGAAACATGTTTATATCTTTAATGAACAAACCGGATCTAGGGCATTACAAACCGGGCACTCGAGCAGTATGTCTAGCACTGGAGTAAATTCGCTCAAAATCTGGAATTCCCAAAATTTTCTGAATTTCACTTTAAACTTCTATAACTTATTTCCATTATTTAAAATCAGTTCTTTTTTTTTTTTTTTTGAATGGTAATTCAAAATTTTGTATTGATAAAAAATATATACAATGAAAGCTTTACGGCTACTCCTGTAGCTATCTAAACTATACCACCACCCTATATATTTCATTACATGTATCCCCAAGTAACACTTTGCACAAAAGCAAACAAAAAAGACGAAACCAATCTCTACGTGTATCCGTCCTTAGGTGACCACACAACAAGGAAAAAAAAAAAAAAAAAAGAAGGCGACCACATGCCTCTACATCACAACCTACATCTAGAATCTCCATGGTAGGTTCCAATTGCTCACTATGGACCTCTTCCTTGTAGTGTCCATGATCATAAAATCCTTGTTGCAAAATTTTGCTTTAGTATCCATTTCAATGTAGCTAGTCACAACTTCATAGGGTATATAACTGTTCTTGAACGTTTGCCTATTTCTTTCTAACCAAATATGATATATTAAAGCACCAAAAGACACATTAGCAAGAGCAACAATGGGTGTCTTACCAGTAAACTTTCTCTCTGCCTGGCGATCTGGGCCATGGCATTTTATTGCTTACATGGGCCTCTTTGCGGACCTATTAGACTTGACCCAACCATCTCTCAAGGACTCCAATGTATGTGGGCTTGGGATGGTTCCCCTAGCCATGTAGCTAGGCTACCTAAGTACGGGCCTGTGTAGGCCTATCTTCTAAGGGCTAACTCATATGTAGGTAGAAGGTTGAGGCATTACTGCCCCTCATGGACTCTTCAGTTTTATCCCACTTTAAATTTGAGTGTTTAACCTTTCATTCATCAGGAAGCGTGCTACTCCTTCAATGCACGTAAGTGTATGCATGCTGGGATGTAGGTGGGAATTAGTTGTTCCATCCCTACTTTTTCCCGCATTGAGAACGCGTTGGATCTTACAACCAGATTGGGAGGTTTATTTCCGCCTTTCCAGATAATGATCCGGACGTGTAAGGCTAATACTCCAATGTTTAGTTTATACAGTAAGAGGGGGTAGCTGCTAATAGTATCAATCTAGGGCTATGCAATGCATGTAGCAGGAACAAACAGATCAGATCATTTGCACATTCTCCCTCATGAGTATCACCCCATGCAAGTAATATGTACAAAAAAAGGTAAAAGCATCCAAGGTGTGGTGTATACACATGTGCTGAAAGCACCTCATTTTTGTACCCCTCTAAAAGCCAGAAATGAAAACCCTAAAAGACATATCAAACCCTAAAAAGCAGAAGCTGACTTTCTGATGAAGCTTGAATTGGCTGCCATACTCTATTCCAATGGATAAGAAATCTCGACACGATTCCAACATAACTGAATTTGTCAGAATCGGAATCCGGATAAAGAAGATGAGTAGAACAACCCTAAAGGTAAAACTATAATAAAAGCAGAAATTCTATCCATGTGGCAAATTTGTAAGCCACATTAGCCAAGTGATAAATTAAAGTGGAAAAGGATGAAATAGAAGTAAAACAAAAAATAAAATATCTTGGATTAAAATAATATTATTTCTTCGAATATCTTAAATTAATTAATTAATTAAATCAAAGATTCGTATTTTCCCATCAATAAGAAATCATGGCAAAATCAAACATCATTTCAGCCAAATACGAGAGAGATCTCAGATTTTCAAAGATTATATTTTAGCTGAAATTGAATTTCGGTTATGAACAAAATCATGTATAACCGAAATTCAATTTCAGTTCAAAGATTTTTCATACAAATCTTCATGTCAAACTGATCATTGGCGATCTCTAACAAGATTCGGGTGAATATAATTTGGTTATACATGAAAAATAAGGTAATCAAACTGAGATTTCAGTTATTTTATTTTTAGGTATAAAAGCTAACTTTCAACTCATTTCAAGGGGTTCAGTCTTTTCTCTCTTGCGAACCAAAGCACTCCATTACCCCTCTCTCTCACCCTCTAAGCCCTCCAACCCCCTCCAACTCCTCAAGTCCCTCTTTCTATTCACCTTAACCAAGAAGACAACTTTGAAGACAAGGAAGGTGCTCTAAACTGCTATCCAAGCTTTAAGGAACCTCCAAGCACACTCAAGAGGCGTCTCTCTTCCAAGGTAAGCCTCATTTACAACTTTTAAGTGACATATGTAACATTCATGATAATATGATTCATTTTGAGATGCATGGCTGGTAGTAGGCCCTATTCCTCTTCTTTCTTCTTTTGCATGTTTATTTTACTCTTTTTAAGGAAGAAACCCACATGGTAAGGTGGGAGAGTCGATGAACAACTCTGTGAGAGAGAGAGAGGGTCCTCCGTTGTCTCACATAATAAGTGCTTTGGATTCTTGAATGGGTGGTTTTCATAACACCATTGGCATGGAACTGTCCATGGTTTTAGGGAGTAAGCCATGATTTCCTTATTTGGTCATAATGACATTCTTCTCCTCCCCCATTTGAATCTGGATCCAATGTACCCCTTTTAATCCTCCATATTCCTTTCTTTACTTGCTTTCTTAAATGTTCTTAGTAACCTTTGTTTGTTACTTTTTATTTTGTGGAAATAATGGCATGCCATTATACTAGCCGCATGCTATTGCTCTTCTCTATTTAAGTTGCATCTCAAGATCTATTTGTACACATGAGAACATGATGCACATGTATGGCAATTACAGTTAGACAGCATCCTAGGCTTCCTTTAACCTTCTTATTTCTTCTACACACATCATGTATGCACACACACTCATCCACTTTAAGCATGCTTTTAAAGTCTTTAGCCTTCTTCATATTTCATGTATTGTGTGGATTATGTGGGCATGAGACATGGTTTGGCCGAGATAGACCATGACAAGGGCCACTTGGGCCATCTCTCCTTTCTTCTTCCATGAAGAGGGAGAGACTGTCATATACACAGAAAGTGGGACACTTAAGGTCCCATTTAGTTACAAAGATTCCATCCCAAAGTGGAGGAAAAGGCTCCTAGTCTCATCTCTCTACTTCTTTGATTTAAAAATTAAAAAGTTATCTTAATTAGGTCATCAACCCCAACCTCATATCACTATGGGCCTGCCCAGGGGCCCACAGTAACCCTGGTCATCCCAAAGACCAGTGGAACCCATCCCCTATCCAAAAAATGTAAAATTGTGATTTCTTAATCTTGATCGAAAACTTAGTTCAGTCAAGCATACCTCTGTCCATAGCCGAAATTAAATTTCAGCTATACATTTTTTTAGTATGACCGAAACAGAAGTTAGGTTAACCAATCTATCTTTTCGGTTAAACCAAGAGAAAACCCAGAAATACAGTTTTTTGGACTTTTTTTTTTAATTAAACCCATTACAGGGTTTGGGCCTCTCTTTAACCCAATATGGGACTTGGGCCCTTCATGGGACTAAATTTGATACCAGTGGGCCTTCCAACGGCGCCCCCCCCCCCCCCCCCCCCCCCCCCCCCCCCCCTCTCCTTCTGACCCATTTCATTTGAAACAAATAAATAAGATAAAACTTAATTAAGGATCGTATATCATGAGGCCCAATTGGACACATGATTGATAATTTTAGATGGTTTGGTCATGACTAAGGTTTAGGCCTATCGGGCCTTATCTCTTTAAAAGAGAACTGGCTTATTTAACCAAAAATGGAAGGGATACACATCCCTCATCCATAAAATACTTGGGTTTCCTAACCTAGGCCTAGGAGATGGGCCCCAAGCCCATCACTAGTCCACTAGAAATCAGATTAAAACCAAGATAACAAAATTAAGAGGCAACCATTGCTGGGCCCATCCTAAGGGCCCATAAATCATCTAGGTTCACCAAAACTGTAAAATCTTAATTCCTATCTCTCTTAACTTTAACATAATAATTAATAATTAATCAAACTTAACCAACAATCCTAAAAGGCTTCTAGGATTAGACTAAGCTCAAAAACAGGACATATGGGCTCTCCCTTAGCCCATCTGGGACCTCGTGGGTCTTCCAACAGAACCCGCCCACCTGACACAGATCACTTAATAAAGAAAATTAATTCTTAAGGGACCTACACCACTTAAAGTGGTCCCCACATAGACCTAACTAATGAGTGCATATCTGTTTCAGACAAGTGAGATAAAGTGAGTTGACTCATAAGCAGGATGACCTATGGGACCCGTCACCCGATGGGGGGGACCAAAGTGTCTACGAACTTCCCCAAACCGTAATCAAGAACTTAACCAGAATCCCACCTAATAGATAAACACCTAATAGATAAACCTTAGGCACTTAGGTGTCTGCCTACACCCCATCAAGCAGTGGCGACTCCCCATTCCCCCTGCATTCCTTTTTCCAATATCCCAATCCCAAAAGCATGCAATCCTTCGTGCTCTCACCGGATAACACACCGAGACATATCCCTAAATGAGGTACCCACACATGGCCTCCAAATCAGGTGCGACCACGGATCAACGTGCACACATGTGCGTAAGAAACTATGTGGGTGCATGTGCATGTGTGTGCACATGTGCCGAGAAAGTGTGTGGGTGCATGTGCATGTGTGTGCACATGTGCCTAAACAAATGTGAGAGTGCATGTGCATGTATGTGCACATGTGCCTAAGCAACTGCGTTTGTGCATGTGCATGTCTATGCACATGTGACTAAAGTGTGCCTAGTATGGTCCAGTTAATCAAAAAAAAAAAATTTCCAATTAATCGAATTGGGTTGAGTTGTCCCCAACGGAATCACCAGCGATAGCGACGTTTCGGAATGGGAGTGGAATCACTACCTATCGAGTTAAGTGATCCGATTGTAATCTAGGGAAGTCCGTAGATTACACTTAGAATAGCCCTACTAATCAATGTCTTATAGCTAGATATCAAAAAAAGGATGAAATCATGGTTAACAATTTAATGAGGATGCTATATGAATAAACATCAAGGAAGTATAACAACACTAATTTTCATGCTCAATGATTTTTGCTTACAAACCCATGAATATTGATTAAAATATAGTTTTAAATTACAAAATTTATTGTCCAAATCAGCTTCTTTTTTTTTTTTTTTCCTTTTTAAAGATGTCAAATTATTTTTAAATTTGTATAATTGATGTGTGGAAGTATAACCTTTATATTAAAATAAATTACTTCTATATTTTTTATTATGATGGTGATATAAATATTGCATTGATCTTCAAACCCAACTTAATAATATTTATTTTTTAAATTTTGTTTTCCTTCAATTTTTTTTGTATTAACAAAAAATCTTTATGAAGAATCATTAATTAACCAAATGTATAAAATGTCAACTTTTTTTTATTCATTTTTCATAACACAAGGTCATATTAATTTAGTTATCCACGTGCATTTGCTATCTACTAGTTATTTAAATAAAAAAAAAGAATATTAAAATTATTTAAGCATCCTTAGAAATCTGAAAAAATTACAAATATATATATAATTTAATCGAACTTGAATCTTAATTGAGACGAATATGACACTAATCCGAATCCAATTATAAACGCATCTGATTATCAGATCCGAATCCAACCCAATGAATATTTAACCGGTAAAAAATCCGAATTATTTAATCGGAAACGGGCAATAAACGAGTCATGATCCAACCCTATTGACAACCATGCATTCATTAGATTTTTTTTTTTTTTTTTTTTTGGTATGTATAAGTTAAAAAATACACAAGCTTGCACTTTTTCTTTTTCTTTTTGTGGAAAAAGAAAAGGGAGGAAGGAAGCTAACTACATGACCGTAATGGCTTCCTCCCTGATGCAGAATGTTTGGATTGAACCATACCTACAAATCATCCCCACCTTAAATCAGGGGGTTAAGCTAGCACCGCGAAAGTGCAACAATCCATGCCGGCAGACTTGGGTCCAGTCCTAGATCTAACCCCAACATGCGGAGCGTCACAGCAGGAGGGTGTGTGTGTGTTGGTTCGTTCTAGGCCACCCCCTCCGTGGTGACATCGTTTCCAGCTAGACAAGGCCAAGTTTTCTTGGCCTTAAGCCACATCAAGTATATGGGAAGAATGCACAACTCCAAGATTCAATGAGAAATGAGAGACGGAAAGATGCAGATATTACCTGAGGGCCCAAATTAAGGCAAATACCAAAATAAGTACTTCAACGTTGTACCCAAAATCCAATTACAGCATAGCAGAAAACCAAATTTCAGAATCAAAATCGCAACACGTTCATGGGAGAAGTCATGTTCTACTTCAATCAACAAAATTGTATTACGATCTAAACGTAAAGACAAAGCACACTGCAGATGGAGTATGCCTCAATCCCTTGAAACAGAGACACATAAACATAAAAGAAACCTGTCAATGTTCAAATGTTATAATATACAATAAAGACACCATTCCTGAGTCACATTTAGCAACACCAAAAGATTTAAGACTTGTACTGTTCTCAGCTACAGCAGCTTCAAAAATCATATATAAGATTTAAAACACACATAGGCAAACAAGATACAGCCACCTTATGTCCGTAATACCAGCCAAGATTTTTCAATAATATGCAGATGCCTATATTTATAGTACATGCAACTTAAGATTTTGAAACCGTGCACATTCTTCCATCAACAAATTTAACTGGTGTCTGTATGATTTTCCCTTCTTTTCTTTTCTCTTTTTTTTCCCTGCTGGTAAGGTTCCAATTGCACCATGATTCTCATAGCATCTCCTTTGTTAACTCCTGCAAAGCTACCTCTGTGCCAGTGTCAGCTGCTAGGAATCCTTTTAGGGAAAATATCTTGCAATCAGATTCAATACAAACAAAAACAAGTAAAAGCATCCAAAAAGAACTAAAATGAATGCAGTACGACCCTCTAGAATGGTAAAAAGAAGAAAAAGAGAAAAAATAAAAGAAAAAAAGATTGCAAAATACATGAAATCAAGGGGGCACAAGGAATATAATAACCAGATTTCAAGCACAACTGGAAATACAATTGTTCAAAAGCAAAACCAATATAAACTGCAATCTTTTATGTACATAAACATGCTTTTCTCTTTCACAGTTGCTGTAACAGATGGTGAATCGACAATTGCCCAAATCATGGTATGGCTGAGGAGACACTGACTCACCAAAAATCAGGAAACATATCCACTGAAAAAATGGGTCAGCCATCTAATATCTATATCCTGAAGAACCAGATGGTGGTGGTGGAGGTGGCAATCGATTAGGTGTACGACGGCTGCTGGAGTTTGAACCTGAACTTGAATCACCATTTTGGGCAGGATCACTGTAGCGCCGACTGTGACCATTTGATCTATATGAGTCATTTCGTGAGTAGTCAATGGGCCCATTAGCTGCCGCATCAAATGCAGATCTCCAGTCATCACCAGATAGACCACTTGTTCTTGGACTGCTTTCTGCAAAGTAAGGGAGAATGTAAATATCAAGGTTCAAACCAGAATTATCCGAAAACAACAAATTCTTTATCAAAATTATATTGTCTATAGTTAATGGTGCTCAAGACCCAAAAAAGGATATTTCTTAAGCTCCATAATCTAGAAGGTTGCTAAGTAGGACTTACTACCAAATAATCCCTACTCATAAAAATTACCATGCGAAAAAACATAAGGTTGAAATTAAAGCATCTGATTGCAGAACACTTTTTTGTCATACACTTTTCTCAACATCCAAAAAAAAAAACGAGAAAATCAAATGGCTGAAGTAATTAGACCAAGCTGATTTTGTAAACTTGAAATCCTCCGTGAGATTCATCAGTGTTTGCATTCTTAACTTTGCTACGTGAAAAAATCCAGGACTAAAGACCATTGTATGGATTCTAAAAAACGAACCCCAGATTATTCTAGCATCTCAACTGAAAATATGAACTTTTGAATTACAGAATTAAACTTAAATTCTCCAGAACAGAGAGAGAAAGAGAGAGAGAGAGAGAAATTATATATATATATATAAGAGTGCCATAAAAAAGGTTTTACAAATGAATAGGCAAAAAAGAGCTTCCCGTTTCCTATGATTCCGAGAAGTTAAAGGAAAATAATGACATTAAAGAACAGTTTCCAACTTTGTTGAGTGAGAAGAACAATGAGTTGAACAACTAATAGCATTTTCCTTAATTGATGCAAGGTACTAGACCATAATTGACAGGCTGAGAACCTCACAGTGACACACTAGCAAGAAGAGGGACAATTGATGCTTGCTATAAAACACAAGCAGTTAAATTTAACCTGCTCCACTTCCACCATTGGACCAGCTGGAAGCAGCAGCTGCTCGGTTGTCATGGATGCTGAGTTGGCGTGTAAGTTTTGAGAGAAGAGAAGATTGTCTCTGGATGCGTTCTCTCCTGCGCTTCACATTCTGGTCCTCTTGGAGCAGCTCCTCAATTCTTGCAGTGCTTTGTGCACTAGACATGCAAAAATAATGGAAAAAGAATGTCATAAGCTTCATTCAAAGGAAAGATCTAGAAAAAGGATAAAAGACTACAGAAGACGCTAGAGTAGATAAAGAATACTTCTAACCTGACAGAACTGTATAACTGGTTAAGCATGTCCTCTTTCGCTTTTTCAACTTGACAAAGAACAACAGCCTGCTCAACAGAATATTGGTTGGATGAGATATTGGCTGCTTTGAGTGTAGAGCATTGTGATAAGAGAGAGGAAAGAGGGGGCATTCTGGAGAGCATTAAGTTTGTCCACAAGTGCAACGCAAGCATGCAATGGAAAATGTAATCTTACTTTGGGAACATTGGCAGCCAGACTGTTCAAAACTGCTTCAACGTAGCCTCTTACTTCTTGAGACATCCATCTAAGCTCTTCTTCTGGATCTGCAGGTCTTCGAGCCATCGTATCCTGAAACGAATGACACATGTCTTAGCAAACTGTTCAACCACATGAACAACAAAATTGATGTCAAGTGAATTTTTGAGATAGGTTTGCACATATGATATGCTGTCATCCACAAATCAAATGCTAAAGGCTGCAAAATTGTTAGCTCCAAGACTATGAAAGAAAATAAGAGCTACAAGCATTAGAATTTGAAATATACTGTACCCAAGCACAATATGAATACCAGATAATTGAAATAGGAACCTAATATGCCAAGAGTTAAAAATGCAATAGCAAATCTAGAAAATAAAGGCGCTAACATTTTACATGGTTGGGTTGCTTGGCAGAAATATTGCACAACAAACCAAAGGATCAGATAACTCACTAGAGAACCATCAGAAAGACTTTGTCGTATGGGAAGACCAGCTTCTGCCCCTTTTGCTTGACCTCCTCTAGAAGGTTGGACAACATTCCTTATCTTATTCACCCACTCAACTTTATCTGCTACACTCTCAGCCTTTAACACAACCGCGCTATGAGCTGCAATAGCCACGGAAATTGAATAACTTATTAGATCAGTGGCTAGAATGAAAGTCAAATGAGACTAATATAACTAAAGCAGTATCATCTTGAAAATGAATGGCATACCTTTCAAAACAGTTTTATATGGAACCTTGCTGGTTATCTTAAATACAAGACTGGATGCTTTTCCAGAGTCCGGCCCATTTGCTTTTTTGTCCTTGGAACTCTTAGCTGGAGTTTCTTCTTCATCTGAAACCTCTTCAATATTACATTCCTGAAAAAAGACATCCATTAAATGGGAGAATGTCACTGGCATTCGAACATTTCAGTTATGAACCTAAGTTCCAAGCTTGGAACCACACATTCTGAGCACAGGCTCTTCTTGTACCTATAACTTTGAACATTAGGAATATTGACAAATCAACGCTATTATTCTATGAAAGACTAAATCGATCATAAAAACAGACAATCCCACATTAATGGCTTCCATAAATTAAAACCATAATCCAAAACACTGAAGAAAAATTTTTACATAACAAAAGTAATCCAAAACACTGAAGAAACATAACTAAAGGTTCATCCATCTCATACGCAATACAAACATGAAAAAAAGGCAGTTCCATTGATACATGATGAGCTTGGCCTATTCTATTGTGGCTAGATAATGGTCTCAAAGCAAATATCAAGTCAGAATGTATTAACCAATGTAGTGAAATATCAGCTGAAGTATCAGTGATAGGTTCCATATTGGTTTCAGCCAGGACTCAAAAGTTAAAAGAATGATGATGCATTAAGTTTATCCAACATATTTGCATCTTCTATGTTCCTTTGACACAAAATCATGAGTCAAAGGCAGATTGATATAATGGCAACTTTTAATGCTGTTAAACAACCATTGCACCTAAAGCTTAAACTGATAGGTGAAGGCGCAGCAATGTATATCAAAGGGCTCAAACACAATATGTCAACACTCCCCCGAACGTGCGACATCGCACGGGAACATACATGGGGAAGACAAACACATGGTATGAATATCCCGTATACAAATAAATGCTAAGGCAAACTCACTCCAAGGAGTTGAACACAAGACCTCCCGCTCTGATACCATGTTAAACGACTGTTGAACCTAAAACCTTAAGAGGGTGTTTGGTAACGTTTTTTTTTTTTAAAAACAGTTTGAAAACTAAAAACGTTTTAACTGTTTTTGGGTTTTTGAAAACATGTGACAAGAAACCTATTTGGTAACAATTGACAAAAAACGGTTAAAATTTTCAAAATCAACAAAAAATGCATTGCTATACAACATGCAAGGCTGTTAAAACTACTAGTAGGGGTGCACATGTAGTATTGCATGTAGAAAGAGGGAGCAATTTTATAACTCCCTAGGTTTTGAACGAAGAGGTCGAGTTATGACTGTTGAAACCCTATATTAATGAAACGTTAACAGCTTACGGTATCGGCTTTTTGGAGAACTCATGCATAAAAGCATGGCATGCTTCCCAAGGTCCTTCTTGCGTTAAATATAATACAGATAATAAAGTTGCTACGAAAAAATAAGCAAATCAAAATTCCATACCACAGATTACAAACTAACTAATTCTATCAAACCCCTTCCTATACCTACATCCTAAACAATTCTCACACCTATTTATATTTGTTTAAGGTTTAAAGATAGTAGTAACCAAATTAAAAATCAAAGCATTTTAATCGTTTAAATCATAATTTTATTATTCTAGATAAAATATTAAAGAATAACAAATTATATAAAGGTTTCGGGCCGATTTGGTGAGAGCGTTGCATGCCGTTTTGCCAAAATCTTTCCACCAAAAAACTGACCTTTGTGGGGGTTAGTGTCATCTTTCCTTATTCCCTTTAAGTCTAATTCTTCATAATTGACAATTAGTGATACCCTTTTCAAACAATTGAGAACAACTGTTCATAGAGTTTTTTCCAAAAATACCCTTAAAAGACTTATAAACCTCTTTAAATACTTTCAATAAATCATGATTAAAAAAGGTTGACAAGGTCATTTTTGGAAGGTCTTTATGAACAGTAAATTACACTTGTTCTCAATTATTTGAAAAAAGTATCACTAGTTTTTAATTACAGAGAATTGGATTACTGAATCTGAATTATTTTTTAAAAAAATCACTAAAAACCAATTTTTCCTCCTGAATATGTGCTTACGATCACCAGCAAGTCTTTTTTTCTTTTATTCTTTTGTTGCTCTGGCGACTTCCGTTTCAGCAAGCTTCTGCAAGTGCGAATGCAGTCGATTTCTGCCAATAACTTCTTTGAGATTGACAGGAGACGGAACTCGGAATTCCTACGCTTCTTGAATGAAGTCAATTCTCACATCATCAGCGAGTCTTTCATGAAGTCACTGAGGGTTTGAAAATTACCAATCGACAGCATATGCCATTTGAGATTGGTATTCGGTGGTCATTGAATTTTCTGATCACCTCTGCAACTGATGCTTGCACACATTCACACAAGCTCCTTCAATGGCAACGGAGGTACGAAAATCAAAAGGTCAACAGAAACTCCGAATATATTCCCGAGAAAGCCCTAAATTCAATGAGTCTCTAATAACAATACTCTATTTTCATTGCAATCATTTGCTAACGATCCGATATCGACACTTGAAGATAAAGGAAGAGGACTGACAGGGGAAGAAGACGATGGGAGTTGGGCAGAATTGAATTAGATATTGCAAAATTGCAACAATAAAAAAACGCAGAAAATGGCTTTCAATGTTTAAAAACCCATATTTTGGGTTTCTAAAATCTGGGATGTTTTTGAAACTATTTCTTTTAAAAACAATTTGGAAACAATCAATAGCAAACACGTTTCACGTTTTCTGTTTTTAAAAATAGAAAAATTGTTTTCAAAAACGTTACCAAACACCCTCTAAGCTAATAGGTGAAGGCGCAACTACGTAGTTAGAGGGCCCAAATATGATATTTCAACAAATGCAAACTTGGAATATTAACAGGTTAAACATGTAAGCGCGCATGTTTGTCAGAGAAAGTGGAGCGTTGGAGAAGAAGAACGTTCATCAGAGAAGAACGTTTCTTAGTCGTTTATTGTTCGGAGTTTTTGGGTCTGCTCGTCGTGAAGGAAAGGTCATGTGCGCGTTCGCCGTGAGTAGAGCTCTCGGAGTTGCAGGTGATCGTCATAGTTGGAACTCGAAGTTGTTGTGACTCGACGTCGCATGGCGACTCTGCATCTCTGTTTTATTTCTCAGTCAGGCGGTGGAGCAGGAAACTTTCTGAATCAGAGTGGGTGATGGGAGACGATGGGTCCTAGTAGCTGGTCGGTTCGATTGGAGGAGGACATGTAATATTGAAGGAACAACACTTGAAGGAGGATGGTGCATTCAGCAGGCGAAGCGATGAAGTTCATTAACAAGATTCAAAGGAAGAATATAGTTCTGGAAGGATTTGTAAGCTACCGCTGCAAGGAGGTCCGGATTTCAGAAATCTCAAGTGGCCGCACAAGGTGGATGATCCTCCTAGCTGATGAATGCAAATGGCTGGTGGACTGTGATCACCGGATTGCCAGAGGGGATTCATCCTACGCAGTGATTGCTAGCAATAGATCCAAAGGGAGGAAGCTTGTTTTGGAGAGAAAGTCCAATAGATGGGGGTGCTTCCTTCAACTGTCCTCCTTTGAAAGTGGGAGGAATCGGAGCTTGATCTTCCCATTAGACCCAATATCAGGAGACTGGCAATACTTGTGGAAAGATTTGAGGAGGTTGCTGAGAGAAGAAACCCGGTCTGTGAGTCACTTATCTTCTGACGATGGAAATAGTAGTAGGGAGCTAAGTTCTCCGGTGGTCGATCTAGTGAGTTCCAACGATGTAGTGGGAGAAATTCACAACATGAGATGGGTCCCAGTGATCAGCGTCAGCCCGGAGACTACCAGGTGGAACTCAGCAATTTTTTGCCATCAACTATCAGGCGAAATGAATTAGGAGAGGGTGAAGGAAGAGTTACAGAGAGATCATGGAATTTATTGTTCTTACTCACGTCTCTCATTGAAGAAGGCGATATTGTTTCCAAATTCAGATAATGATTTTCGGAAATTGGTTTCCATTAAGGAAGTTTGTCTTGGGAGAAAAGGAAGAGTTAGCTTTCGTCATTTGAATCTGGAAGGAGGTGGGTTCACAAGGGATTATTCTGCTGGAGGCTCATAGATAAAAATTGAAGGTGTTCCGTTACATCTGATGGGTCCTTCAACATTGCTTCTCATAGGTAGTGTGGGGGGCGGCCTCCTGAAAGTGAGGGAGATTGTGGTGTTGCATAACGACCTCTGCCAAAATCCATGCTGGTTAGGGAGCAATCCTTGCGGAGGATACCCAGGTCTATTGCCTTTGGGACGGATCGGTAGCCTTTGAAACTCTTATTTCAGCAGAGCCGGAGGTCAAACAGCAACTGATTAAGAGTTGGAGAACACTTTTTGGTGGGGAAGACGATGACATGGCAAGAAGATACGAGGGAGGCAGGTCGGTTGCAAATCTCTCTTAACAGGTAGGAGGCTGCTGGTTCACAAATAGCAGGCCTGACACACCAGGGGTTGTTGCTGCAAACTCAAAGGTTTGCGCAAGACCTTACTTTCAAAATGGTGGACCCCACGGGTCTGTCCTCCAGACCCATCACTTAAGCAATATGGGCCAAGAGCCGGATCCAAGTAGGGGAACTCGGGGCCCAACCCAGTACATGGGACGCCTAGTTCAATCTGAGGATCCAGTTAGGGGATGTGGTGCATCAAGATATCCAGCCCATGGCCATCAACTTGAGATCCCAGGGAGCCTCTTGCCGGGACCTTCTCCACAGGTATCTTCTTCCACGCAGGTTCTCAAGGGTCTCAATATCGAAGACGCAAGCAGGCGTATCAATCTCGAGCCAGCCAAGTTAAGGGAAAATGAGTTTTCAAGGGTTCTCGACGTCAATGAGACCAATCAGACGGAATCTGAAGCTGAGGACATGAATCACCTAGGGGACATGAATCAGTAAAGTCTCATAGCTGAGTGATACTGTTTCTAAGGGATCAACTCATGAAGACGGCGACTACCCTATCCATGTTCGGCTGGAGTTTGAAGAGGAAGTTGAATCCCCATCTGCTGCTTCACCGCAGACATCGAACCAGGTGGATTGTCAAGGAATAGGCATCTCGGAGGAGTCGACTGATGTAGGCAAACCTGGTACAGTTCTGTAGCTTATGTGGATTCACCGGTAGATGGCATCAGGCCAACATCTCCCACTTCTCTTTCTGTTTTCTTGGAGCCTGAGCAAGAGGTGGTCGGTGGTAGTGGGCCTTTGGATGTGATTCTACGGAGTAAGGGGACATCTCCTCCTGGGCTTCGTGAAGTCAAGCAGAAGTTTGAGCAGCCATCTATTCAAGAGGATCAAGAAGAAAGGAAGAATCTCTCAAAGGCACAAGGACTATCTATCAATTCAAGGATGATAGACGACTCAGTTAATCTTGGATCAAATGAGATGCTAGAACCCCAATATGAAATTATCACTCCAATCCAGATGGTGAAACCAATGAATGATGAGGTAATTGGTGGGATTGGGACTCCTTTATTGGTTCAGCAGGAAGTAAAGCTGTTGAGTGGGGTATGTCCAAACTTTTATAAGGAGTCGGAGGGGTCAAAGGATATACTAAACAGAATATTAATGATGAGCAAATATTTAGGGGTGTCCTTCGAAGGCTTTGAGGAAGAAGTCTCAGCACTTTTCACAGTCATTGAAAACCAGAATGCTGAAGTTAGAAAGAGAAGTATGAAAACAACAAGGGAGTTGCAGAAACTGATTTGGTCAGTAAAGGACACTCCAAGTACAAGAGTACCTGCAGAAAGAAAGGGATGTCTAGTTTTTAATGAAGATTAAAATCTTAACATGGAACACAAGAGGTCTGAACACAGTAGACAAGAGGGACACAGTAAGAACATTGCTGAGAACATGGAATCCAGACATTATCATGCTCCAGGAATGTAAAATGGAATCAATAGACAGCAGAATCCTAAAGAGTATCTGGGACCTGGCAAGAGTGAGTTGCCTGATCCTACCTTCGAGAGGTAGCTCGGGTGGAATAATTCTGGCTTGGAAGGATGATAGTTGTCAGCTACGTCAATCATTGATCAAAGTATTCTCCATTTCTGCAACATTGTACATACCCAAGTTGGTGAAGTCAGTGTTGATAAGTGGGGTGTATGGTCCCAATTCAAATTCTCTTCTTCCAAGTCTATGGTAGGAGTTGATCGAGGTCAGATAGGGGTGTGACATGCTGTGGCGTATAGGAGGAGATTTTAACGTAATTAGATATCCATCGGATAGGAAGGGGTGCAGAAATGTTTCCCTAGCCATGAAGGGATTTTCAGATTTCATAAGCAATCTGTCTTTGTTAGACATGCCTATGAAAGGAGCTAAATTTACGTGGTCAAACAACCAGGACCCGCCCTCGATGTCCAAGATAGATAGATTCCTAGTTTCTGTGGAATGGAAGAAACTCTTTCCGGGCTTGTGGGTGGATGCAATGCCAAGGCCGACATCTGACCACACTCCACTATTACTTTGCTGTGAAAATGAGGTTAAAAGAGCTGCCCCATTCAGATTTGAGAACATGTGGTTGGAGGACGAGGGTTTCGTTAAAAGAGTTGAATGGTGGTGGGCTGAAATGAAGGTGGTAGGTGAGCCTAGCTATGTTCTGAGCAGAAAGCTTAAGCTATTGAAGGACAAATTAAAGAGGTGGAATAAGGAGGAATTTGGGAGGGTGGATGACCAAATGGATAACTTACTAAAGCTGATCAAGGAGCTGGACAAAGTAGAAGAGGAAGGGACTCTAAGTACAGCGGATTGGGTGAAGAGAGAGAGGACTAAAATGGAATTCAGGTCATGGGCTAAAAGAAAGGAAATGTGTGTGGCGACAAAAATCAAAAGTGTTATGGCTGAAAGAAGGCGATAGGAATACCAAAATTTTCCACAAGATGGCTAATGCAAGGTTAAGATCTAACTCCATTAATAAGGTAGACATGGATGGAAAGACTAATGAGGAGAAGGAGGTTGTAAGGAAGAAGATTCCAGATTACTTTCAGACCTGTACAATGAGGAAGCCAGTTTTAGACCCAAGGTTCTGGCTTGGAATTTAACAAATTTTTGGAAGAAGATAGAGAAAGACTAGAAAGCCCATTCTCGGAAGAGGAGGTCAAAGGAGTAGTCATGCAACTCAAGGGCGACAAAGCACCAGGACTGGATGGGTATCCCATAGCATTCTTCAAGGCGTGTTGGAGCATTATAAAAGCTGATTTGATGGCAACAATTCAGGAGTTTCACAGAAGTGGCAGATTTGTCAGAAGTTTGAATGCTATATTCATAGTACTAATCCCAAAGAAGGAAGGATCGTGCAAAATTCATGAGTTTAGACTTATTAGTCTGGTGGGCAGTGTCTACAAGATTATAGCTAAATTATTAGCCAACAGATTGAGACCGGTGTTACAGTACTTAATCTCTAAAACTCAAGGGGCGTTTGTTGGGGGAAGACAATTACAAGACGGAGTACTAATGGCAAGCGAATGCATAGATTCGTGCATGAGGAGAAAGGAGGACATGGTTATATGTAAGTTAGATCTTCAGAAGGCCTATGACCATGTGAATTGGGAAATCCTATCTTATATGCTAAGGCATAGTTGTGAAAACACCTAGGCGATGCCAGGCGATAGACCTGCTTGTAACCTAGGCGATTGCCTAGGCGATTAGGCGGTCGCCTAGGCGACAATTTTTTCATTTTAAAATAATCAAAATATGTTCATCATCCATTGTAGATGGAAGTATAAAAAAGACCTAAATATTGTGCATTTTAAAAAAGAACAATAACAACTAATAAAAATACAGGCCCTGTTTCCTTGTTCTCACGTAACCACTCAAATTTGCTAGGACAGAGAAAGAGCGAGGGAGAAAGAGAGAGCGATAGAGGAGAGTCGGTCCAGTCGCTTAGTTCGTTGGAGAAGAACTAAGCAACTAGACCGAAGCTCGACGAAGAAGAGAAAAAAAGAATGAGCGACTAGAGAAGAAGAAGAGAAAGAGAGAGCGACAGAGAGACAGAGGAGAGGAGAAGAGAGAAAGAGAGAGCGAGAGCAAGAGCGAGAGCAAGAGCGAGAAACAAAGATGAAGGAGAAAGAGAGAGCGAGAGCGAGAAAGTTTTGTTGGAGAAGAAGAAGAGAAAAAAAAACGACACTGACGAAGCTCGACGAACAAGAAGAGGAGAAGTTGTTGGAAGACATACCTTGCTTGCGGCTTGCATTGATGAAGCTTGACAAAGACATGCGTTGAGGAAAACACTTTTTTTTTATCTTCATGGTTGCTCGCCCAGGCGAACAGGCGGTCGCCTTCTCGCCCAGGCTATCGCCTAGGTAGCCTAGGCACAGGTCGCCTAGGCGACACCACGCCTGGACCTTGTTGGAACTCCTGGTCGCCTAGGCGACCACCTTTAATAACTATGTGCTAAGGCGTATGGGGTTTGGCGAGAAGTGGAGGAATTGGATCACATATTATATCTAAACAACCACAAGTTCGGTTCTTATAAATGGGGTGGCAACGGGATTCTTTAGAAGTTCAAGAGGCTTACGTCAAGGAGACCCCCTATCCCCACTCCTCTTCACCATTATTATGGAAGTGTTTAGTAGAATGGTTTCAAGAGCTTCGGAAGGTGGCATGATAGAAGGAGTGTCGTTTGGAAGATCCACCTCAATTAATCACCTTCTATTTGCTGATGATATACTCATCTTTTGCAAGCCAAACCACCACCAGATCCTGTGGCTTAGAGGCATTCTAATGAGCTTTGAAGCATGCACTGGGATAAGGATAAAGCTGGCCAAGAGTGAGATGTTTCAGATCGGGAGGGAGGAGAATAAAATTAATCTTAGCCGGACATTGGGCTGCAAAGTAGGGAAGTTCCCGACTTCTTATCTTGAGATTCCATTGGGAGTTAACTATAGAAGGTCTAACACTTGGAATCCAATGGTAGAGAGTATGGAGAGAAAACTTGCAACATGGAAGAGCCGTAGCCTTTCGAAAGGAGAAAAGTTGGTATTGATCAAGAGCGTGCTAGCAAGTCTTCCGCTTTCTACATGTCTATCCTAAGGATCCCAAAATCTGTGGCAAAGAATTTAGAACAAATTCAAAGGAATTTTCTATGGGAAGGCAAGAAGGGAGAAAACAAATATCACTTAGTGGCTTGGAACCAGATTCGTAGATCAAAGATAGAAGGGGGTCTTGGGTTAAGGCCAACGTCGATATTTAACAAAGCTCTCCTCCAAATGCGGATATGGAGGCTTGGTAGTGAGAGCGGGAATACGTGGAGAGGCCTAGTTCTTGAAAAATATGCCTCCTTATCCAATGGCTGGTTTCCCACACCTTCTAAACATCCATGTCGGATGAGCCTTTGGAGGCCCATTGCCAAGTTGACAAGCTCAGTGGAGAAGGAATGGAAATATTTAGTGGGAAACGGTTTGAGAATCAGATTTTGGGAAGATATATGGTGTGGAGAGGCTAAATTGAAGGAGTCTTATCCCTTGATTTACAACTTGTGCTCTAATAAACAAGCAGTAGTAAGTGAATATATGTTTAACTCGGAAGCCAGCATCATATGCAGCATTGATCTAAGAAGAAATCTGATGGATTGGGAGATTGAAAGCTTTGAGGCTTTATTAAATGTACTGTATAGCAAGGTAGTAGGGCAAGAAGAAGACTCTAGGAGATGGATACATGGAAGAGTTAGTTCCTTCTCAGTCAAGGAGGCTTTTGATCATCTCCACAATTCGGGTTTGGAGCAAGCAGTGTTCAAGCATATCTGGTCAAACATGTATCCAAGCAAAGTAGGCTTTTTTATGCGGACAGTAGCTCTAGACAAGATATTAACGGTGGACCATTTGAAGAGTAGGGGATGGCAAATGGCAAACAGATGCACAATATGCAAAGAAGAGGAAGAAAACGTAGCCCATCTGCTGTTGCACTGTAGAGGCGTTACAAGGCTTTAGGGGACTATTTTCCAAAGGTTGAAAGTAGAATGGGCCCATCCAAAGGAATTTAAACCAGCTTTAGAAGCTTGGGGGTGGCAGAAAGGTAAATCATGTGGAGAAATCAGTTGGAATTTGGCCCCTGCAGCAATAGCATGGGTAATATGGGGTGAAAGAAACAGGAGGATGTTTAAGCATTTGGAGAGAAACGAGCAATTGCTAGAGAGGGCTGTTTTGAGTTTGATGCACAGTTGGTTGATTGATCAAGCAACAGGAGCTAACATAACTATCGAGGAATTTCTGTTATGTAATAATTTCTATGACTAGGGAGGGGGTGTATTGGTTGATGTATGAGTATTCTTGGGTTCTAGCCATTGCTTCTATGCATAGGCTTCAGTAGAATCTAGGTTCGGGTACACATTTTGTGAACCCGTGTAAGTTCTTTCTATCTTATATATATTATATCCAACATTTACAAATCAAAAAAAAAAAAACAGGTTAAACATGTAATTGACTCTCTATTTTAGAAGAAAAAATTTTATATAAATCTCCATATGCATAAACAACAACATCAGCTTTTCATCCACAATTTAATATTAATGGTTACACATTTCGCTTATAAATAGCTTAATCCAAATGCTCTGAGCAATATCATCACATTTCAATCAAGGCATTTTAAGACTTGATGAACATAACTTATCTCCAGTGGGTAATCTGTACCACTGGTAGTATCAGGACAGGACCAGGGTGAAAATGCTCACGTATACACATAAAATAGGTTACCTTTATCATGTGCATAACCATAATATGATATGACATGTAGAAAATTATAACTTAAATGAAACATAAAATTATGAAAACATCTCCAGCAAAATGTGAGAAAAAAGGAAGTTAAGTAAATAATTAATTAAATAAATCATCGAAAAAAAAAGCTTCAATCTGGAATACTGAAATTTGATAAGAGTATCATCAAAAGGTTAAGAGCTTGACTTGGAAGAGAACAAGATAGGTTTATCACATAGAGATAATGAAATTCTCACTAAAAACAATGCAGATGCATATAACTAAAGAGAAAACCATTTTAGCATCCCTTTTTAGAGGTTTAAGGCTTGTATTGCCCCTCCTCACAATTTTCAAAAGGATTTTATGCCCTCAAAAATTCATCCATAGTGTGTTGATAATATATTTTGACCCAATTCTCCTCCAAACATAATATGGTATCCCCCACTATTTTTCTCCTTCCTATGCAACATCTTCTCCGTAAATACTGGGCAACAAAGTAGTGGTACCACGTATGGACGGTCTTGAGTGCCGGGACCTTAACCATATGATTCTGATCTGTGCAGTGGTCTGTTAATACAATTTTCCGGAATGCTTCACCCTACATTATTCTCTGAAAGCAAAATATTTTACAGGTCCTTCCACTAGATCAAGGACACAGATTAAGCTCATGGAAAACAATTTAATCAAGGCTGACTATCTTCCTAGTCAATAACTTCATAAAATCACAAATGGCATCACAAAATGCGTCTTTACTGCCTAACCCAACAGACCCAATCTTCAAAAACTCAATAACTATTCTATGCTCAACACTCAACTCTAGCAAACATAGATCGACAAAAAGAGGTCAAATATGTTTGGATTCTCAAGACTGTATGCTTTGGTGCTTGGGTCAGCACATGTTCTTTTATCATCTACAAGCACTGATGATTGATAGTACTCCCAAAAAAAATTTAAAAAAAAAAAAAACACTTAAAAACTAAGGAAAATTTTTTCTTTGATTTTTGTTAGCTCTTCTAGAATTCGGAAAGATTTAGAATGGTTAGCGGGGACTCAAATGTGTATTTAAAAACAAAACCTTAATTTTAATCTTGGTTCCACTTCTTTGATTTTGCTGCACTTAAAAATTCAATAAGCTTTTGATGAAAATGATCATTAGAAGGCCCACTCTAAAAATTCAATGGATTAGACCTTTTGAAAAAAAAAACTGATGAGATGGAGAAAAAATGAAAAGAATACAGGTTAAAATAGGGCCTGTATAGAGAGAAAGATTAAGGTTCACTAAGAGAAAGTATATGTTAGAGAGCAAGGAGGGAGAGATAATTCAGGGGCACTCATTAGATCCCTATCGCAAAGAAATGCATGGTGGTCAGCCAAAGGGTTAGACCTTTTGAATAAAAACTGATAAGAAGGAGAAAATGAAAAGAATGCAGGTTAAACTTGGGCTTGTTATATAGATAAAGAAATTATGGGTTTTTCAAGAAAAAGTATACGCCAGAGGGAGAGAGGAGAGAAATATATTTGTTCTCATTTATATGGGTTTTTTTTTGAAGGCATATTGCAAATTCTTTTCCATTCTGCATTTGTTAAAAGTCATTTTGAAATTTAGTTTTCAATTATAACAAGTGATAAAAAGCATTATAGATAAGACAACCTTTTAGAGCTGGTCCTGTTTGGTTGTGGACAACATATGAAATTAAGGAGCAAAAAGTGTTCTTGAAACTTATCAGAGAATAGGGTTAATTAACCCTAAACTAAAATATAGAAGTACTTCGATAATCATAATTTGTTCCATACCTCCAGTGTGATGACGCCACGGAAATGCCTTTCCTCTTGCTTTTTTGTGTATCCAAGCTGTAAAATGGTGTTAAAGTGAAAAAGAAATCAGAACGTATGTAAAGAATAGGAGTAAGAGTGATAATAACGTCAGCTTCCACAATCAGGTACAAATGCCGATACTATGCAGGAAACCCCCAAAATCAAGATCAGATTAATGAATATGGGTATCTCATCCAAATGGTTAGACTTCAAATTTTCCTACGCCAAAATTTACTCATGCCAAAGTAACTGAAACCTTCAGTATATCCATTTGGTAGCAATTGTAACAATAAGTCAACATAAGGTTTCTCTCAGTTAAAAAATTTGTCAAGAAGTCAATTGTGCATAAGGACCCATGCAGATTCCCTCACAGATCAATATGAAATCATGTGATAAATGCAAGCATCACATGCTAAAAACTTGGGTATCATGGTGTGAACTTAAGTTGCAAATGTTATCAAGATTCATTGATGTTACTAACCTTGCCACTTTTCTCATTTAAAACAAACCACCGCCTGCTCCACCCATTAGTCTTTGCACTTCTTTTCAATAAAAATCCTGCAGGTGCGGATCATCACCATGAGTCAAGTACAGCATGAGAGAGAAAAAAATAGAAACAGAAATCAAAAAATACAAAATATTCATAGACTGAGAGTGGTTGGAACATAATGGGGTCTGTACCAGCCAGTATCAACCAGTAGGGACGGGTATAATGACCAGTTTAGACAGTTGCTACAACTACAAGTGAGTAAAATATCTACTTGCCATCTAAAAGTAATTTGATGAGCATATCTTCTTTCTCCTCTTGTACTTATTTATTTATTTAGTTATAAATGCTTCTTTATTTTGTAACGTTTATTCTTTAGTATATTTTAGGATTCTATTGTGTTGGGTTCATCTGTGCTAAATAAGACTTTGAAGCATCAGTACATCTTTACATGAGATAGCTAAATCCTTTTTTTATACATTTTTTTATAAACTAAGTGGGCAATTTAACATTTTAGACTTCATTGGAACTTTTGGAATTTTGAATTTAACTTTTTAATAGCTTTCTTTGGACCATTCTGGACGTGGACTACTGCCAGCAGTGTCCAAGTCTAGTACATTGATCCAGTGAATAACTACAGGTGAATGATATTTGCAGGTTTCCTTGCAACAAGTGTGACTAAGCTTTTCACACAACTGACACACCCTTCCCAAAATTTTTATAGAAATTCTGAAAACATACATACTGGTCAAGTGAAGAAGTGCCAATGGAATGTTTTTGTACAATGGAATGAGTAGGGATAGCTTCCAAAGCAGGAGAAAAAACAGAAATGTTTAAGGTTGCATTTGGAACCCTGGATTTGGGGAAAAAAGCAAAAAAAAAAAAAAAACAAAATACTAAAATTTTCTTCTCTCATTTGGTTCAAACAAAAGAAAGTGAGATTTTCCCTCCAAATTTTCCCTATTTTTTTTCTCCAATGTAAAAAATTCTTTCCAAAAAGATAGAGATTTTGAAAGAAAAGGAAGTTCATTATCACTTATCAGTACTCATACCACCCACCCCACCACTACTACCATCCACCACCACCGCAACCTACCGTCCCACCACCACCCCCAACGCCCACCAGCACCACCCCTACTACCCCACAACCATCACCATCCACCACCTCACCTACGCCACCTTTGCCACCACCCCACCATGGCCCACAACCATCCCACCACCACCCCCAACCCCACCCACCACTGTCCACCACTACCCACCACCGCTCACCATCTACAACCGCCGCAACTCACCACCACCATCGTCATTGCTACCACCCCACTAACCCTACCAACAACCACCCACTCACACTCACCCACCACCACCACCCCAACCCATCATCTTATTAAAGTATATTTGTCTTTTCTTTCCATTTCTCATCTCATCCAAACACTGGAAAAGAGAAGAAAATCAATATTTTTCTTTTTTTTTTATCAGTAATAATAGATGATATAAAACAGCACAGGAACGTGCAAGTTACAAACTACAATGGTAGAAAGAAGGACCCAAACCCACGAGAAGTAGGATGGTCCTAGAAAAACATAGTCCCAGCATACTATGGTTCAAACAAAATCTGGAGAAAAACTGAAAAACCGGAAAAGACCTGATAAGGCTTTAATGTAGCATATGTTCCCAATTTCTTACTATATCCCCGACCTCAAGAGCGCCGAATTCCGGGGTAATCGAAACCCAAAAAGCAGCCAAGCCCATCACTAAGTCCAAAAAAGCATCTGGACTCTTGAGAATATCATCAAAAATGCCTTTGTTACGGTTCAGCCACATGCTCCATAAAGAGGCAAAAAACACTCCGTCATACAGCCTTCTTCCTCTTAGAGACATACCCAAGAACCTCCACTGTGCTGCCAACTCACCCACTGTTTTTGGTAATACCCACATAACTCCACAGTGCTGCCAAATCAATATTTTTCTTTTCTTTTTTCTTCTCTTCTTTTCCATTTTATGTTTCTTTTCTTTTCTCCCCAAATCTAAGGCTCCGTTTGGATATCAAGAGAATGCAAGAAAGAGATGTGAGAAAAGAAAGTAAAAGAAAAGTGAAGGAAATTGAAAATTAATTCTGCCGATATCATTTGGATGTTATAAGAAAATTTTATAGTTTTAACTGAAAATCTAGAATTTTGTGTTTGGATAGCAAGAAAGTTATTAGAATCCAAAGATAAAATATCCAATTCTATCCTCAATGTGCATGAATGACGTCTATCAGTGCATCATATAGATTACAGCAAGTGCTGCTCTGGGTCACGTCAGTTTCTTGGCAAAATATGACCTACATCTTTCATAAAACTTACAAACATTTTCATAACACTCCTCTCTTTCCATGTATTCTAATAAATTGGTTATGTACAACTCCTATACTAATCATGTGATTATAAACACTTACAAACATTTTCATAACACTCCTCTCTTTCCATGTATTCTAATAAATTGGTTATGTACAACTCCTATACTGATAATTTGATCATAAACAATGCCCCAGTGATCCATACCCCTTGACCCCAATGATCCATACCCCATAGCTGAGCTCCTCTGATCTACATGAGTTTGGATACACACCGGGGTATTCAACGATGGCATCATTACTATTTAGTAACACTTTATGTGGCCAGGGGGTGTTCAATGATGGCATCATTAATATTTAGTAACGCATTCCATTCTTCCATGTTTATCCATCTTCATTATATATCAACATATCAGTGTTTTCTGCATTCCTCGTTCTCTGCACTTCAATTTTTCCAATTTCAGCTCCCTCTTTTATAAGTGGAATCACCGGTGAGACAGAATCTCTCTAATGATACTTCAAGAATCTCGCTCCCTTCACAAGAAATCCCTTTTCCAGTTGGTGATTGTGCATGATAAATACAACTCTGTCCGTGAGAAGGGGAAACAGAGCTCTGGAAAACGGAGTAATGGAGATGAGTCTCATTTATCAGTTTCTAGTTGACGTCGACGAGGAGATGTAGAGGCTTGTGGTGAGCGCCAAGTTCCTGAAGCACCCCATCTCCATCGAGCTCCTCCTTTTTGAACGAGTTTTTGGAGCCATGAGAAAGTATCGTGGAAGAAGGAAGAAGATACCCATTATTTATTAAGAAAGGGCATTGTTGGTAAGTTGTGCACGATAGGTTTCTAGCAACACAGAATCTGACCTTAGGGTGCACGAAAAAAATTTGACAGTTATCATCCGTTTTTCTCTCGAGAAACGGTAGGGCCCACCATTTCCCGTTATCCAAACGCTATTGTGACATGAGAAAAGCTTATTTTCTTTCAATTTCTTTCTTCTCTTGCCATCCAAACTGGGCCTAAGGCTCCAAACACAGCCTAAGGAAATCTTGAAAGAATAAAGAGTTCAAATATAATATATACATCAACATCCCACACCAAAAAGGAAAATATATGTACCACTAAAAACTCCCTTATCTTCCAGGTCATCTACAATATCACTAGCAGAAGCGTACACCCAGATGAACAATGTCTTACACCAGAACAGTAAGCAAACAGACAAAGCTTAAGAAGTTGGTCACCAAGATCACACAACACCAATTTTTGGCCCAATTAATGATAGACAAAGAATCCCCCTCAACAATCAGGTTCCACAGCTTTTATTTCCTAACCCCATTAATGCCAAAATGAACAAGTCAGATTCTGTCCCAATAGCAAAACAATCTCCCAAAGAGCCAAATTACATATGAATGATACTACTTATCAATAAATGAAGAATCCAGCAATACCTGAACAACCTGGGCTTCCTTGAGAACAAGTTGAATTTATAATAAACCCCATGGGTGGTGGAGAATCGACAAAAGCTGAATCTTGGGATGAGGAAAACTAGACAAAAAGACTGAATCAAGTCTCCCAACCAGACATTCAAAGGAATAGATAGAAGCCTTATTATTCTATAATATCCTGGAACCAAATAGATTTACTTTCAAAATCCTCATGTTCCTTTCTTCAAAAACCCACAACACCACAAGGAGATTGATGTTGCCACTTATCTATGACACCTAGACCCCCAAACACCATTTTGAATTATCGAACAGCATCACATGCTGCAATGGACCATCTGCCAAAATAAACTGTATGTGAACAGACCAAATTACAATACATAAAAAATTGGTTTACAGATTCTCCTTTCTTCTTGCATATCAATCAGTGGGAGAGAAAAACCTATTTCATTTTTTGTGAATCTGTGCTGATTATTTTCAATGTCAAGTTCCACACAAAGCCTTAACACCAGCAGAATCAAAACACCTTCCAAAAGTCACTTAGACAATGGTTTGCAAAAGGATAAATTTGAAGATATCAGAGAAAATAGACAGGATTTGGAATCAAGGTTGCCAAAATCATGAATGAATTGAATCAGGGTGGGCATCTACAATTGAATCATAATTTTGAATCATAGCTCATGAATTTTACACTTACCTTAGTAATTAAGGTTTAGGTTTTCAGATTTGTCTTATAAAAGGGTTTTCTGTTGCAAAAATGAGTGAACTATATTTCTTAATTTACATATATTTAGTGAGTTCATGGTACAGAATTATATATAAAGGATTAAACAAAAACAGAAGGCAAGTTTTTCACCAAAAAGGTAGCACGTGTTTTTTTCTAGTATATAGAGTCAACTATTATCAGCTGTATGATTAAATTAAAAATCATAGCTTTCAACACATATATTGTACAATTCAAGCACATATTCACTTTCCTACATATTTGAATCAACCTAGGGTCCAATGAAGTTGAGTCATAAGATTCATACCATGCATCATAAGCTTTTAACAATAGCATTCGCAAGAATAAACATCTCTCAGACCAAGGATGGGGAGTTCGTCATCAACACCTTTGGGCCAAGGAAAAGATTATTGAAAAGATCAAAAAGCGCCGCTCGCTGCTCTAAATTAACCAGATAAGCATCTATGTACAAAGGGCGATCCATAACAACCTAGAGGATGAATAACCGAGACTTCTATAACAAAAGCTTTCTTATCGGAACCTATCTGTATATATCTCACCGATATTCGTCTATGCCAAGCTACCTCCTCGTAAATGCATGCCATCCACTTCTTCCAGTAGTCTCTAAATCAATTTACTAAGAAAAGCAAAGTTTCCATTCATTTCGTGCCCAATACCAAAGTCTCCATATCTTTTTTACAGCAGATCTCTTGCATTCCAGTAAATGATCCTTTCTGCTAACCCCTCCCTCTCTCACACACACATGCACACACATACAAAAATCATGCCGGATCTTCTCTAATCTGCTAATTATCTTTCTTCCATTCCAACCACTGCTATAAATTAAGGATAATTGTACCCTCTACAAAAATTTAAGAGCTTGCCATAAACCAGCTTCTTTTCAGATTTCCGAATTACTTGCTCCCCATAACCCCAATCTCCTTGTTTTATCCCAGAGAAAAATCTAAATATTTATGCGCCAAAAAGTAATTTTACAAGCCAAAAAATTTGCAAAAATCTTGAAATTCTCCTGACTCAGATTGATACTAATAATGCTACTCTTGTTCAGATTCACCATTAAGACCAAAGAACCTTGAAGCACTGAATTAATTTTTCAACATCGCGAACTTGAGGTTCAAAAGATTCAAGGAACAAGGTAGTAAAATCCACAATTTGAAAGGGCAAACCCATGTAGTAAAATCCACAAATTTAAAAATTAAAATCATTATTAACCATCATTTCAAACCCACTCGTCAATGCAATCTTCTCTTCTTCACCAACAGGCTAAATAAAATTTTTGGAATATAACAACAAAATGCCTAGTCCCAAATATCCAAGGTCAGTAATATGAAACTTATTCCCTCAACCAAGGAATGCAATTTTGCCCATGTCGAAGTAACATCAAAACCAAGTGGTTCCGCTACTACTTTTGGGTAAGAAATGCGCAACATAGGCAAAACAATCCACCGTGCCCCCAATTTCGGAAGCAAGAGCGAAATGGGAGAAATTTTGAAATTTCATCTATTACTGTTAGTTTTTTAACAACAAAGGTGGATTCCGACAAAAACTATTTTGAATCTTTTAAATTCCGAAAGAAAAAAAAAAAGTAATTCCACCCTTAAAATTAAATGTCACTAGCAAAACACTACATGTGACGTGCCGTTCAAAGATTGTTAGAAGGAAAAAAAAATTTATTTCAATGGCGAAACTGGTATTTCGCCTCACAAGTGGGCAGCACCAGATTGACTGAACAAGTGCAATAATGAAGCCTATGAAAGCTAGTTCGCAAGCCTCATTAATACTTTTCAGTCTTAGTCTTTGATCAAAATGACATTTTGAGAGATGAATTGACAATTCTACCCTCAAAATTTAACTGTTGATTTTTAAATTTGAGGGGCGAAACAAGAGGCCCCTCAAAAAAATACAAAATAATTACAAAACAATTTTCTTTAAAATCGAAAAAAATTTAAATTGATGTTTTTACATTTTTAAATGATTATGAGATTCTACGAAATAAAATTGAGAAAAAATATTATATAACACTCCTTACAAAATAATATATAAATATAAATACCAAATAGATGTGTGTGTCTATAAATGGATAAGCATTAGCAACCCCCTTCCCTCATACTTTTTTTAAAATACAACAAAAAGGGGGAGAGCCACGCAATCGCTCTCCCCGATTCTCTTAGCAACCCCCTTCCCTCATACTTTTTTTAAAATACAACAAAAAGGGGGAGAGCCACGCAATCGCCCTCCCCGATTCTCTTCTTTTATTTTATTTATTTACTTTCACAAGATCGAGGAAGATGCCCCATATTTCTCTTTTTCGACTCTCACTCAAGCCTTCTCTATGAAGGAAAAAAGGAGAGGTGACAATGATCATGTGCACATACCCCCCCCCCCTTCTCTTTCTTCTTTTATTTTATTTATTTTCTTTCACAAGATGAAGATGCCCATACTTCTTTTTTTCGACTCTCACTCAACTCCTCTATGAATGAAAAATGGAGAGGCGACAGTGAACAGGTCCACCTATCCCCTTCTATCGCCCACCCCCTACACTTCTTTCATCTTATTTATTTTCTTTCACAAAATATGCAGTGAAAATCATCGATTTCTCAAAACAAGAGGGTTTTTTAAACCTCCACGAAATCTTTTAGTTCCAAACCAACAAGATTTCTCCAGAATGGCAAACTCCGTTTAAGACATTATTTTCATTAATCAGAGCTACCTTTCTATGGATGCATATAAAATGATAAGTTTTATTAGTTACTGAACACGAAACATGAGGGCCTTTTATCGAGGTACTTAAGGATTTTGTTCAATCGAAATAAATGAGAAATTCCACCCAAAAATAAGAATAATAATTTTTTTTTTCAAGTTTTGCTTCACACTGGATGTCAAAAACATATCATAAATCAGAAACATAATATTATATATGAAAAAAATAAGAATATTATTTATAGTACCTATAATTTTGGGAAAGATTAAAAATTTATACAAAATTAATAAAAATATGAAGTATTTTTGAAAAATTAGGAAATGAAATTAAAATATAATTAGACATTCATACAACCTAGATCATCCATGAAAGTAGTATAAATGGTCAACAACCATAAAATCCAATAATTCAATTTAGTGTTTGCCATTTTGGCGAGGTGCCGACGAAATTTCGCTTTTCACCCCCCTAGTAGCACAAAATAGGGGGAAAATTGAACTTTCTCATTCGCCAGCGTGCCGATAAAATGGAGCGGCGAGCAGGCGAAATAGCCTAATAAATGGGTGATTTCACTTAAAATGCTCAAATCGTGTGAAATTTAACCCAATTTGGTTGAAATTTCAAACCAAGAACTTCATTCTGCCTCTATTTAGACACATTTTTTTTACATTTATTGCGTAAAATCACTTATTTATCCCAAGCAAATGGGTATTTTAAGCAAGAAATGTTTAAAATTTTCATCCAAATAGGAAGAGAGAGAGAGCTCTTCATATGCAATTTCATGTAAATTATGCTAAATTTCACATGATTTGAGCATTTTAAGTCAAAATCACCCTTTTTTGGACTATTTCACTACATCTCACAAACTTTTTTCTGGCAGGCCGCTGTTTTCTACTTTTCACTAAATTTCACCAAAATGTGTTTCTTCCCCATCTTGGCCATTTCGGTGGCATAGCGAAACACTAAGCGGCACCGAAATGGTGAACCTTAATTCAACTATACAAAAAAATTAGAAAACGATCAGAAAATTTAATTACAAATTTTTAAAATTACTAAAATCAGGAAAAGTTAATGGAAATCTACAGACAGCTATTTACTCATCGAAGTGCATGTGAGATTTCTAATTAGTTAAATAATATTTTAAAATTGAAAAACTAATACAAATATAAAAATTTCAAAAAAAAAACTATAAATTAGCAAAAGGCCATGGAAGATTATGATTTCAATTCACTTGTCCAAACATGCTTTATACAATTATATATTTAAATAATAATTTATTATTGAAATTTATGAAAATTATTAAAAAAATTCAAAAATGGTCATAGAAGCTTGTGAACGTCTTTTGCTAAGAAAGTTAACTATATCAATTTTGATTTAATTTCCTTTTATTATGCATTTGTTTGCGTAAATGTTACTTAAGTAAATTTTTAGGTTGTACCTTTTTTTTTATAGGTTTTCATTGGTCCTTTCAGTGACTCAGTAGCAGTATAAGAGTGAGTACCATTATGAAACATCGTGATGTTGGTGGTAGCCATGTACATCTTTTGGATGAGGGTAAACACAAGCCTATACGTAACCATTGTAAGCAAGTGGTTAAAGGGGGTAGCATATCTATATGGAAACAGTAGTTAATAGGGGGTATTGGCCCTTTAAGTCCCACCTAATTTGAGGCGATGATGCAATCGCACTTATGTGTCGGGCATTATCTAGAATACCAGTTGAGGAAGGTGCACAAAATACCAATTAGCAGGACCCATTTGATGTTATCTTCAGTCCAGATATGCACAAGGATGATTAGTTTATTTCTTGAGTGAAAGATGAGGTGACATATGAGCCTGATGGTGGACCTAACCATGTGATTACTTCTACTAAATCAGATATGGGAATAGATACTGACACAGTTATGGTGGCAGAGAGTGGGGATTCATTTAATAGACGAATGAGGACTTTCTAATAGCTTCAGTATGAAGTCAGCAATCAACAACATGTGCAAAGGAAAGCCATCGAGGAGGAGAGAAGTAATAGCATCCAACATAGAGATGATGATAGTGGAGGGAGTAATGATGACGGAAACGATGAGGAGTGACGACAACAATGACGATGATGTGATAGGTGGTAGTGGTGATAGAGTCAGCAACCATTGATGACTCCTTTTTATGAGGGAGTCTCATTTATCAAGTGCCACATAGGACACTGACCATGCTGTGAGAGCCCATGGTAAAACACCAATTAGGTTTCCATCATTTTCACAGTACAGTACAAGAGGAGAAAATGGAAGGGATAAGGAACACAGAATATGCGAGGAGATGATGTTACATCGGTTGCCGAAAGCTTCGGCTTTATGCATCTGTATCCACGACATCATCATATCCATATCTGCATCAGAGAAATTTTTCTGGTGGATAGCATGGATTTGGCTATAGATATGGACCATATGCCAGCCACTATTCCAAGTAGGGATACCATCAATATTATCAGTAGGACCGAGGAAATTTTAATACCTCCCCCCATTTATGCATCACATATAGACAGTTATGGATCATATGGGATGGGGAGTATTGGAACTTTTCCCACAGCCGCAGGGATAGAAATTTTGGTTTTTCACTTGGTAGCATGTTTGACATGGAACAGAGTGAGTATGAGATACATATGCAGCAATATAACATAACTTATAGTTCATATACAACATAGGAACAATACTACTAGTATATTGGGGATTTGATTACATGGGAGACCCAGCCAAGCTCGGCTTCTATTTGATAGTTTGGAGAACTTTGAAAAGTTCCTTCCCATTTGTGTCATCTTTCATGTCTTTATTTTGTATGTTTATGTTATACTACTGTGCACAACTTCTATTTCACTTGTGATATTGAATGCCTTTAGATTTGGTTGATTTTCTTCGTCGACAAATTCTTAACTTTTTTCTTAATGTATTTCACCTTAAAAGTCCAATGTTATTTTTTAGTTCTGATTTTTAGCGATTTTTATTTCTGGCTAGTTGGGGGCTGACATGTCGGCTTGCAGTCACAAGTGCTGGAAGAAGGGGGGGGGGGGGGGGGGGGGGGGGGGGGGGGGGGGGGGGGGGGGGGGGTGGTGTGTGTATTGTTGGTGGTGTTGGGCCAAAGCCCCACATCCTGCTAATGGTATAAGGATATAAAGTTGCACTCTAAAACATAAAGTTATTGGTCTAGTGGCAAGCGCTTGATCTTGAAATGTGCAATGGTAAAAGAAAAGGAAAGAAAGCTACCCATCCAAATGCATAAAAAATATAAAAAATAAAAAGATGTTCTAAATTCCATTTAATAACAAAGAAACAAATTTTATGTGCTGCACCCCAAACAAATTTCTTCAACGTTCTCCAAAACCCTTCAACTATGAAACATAAATACATCCTATTTTAGGGCCTTTTCAGAGCCAAGGTTACAAATAATACCATCTTTCCCACAACTCCTTTCTTGCAGCCCTCATAAGCAATGAGCACACATCCAAAATCTGCCTATCCATTTCAAAGCTACACTGGTTAAACCAAATGATTGAACTTGGAACCTCCCCAATTTTGAGAGATGTGGCCTTAGCTATGCTTTTACACTAGTGGCTAATTAAACTAATATAGTGTAAATCCTTCTGTCTAGCACATCTTCCTACGGGAAAAATGCAATAGAATTGTAATTCATGCAACGATTAATAGTCCTATTCTCCCAAATTTCTTTGACCACTACATTTTATAATCCTTTATGATCTTCCAAGAATCCAAATAAAAAGTTGAGAGAAAAACCTTGAGGCCCATATGTTACACCAAACTACTCTTTCTCCCCAGATTGTCTCTCCAACCGAAGCCTATGAGCCTCTAAATTTAAGCACATATCTATAATCCGGCTTTCAAATTTCGATCAGAAACTAACTAATATAATCCCTCTGTCACCATCTCCCCATCCATCAACTTCTATATAAGATTTATTCTCTATATTTTATTTTCCATCTCTTGATTATACGATGTATTTCCATCTTCAATCAGCCATTTGACATCAATTTTTTATGTCAACCAATCACTTCTTTCCGAGAGAGAAACTTTAATTCACTTCTAAAATTAACTTTCTTGTCCCATTCTCTCTTTGTCTAATCCCTAACCTCCTTAACTTCATCCATGTATATATTTCGTCTAAATTGATTTCTTTCCTCAAGCAGCACATAAAAAACTCGCGACTGGAGTTCTCGACTGGAGGAGGAGCTCTCGCGACTGGAGTAGGAGCTCCGACTGGAGTAAGAGCTCTCGCGACTGGTGTTAGAAGAGTTCTCGACTGGAGTTGGAGCTCGCGACTGGAGTAGGAGCTCGCGTCTGGAGTTCTCGATTGGGGTTGGAGCTGGAGCTCTCGCGACTGGTGTTAGAAGAGTTCTCGACTGGAGCTGGAGCTCGCGACTGGAGTAGGAGCTCGCGTCTGGAGTTCTTGACTGGAGGAGGAGCTCTCGCGACTAGAGTAGGAGCTCGCGACTGCAGTAGGAGCTCCGACTGGAGTAGGAGCTCTCGCGACTGGAGTAGGAGCTCTGACGGGAGTTGGAGCCTCGTCTGGAGCTCTCGACTGGAGTAGGAGCTCTCGCGACTGGAGTAGGAGCCTCGTCTGGAGCTCTCGACTGGAGTAGGAGCTCGCGACTGGAGTAGGAGCCAAGTCTGGAGTAGGAGCCTCGTCTGGAGCAGTCGACTAGAGCTCCTGCTAAGGAGCTTCGTCTGAGAAGGAGTTTCGTCTGGAGGAGAAGCTTCGTTTGGGGAAGGAGTTTAGTCTGGAGAAGGAGCTTTGCTTGGAGAAGGAGTTTTGTTCGACTGGAGCAGGAGTTTTCGTCTGGGTGTCTTCGTTTTTTGGAGAAGGAGCTTCCATCTGAGAAGGAGCCTCTGTCTGGAGAGTCTGGGAAGGGCCTTTGTCGGGAGTTGGAGCTGTTGGCTGGTGTTGTGGGCTTGAGGAGGTGCTTCCGTCGGAGGTTTGCCGATTTTTTGACTGGAGTTTGGACTGGAGATTTCGTCGGAGAGTTTCGTAGGAGTTTTTCGTAATAGGCTTTCGTCGGAGGAGCATTTCGACTGGAGTTCTTGTCTGTTGTTCTTATCGGAGGAGCTCTCTATTGGAGTTATTGTCGGAAGAGTTTTCATCGGAGGAGTGAAGTATGGCGGATGTTTCGGGTTTGCAAGACGTGTGCAAGGATTTACTGCAAGCGGGATACTCGTCTTGCGAGATAGAGGAGTTTGTCGCCTCAGCGCTACATCAAGAGTGTGAAACAGAGCAGCCGTTGAAGGTCATGTCCCAAACGGTTCCATCCTACGCGGAAGTCGTTAAGAGAACGCAACCGGCCCAGGGAGGTTGTAGTCGCCAGGCAGAGGGTAATCGGAGGATGGAGGTTGCGAGGAGATCAGTAAGGATTGAGAACAAAGTTTTTCAGTTTGTTCGGTCTTCTGGGAAGCAGGGAGTCACCTTTCGTTTGGTTGAGAGGAATAGGAAGTTCACTACTTGGGTTCAATTCCATGGTACAGACATTGGATGGCTTCTGAACGTAGTTGATAAGGCTCAGAATTTTAGCCGAAGTGTTGGTACCTTGGGTCGAACGGAGATGGGCGGCCGTTTTTTTTACAGCAAAAATTTGGACGAATAACAGAGGCAAAATGTTGGTGGTGTCTGTGTTTAAGAAATCTAAAGAAGGTGGGATGGTAATGCTTCCAATGGAGGATAAGAGGACAAAGTGGCAGTTTGTTCTGGATGCTTGGGAGAGCTTATCTTTTGAAATGAAAGGGAAGTCGAAGGTGTCTGGTGAGGAGAAAGGGTTGAGAGAGGGTAGTTTGTGTGTGGACAGGCCTCCTCTGCCCCTTGGAAATAATGGCCGGCAACGTTTAATGGAACAGTGTATCCCTCCTAGCATTGCTTTCCCTTCCTTATGTAAGGTGAATTTAACTTCATCCAAGCTCTTGAGGGAAGGCAGGGATTTAGCTATGGAAATTAAAAGACCAAAACAGAGCATGGGAAGACGTTGGGAGTTTCCACTTTGTTGCAGGGCGTCTGCGCCTGTCAAGTGGGAAGAGTTTCTAGATTGCTGTTTCCAGAAGAGGGGGAGAAAGTGGAAGCCATCTTTCATCCCTCTAGGCTCGGAGGAAGCTGTGGTATTTGTGTCTTCTGGTTTGGATGCTGAGAGGGCCGTAGCTAATAGCCCTTTTAGTTGCAAGGGATCACTGGTTTCAGTTAATTGGTGGTGTAAAGAGTTCAAATCGGAAGCTGGACCTATAAGTGAAGAAGGGTGGTGGATTAGTCTGTATGGAATTCCTCCGCATCTTTTGGCCCAGCAAACTTTTAAAGGTATTGGGGATTGCTTGGGAGGTTTTAAGCAGTTGGGCAATGTCCAGACTGATGGTGCTATATCAATTAAAGTGGGTGAATCAATTGCTCGAAGGATACCTAGATGCTTGAATGTCTGGGATGGGGAGTTCTGGTCTGAAATTTTTATTGAGTTAGTGCATCATGAGACGTTGGATATTCCAGAACTTGAAATGCAGTCGAAGAAGGGAAGGGAGGTTGATGATGACCGATGTGGCAGGGAGTTTGTGGGAAATTATTTGGTCGTTGAAGGGCAGCATGGGGAAATTCTTGGTGGAAGTCATCCTTTAAGGTCAGAAGACGTGAGTGTTGTGCTACAAGCTGAGGGTAGCAGTCCTACTATGTCAGATGGGTTAAATTTGAATGGAGATGGACCCCAAGGGAAGGCCTAGAGTATCGGGGTAGAAGGCCATGTGATGAACCAAATGGTGAGGTTTCTCGGCCAAGTGATGGGCTGAGCGGCGGGGGTTCTGGGCCAAGTATTGGGCCAAGCAGTGGGGTGGCTGAATCTTGTCAGGTGGAAGGGGATCCTTTCCCAGACCTTAATCTCAAGTCGTTTTGTAGTAGTCTGGAGAGATCGATTTCTTCATTTGATGGACGTATAGCTCATATTGAAGAATGGGTGTCGCGAAATTGCAGTGTGTGGTGTTTGGGTCAACATGGCGAGGTGGAGGCTTTATGAATGGAGAAGATGTCCCTTGAAATGGTAGATAAAGCAAAGATGGGGGAATCGAAGATTTATTCAGGGGACGAGCAGAAAAATCTGGTCTGTTATTCAAGGCGTCGTCGTAAGAGGGAAAGGAAACTTAGTCAGAGCTTGGATCTGGAGCAAGCGCACTCTGTAGATGGCTTCCTACCACTTACGTTGCCGCATGACTTTGCAAAAGGGGACGACGGTGGCCCTCATGCTGGTGTAGAGATCCCTCATCTTGTTCCTTCATCTCCTATTGTGGCGCCCGTCCAGGCAATCGAATCTTCTTCTTCCGATCGTTGTCTCTCGGATGAGGAGGATGGCAGGACTCAGTTGGGGGCTTCGGTTGCTAATCCCAACGGTCAGGGATCTTGTCCTGTTTCAGCTTCGGTTCTTGATAGTAAGGGGGGTTATGGTTCTTCGGAGGAGCTTCTTTCGTCGAATCCTCTCCGTATCAAGGATGATGGGTGGATGATGTTGGCTAACAATGGTGGTCTCATAATGGAGAACCAGATCTGCTCTCTATCGCCTATTTGGAACAGTGAGGCATCCGCATGGGTTGCCAATAATATATTGAATCTTAGCAAGGCACTTGGAGTTTCTTTCCAGGGATCTGAGGAGGAGGTGCAGGCCCTTTTTGCATCTATTGAAGGAAGGAGGGAGATGGGGTTCAATAGGGGAGCGCCGAGAGACCCTTGAAGGTGTCCTAATTTGTGAGGACCTCCTAAGAGGAATCGATACTGGTGTTGGTTGGGTTGTTTATGTTGTTCCAATGCTCTTGAAAATTATTTCTTGGAATGTGAAAGGGCTCAATGCCCAGGATAAGAAGGGAAGAGTCAAGGCAAGTTTAGGGATGTGGGATCCTAACATTCTTATGTTACAAGAATCAAAGTTAGCCACAGTTCCCAAGTCTGTGGTGGGGGAGTTCTGGAGGAAGGATAGTGTGGATTGGGTTTCCCTACCGGCTCAGGGAGCATCAGGTGGTATGATTCTAGCATGGAAGAGCAACAAGTTTCTTTTAGCTCAGACTTGGGTGGGTGTTTACTCCTTATCTGTCTTGTTGAAATTTTCGGTTAGCTCGGAGTTATTGCTTTTTTCGGCTGTCTATGGGCCGAATGACCATTCCAAGTCAAGGTTAATTTGGGAGGAGTTATCTGAGGCAAGGTGAATAGGGGGAACTCCTTGGTGTATCGGAGGTGATTTTAATGTGGTTCGATTTCCGGAGGAAAGAACAAGTGGGAGGAGTTGTTCTAAAGTCATGGCCGACTTTTCTTCCTTTATTGATAGTTCTCATCTGATTGATGTCCCCCTTAAAGGCTCGAGGTTTACTTGGTCTAAAAGTCAGCTTTCCCGTAATCTGTTTAAATTGGACCGATTCCTTGTGTCTTTGGAGTGGGAGAGATCTTTTCCCAATTTTAGCGTCTTTGCTTGGCCTAGATCAGTTTCTGACCACTCTCCATTATTGGTCACTAGTCAGAATGAGTTTCGGAAAGCAACACCTTTCAGATTTGAGAATATGTGGTTTGAAGATAAATCCTTCATGGACTTGGTGGGAAAATGGTGGAGTGAGATGAATTTTAAAGGGTCAGCCTCCTTTGTGTTTTCCAGAAAACTTCGCGCGCTAAAGTGCAAGATTAAGGAGTGGAATAGAGATGTGTTTGGCAGAGTGGATAAGAAGCTGGAGGGTATTATGGCGAGATTGAAAGAGTTAGAAAAATCGGAAGAGGAAGGGACCCTGTCGCTCGATGATTGGAAGGAGATGGGAAGTTTGAAGTTGGACTTCAAGAAGGCTGCATCATTATTGGAGATCAGTTGGAGGCAGAAATCACGGGCTTTATGGCTTAAGTCTAGTGATAAAAACACAGGTTTTTTCCATAGGATGGCCTCAGCTAGAGGGAGAGCTAATTCCATTGACCACCTGGAGGTGGATGGGTCCCTATTGCTTGAACAAGATGAAATTAAGAAGGCGGCAGCAACTTACTTTGAAGACCTTTTCATAGAGAAAGTCCATGTTAGACCTTTGCTGGATGGTATGGAGTTTGATTTGATTTCTGATTATCACAGGGATAGGTTGGAAAGGCAATTGGGGGAAGAAGAGGTGTTGGAGGCTATCAAGGAGTTGGAAGGTGATAAGGCCCCGGGGCCGGATGGGTTTACTATCAAATTCTACAAGCTTTGTTGGGGCCATATCCGGGCGGATTTCATGAGAGCAGTTCAAGAATTTTATAATTCATCTCATTTTGAAAGGAGTTTGAATGCCACCTTTATTTCCCTCATTCCTAAGAAGGAAGGTGCGGCTTCATTGAGAGATTATCGGCCCATTAGTTTGGTGGGGAGTTTCTATAAAATCATTTCTAAAGTCTTTGCTAAAAGATTGAGGGAGGTGCTTTCGGAAGTTATTTCTCCTTATCAAAATGCATTTTTAGGGGGGAGGCAAATTATGGATGGTGTTTTGATTGTTAGTGAATGTGTGGACTCCATTCAAAGGGAGGGTGTTGATGGGATTCTTTGCAAGTTGGATATTGAGAAGGCATACGATCATGTGAATTGGAAGTTTTTATGGTACATTATGAGGAGGATGGGTTTCGGGGCCAAATGGAGATCTTGGATGGAAACCTGCGTCTCTTCAGCATCTTTCTCTGTTTTGGTTAATGGAGTGGCGGCTGGTTTCTTTCGGTCATCTCGGGGTCTGAGACAAGGGGATCCCCTTTCCCCCTTACTCTTCTTGCTGGTTATGGAAGCTCTCAGTCGATTGGTTGCCAGGGCGGAAAATATGGGGCTTATTGAAGGGGTGAAGGTGGGAGGAGGCTCTTTATCTATTTCTCATTTACTTTTTGCGGACGATGCTATGCTCTTTTGCAAGGCGCAAGCCTCTCAACTTCTGGTGGTGAGATCAATCCTGAATTGCTTTGAAGCCCTTTCGGGTTTGAGAGTGAATTTTCAGAAAAGCGAGCTTTTTGATGTTGGAGGAAGTGGCAATTCCTCTATTTTCTGTGGTCTATTGGGGTGTCGTTTGGGGTCTTTTCCTACTTCTTATCTCGGAATTCCTATTGGGGCGGCTTTTAAATCCAAATTGATTTGGGAACCAACGATATCGAGGATGAAAAAGAAGTTGTCGGCTTGGAAGGGGAGTCTTTTATCGAAAGGTGGTAAGATGGTCTTGATCAAGAGTTCTTTATCTAACCACCCAACTTATATGCTCTCTGCTTTATTAGCTCCGATTTCAGTACTTGAGGCCATTGAGAAGTTACAGAAGAACTTCTTATGGGCAGGAGGGGAGGAGTCCAATAAGTATCATCTGGTTTCTTGGAAGGAGGTTTGTAACCCAAAGGAGGATGGTGGCTTGCGTATAAGGAATTTGCGGCTTTTTAATAGAGCCCTTTTGGCGAAGTGGTGTTGGCGGTTTGGCCAGGAGGTAAACAGCCTTTGGAGGAAATTAATTGTTGTTAAGTATGGTTATGATGAGACAAGGTGGCTTCCTGACCAGGTGAATGGGAGAATTGGTTGCAGCTTATGGAGGCCCATATGCAGATTGTCTCCCCTGGTTGAGGCAGGAGTGAAGTTTCAGGTGGGGAGGGGAGATAGGGTTAAGTTTTGGTCGGATCCTTGGTGCTCTGGTGGAGCTCTCAAGGAGCAATTTTCTACACTTTATAATATATCTTCAGCCCCTCATGCCTTTGTTGCAGACCTGTACTCCTTAGGGGTGGGAGGCGTACAATGGAATTTGCAGTTCAGAAGAGGTATGTTTGATTGGGAATTGGAAGACTTGTCCCAGTTTCTGGAGTGCATCAATGGAAAGGATTTTGGTTCTCATCAAGACGTTATGAGCTGGTCAAGGAGCAGTGATGGGGTTTTCTCTATGAAGAGCCTGTATGGGTTTATTAGTAAGCGGAATCTTAATTTCAAGGTCCACAATCTGTTATGGCAACCTTTACTCCCATCAAAGGTAGGGTTCTTTATGTGGACAGCGGTGCTGGAGAAAATCTTGACTTTGGATAATCTAATGAAGAGAGGCTGGCAGCTTCCTAATAGATGTAGCCTTTGTAGAGCGGATGCGGAGTCAGTCAATCACCTCCTCATTCATTGCCCAATCACAAGTGGAGTTTGGAATGAGTTCTTAGCCAGGTTTGGTGTAGCTTGGGCCCAGCCTCAAGGTGTTTCTCAGCTTCTTTTATGTTGGAAGATCTCAAAAGGAGACTCTCCTTTCAAGGTCTTTTGGCGGTTAACACCGGGGGCAGTGATGTGGGCAGTTTAGAAGGAACGAAATAACAGGATTTTTGAGAATAAGGAAAGACCTCAGGATGCTCTTTTCAAATACTCTCTTAGTTTTATCCTTTATTGGGCGTCTGCAGTGGAATCTTGTAAGGGATTGAAATGTCATGATGTATTAATGTGTAAGGATTTCAATGATTTGTAAGGATGGGGAGGGGATGAGGTTTATGTACACCTTTGGTGTACAGCATTGTACCCTGTTTTCAGCTTCTTTTTAATATATTTCTTCATTACCGATCAAAAAAAAAAAAATATTGACATACCCACATCTTTAAGCCTTCTTTCAAACAAACAGATGCCTACATGAAATAATAGCCTGTCCATTTTCTTGCATTCCCCTAGTCTCACAATCTACTGACCTCATTTTTAAACTTTTAGTCGATAATTGACATTTATTCAAAATGAGAAGGACAAGGGGCACTCCTTGCGTCACCTATGCATAAAATAGAGAGTAAATTACAGAAATTTCCCTTGAAGTATGCACTAATGACACATACCTGCCTTCACATGTGAAAAATAATACTTCCCCCTGTAAGAACACATGAATTACTAAACTTAAAGTCTTATTTTTTTTTAAACTTAAATGCCTTCTTCTTTACCAGAAAATTACCTCCCTTTCTTTCTTTACCTTCCCCTTTCTTTATCAGAAAATTACCTCTTCTTTTTCTTTATTTCTTTTTCTATCTCCCAAGAAAATTCATTTAATAAAAAATTCGTCTTTATATACTAAAAGATTGCCAACATTAGCGATCTCTGTCAAAAACTTGGACAGCAGCTTAATGGAGGGGAGACGAGTGTGACCTTTCTACAAACTTCAAGGGGGAAAGTGTTCTGAGAAATGTCAAGGGAGGTATGTGTAATAAGTGTGATAAGTGCAAACCTCGAGAGAGTTTTTTCTAATTTTCCCTAAAATAAATTGGCAATGGTCTGATAATTAAAGCTTACTGCACAAAATTCATGAGTGTTCTTCACAAGCCGAAGGGATTAGAAAGCTACTTAATTTACTATGAACATGACTCTCTTGGATATTTTACAAAGTGAAGTTTGCTCGTACTATCGGCAAATCCATTAGATTACAATGATCTAGTATTCCACAAAATCTCTCACTTCAAATCAAACAAGTCCAACCTCCTTTCTAGTCATAAATTCTAATTATAATGACATAAAGACCCTGTCCGACACACCAAGCAAGTCTCTAATCATCAAAACTTCTGGTAAGCTCTTGCCATAATACATTTCTTAAAAATTGACTATGCTTGAAAAGAAGATTAACACACATGCTATGTAAGAGGCAGGCATAAACAAGAAAACATCTTACGACATGGCTGATTCAGTATGAATCTATATTGTGGACTGTCTATGGGATAGATGTGAACAACCCTTCTACGACACATTCCTAAGTTATACAAATATCATGCAATGTTTACAATTAACATAATCAAAGGGCAGGGGGATTCCCAACCGTTGCTACTTTCAGTAAAATTTCGCTAAGCAATAAGCAAAGCTAGACTCAAACATGCAAGGCTCATCATGGAGATATCCACATACTTTATAACAGATCCCACATTAAAATACTGTACACGTTAAGAGTCCTAAATCATACTACAACATACTCATCTATCAAAACCCCGTCTATCTAAATCAAGATAGGAATCCATTCACTGTAGTGTATTCACTTGGTTAATTTTGCTAGTGTTCAAACACCCAAATATATATGGAAACATTAAAAAAAATTGTATTCTTTCTCCCTAAATTCTGGAAACCACTCATGTAAAAATGGAAAAATCTGAAGGCATTACTGTAGTTTTGCCCGTGAAAAAGAAAATATATCATATATTAATGGTATCAGTGGGAATGATGCGTTTCCAGTCCAAATTAACCAAATCAAATTAAAATGTAAATAATAAATAAAGAGAGAAACATAAACAATAGAATTTTCACAATAATTTACATACAAACCTGCTGTTATCTCACCACCAGGACCAGCTGTCTTCAAGGCTGACCCTTCTTGCGCTTCCTTTTCTTGCTGACTGGATTTATCTTTCATAGATTTCAAGTTACCTCCAGTTTGTTGACCCCCTGTTTGAGGGCTTGTGGCCTAAAGGAAAGATAGGATTATAGAATGGGTGAGACAAAATGCATCAAAATTTATCCATACATTCAACACGCATGAATTGATAGACACAATTTTCTCAATTTCTACATGGTAAAGTGTAAAGAACCTTTACCCTGTTCAGAATTGCCTGTTCAGCCTCATGTCCTTTTTTTGAGGATCGGTTCTTTTGCTCTTCTTCACGCCGCTGCCTGTCCATCCTGAAAAAAAAATTTTAATATTGAAGTTTCAGATACAGCAGCTATATGCAGATGGCAAAAGAACAACATAGAAGTATAAATAATTAAAAACCAAATAATGCATCCATTTTTTATAGTTATGAAAAATTTTACACTATTATAATGGAAATATATACAAAAGAAAAAAGAAATCAAGAATGCATGTGTGTCTGAGTCAATGAATGAGAGAGAGAGAGAGAGAGAGAGAGAGAGAGAGAGAGAGAGAGAGAGAGAGAGAGAGAGATGGAGAGGAGGGGATTGGTGGTGTAAAGACACAATCAAAAGGAAGGAGGAATTCCACAGAGCTAATTACGGAAGTGATTACTGTTGGAATCAAACCCTCCTCTCTATGATGATTGCCTTTCAACATTATATTTTTCCCCAAAGGATGACTTGTTACTTTTCCTTTAGATGTTTTTGTGATAATCGTCACTATCATATATATATATATATGCATGACCACATGGAATCCATATCAACAAGATAAGATGTGGGCATGGGTGTAGGATATAAAACCAACAACATACTCATCCCCAATCAACTTTTTATATATCCAAACACTGCCCAGGTTTTTGGACACCAATTTCACCACCAATCAAAATTTGGAAGTTTGCAGTAGCTTTTTTTTATAATTGATGTTTCTTTATTGCACATGAATAATGAATATATGCATAAATCACCTCTTTATCTACAAAATGTACTTAGTTTTTTTTTTGGTGAAAGATGAGTTCATGTATTTGGGGCCAAACGCTTCTAAGCAAAGGCCCCAGACCCTCAAAAATGTAGTGCCAAAAAAACACAAAAAAAAAAAATATATATATATATATATATATATATATATTACCTACAAATTCTTCACAAACCCATCTAACATAGTTAGGGTCCTTGGGGATATATTATTATGCTTAAAACAACTGACATCATGTTTCTGATGCTTCCTTCTTCCACTGAAACAATGAATTTCAAGGAAAGAAGCAAGTTATGCATGACTATAGTAAAAAACAAAAAACGTAATCATAGTTCTTCCATTATCATCTTTTTTCAAACATCCTTAAAGACTGGTGAGATTCCGTTGGCACTTTTAACTCTAAAGCACGTTTTTAAACCAAATAATTAATTATATACACAAACATATACACGGAACACCACTTAGTGTGATGGTAAAAGCCTCAAAATAACAGTGTTAGAATGCAAGTTCAAGTCTGAGCATAGTTTCCTTGCCTAATAATGGTGAAAGTCAAGTTTATTGGCAATCAACAACCCCAAATACCTTACTTCAACAGTTGGATCCTCAAATTACCCAAAAGCACTCCAGATTCCTTCACCTGAAAACTGCACTCCTCTTCATTAATCTTTTCAAACAACTTCTATTTTTAAAGCATCAAGGGCGCCAATGTTTTCCTCCTAAAGGCATATGCTGCTATATTTTCTTTACCAAGCTGATAGTAAATAGCACAATTATAATCTTTTAACAAATCCATCCTTCTTCACTTCATGTTCAACTCCTTTTGAGAAAATAGATATTTTTTATTTTGTGGCCAACATGGTTTGCTGTGCCATTTCGTTAAGGTCCTCGTGTGCCGTTTTGCCAGCAAACTGCTCGAGCCATTGCATTTTTCACGCCGTTGTGCCAAAAAATCCAAAAAAATTATAAAAACATATAAAAATATTATAAACATTAAAAATTTGCTATTAAAATAATGATAATGATATATTATTATTGAGAAGAACTATAAAGATATGTATATATATAATAAATATATTATCAAGAATATAATAATATCACCATCATATTATTATTTTATTTTCAGGATAATTTCATTTTAGGCAATCCCACTTCCCCCTTGAGGTTATTGAAATACCAATTTACCACCTTGAGGTTTATTGTGTATAACAGTTTCCCTCTTCTAGAGATTTGACCGATGAGACGACAAAAGAAAAAACACATATACCAAACAACCTTGTCCCTTTTATTCTAACCCACAAAAGGGTAGTCTTGGTATTTAAAGGGCTCAATATATGTTTTTTTTTTCTCTTGCGACCTCATAGGTCAAACCTCTAGAAAGGGCAACCTGTTACACAAAAAAAAATTATAGATGGTAAACTGGTATTTCAAAAATCTAAAGGAGGGAAGTGAGATTATCTGAAACCTCAAGGGGTTAAACTAGAATTATCCCTTTATTTTATTATTTGTTTACATATATATGCATGTATGTATAATTTTTTTACTTTTTTACAATTTATGATATAAAATTTTTCATAATTCATTATAATAATTTATAATTTTTTTTGAATTCAAAAAATTTTCATATATATGTATTTTATGAATATATATTATGTATATATGTAAATCACAATAATAATTTTTTATCATTTTTTCAATTCAAAAATTTGTATATGCATTTATTTTTTACATATAATTTTTTTCAATTCAAAAATATGTATATATATTACAAGTCTTCAAAAAGAAGAATCAAACTAACAAAATGAACTAAATTATATTAAATTGAAAAAGAATTTTTAGCAATCAATTTAGAAATTAAGACTTCTCATATGTATATTACTCCTGAATATTTTTTATTGAGAACATATAATCAGGCTGTGAAAGACTTCTCAACTAACAAAAGAATCTTCTTGATGGTAGAAAATTAAAATTTTATAATTTTATTACCCGATATTCCTTTGAAGTAAAACATGTAAAAGGAACTAATCATTTTTTTGTAGAGTATCTAAGCAGAGAAGCTTTAGAGACATACTAATCAGGTATTTCATTAAATATGTAGGACCACTAAACTAGTGGATTATGGACAACGGCCAAAACAGCCTATGGATGAAAAATCCTTGATTCAGAATACCAAAAAGGGAAAAGAATCAATTAAATATTATGTAGTATCTGTTAGGAACTTAGAAGAAAACCTGACATATATACTACATGGCACCAAGGCCATGCCCAAGTCAATAGTATTTTAATAGTAGTTATAAAAGTTATAATACATGAGAAGAAGGTAAGAAAGCTGTTTGGAGTTTTAAATCCCCCCTTTACCAATGGTTTTAGTTTTTAAAAAAAGAAAAAAGGAACAGATTTTTGAAAATCCAAAAAACCCTAAAATTGAAATCAAAGATTTTAATAACCCAGGAATTCCAAGAGAAATTAATAATGAATTAAATGGGGTATGGAAATCTCATTTGCTTGGTGAAAACCATCGAGCAAATTTTATACAATATATGGGAAAGTTGGCTGCTCAAATTTTTAAACAAGCAGAAAATTTTGATACATTAAATGAGTTATGTCAAAATCATTAACCAAATGAACTGAGATGAAGAATACTATAATGTCAAATATAATTTTTAACAATTAACTGATATTATAAAGGCAAATGAATTTGAACCTAAAGTTGAAAAAATTAAAAGGATTTGTGTTTATGAGAAAGCAAAGACATTGCTTCCTCGAGAAAGTTTCGAAGAAAAATTCTTTCAAAAATTGAAGATCACAAAAGCATTATAAAAAAAAGCTTTGTTACAAAGTTATCATAAAATAAACTTTTTTGATAAAATTTCCCATATTATCAAGTTTCATAAACTATGGAACTTATTTTTCAAGTGATTGGGAATGAGGTTAACTAAATCAATTGTTTTTGAAATTCGGAATTTTGAAGAATTAAAAGAGTTTTCTCTATTCATCAAAACAATGTTGATTTCAGTTTTAAATACAAGAAAACATAATCAACATTATACCTTCTGGATAGTAGTTCAGTTGGTTGTCGTGTAACAGAAGATTTTTATTATTCCTACCAAATTTGGTATTGAAGAAAACACAGGGAGAAGAATTCATAGATGAATTCACAATGAAGTGAAAATAAAGGTAGATGGCTTTGTACCACAGATTATTAGCTTGCTAAAGGAAGTAAGGTAGCAGATACCCTTAGCATAGAAACCTTCAAAACATCAGCACGCTTTATGCAAGATTTTAAAAAGATGTTATTAAAGAGGATTACAGTTTGCAATTGAAAAAATTAGAAGCATGGTTTTAAATATCCATATATCCCTCAATATATCAAGCGATATATCCCATTTTCTTTATATATATATATATTTTGTAACATGGGAACCTATCTTAGGCAGGGCCCACTCTAGAGAAATAAACCCTTGGATACATGAAACCACCCCCAAGGCCCATATATCATTTAATCTAGAGAACACCAATAGGAGGTTTTGAACCCAGGACGTCTGGGTTTATAGTTCCTCCCTTGCCAACTGGGCAACCCACGTGGGTTACATCCGATGTATCAAGCAACAGATTTCCTTTCCCCAGGTAGTGATATAAGTAGCGATATCAATGTTTAACACCTTGATTAGAAGTTCTTTTGGACAATTGTAGGATCCTAGCCTATAGAAGCAACATACTAGGGATAACGGACTAGCAAGAGACCTAACTGTTGCCACTATTAAGCAAAGTAGCAACATTCATACCTGAACCCACATTCTTACACTGGCAACCTAAGCTTTTACCCTGTCACATTAAATGACAGTCCCAATACATGTATTTCTATATATGTTTATATAATTAGTTATTAAATTCAATGGTATATTTTAGAGTCAAAAGCAATGATAGAGTCTCAACAATCTTCAGGGTTCTTGATATAAAATGCTAATGAATGAACCAGATTAAAAATTTTACTAGCAAAGCCGTTCATAACTTGCTTTTTTCCTTAAAAATTGCTGTTGCTAATGGAAGAAGGAAGCACTAGAAACATAACAGTAGAAGGAAGCACCACACACATGATGGGTAGAAGTTTTAGTATGATATATGCCAAACCATAATTAGAAGTGTTTTTGAATGTATGTCTATATATGTTTATATAATTAGTAATTAAAATTGATGAAATGTTTTGGAGCCAAAAGCGCTGATAGAATCTTACCAGTCTTCAAAGTGCTTGAATAAAATTCTAATGAAAGAACCATGTTAATATTTTTGCTAGCAAATCCGTGCATAACTTTTTCTTTCCTTAAAAATTCTTCTTGCTAATAGAAGGAAGCACCAGAAACATAACAGTAGAAGGAAGCAACCGAAACATGACGGTAGAAGTTTTAAGCATGATATATCCCAATCACAAACTATAATAGATTTGTTTGTGAATCGTAGGACATATTTTTATTGTATTTTTCAAGGCCCCGTATTTGAGGATGTAGGCCTTCAGCAAAGAAGCTTAGGCCAATTGGCCACAAAGAAATATATGAACAAATCATGCATTAAAAAACAAAAACTAAGTACAATAAGCAAATAAAGAGGTGATTTTATGCAGTACAAATATGATATTTTAACAAATCCATCCACCATCTTTGCATCATAGCTAACTCCTTCTGAGAAAACTGAACTTTGATACGTTCTGGCCATTATAAATCTCAAATTGTGCACCATAAAAAGAGTGCCTCTGAATTTCCAAAGGAAATATGAGGCAAAGAAGATGGATAGATTTGCATCATACAGCCTAGCAAAGCAAATGCAGTATTAGGTGCTCTTGGTAGGAAATCCCCCATTTTTGGCATGTTTAATTCTTCAGGAATTGCAGCGTTAATATAACTTGGTAAAGGGGGTGCATTTTGAAAATGAAAGAACGATTATTACACATATGCATACAAACATGCATAAATACATACATACACATAAAAATATATATGTATATGTATACCTATTAAGATTGTAGGTATATGTGTGTGCGCACTTGTGTGTTTATATATGTAATACCTAACAAAAGAAGAAGCAAAGTAAATCCCACCAAAGATTATATAAATAAGGCAATCAAGATACATGTACATTACAGTTACACAAAAACCAATTTACTTCAATAAGAGTTAACATTTATTTAACTCCTTACAAATGCTACCACCAATAAAAACAAGAATTCTTAATAACTAATTAGCAACCTAGTCCAGTGCATTTAAAAGTCAAAACTGATCAGCAATTTAAATAGTCACTTATCAGAAAAATAAAAAAGCAGAAAGCAAACATTACATATTCATCAATATTTACTTTCTACCAGTGATTCAATCCAATTATCATAGTGGCAATACCTTCTCTGCACTAAACGAATGAAGTGTTGAGGTGGAACAAAAGCTCGCTCCATATCAACTAATGCAACCACCATTTTCTTTGCTTCGTTCTTAAATACATCCAATGCAGCACTTGCGATCGCCACAACCTTTAGGAGAAAAACAGAAAAAAAAAAGGGAGAATAAGAAGATGACCAAAAAAGAAAGAAAAAAAAATGAAATGACATGTGAAAAAAGAATATGTTGTCAAAGTAAGGCAAACTTTTTTCCCGAAATCTAAATATGCAAATATCAGCTGCAACAGGACATAGGAACATCTAACAATTTTCTACAAAAATACACATTTATAAAGCAAACATACCTCTCTCTTAAACGGAGGATATCTTCCAAGACCTGGAGTGGAACTGGCAGAAGCAGAAACTATCTCAACCAGTACACGATGCACCTGAGATGGATATCAGTCATAAAAACAACGGAATAAGTAGCACCAATAAGAATTATAAACAAAATATAGGGTTCTGTAGAATGTAAATACGCAGTGCTCCATGTTTGAATTAGAAAAACAATCTTTTCTTCCAGAATGAATTAAAATTTTGAGTTGGTGCAACTCAAGTACCTTTAAACGCCTTTCTCTAACAGAAAGATATAAGCAAACTCAAGTGGTTGTGGAATGAATTAATAAAGAATGTACAATGCATTAGTAAAAGAGATCAAGAAAATATAAATTGGATTGAAGATGATGGCATCAATGGAAAACAAAGATACATATCAAATATAGGTAAAAAAACACCATGTAACTTTGAAGTGAAACCACACAAGGAAATTCAAACTGTGCTAAAAATTTATAAAAAGGACAAAAATGGTAACTTTCAAGGGAAGCCATGCCACCAAAAATGGTCAGAATATAAGCAGGTCACAACAATTTTAAAATAAAAAGTAAAAGAAAAACAATTTGAGCATCTAAGTGATGTATTTACCTCATCGACACAAAGGCGTGCTGGCTCTTTCGCTAGCTCTAGAACACCTTTTATTAGAGATCTCAAACCTTTCTCCGGAGATATAAGGTATGGTTGATAACCATCAGCCTCTAGCACAATCTGGTATCATAGAAAAATGCCATAAAAAATGGAAAGAACCAAAAACAATATAACACTGTAGAAAAGCAAAGAATGTGTATAGAAAGAAATAAAAAGAAGTGAATAATGAGCAAGAATGAAACATACCCTTTTGACATTGTTGATGTCAAAATGTCTGTCCAATGGGAGCTGCTTGATTCTGTTTGGAAAGCTTCCCTCAAAACTTGCAACAACTTTCCAACCAGCACCCTGAAAAAGGGAAGTCAACATAGCAGCTGAAATATTTGTGGTAGAAATGTAGAATAGAATTCATAACTAGAATGACGCACATGAAACATAAGAGTTATTTGATTTGCTGGATTGATTCGTGGCATCCTGGAATCTAAACTTTAAAATAATTTCAAATAAGACATAAGACAAGGCTAATGCATTGAGTTCCATCATGAATTTCTCAAAGCAGCCATACAGATCTACAAAAAAGCTACCCAAACAGTGGAAATTTCAATATGGAACATAAAATCAGACTGCAGAAGCAGATTCAGCAGTTAAAACAAAAGGATTGATCAAATGATTACCACTAGTCTGGAAATAACGGTTCTCTGACCACAATCAAGTTATGAACTTATGAGTCAGATAAACCAAATGGGTTCCAGATTCCATCCAATCTGATAGCATCATAACCTAGTATAGGACCTCGCTGGTGCAGGGCCCTAACTAGTGAACTGCAACTGACCTGAACTTCGGCATTTCTGCACAAAGTAGCTGCACTCGAGACTCTAACCCAAGTCCAATCCATAAATTAAGACATTAGTAGCGATTTTCTTAGAATTTGGTCCACATGATATCCCAAATTTGGGATGGATATAACACTCAAACAAACATACCTAATCATAGCCTTTATGATTAATGGTGTTTCATTGCAATGAAGATGCATAGAATATAAAACTCTATAAAGGTGTATTTTTACCTTCTTGTTCATTATATCTGTTACAGAAGAAATTACTAACCTCGCCAGTAGCTATATGTTGAAGAAACTTATCCTCAAATTCACGGCAAAGCTCCAAAGCTATAGCTCTTGTTCCTTCGGCAGTATGGACCATTTGCTCACCAAGCCTTACTAACTCATCCTCAACCATCTGAGACTTGCCCTGCAGCCTGAAGAAAAGGGAACCCACCAAAAGAGAGAGAGAAAGGGAACACAAAAAAAAAAAGAATAAGAAGAATTATATATCAAAATTAACTAATGCAATTTTTACATTAAAAAGACCCACCCGTGCATTAGGTGCACCCAGTCATTGCTAAAACTTCACAAATTCCAGCTCTCAAGTGAAGTGATGGAATATTGAGTAGAATAATTGGTAATTGTGATATATTATCACGTTAGGTACTAGGTTTTCAATCCAACACTGTTCATATAACTTTAATGTGTGGCATGTTACAGTTCACTAGTTCAACCACACGCACACCAACACACACACAAAATATATATATATATATATATATATATATATATATATAACGTTTTCAAACCTACTAGTTCAACCCCATACACAAACCACCCACCCAAAGTTTACCATATCGGTTCCGATGTGTGGTGCCGCGCAAGGCATGAAACAAAACACTGGAAAAATCAAAAAACAAAAACAGAAAAACAAAAAAAGAAAAAAAATGGTCTTTTGGATTTTAAGGGAATTTCACCTAAATCGAGCAAAATTATGCTCAATTTGGGCGAAATTTCGCTATATTTCACCAATTTAAATGGCAAAAAAATAATTTTTTGTTAAAAAAAAGTGTTCCACCCTGTTTTTCTCAGTACGTCACTATGTTTCGCTCGTACTACTCGTAATTTTACTCAATTTGTAACAAAGCAAAATAAACTCATGAAATGTGTCGCTGGGGCTGTCTGGAGAGAAAGTACAGTGCGGTGCCGCGAAAACTGTATACAATGAACCCACCCCCACAACACCCACATCTGGAAGCTAAACTACACCACAAAAGTAAGTTAGTAATTAACCTACTTTTTCAGTGACAAAATAACATTGTTGATAATTTCAAAACAAAATAAAGAAGAATTTTTAGTTATTTCTTCAGTTTGTCATTTCACTCTCTTTCCCAATTTGAAGGCACGAGGGTGGGTGGGTGGGGAAGCTAAAAACGAAGGGGCCATAACTTGGGAACTTTGACACAAAATAAGGTTTTGTTGTGCAAAAGGGTTTTACAATTTAGCATGGAAAGGAATAGCTCATAAACGAAAGTCATTGCGAGTAAATACAAGATACATAAGAACAAGTGGGACGTGAATCCTAAGGCTAACATCTGTAATTACCACTCAAAATTTCTCCTTTTTATCTAATTTTTCCCGTATTTCTCCAACTTGTTTGACTCTATACCGTTTCGCCCAACAATTCCCTTGATTTTGTTCTATAATGTTTTCTCCTTTTTTATCTAACGGTTCCCCTTTTTCTCCAACTTGTTTGATGAGATATTATTTCCTTCAACAATTCCCTTGATTTTTATCTATAATTTGGGACGTCAGGGAGCAATAAATTCCATGATTTCAAGATCTAAATCCTAAGGCATGAGAAGTGGCATGCAGAAATACGTAAGGACAAACAGAAATGTGTGTGTGTGCCTATATATATGTGTGTTTGTGTATTGTTTTCCAGTAAAAATGAAAATTATATATTACGTACACATATTTAACATACATAGAAGCACTGAATAGATATGCAACAATTAAAAATAAAACAGTAAACAGTAAAAAAAGTACAGATAGAATAGCTTTTTAAAAATTGCACAAACATATATATGGAGCAAAAACTCAGTTATAGCCAGGAAACCATACCCGGATAAGAGGTTTGGAAGCCTGACTTTCATACGTTTGCGTATCTGACGAGCCAGGGTCTCCACCAAAGCTACCCTGCCAAGCTTGCTTTGAGGGGCTCCAGTCAATATGGATTTGAGACTTTCACTCTCAGCTCGCCAAGCAGTTTCTAAAGAACTCTCAGAGCCAACAGATCCAGATTGCGCAGAAGCTATGGAAACTGATTGACCAATCAGAGCAACCCATGGGATATCAGATGTATTTCTTGGGCCCTGACCTAAAAGGAGTGCCTGAACAGCAGCAAGGGTTTTCTGGTCCGAAGCAGATTGATCTATTTTACTAACTACTCCAATGGTTCTGGTACCTACAATAATAAAACAAATGCTTATTTTTCTCACATAAGATAAAAGGATATGCAGAAACAAAGAGATAGAGAATGCACAGATACCATTGGCACCACATAGAAAAATAATTCCAGTCACATAAATCAAAGAGCTTAATTGCAAGTATCGCAAAATCCAGGTACAAATTCAACTTTAACCCACCATCAGCATCATATTCTTTAGCAAGTCTAAGAGCTCGAGATGAAGATACTTCGGGTGCCTGTGCAGCAGGTACTATAACTAGCAATATTGCATCATTGTGTTCAACATAGTTACTGACCTGAAAGGAGTTAAGAATAAAAGGGGAAAAAAAAAAGGGCCACAATATTATTTTTCTTTTTAATGAATGAAGTTATCAACTTGATTTATATCTAGAAAAAGAAACTGAATTTGAGCCAGAAACTATTCCAAAAAAATAAAAGCAGCGTAGGGCATAAAATGGTTGAAATTGCCCTTAAAGTCATCCTGGAAAGACGAGCATTGGCAACCACTCACCATTGAATCATCCATAATCCGTTGATCCAATCCAGGTAAATCAATCAATTTGAGTGGAGGAGCTGGCAAAAAGACAATTTATATGAAATAAAATTATAAAAAAAATTATATATATGAACAGATAAGTGATGATGTTAAAAAAGCATATAAGATGATAGAAACAGCACCCAACAACAGATGAAAAACAAATAAGGTTCCCCAAAAACCACCACACTGAACATCATGCAGGTTAAAGAGCAATGGTGCAAGCATACAGCTCCTTTATGTGACAGGCAAGCAAGTAGGTGATTCATGGTTTAGTTAACGAAATCAATTCAAATATAGGTATATCATACCACTTTACAAAAATACCAAATAATGACTAAAATAACACGAAAGTTGGAAGTCAAAATGCCAATATAATTAAGAAATCTTAGGTACTCAAAACTTCTATTCTAAACCTTATGAACTTGGTTACTTACAAAAAGTACCACATCAATCTTTGAAACTAAAAATATTTTAGCTGGCACTGATTTCATTTGTCAATCTGTTTCCAAATTGACAGTTTTAGCTTCATCTTGGTTTTCAGTCCCCTATAAAACCAATATGTTTCAATGAAATGGAACAATTTATGCCATATGAATCTGAAACTAACCAAAACCTATCCTACACACACGCGCGCACACATACAGAGCAAATATTCAAGAAAAAGGAATAATAAAGCAATGGTAACATATAAAATATACAATCTCATTGCAGACAGACTATAAACATAGTTCCAAAAGAATATGTTAGACTTCAGAATTTGTTAGGAGGCACCTGGCAATTGGGGGAGGCGACTGGTGAGTTTCGTCGCCTGACGAAAGGGACGAAGGCTTCTTAGGAGGCGCCTGGCGATTGGGACTGGCTTTTCAGTTCCTGGTGTAGGAGACGAAGGTTTCTTAGGAGGCGTCTCATGGCTGTAACACCTGACGAAGGAGACGAAGGCTTCTAAGGTGGTCACCGTTGAAGGCGACGAAGATTTCGAAGGAGTTTATGTGCTGTTTGAAGACATAGGATAGCGTCTGTGAGCTGAAGGAGTTCACTGAGGTTGTGTGCGATTGGTCGGATCAGAGACTGAGGGTCTCAAGGGCTGGTGACGTCGGCTTCAGTGACATCTTGAGGTCTCTGGAGATTTTCCTAGTGGGTGCTTTAAGTCATTGGAGGCAAAGAGTTTCGCTCTGGGTTATTCTGAGGAATGGAGGTTTCGGCAGAACCTGCCGTTGAAGGCCTCTATGATTTTCGTCGGGATGAAAACATCACGGGAAACTTGTTTTTGCTTTGCAGAGATCTCTTATCCGCAGGTTATAGTTCTCTTGAAATTCATTCGACATTTTAGAAGATCTTGAGCCAAGTGGATGAATCCCAGGTGGTGGGCTGTCTTCCGGTGTGCAAGAACATTAAGATAGGTGATGGTGTTCCGGCACCTCGGGTAAAGTCAGGAAGATGCCCTCCCTCTTACGCTGAGGTGGTTCGCAGAAGCAGCTCTAAAGGTGTGGGTCGTCGCCATCAAGTGAAGATGAGAAATTCTTTGGCGGTATCCAATAAGTCGGTTCTGATTGAGAGGAAATCTTTCCTTTTCAGCAGAGCATCTGGAAATCAAGGTGTCACTCTTCAGATTGTTGAGAAATCTAGAAACTTTTCTACCTGGGTGCAGTTCAAGGGTAGAGATGTTTATTAGTTTTTGAATGTAGTGGAAAATTCCCAGAACTATTCTCGTATGGTTGGTAGTCTGGGTCGCTTGAAGGTAGGGGACTTATGTTTCTCCGCGAAGATCTTGGTGAATAAGAGAGGGAGAATGCTCGTTGTCTCGGTTTCTTTCAATTCAGGTCGGGATATTTCAATTATCTTCCCTGTGGCTGATGAAGTCTCTAAGTGGAAGTACATCCTAACAACTTGGGAACATTTGTCGTATGAGATGAAGGCAAATTGAAGGTGGCAGTGGGTGATCCAAGGGGAGGTGTTGAGGTCTCTGTATCAGAGGGTAGTTTTGGAGTTAAAGGCACACCTTCTCAGGGGCCTGGGTTGGGGAAGATGGAGGGGCAGGGTATCCTTTGCGCTGATCCGGGATTCCGCTATGCTTTCTTGCATTTCTGTGTGGCTAATCATACGAGAGGTAAACCTATGAGACAAGGGTGTGATGGTGCAATTGAGATTAAACAAGTCTATCAGATTTCTAGTACTGTGTGGGAGTATCCGTTATCTTGTAAAGCTTCAGCTCCGGTTAATTGGGTTTCTTGTTTCGCTGATTGCATCCAGAAGAAGGGGAATGCTTCTTTGTCTTGTTTTATCCCGTTAAGGGAGGAGGATGCAGTGTTGTTTGTGGCTTCTGCTGGTGTGGCGAGATAGTTAGTAGCAGCTAGCCCATTCGTTTTCAATGGAACATTGGTCTCTTTGGATTGGTGGTCTATCAGTGGAAGGCTACCACTTGGGCCTATCAACGATGAGGGGTGGTGGTTAAGATTGACGGGGATTCCCCCCTCCCCACCTATTTGCTCATCAATCGTTTACAAGTATTGGAGATATGATGGTCTCAAAATGATGGGAGGTATTGATATTGATGGAGCAATTCGGATTAAAGTGGGGGAATCGCTTGCTAGGAGAATTCCCAGATGTCTGGTTATTTGGGATGGGAAGGAGTGGTTTGAGATTTTTGTTGAATTGGTATTTGAGGAGTCCATCTTTCCGAATCCCAAGGACTTTTAGGAGGAGGATTGGTCCAAGGTGGAAGTAGACCCGGTGGTAATTCTAGGAAGGGCATTTTGTTTCTTGGGAAAGGGCAAAATGGGACCTGCAAAAGTATTGAAGCGAAGCTTGGGGATGGTGTGGGACTAGTCTCTGAAGAAGGGGGCGAAGGTAAGGTCTCTGGCCAGGTGGAAGCCATCTTAAATTTGAATTGCAATGGGCCAGTAGGCGGGGCCCAAGAAGGTGATTTCGGTGTAGTCGTTTGTTCAAAGAAAAGCCAATCATGTATTAACTCAGGCTTGGTGCTGTCTGAGGATGGTGGGCCAAGTAGATGGGCTTATCATGAAGTAAGCAAGGGTCATGGGCCTGTTTCTTTGAAGGGGGGAGAAGTAAATGGGCCTGGTTTTTTGAAGGATGGATTAGAGAATATCGTTTCCCCTGTTCTCGACTCTCCTGGTTGCACGAAGGAGCTTACATGTAGCATCGAGATGGCGGAGGAAGCTGGTACCCCCGCAACGACTGGTAGCTCGATAGGTCGGGAGGAGCGTCACCATGAGGTCACTAGGTCAGCGACTCCAGCAGCGGATTCTAGAGGTCTTAAAAGACTCGAGATTAGCCCAGTTTTGCTCTGGTATGGAGAGATCGATCTCAAGAATTGATGCGAGAATTTCTGGTATCAAAGATTGGGTGATGAGGAACAACTACAATCAGCGTTCAAATTGTCTCGGGGGGGGGGGGGGGAGGATTTGAGCTCGGTAAGGGAGCTTAGGAGGAGCAACAGTTTTAACGAAGCTTGTTTCAATACTCCGTCGAAAGGCTTTCATGTTTTCGAGCCTGATAAAGTAGTTTGCTACTCCAGGCGGTATGCCAAAGGCGCTGGGAGGTACCGCGACAATTCAGGGCTCAAGGAGGATGAGGTGCAAAGGGAAGCCAAGGTTGGAGTGAGGTCACTAAAGGGAAAGATGACGGGTGGTAAGCAGAGCCTTTTGGACACATCCAATGAAGAATCGGTACTCATTAACTTATTTGCAGACATTTCTTCTAAACCTCCTCTTCTCTCCTCTCCTGCTCCTAGGGTGGATGTTTCTCTTGCTCGATGCCGCTCGACTGAGAAGGAGTCTGGGAACCATTTAGCTGAAGTTGATGGAACATCACTTCGTAGGGGGGTTGGTTCTTTTTCTAAGTTAGTATTGAATCGTGAGATGGAGGATGCCGATGAGTATTTGGAGGAGAATCGTGTAGTTGATCATATTCCTCTGAGTAAGATTAAGAAGCAGATGTTTATCCCTAATATGGATCCCTCAATGGAGAACCAGAATGGTCCTCTCTTGCCTATCTTGAAGGGAGAGGCCTCCGCATGGGTGGCCAAGAATATTTTGAACCTTAGCAAGCGCTCGGGGTTTCTTTTCAGGGATGCGAGAAGGAGGCTCAGGCCCTTTTTACAGCTATTGAAGAAAGGAGGGAGAAGGGGAGCTTCAGGGGAGTACTTAGTGAATCTCTACAGGTGTCCTAATGTGTAAGGATTTTTCTGAAGGGTCGTTTTCCAGTGGGTGGTGGGGTATAATTCAGTTTCCTTATGATTGTAAAAATTCTTTCTTGGAATGTCAGAGGGCTCAATGCCCATGAGAAAAAGGGGAGAGTCAAGGCAAGTATTGGGATGTGGGATCCTGACATAGTAATGCTTCAAGAATCGAAGTTAGGCATGGTTTCCAATTCTATGATGGGGGATATTTGGAGGGAGGACAGTGTCGATTGGGTTTTCTTACCGTCTCAGGGAGCTTCTGGAGGGATTATTAAAGCATGGAAGAGTGACAAATTAGTAAAAGCCCAAATGTGGATGGGTAATTATGTCTTATCTGTTTTGCTTAAACAATCATCTAGCTCCGAGTTGTTGTTGTTCTCGGTAATGTATGGGCCTAACGATCACTCAAGGTCAAGTAGAATTTGGGAAGAGTTATCGGAAGCAAGGGGAGTATGGGGAACTCCTTGGTGTATTGGAGGGGACTTTAATGTGGTTAGATTTCCAAAAGAAAGGACTAGTGGGAGGTGCTGCTCGCAAGCTATGTCCGATTTTTCTTCTTTTATTGAAAGCTTCCATTTGATCGAAATTCCCCTCAAAAGATCAAGATTCACTTGGTCTAAAAATCAGCTTTCCCGAAATTTACCGAAACTGGACAGATTCCTAGTTTCTATGGAGTGGGAGAGGTCTTTTCCCAAGTTTAGTGCTGCTACTTGGCCTAAATCGGTTTCGGATCACTCCCCATATATTGTTTACTAGTGAAAATGAGTTTCGTAAAGCATCCCCCTTCAGGTTTGAGAACATGTGGTTTGAAGATAAGTCTTTCATTGACTTGGTTGGGAAATGGTGGAACGAGATGGAGTATCATGGGTCTAGCTCTTATGTCTTCTCAAGGAAATTGCATACCCTAAAATCCAAAATCAAGAAGTGGAATAGAGAAGTATTTGGGAGAGTTGATGAGAAGCTTGATAGCATCATGGCAAGATTAAAAGAGCTGGAGAAATTAGAGGAGGATGGGGCTTTGTCTTTTGAAGAGTGGAAGGAAATGGGAAGCTTGAAACTAGACTTCAAGAAAGTTTCTTCATTATTGGAAATAAGCTGGAGGCAGAAATCGAGGGCTTTATGGCTTAATTCTAGAGATAAAAACACGGGTTTTTTTCACAAGATGGCTTCAGCTAGGGGGAGATCAAATTGTATCGATCACTTGGAGGTGGAAGGGTCTCTCTTGCTTGAGCAAAAAGAAATTAAGAAGGCGGCAGCGATTTTCTTTGAAGATCTTTTCAAAGAAGAAGTATGTGTGAGACCTAGTTTGGATGGGATGGAATTTGATATGATTTCAGATTTTCACAAAGACAAGTTAGAAAGACAAATAGTTGAAGAGGAATTGTTGGAGGCTATAAAGGAGATGGAAGGAGATAAGGCTCCAGGGCCGGATGGTTTTACATTAAAGTTTTACAAGCTTTGTTGGATGCATATCCAAGTTGATTTCATGAGAGCAGTTCAAGAGTTCTATGAAACATCCCATTTTGAAAGTAGCTTGAATGCAACTTTTATTTCTCTCATTCCTAAAAAGGAAGGTGCGGCAACTTTTAGGGACTACACGCCTATAAGCTTAGTGGGGAGTTTCTACAAAATAATCTCTAAAGTTCTAGCTAAAAGGATGGGGGGGTGCTTCCAGATGTTATATCAAGATATCAAAATGCATTTATAGGGGGGAGGCAAATCTTGGATGGTGTGATGATGGTTAGTGAATGTGTTGATTCTATTCAAAAAGAGGGGGTTGATGGGATATTGTGTAAGTTGGACATTGAGAAGGCATATGACCATGTGAACTGGAATTTTTTATGGTATATTCTTAAGAGGATGGGATTTGGGGTAAGATGGAGGAATTGGATGGTTAAGTGTGTATCTTCAGCATCTTTTTTTGTCTTGGTTAATGGAGTGGCAGCAGGGTTTTTCCATTCATCAAGTGGTTTGAGACAAGGGGATCCTCTTTCCCCCTTATTATTTTTGGTGGTAATAGAGGCTCTTAGTCGTTTGGTGGTAAGGGCAGAAAATCTGGGGCTAATTGACGCTATGAATTTTGGAGGAGGTACTTTATCCTTATCCCATTTACTTTAAGAGCTGTTTGTCTAACCATCCAACATACATGCTCTCTTCTTTACTAACCTCCAAATCGGCGTTAGAGAGTATTGAAAAGTTTCAGAAGGCTTTCTTATGGGCAGGAGGGGAAGAGTCTAATAAGTATCATTTGGTAGCTTGGAAGGAGGTTTGCAAACCAAAGAATGAAGGTGGTTTGGGAATACGAAACTTACGATTATTCAATAAAGCCCTTTTGGCGAAGTGGTGTTGGAGATTTGGCTAGGAGGTAAACAGTCTTTGGAGGAACCTAATTGTGGTTAAATATGGCTATGATGAGGCAAGGTGGCTCCCAGATAAGGTGAATGGAAGTATTGGGTGCAACTTATGGAGGCCTATTTGCAGATTGTCTCCCATGGTGAAGACAGGAGTTAAGTTTCAAGTGGGGAGGGGAGACAGGGTAAGTTTCTGGTTGGATCCTCGGTGTTATAATGTGGTTCTTAAGGATCAATACCCTACGTTGTACAACTTATCCACTTCTCCACAAGCCTTGGTTGCAGATCTTTATTCTTAAGGAGTGGAGGGTATACAATGGAACTTAAACTTTAGAAGAGGAATTTTCGATTGGGAGATGGAAGAGATGGCCCAATTTCTCGAGTGCATAAATGGGAAGGAATTGAATACTCACCAAGCTCAAATGAGCTGGACAAGGAGCAATGATGGTTTCTTCTCAGTGAAGAGTCTCTATAACCATCTTTGTAAGCAAAATCTCACTTCAAGGTTCATAAACTCATATGGCAACCCTCACTACCTTCTAAGGTAGGTTTGTTTTTGTGGACTGCGGTGTTGGGAAACATTTTAACTTCAGATAACTTGATGAAGAGAGGATGGCAGTTCCCTAGTAGATGTAGCCTTTGCAAAGCTGATGTGGAGACAGTGAATCATCTTCTTATTCATTGCCCGGTCACAAGTGGAATTTGGAATACTTACTTAGCTAAATTTGGAGTAGCATGGGTTCAGCCTGAAGATGTGTCTAAGCTTCTTCTATGTTGGAGGATTTCAAAAGGGGCCTCCCCTACCCAGGTGTTTTGGAGATTGACACCGGGGGCAGTTATGTGGGCAATGTGGAAGGAACGGAATAACAGGATTTTTGATAATAAGGAATGGTCTCAGGATGCTCTATTCAAGTATTCAATTAATTTTATCCTATGTTGGGCGTCGGTGGTGGAGTCTTGTAAGGGTTTGAAATGTCATGATGTTTTAATGTGTGAGGATTTTAACATCCTGTAGAATTTTGGGGATGGAAGCTATGTACACCTTTGGTGTACAGCAATGTACTTGTTTCTCTAGCTTCACTTTAATACAATCTTTTTTATTACCGATCAAAAAAAAAACATAGTTCCAAAAGAAAGAAAAAAACTAAGAATCAAGGTTGTTATAACACCAATCCAAAGCTACATGAAAAATCTGCCTATAGCCAGGAGAGATTCCCTATGTGACCACGAACAGATGGATTCTAATCAAATGAAAGGAGGAGGAATTGCAAAATGCTGATTTGATATATAAATCAAGCAGCAGTTGACATGTATTCAAAGTTATATGCATGCCACTTTATGAAAGGAATGCGAAGATAGATGAAGGAATTATTAAATCCTTATTTGGTACATAAATCAGGTAGCAGCTATCAACTATTCAAAGTTACATGCATGTCATTTTTTGGATGGCATGCATGCTATTTCAAGGCTTACAAGTACGATGAATATAATAATTAATTACACTCATTATATCAAAAGAATCAAGAATAAAACTAAATAAGCAACAATATATTAAAAAAAAAAAACATTCATGCACACAAACACCATGATCACAGTAACAAAAAATAACAAGAGATCCCAAATAAGGAAAGAAAGAAGGAGATTCATGTAATTATTAAAAAAATGAAAATATCAAATAAAACAACAACAGATTATAGAGTAAAGACAAGAGAGTGTGAGGAGGAGGACAGGCAGGGGCGGAGCTACATAGAGCTCAGGGTGGGCAGATCTCTTAATAAACCTTTATGTCCCATACTGAATCAGCCCTTCTGCCCCCTTCAATTTTTTTTGCTTGCCCACCAAGTATGGTCTACCATCTTGTGGAGGTTCAAAAAAGTGGTCTACTCATCCAATGGTTCCGATTTTCCATCGACTCCAAACATTAACATTGCATGGCAGGTGCTTAACAAATAGAATATTTTAAAATCACAAGTGGGAGAGAGAGAGAGTCAAAAGGAATTGATGGTATACATGTTGTCTACTGTCCAATCCCAAACTCAAACAATCTATAATATTTCTCCTTCATGAGTTCGATTTTATCAAAATCTATTCAACAGTGTGATAAACAAGAGATTGGAAAATAAAAAATAGAGAAGAGAAGCTCTTGTTTGCCCACAAAGAAACGTGCATCTCATTGTTTTGCTTTGCTCTTGACACTCTTTGCACACATAACAACTAGATTATTTCTCTTTCCCTCTTTCTATTATTTTATTTCTTTTCCTTTTGTCTCTCCCCTGACAATAGCCTTCAATGGCTTCTTCACTTCAGACTTCATAAACCTTAAAAAATATAAAATAAAAATTTCGTTTCAATAGTTGCGGGATTTGTTGTTTCCTTTTAAAAAATTTCTATACTTATCTTTTAGATTTTAAAGGTTTTAATATATTTTTTATCCCATTTCATTGTCATTGTGATTGTGTATTTGAGGTTTATTGAAATAAATTTTAAATATAAGTCCTTAATTATTGAGGTATAATATGAATTAGATGAAAACTATGAAGCCCTAGGATGTTTCCTTATCTTTGCTTTTTGACCATATAGATGCAATAAGAAAAGCCAGATATGAGATTGTCATATACTTACATTGTCGGTTTCCGTTTTGGCATCAGTAATATATATAATTGAACTTAATCAGGTCAATGGTGGCTTACATATTAGTTTAATCTTTAATCCACAGCTAGTGTTGAAAGGGCTTTTTTTCCTATACACTTTACTAAAAACAGACTATGGAATCAAATGGGTCATGAATGGATGAACCATAACTTAATCCCTTGTATTGAGAGGCTAGGGATAGATTTAGGACTATTGATAATAAGATCATTCAGAGATTTAGAATATGAAGAGCCGTCGAGTGAAAACCTGTAATTTTTTATGCTTTTAGTTATATTAAGTTTTTATCTTGATTATCCAATGGAAAATTATACTTATTTTGGTCATGGTCGTTTTGGCTCAAACATTTACTCTGCCCACCCTAACTTAAAATCCTAGCTACGCCACTGAGGACAGGAAGTACTCATATATTAAAAATGAAAATAAAAGATAATGTTTTATGGTAAATTATGAAGTAGGCTTATATAAACTTTTAAGAAAATACTCATGGTCAACAATGATCAACATATTGACGAGAAAGATAAGGGGGGTGTCCTTAACTTACTGGATCGGAACTTACTCCTTTTAATTGAACCTTGATGAAAACTTTTATATGTAAAAATAAATAAATAAATAAAATCTAATATTTGGTAGTAATTATTTATTATCATATCTTATTCTTAATGTTTGGTCACTTTTTTTTTCTTAATGTTTGGTCACTTTTATAAGCTCAATATCTGCTATGGTAGTTTTCAAAATCACCAAAATATTAAACTAGGCACACAACAAGCCCAAAACCATGTCTTGGCACGTGCCTGGTTATGTAAACAGTCCCACATATATTTCCAATGGTAGCCTTGGCAATCTTGGCCCAGGTGAGTATCAACTAGGTCCTCAAAGAAAGCATATTTCACTCAGGTGACAGGCCTTAACAATGTTATTAAGACACATTTACAGAATCATAGGCTACAAACTCATATAGTTTCAAAATCCATGACAAATAAGCTAACAACGACGCTTTTAAACTCTCCTCTAAATCATAATTCATCGGATATAAGTAATAAATGTAGTACTTATGTCCGATGGTTATTATTTAAATGAAAAAAAAATATTACTACAAAAATAAAAGGAAATATAAATATTAGCATCTTAGACGCATGAATTTGGATCCAATAAATTAACATCAAACACAAAAATAAAGGGCAGCTTACTTTATTGAACAAATAATGATCCTTTTTAAGAAGAATAAATTTGCCCAAAATAAAGGGCAGCTTACTTTATTGAACAAATAAGGGCCCTTTTTAAGAAGAATAAATGGCAGTTTAATTTATTGAGTAAATAATAATTATTTTTAAGGATCATTTTAATTTTTTTTCCCAAGAAATAAAAGGCAGCAAGTAACATCTCCCAAACTGAAGCATCTATACTGCAACAAATAGAACAAATGTGTTTTCTGCTAAGTTCAGACATAAACCACCCCATTGCCATTCAGCAATGTTCATTACATATTTTATAACAAATTATATCAATTTGTTATATATGTACATAAAAAAATATTTAACTTTGTGATACATAATATAATCAGGTATGCCATGAAACAACTGGAATGCTTTAAAAGTGGTTTTGTCATAGGGTGAACTCATATGTGGAAGGTGCATGAGGTTAGCATTTTGCTAAAAGCCATCCTATTACCATTCCTGAATCTTAGTAAAGTGAATACAACAAATAAACTAAAAATCAAGAAGATAGGTAAATAAATTACTCAAAATGAGTCAAATTTTATTTCAGAAATAGCCATAAAAATGGAAACTCTCAAATGCTCCCAAACCTAAGCAATTATTTCAAAAAATTCTCAAGCATTCTTTCAGCTTTCATCCCAGCCATCTCTGAAATGTCCACTGTGCTATTCTGATTCTTCCAATAAGATATACAATTTATTCTTTTGTGTCTCTCTAAATCTCTATTCTCCAACATCTTTCCACCTTCAGTTCTTAATCATACCTCATATCTATTCTCCAACATCTTTCCACATTATGTTCTTGCCCATTCCTCACAAAATTCACGTCCATCTACTCCGTCCCTCAACCCTTCTCCCTCCACCACCACCTCAGCTCCCACCACTTTCAATGCTAGCCACTGCATATCCCCCTTTTTTGACACATCAACAACCCCTCGTACTCACAGCTTCCTCCTCATACCTTAATTTCACCAACTAATACCTTTCCTTTTATTTACAGCTCTTTACTCCTTGCAACAAACGCCTTCTTTAATGCCCAATCCTTCAATTGGCAAACCCTTTTTTTTCCCTGTCAATGCTACTTCAAACTATTAAGACACCGGCCTCCCAACACATTGAGTGAAGAAGGCCGGCACAAAGAGTACATCATATCTCTAGAAAAGACATAGGTGAAGGAAACAGATACCAGGAAAATTAATATGGATTACTCAATTTTAAAGAAGAAAAGGAAAAGGAAAAAAAAAATTCTTCTAAAGTAGCTATAATAGACTGCTTCACACAAAAGCATTAACATGATCAGTATGATTCTGCAAGGAAGCAGAGAAATAGCATGAAAGACGCCCATTTCTTCAGAAGACTTACCAATGTTAATAGAATCACCATATATAAGCTACTAAGAATCTCCATCTCCATAGGAAGTAGGATACTTGGAAGTTGGAATTTCAACCATGAGAAGACAGACAAAAGGGGGCAGATTACCTTTCCAAATGTTTTCTATCAGTGATCCTACCACCAGCAACATTGGATAACACCAAACAGTACCAAGAGTCCAATACTGAGATTCACAATCTTAACAAGGTCATGGTAGAACTTGATAGTGATAGGCAATTGAAAATATTGTAATTGCTAAAAAGAATGGTGCATGAGATGACAAATGGGATTTGGAAATGATGTAACCATTGAATAACAGATCATTCAATGGGAGACGATAGTATATGGAGATGCATCAAAATTATCTCTGAACCAAGAGGAGAGAAGTAGCAAAAAAAATTTTGGGGAAGTACTGAAACACCTAGGAAAAGCCAAATGACAGACCTGACTATCGCCAATAACTATGGTTTCAATTTTAGGACTTAGGGGTTATGAGTACGCAATGGTTTCGATTTTAGGAATTGGAAGTTATGAATATATACAACAAATTACCACGCTACAAGGTCCTTAAAAATTTGTTGCATACTACCCAAGTACTCTACATCAAGTTGAATGATTTATGCCATATTTCCTAACCAAATGATCATTGTGCCAAGTTCCTACCAATATAAATAAGTAACTTAGAATGGGGAGGAAGATCTCGTTTCCCAATGTACTCAAATTAGTTAATGACCTTCCAAGTAGATTGAACAAAGCCAGAATGGTAACAGAGGACTGACATTATTCTTTCGTGTCCATAACAAGAATCTGAAACATAGCAGCAAGCAATCTTGTAGTGGATATTTTCTATCCTATCCTATTCTATTGCTCACCAAGTAACTTCTGCATGGGTTGTGGAAAGGCATCTTGTCCTTCCTTGGGTTGGTTATGCCGTTGTGTGCTTAATCCTTTGGTACACTGTCTGTGTACTCAAATCTGTATTTTGATTCTCTATTATTAATACACTGCTTCTATTTACTGATCAAAAAAAAAATTGAGATAAATGAATTTATTTGAAGATAAAGGAAACTAAACTTGGTTTCCAATTTTGCAAAGTAGAGACACTGTTAGGCAAGGCAACCAGCACCCGTGGTGTATAGGGGGTGACTTTAACATGATCCGGTTTCCCTCCGAAAGAAGGGGATGTAATCATTCATGCATGGTTTTTCAGATTTCATCCATAGGAGGGATTTGATTGATATTCCAATAAACGGAGTTGAGTTCACTTGGTCTAACAATAAATCTGCTTCAAAGATTGATAGATTCTTGGCATCTCTTGAGTGAGAGCAATGCTTTCCAAGTATGTCAGTAGAAGCTCTACCAAGACCTGTTTTGGACCACGTGCCACTGATGTTCAGATGTGAGAATGAAATTAAAAGACCCTCCCCATTCCGGTTTGAGAACATGTGGCTTGAGGACCCCGAATTCATAAAGAGGGTGGAAGGGTGGTGGGGGCAGATGAAGGTGGTTGGTAAACCTAGCTACGTGCTAAGTTAGAAATTAAAGATGCTGAAAATGAAACTCAAAAAGTGGAACAGGGAGGAATTTGGTAATGTTGATGAGAATATGTCAAAAATCCTGCAGCAAATTAAGGAGCTTGACGACAAGGGAGATAAGGAGCAATTAAATGTAAAGCACTGGATTTTGAGAGAGAACCTGAAAACGGAAGCTAGAATATGGGCTTCAGTTCAAGAAGTGAGCTGGAGACAAAAATCAAGAGCTATATGGCTGAAAGCAGGAGATAAAAACACGAAGTTCTTCCACAGATTACCAAATGCTAGATCAAGATCCAACTCCTTATCCAAAGTGGAAATAGATGGACAGATTTATGAAGAAGAAAAAAACATTAAAGTGAAGATTTCAGATTACTTTTCTCATCTCTGCAAGGACGAAAATCAGGTCAGACCTACAGTAGATGGACTAAGTTTTCAGATCTTATCATCTGAAGCGAGAGATGATCTGGAGAGCCCTTTTAGGGACAATGAGGTTAAGGGTGTTATAAATCAATTGAATAGTGACAAAGCACCGGGCCCTGATGGATATACCCTGGCATTTTTTAAAGCAGGCTGGCACATTGTCAAGGAAGATCTTATGGCAACTCTTGAGGAGCTCCATAAGCATGGCAGCTTTGAGCGGAGTATCAATGCTACATTCTTAGTCTTAGTACCTAAGAAGGAGGGATCTTTAAGTTTGAAGGAATACAGGCCAATCAGTCTTGTATCAAGTGTATACAAGATCATTGCGAAAGTACTTGCTAACAGATTAAAAAGGGTTCTGCAGCCCCTAATTTCTCAATGTCAAGGTGCTTTCGTTGGTGGTAGGCAATTACAAGATGGTGTGCTCATAGCAAGCGAATGTATTGATTCATGCATAAAGGAAAGAAGTAATAAGATCATGTGTAAGCTAGATCTCCAGAAAGCATACGACAATGTTCAATGGAAGTTTCTATTATATATTCTCAAGAGAATGGGCTTTGGGGTGAAATGGAGGAGATGGATTGAGTTTTGCATCTCAACTGTAAGAATTTCAGTCTTGGTTAATGGATCAGCGGCTGGGTTTTTTAATAGCCACAAAGGCCTTCGTCAAGGAGATCCACTCTCTCCCCTTCTATTTACAATGGTAATGGAGGTGTTCAGCAAGTTGATGACTAGAGCGTCAGATTTAGGTGTGCTGAGTGGAGTGTATTTGGGGATTTGCTTTCAATAAATCACCTCCTCTTTGCCGACAATATTTTGACATTCTGCAACCCTTCGCTCCAGAACACTATGTGGCTAAAGGGAATCTTGATGTGTTTCCAAGCATATTCCGGGTTGAAGGTAAACTTGTTGAAGAGCGAGATGTTTCCTTTAGGGGAGGTGGAAAACATATCCCTTCTTGGGCAGATTCTTGGTTGTAAATTGGGAAAGTTTCCTACTTCTTATCTAGGAATACCACTTGGGGCCAAGTATAAAAAGACAACGGTTTGGAATCCTATCGTAGAGAAGACGGAAAAAAGGCTTGCCTCATGGAAGGGCAGTATTTTATCCAAAGGAGGCAAACTCACATTGTTGAAGAGCGTGATGGCGAGCATTCCTACCTTCCACATGTCTATCTTGAAGATTCCCATCTCGGTAGCACAAAGGTTGGAACAAATTCAAAGGAGGTTCTTATGGGAAAGCTCGCAGGGTGAGGCTAAATACCATCTAGTGAGCTGGAAAACAGCCTGCAAGTTGAAGAATGAAGGGGGCCTAGGTTTGAGGCCTCTAAGGCTATTCAATAAAGCACTCCTTAAAAAATGGTTGTGGAGATATGGGAATGAAAGGGACAACCTATGGAGAGAGGTTATTCACCAAAAATATGGATCATCTAGAGGAGGATGGTATCCATGTCAAACTAACTCCTCTATTGAGATGAGCCTATGGAAACCAATTGGTAATCAGACTCATAAAGTTGAGGAAGAATGCAGATTTTCTATTGGAAATGGATACCGGATCATATTTTGGGAAGATCTATGGAGCGGAAGCGAGAGGTTCAAGAACAAGTATAGTTGCATCTATAATATATGCAAGGATAAACAAGCTTTTGTTAAAGACTACTTTGATAACGATGTTGCCGGTGGTACATGGAATATAGTCTTGCGAAGAAATCTTCTTGATTGGGAAGTTGGCAAGTTTGAGGAGTTATTGCAGGAGGTATATAATATTCGGGTGGGCCAGGAAGACGATGTCAAGGTGTGTTCCAAAGGGAAATCGGGAAGATTCTCGGCTAAAGAAGCATTTGAGTACATGAATTATTCCAGTAATTTATTCAAGGAAAGTGAGGTGATATGGTTAAAACTCATCCCAAGCAAGGTGTTGTTTTTTCTGTGGGTAACAACTCTTGATAAGATTCTCACGGTGAACCATCTTAAGAATAGGGGCTGGCAATTAGCAACTAGATGCATTATGTGTAAGGAGGATGAAGAAACAGTGGACCACCTACTAGTTCATTGTAAAGAAGTGAGTAACTTATGGACAGCAATCCTAGGGAGGTTTCGGTTACCTTGGGTACAAGCAGGAGGCTTTAGCAAAGTGTTGGAGGCCTGGGGATTGAAGAGAGGAAGGTCCCCATGGAAAATGGTTTGGAATGTTGCCCCTGCAGCCATATCATGGGTGATTTGGGGGGAAAGAAACAGAAGAATATTCATGAACACAGAGAGGAAGAAGGCAGTGTTGGAGAGGAAAGTTTTAAGACTAATTCACAGCTGGTTGTCGGCTCATCACTTAATAGATACCATCTCTATTCAAGAATTTATGGAAAAGACTTATTTTTCATATTAGAGAGGGAAGCGGGGAAGGGACCCTTCATGTAAATCTAAGTGTGTTGTTCAGCATTGTATTTCTAGGTACACATTATGTGTACCCCTAAAACATTCTTATCATAAATTAATATAAATCCTTATTACCTATCCAAAATAAATTTTGCAAAGTAGAGACCCTAGTTATGGCTACTTGAATGTCCATAAGTCTTTGAAATTATGGAGATTTGATATGTTGATTTAGTCTCCCATATCAAAAGGTGCCCATAAGCAAGTTTTGTGTTTCATAAATAAAGATCCACCAAGAGAGATAAATGAATTTAAAAATCAAAACAAAAACAGGGAATTGGCACTGTTTTGTTTCACAGCTTCATAACTAAACTTTTTATTATGCGGCCAAATCTGCACAAAGGAAAGCAAATAGCCAAAAGCCTTGGAGTTCATGCTAAAACTTAACAACCATTTAATATTATAAAACATTCATTCATCTAAAAATCAATGCATTTCATACCAGATGCATCATTTTGGAATAAACAGAAAAACATGGTTTCCACCACTTCCACACAATACTGAAGGAAAATTCTGTTGAAGCACTTCTTATGTGTGCATAAAAAGGCAGAAAGTGGGACGGGAGGATGAAGCCTTCAAATTAGGCAGTCGCTTATACAATTAAGTGAACCTCCTAGGCTAATTCTAAGCCAGCTTCATGACTATAGCATTAAAGAAAAAAGAGTAGTTTCAAAATATTATAAATTACTAAAGCTTGTAGCAACTAAACTCCACCTTCAATACAAATTCTATAATGAGTTCTAATTTTTGATCCAAATACCAATGGCGTAATCAATCAATCACCATCATCTGAATAGGGAATGTTAACAGAAGTTAATAAAACCAACAGAAAGGACTAATATTGTTGTACATCTATGTTCAATCACTATGTTTTCATTTTGATTTACTGTGATGGAAAAGTTTATTCGTAAGAGTAATCTGAGAAATATTAATAACGTATATATTCTGCCTTATCATGCTTAGTTGGCTTTCAAGACAAGAAATTTTGCCACAAAAGACTGATGTGACTAATCCAGAGCATCCGTCTAACATGGGCTTCTACATTAGCTACATGGATAATATTTTGACCCACATCAGTAGCCGTCCAATTCTTTTAGCATTCTTAAATTCTACATAAAGTAAGATTTTTAGATTTAAGAATCATGTTTCACGTGATTTACGTATTCACATACTTTCTCTGCTAGGAGCATTTACAAGACAAATTGGACGTACTCTTTTATAGCAACTGCAAAAGACTCCACGTCATTGTCCAATTTTGCCTAATGTTATAAGCAGTGTCATTGGATATCAAATTACCATTAAGCTATGCTGCATACATTGTATCTATTCACAATGAATTTTTTGCTTCTTATATGTTGATCTCCTTATAAAATTAAATATTCAATGAAATATGCCACCCAAGTTCATAGGGATAGGGTAAGCCAACTGAATGAACACCTATATGATCAGCCAGGTCTTGCTTCCAAGTGCGCCCACACATTTTGTCAACACTGTCATAAAGGTGCTGACACTGTAGTGGTCTTAAAAAAAACAAATAGATTAATATGAGAGCCTGCTATCTATCATTCAGAAGTAAAAACTATTGGGTATCTACCCGTATTAGTGCGTAGCTTCAAATATATTTCATCTCGACTTGTGCTTAACCTCTCCTTTAAAGAATGCCGAAGAGCACCTATAACATGCCAAAACAATATATGTAAGTATAGCAACAGTGATTAAAGAAATAAACAATCTGTTATGAACTAATATGAATGCAAACATATTCAAGGAATACTATCAACAAATAAACCCTGAATCTTTATCATAACAAACCCCTAATAGCGATTGGATGAAAGTTCTAATACGAGTCCTCACTTGCAGACACTTGCTGAGATTTATTATCAATCTGCAAGATGATTGATTTGCTGCTTAAGGAAGTGTCTCTCTGTAAGTCGACGCTTATGGGAGCCCGAGTAGCACTTTCACCAGTTGGCTAGAAACCAAGTGAGATTGCATCGTAAGCAAAGAATTATAAGGACAAAGAGTTAATATGAGAGAGGCAAAAAAAAAAACTTTCGAAGATTTAGCAAGACTTCAAAACAGCAAAGAGGATACAGCTTACCAGAACTGGATGTCCAATTAAGCTGTTCATCACCGCTGATTTACCAGCACCCTGTTAGGTTTATACATATACATATATAAGAAAAAAAATATCAGAAATTCCCTCAATTTTTTGGATCAATAAATAATAATATATCTGGTTCTCAAAATCAAAAGGAATATCATTTACAGATAAACAAAATATATGTTTGATCGCTCAAAGAAGAGACCGTCATCCGGCATGATGGTAAAATCCTAGGGCTAAAAGTGTAAGAATATGGGTTCCACTCTAAGTCCAGCTGATATGTAAAAAAAAAATTGCGAAGGAAAGGTACATTGCCAGCACACCCCTCCCAGGACCCTACTTCAGCAGACATTACACAAGATTATGGTTCCCCTCCCCCTCTTTCTTTTTCAATTACTAAAAATTTTACAAGCACAGCCTATAACCAGCATACGAAAAGGGTACACATAGCTAAAACTTAGTCAAGATTTGTGGCTACATCAATATTTTTAAACATTAGGACATAGATTTAGGGGCCAAAGCATGAGGCGCAAGCCTAGAAGTGTAATACCTATGCCCCACAAGCATGCATTGGTTTTCAATAAATAAAGTCATAAAATAAATAATGCCTCAGTAGTTTAAAAGGAAAAACAAAAAAAGGCAAATGATAATTTAAATTAGTTCTCATATTGATTCTACTGAAACAAGGATTTCTTTTTATATAAATTCTTTCTCTTCATAATGAAATTTATGACACTGCATCCATTTTATGCATAAACATGTACTTCAATTCAAAAGATCTAATTAAAAAATAGAGGATCAAACCTTACTGTTGTTGCAACAAAAAGAAATGTTAGATTAAACCATCTTCAATGTTTTTCCAGTTTGCACAAGTAAAAAGAGGGGATATGCACGTCCATTTCATTGCACATATGGCGATTATTCCTCCCTCTATATCTTATCCATATAGACATGCACATGCATGGGAACGCACCCACACATGCACGCATACACACACACACACACATATACATACATATACATACATACATAGATATATATATATATATCTACACATGTACACATCAATCAGTCAATCAAAGAAGGTCGAAACGGGGCCCTCTAAGCAAGTTTTGCTTTAATACTGAGCCATTAAAGATTTTATGACACTTCAAAATTCATAACAATTTCAGCTAGGTCCTATATAATGCTCTCCATTTTTCCTCTTTGTTGAGTAAATTTTCAAATATATCTCAAAATTTTTAAAAATCTCATTCAATGTCGACCACTAAAAAAATTAACGAGTATAGAAAGATACATATCTTGCTTATGACCAATTCTTTATTGGATGAAAGGTGAGCCACACTCCAAAACCACAGGAATTCTCCATGGAAGAAACAATACGAAAAAAAAATCCCAGAAAATTTTAAATGATATCACCAAACCAACTCATAGAGGACAGGTTCATTCAATGAAACCTGACACATGAAGCCATTTGGAAATCTGTTTAGTTCTCAAAATTTCAATTTTGTCTATGTTTTGCAAAATTCTGTAGTTTCTGAAGAAAACCATAGTCTCACATGAATTTCAAGCATAATGCATAAAAGAAGCCTAAAGGCATCGCATCTTGGGGGCACCAATGAGGCATGATTTGTTCAGAAAAAAAAAAGTATCTTACATCAAGGCATTAAGAAAGGTATACATATCATATGACATGCAACTCAGATCAGGCACATGCGAGGCTTATTCCTCCACACAAGGCATAAGCCTCATCAGCCAAGTAATTGAATTATCACAATCCTAGATAAACTGATTTTAATGGATACGAAGGTTGTAAAAATGAATGGTACTATATTAATCTAGGGCCTGTTTGGATTTGCTTTCAAGAAATTGCTGTCAAAAGTAAAAGCACAAAAGACAAAAAAACATCTTTTAATAAGATCTTATTATGAAGCAACACTGTTTGGTAACAAATTGATTATAAATGAGAATCAAAAATTAATGTTTGTTATCATCCAAACTACTCTGTGCAAGACAATTTTTTAGCCTCACACTCAAGCCCAAGCTCATCCCTAATTATTATAAGGTATATGAAACCAAGACAAAAAGGCCCATGGTACTCAAAAATCTAGCCTAATCCCAATTTAAACCAGATCGAGATCATGAAGCCTAGGGACCCATGTTTACAATTTCAATGGCACACCGCGTTCCAGACAGCCCCTATGAGACGTTTCATAGGGGTACTTTGCTCCATCACAAATCTGGTAAATTTCCAATGAAACAGGCAAAATGAAGCACACTTTCGAGCAAAACGGGACCAAATGGATTGAAATTTTGCCCAAATTCAAAAAAAGACCCCAATCTTTCACATTTTCATATTTTCCGGCAAATTGGCAGCACGCCAGTGGGGTGCTGCCAAAATTTTGTTTTGATCTCTAGGCAAAACGCCCAGCAAAACTGAAATATAAAACCTTGCTAGGGACCAGGCCTGAATTGCGGATGATCATTGATTAATAGTATTTATTTGGAACGATAGTTTCTCCTCTATTCAAAAAGTATCAAATTATTTATTTTTTTAAGAGAAGGAAATATATATATATATATAAGAAGCAATGATCAATTGATTCTCTTTATAAGCGAAAATTTTGCTTCAGTTAAGTATCAAAAAATACTCCGCATATTATTGACCACATTATTTTGCTTTTCAACATACTTTCTTGCTTCCAAAAGCAAAAAAGCACTTTTGGAAAGCCAAACCAAATGGAACCATAGTACGTACCACTGATGTTATTTCACATTAGATGCCATGACACGGGTATCAAAAATATTTTTTCACTCACTTTGACCATAAATTTATATAGAGTTACATATATATATAAAGAACCCATATGTGTGTTTAACTCATTTTTTTAACTCATAATGTCTTTTTAACCCTTATGTATATACATACATATGTGTGTTTTTAACCCTTTTTTTTAACTCATATTTTTTAAACCCTTTTTTTTTTGGGAAAAAGAACCCATATGCTATTCCTTTATGTACAAAATGTGTGTTTAAGAGACCGTCATGATCTTAATCATCATCCAAAATACAGCCATTCCCCATCAACATAGGCCAGATAACAGTCATGGCAAATAAAAAAAAGAATAGAGAAGTAAAGAGCAGAAAAATAAAAGTCCTAAAGCAGTTGCATATCAACTTGCCAACAAGCCTATGCATCATGAACAAAATTCAACTAAAGTATCAGGATGAAGGAATTGATCGATTGCTTTTGTCACTGAAGTTTAGGCACAACTTGCAGGAATTTATATAACTGCTATGAAACTCAGCAAAGAAAGCTTCAAATTTCATTAAAAGAGTGTAGCCAAGTACCATGTCAAATTCACACAACTCTCACAAAAGGGTTGATGGGTTATTCAAAATTAGAAGCCGGAGAGATTGATTAAGATCCAGTTCAGAGATGAAAGATCTCTTCAATGCATCAGAGATGAAAGATCTCTTCAATGCATTAACAACTGGAAAATTTTATGACCATAAATATTTCTTACTCTTTCAAAGTTCAAAGAAGAAACAGAGAACAATCAGACGAGGTATATATTGCTTCAAATTTTCAGAAACCAGTCAACAACTAAAGCAACTAAACTTACTGAAACTAGATGGGGATGCAAATGGTTGGTAATATCTCTGAATCAAACACTTTATCTTAATCTATGGAACTCATTTCCATGGTTCTCAATTGAATCAGCTACAATCTAAGATACTTGTTCAAGCAAACTTCTCAGAACCATCATATCTACCACCATCAAATCTTTCTTCATATCACAATTTCTCACAAAAAAAAAATCTCACTTCATTGGAGGGCCCTTGCTTTTAAGTAAGAGAAGTGTGAGTAGTGATGTAAGGGTTCATAGTAAGGGGAGTAGGTTAGGTTTTTACTTCATAGTCCATTGTCTCATGGACTTGTGTATGTTTCCATTCACTGATTCTTCTTTTTTAATGAAACTTCTTATTATCGATCAAAAAAAAAAATTTCTCACAGAAAATACAAGTTATAATATTCTCACCCTTCTCAATGCAACATATACTGACACAAGTGCTAACATTAATTAAGTTCCAAACAGAATGAATTTCCGGATCCAAAGAACGTGACAATGATACCGAATACAACAAAATCCAAACCACTCGAAAACAACCATGATAGGAAACAAAATCAAAGGTTCGATCAACTTACAACATTGCCGAGCGCAACAACGTTGAGGAAACTGGAGGCCCTCCTTGACGAATTGTCATCGACATCTTCATCGGCTAGCAAAGCAGCTGCCTGCAGCATCGAATCTGACAGCTGGACCAACTCGTCAATCGCCTCCATAGCTCCTCCGATCAAAAGTCCGAAACGAGAGGAAGATCGCTACACCAAAGAATCCTCAGGGAAGAACACGAATCATTGAACATCCAGCTTGGATTCGAGATTCGTCGAAGCTTCAGCAAAGAAAACCCTAAATTCGGCAGAAAAAAGCACGAGATCCACACGGATCAGTCGACGGTTATTCAAAGATTCGAAGGCAGAAGAAGAGAGGGGGAGTTTTCGCGAAATGGTACAGAAAGTAAGAGGAAATGTAACCCTCTCTTCTCTCTCTCTCGCCTTTCGTTTTGAATCGTTTTTCGTCTCTCTCTTACTATATATGGCATGATTAATGGAAATGGGGCATTTCTTCTAAAGTCTAAAATCACTTTTACACAGTGTTAACTCTGTTATTTAAATTTCATAAGAAGGCTGGGTTGTCTGGCATGAGACTTCATTGGACATATTTGCATTAATCGGTCGGTTAGATTTGGCCCGGGTTGATATCAGGGTAAAACTGAACCAATGTTATTAGTTAAAACCCAAAGCCCAAACTAAGTACTAACTGAATTGAGAACCGACCTTTCCAATTCAAAAACTGAATCGACCTTTAAATGGAGCCAATCCAACTCAAATTACAAATTTATTTCTGTTCGGGTGGGTTTAGGTTAATTTAACGTACATTAAACGTGTTCCCTAATCTTTATAGTCTGCGAGGCTAAGACATAAAGACAAGCCGTGTCTTTTTTTATCAAAGCTGTGATATACTAAACTATAAATAAATAATTAAATAAATACACTAATAACATAAACCAAACCTACAAGTTTCCAAAATAATATCAAAATCAACTATCAATCCAAGTGACAAAACCGTGTGACATCACAAGACTCATGAAATAAGACATCCTTGAGAAGCTATATTTGGCCCAGTTGCCACTTTACGTCTTATTGTGAACTCGACCTACTTAGAATTTTGGACATTCATTATCACAGCAAAGCATCCAAACCTGATATAGGTATTGACTTGGTAAGTACAATCCAGTCAAATGTATAAGTGGAAACCAAGCATAAACCAAATAAAGAACGGCCCATATCATTATTTAGATAAACTATGGATCCATAATGAGCTAACCCTGCTAGACACAAACCAAAACCAAATATATATGTTATTTGCCATCATGGCTAAAATAACTCCCTAATGGAGGAAAACCAATTAACACTGCTCTCATGGTAGAAATACTCCATCATAAAGAAAATTATCGAGACAGCTCACCCCATCATGGAGGAGCAACCAAATACCTCAAAAACCCAAAATTCAACATAAAATCCATTAAAACTACCAAATCTATTTCCAAACCTTTTCGAATGATTCCAAAAGTCAAAACACAAGTAAAACCATGTTATAGAAATATAGAAACCATTTAAGATCAATAAAAATCCTTTGACGAACCAAACCCATCATTCCAAACCAGAATCTATCTATTCAAACCAAAATGCATCCAAGATCTTTTATATATTTTATAAAATTATTTTACCTATGAGAACATCCTCAAATCATCTCTAGAAACTTTCAGAATTATTTTGGTGTACAAAAATTTCATATGAAAATACAAAATAAATTTTAATAAATTATTATAGAATTTTAATCATGTATAGATCAATTATGCCACATACAAACAAGTTAAGTTTCAAATCTCATAACTTGGCCATTTTTTAACCAAATTACCTAAAATTTGACTCTTTAGATTTATAACTCATAGTATTAAAATAAGATGTAGCAGTTTTTAAAATTCCTTGTAGTTAAATAATTATTACATTTCAAATTCAAGTTTAATGAAAAACCTGTGCAAATAGTAAGAATAAAATTTAATTTAAAAATACTAAATGATAGAATATTATTTAGATTATATTTTTGGTGAAACTAGACAGAAAACCACACAACTTTTATAAGATCACATGACCCAAATACATTTCTAAGTAGGTGCAAAAAATCAATTTGTTTGAAAAACACGTGCAAGAATCTGGTTTTACTGGGTTTTCCAAATCCTTTCCAAGTTCTGATATGTTCTTTGTTTTCTCAATAATGGAATCAATACCAGACTATAAAAAAATCTAAAATCATGTTCCAAATCATTCTAAAGGAACCAAATTTAACCCAACATATTTTTAGCATAAAGGTCATATACTCTAACCAAGAACCTCAATCCAACAAGGTGTAACCATTTTTTAAACAAACTAAAGCCAAGACACAAACCTCTATTTCGGATTTCGAAAATAGATCTCAAAACCTCCCAAAACTCATCTCAAATGCATAATATATCTCAGAAAAATATAAAACACAATAGACCATTCTAAACCTTGAAAATCATATAAGAACCATCCATAAACAAATATGAAATATGCTTTAACATCTGTTAGATCATTTAAAATACAAAACCAGGGTTAAAGAACCTCAAAACCAATCCATAATATCTCTATTTAATGGTAAAACATGAAAACATGCAATTTTCCAATGTTTAAGGGTTACTATTTACCTCTAGAACACAACAATCCCTTTTCGTATGAACCAAAATGCAGTCCCATTTTTCTCAAAATCGAACTATTTTAGAGATCTCCAAACAACAACTCCACCGTTCAGATTGAAGAACCATTTGTCATGAACCTCTCATCCAAATTTTAGCTTGATCGGGCAGTGGATCATCATTGGATCTAAATTTGATGAAAGTTGGTTAGGATAGATTGTAATAGTTTTTATTCTCCATGCCAAAGCATTCTCTTCTATGCTTTCTCCGTACATCCAAATGTCCAATAATATGGCTAAAAAGACTTAATAACAACCCTTAATTCCCTATTTATAATGGGTGTAAATGTTTCCCTAATTCAACTAGGATTTCAAGTCTACCTAGACTAACTTGGGTTACAAGTTTTGTAATGCCCCGAACCCGGGTCATTGCAAAACCAGCACCCAACCCGAATCCGAAGTGCTATTGGGCCCATAAACAACATCATCTGAATACCAGACCAAAAATAATTCATTCTATATTAAACATCATAGTGCGGAAATGTAATGTTTACAATCATCATAAATATGTCTAAATATAAAATGCCATCAAAACCAATATATCAAGTCCGATATGATAAAAAGGTTCTAAATCTCTCAAAAACAACCTCAATACTAATCAAGGTAATAGTAATCCTCCGGATGAAAATCTGTGATCTCGCCCTGAGTATCAAAAGTCAAATCCCCCTCTCCATATCAGCTGAAGAACAAAACAAAAGCAAATAGAGTGAGATACGAATATCTCAGTAGGTAACACGATGCATGATAAAAACAATTTACATAAACAAAGCAATAAGTTGTTCATGCTCGATAAAGATGCAACTACACAGGATACATTTTCATCAAATAAAAGCAGTCAAAGAAAGATAATTTGGCATTTATTAATTTCAATGATCATGTATCTAACATAACAATGATATGTAACAAAATCCGGTTAAACCAGCATATATCTCCATAATAGCCAAAGTCAAATCATTCCATCATATGTTTGTAGTAACCAGGGCAAACAAATCCAATCGAACCCGATAAAGCATACACAAATACACATGTGCCATTGTAGGACCCGTGAAGACAGATAAGTCTTTGAGAAGACATTCTTCAATACTATGCCACCATGCATCTTATGGGCGAAGCTACTAGGACACTCAAACCCAACTCTTATTCTGACGATAAGAGCTGTAGTCACCGATTTATTGCGCACGAAACTCACAGAGTTTGGCATAAACCACCAGCATGCAGCCCCTGAATCAATACATGGAGATGGCTGTTAATCCTCATGTACATGGTACTCACTAGCAATCATAACATGAAATGATGACCCTACAGTCATGAGACCTCCCAAAGCAAACTAACTTGCAAAGGAAGTGCGATCGCAAATGGGAGTAATCGACCCAAAATAAATACCCCATTTGCTATCTAGCTTATTCTATGGATCCATATACAGCTATGCCCACTAGACACTAACAAAACAGAGGACTCGTCTGATATACATATAAGGTAGTAGTGCCTAGTGGCATATTGTAAAATCCTGAATTTTTAATAACATTAAAAATATTAGATTTTGTTGTTAATTAGTTTAATTAATGGAAAATTTTAAAAAAATTGAGAAAAGGAAATTTATTTGAGTTAAATTTAAAAATCTAAATGGGAAAATTTTATTTATTTGGGGAAGATGCTGGCGTAGGTTATCGATGGAGTGGCAAGTACCTGATCGCACACTTAAATGAGTTGAATAGGTAGGAATCCTTGAGTGGGTGAACATGCAGCGAACCATGAGTTGGGTAGGGCGAGTATAAATACTTAGCGTATTTCGGAGCGTAGGTTTGGCACACTTTGAATCCGAGGGAAATTGCGGCTGGAGTTCTAGGGCTTTGGGGAGAAGAGTAGACGTGTGTTTTCTTGCCGATCAGCGAGTGTTCAGAAAACCATTTTCGATCAGAGGAGAATCTGGGCGGAAGATCGATATCGGGGCTTTCAATTCTCAAAGTTTTCAGTGCAAGGATTTGAGCGTATAACAAGTGAGTAGCATCGTTTAATCTGTGTTTTTGGGGTTTTGATTCTAGATTAGCCGAACTGCATGTTGTGGAAGGATGTTAGTTCCAAAGGTGGATTATTCGATGAGATTTGGAGTCGTGATATGAAGTAGGTTAGATTAATTTCGAATCATGTTTAAAGGTCTTTTGGGGATGGTAGAAACACAGGAAAAGTGTTACAGAGGGTTGAAACTGGGACAATCATGGAGATTTCGCATTAACAGAGAGTCTTGAGTCGCAAAGGGTATCCGCTGAGCTGCCGCCAACCCCTTTGCTCTCAGCGGCAGCTTGGCGCAAGCAACTTGTTGGATCCGCCGACTTGGCGCCAACTTTGCTGAGGTCAGCGCACCCACCACATATTACATTGAAATGCTGCTGATCATTTTGAGCCTATTTTTTATACTTTTAAGGATTCAATCTCTTAGCCAAACCCTAGATTAGGATGTTAGAGGTATTTTTTAATTTACTCAAAACCTTCGGAGATATAATTACATAAATTATGGGTTCTACATGTCAAGTTTGGGAAACTGTTGGTTGTAACTTACTGTTCCAAATGCCATGAGTTAATGACTTAGTTTTATTTATGTCTTACATTTGTTTCTAGTTTATGAATTTGTTTAACCTGGGTTTGTGTGATTTCAAAGTGCTTAACAGTAGATGTAAATTTTCTTTGTGTAAGAAAAAGGAGTTTTCTACCGATGAGATTGGTTTTGTTTTGGGTTGGAATACCTACTGAGTTTACATGAATTTCTATTCTGGTCTAGAGGGACCTGTGATGAGGTTATATGGCATTATACATGATGATGGAAATGTTTAGTTTAATGTGGTGTCAGTGTTGAGTTATGAAATTGTTTTCTGTTTTGGTTTAGCTTCACCTGGATCCAGAGTCTAAGATTAGTAATGTGATGTTATTGCTTCGTTGGTGTAATTGCATGGCTTTGAGTGTTGCCACTGCCGGTTTAGAGCAGCCAAAAATCCTGAGTAGGCCTGGTTGTCAATGCCGAAACCCGGTGAGTAGGCCGGCATTGGATGACAAAACCCTGAGTAGGCCGTCATTTCAGAGTGTCTGAAACCCTGAGTAGGCCGGAACTGTGTACATGGAGGGGTGGATGTCGCCTTGGCATGTCAATTAACCAATGTAAGCAACTACATGACATTGACCAATGTTGGTATTTATTTTTGTTTGACGTGATATGTTTTATTCGCTGGTCTATTGGTGTGGAGTAGCCCATGATAAAATACTCTATTGGTGCGGAGTGGCCCATGATAAACACTCCAGTATTTCAGAAGCCTGAGTTATTTGAAATTATGATTTCATCGATGTATGGTTACCCGGTTATACTTGATTTCATGGCTGTATTCGAGATTTGATACCGAGATTATTAATTTAGGTTACATGATGGATTTCTGCGTTTATATCAATTGGATTGTTGGGATGTTGACGGATTACTCAAATTTTATGTGTTATCGTCACTGTATATGTTTTGTAACCGTGGCATGTCTTAGAACTGAACTAAATGTATTTGTGAATGCATGTGTTGCTCACTGGGATATTCATTTCTCATTCCGTATTGTTTTGTTTTATTTTCAGCTACTCTTGGAGATGACGATTCCTGCGGGTAGCTGCTCGGTCATGTGAATTTATTTCAGTTTAGGTTCCTAGTATACTCTGATTATATAGTTATTGTTGTATTCATGTTTTTCCTTCACTATGATATTGCGATCCTGTGTGATTTATTAACCTTCAGAAATGAGTTATGGTTTCTCTACGTAACTCGGATTCGGGGCATTACATATATAAAGTTCCAATACTTAAATTCTTCCAAAATTCTAAAATCAGCAAGTGGTTTCTGGTGTAAGGTCTCTCTTTGTGAAAATCAAAATTCATGATGTGTGAAAATAGTTTTTCTAAATGAATGTCTTAGTCAAATAGGTTTTAAAGTTTAAAATCTCAAAATCCCAATTTATTTTCAAGTTAGGCAACTATCAAACCTAAAATAAATCCTCAACTTTGTTTATGTAGTAAATATGTTATTTGAATCGTTAAATTCATCTCAAATCATTTAATTCAAATGAAAAATCCATTTAAAATCATTTTATTTCAAGTTAGAAATTCAATTTTTTGAATAAAACGAAATTTTGTCTCGGTCGCTCAACACTGTCGCCCAGGCGACCTAGCTGAACGGCTGTTTAAAATAAATGAAATTTGACATGTAATGGGCGCTCAATTGATCGCTTAGGCAATCCCCCTAGGCGACCTACTAAATACACAGGCGCCTAGACCATCACCTAGGCGATGGGTGGGCGACCTAAGATCCTGCAATTTCCAATAACAAACGCCTATGATCGCCTAGGCGATCGTGCTAGGCGCTCGTGCGACTGCAGCTAATCCGACACTGAAACTCACGATTTTCTCTGTATCAAGCAATATCTACATGTATATTCAACAACAATTTGACAAAACATACATATACACTACGATTAAACATGCATTACGATCAAACACAGAAGAATCAAAATCACGATCAAAATGGTGTGTTACCTACCTGTTTCAAGCAGTTCTTCCTCCTCCTTTTTCCAGCAACGACTTCTCTCTTCATAGACACAAGGTACTCCTGGGATGCTGTAACGCCCCGGATCCGAGTCACGAAATAACACCGTAACTCATCCCCGGAGGTTAATTTAAAACACAGGATCACAATATCAGAGTGAAGGAAAAACATGAATACAACAATAGTTATATAACAGAGTGCACTAAAATATTCCCAAACTAAAATAAAACTCACATGTCCAAGTAACTACCCGCAAGTATCGAGCTCTCCAAGAGTATCTGAAAACAAAACAAAAGCAACGGGGTGAGATATGAATATCCCAGTGAGCAGCACATGCATGCATAAATACATTTAGTTCAGTTCTAAAACATGCCACGATTACAAACCATATACAATGATGATAACACGTATAACCCAACAAAACTTCAACGATCCAATTTACATCCGTGAGGAAAACCATCGTATAAACCAAGCAGTAAAAACGGTATCAAATCATGCATATAGCCGTAAAGTCACGTATAACCAGGAAACAACATATCGAAGTAATCATAGTTCAACAACTCAAAAGATATAACTCGGGTCCCAACCCGTATCAACAATAAAGTCACATCATAGCCATGCCCACGCCTCTCAATGTATATCCGGCCTACTCAGGGTTTCGGATATTGAAATGACAGCGTCATCCAATGCTGGACTACTCCGGGTATCGGCATTGACAACACCCTACCACTCAAGGTCACGATGCTGCTCTACACTGGCGGAAAAGATACTAACACCAGATAACCGATAAACCACATTCAGTGAACCATAAATACCAATAAACAAGCGGATAAAACATATTGTGCCAAATAAACAAATCCCTACAATGGTCAATGACATGTAGTTGCTTAGATTGGTTAATCAACATGCCAGAGTGACATCCATACCTCCATGTACACAGTTCCGACCTACTCAGGGTATCGGACACTCTGAAATAACGGCCTACTCAGGGTATCGACATCCAATGCCAGCCTACTCCGGGTATCAGCATTGACAACCAGGCCTACTCAAGGTTTCTGGCTGCTCTACACCGGTCGTGGCAATACTCCATGGCCATGCCATTACACCAATAAAACAAAATACATCACATTACTAAGCTTAGACTCTGGATCCAAGACAAGCTAAACCAGCAGTAAATATAAAACTATCAAATCAACCCAATGTGTTTTCCATCATATAAAACTGACAAATGGATCAACATGTTCAAGTGAATCAATCCTGAAGTGTACCATGCATTCGAAGATGAACTAGCATAATAGTGTAGATGCATTTCAGCAAAATAAATATGGTCTCAAAACTGACTTTTCAGAAGTAAACGCATAATACAGAAACAATTACAGCATCCAAACTTCGATTAAACATCAATTAGCAAACAGTTCCTAGCTTCTCAATTTCGCTTTCATAAACCAAATCAATCAAAACGAATGTCATAAAATCCTCAAAACACATTTTGGATGAGTGGAATAGTCTTAGGATCCCCTATAAGGCCACCATACCAAAAAACAATCAATTCCGAGACAAAAAGTTTTGGACCTCAAAATATTCTAAGTCTGGTTAAAAACGTTGACTTTTGGTATATAATTTTTCTAGACAAATCTACAAGGCGTTTCGGGCTCAAATTTTGGTTGTAGTCTATTGAAGGGTAAACACACCTCCTAGAATTTTGTGGGCTCCTGAATCACTCATCTGGGTATCAAACCCAAACCGGGCTTTTTGATAAAAACCGGGATTTAGGCATTAACTGGAAAGTTGACTTTTTATTGGTTGGGAATTAGACCTTGGAAGTATTTTTATTGGTTCCAAATGGGGGGTAAAACCTTATTTACATGTAAAGACTTAAGTAAATGGATCAATTAATTACATGAAAGACATTTATGTCTTTCATGTAATTAAGGGGCTATTTTCAACAAATTCAACAATTTGGGTAGGTGCGCTGACCTCGGGATGGTTGGCGCGAGGTAGGCGTGAGGTAGGCAAGATAGGTGCGAGACTGAGCACGCGATAGGCGTGAGACTCGCTCGACTTAGGCGCGACGAAAAAGGAAGCCGCGCGAGCTAGGCGCGCGTTGAGCGCAAGCTCGGCGGTAAGACCAAATTTTCGTTTCGCCTACCAGGTCAATTGGCGCTGGGTTAGCGCCGCTTGGTGAATACCCCTCTGTTTCATCGACTCTCTGTTAGTTCAAGATCTATACGACTGGCCGAACTTTTTCCCTCTATAACAATTTTCCTAGTCTCCAAACATTCCCAAAACACATTTAAACCACTTTTGAAATTAATCTAAACACATTTTTATTTATCTCATTCAATCGTAAAGAAACCACACTCGGACTATCTCCGTCCAGAAACACATGAATATCTTCTTCCAGAAAACATATGCATTCAGATTAAACCTACGAATAATACGAAAACCCAGGTTTTAAAACGATGTCACTCACCTTACACGCGCTTCCAAGTCTTTGCAATAGTACCCTTCGTGAAGCAAAAACCAACCAAGATCCACGACACACAGTCGATCGCTGCCCAGTCGATCGGCACCCAAACTCCTTCGTTTCGTGAGAGTCTTTCCTGGATACCCTTACCATGGAACAACTGGATCGGCAGGAAAACCCAGACTTCTTCTCCTCTCCAAACCCTATATCACTAGCCGCAATCGCCTTCAACTCAAAGTATCCGCAAACGAAAAGAAAACCCTACGAGTCTAAATACGCTAGGTATTTATACTTACCTTATATACACTTTGCAGCTCGGCGAGTTTTGAAACACTTGATTTGGTGCAACGCTCGCCCACCAAGATTCTTACCTATTCAACTCATTTAAGTGTGCGATCAGGTACCTGCCACTCCATAGATAACCTACACCAACATCTTCCCCAAATAAATAAAATTTTCCCATTTTAAATAATTCATCCTATTTAGATTTTAAATTTAGCTCAAATTAATTTCCTCTTCTCAATTATTAAGATTTTTCATTAATTAAACTAATTAACAACAAAATCTAAAATATTTGTATGTTATTAAAATTCGGGATTTTACAGATGCTGAGAAATTTGAGATTCAAACGCCCTCTTTCTCCTTCTTCTTCTTCTTCTTCTCTCGGTCTCTCTCTCGTTTTCTTCTTCAGCCGCCGAATACCGAAACAAAGACAGAATACAAAAAGAATACGTTCCATATTCTCCTAGGGTATAAAACGCTATTTTACTCCCCCATTATCCTACGCATCACACCACTATCATTCATTACATATCCAACCAATCAAATCACAGAATCACTGCAATTTAATTCTTAGCTCGATATATCACGATCCAACGGTTTGATCTGCTTCAAACTCCTGATCTCCTCTATCAATATGATCACCTATAATTATAATAAAAATCCATCAATAAAATCCTCGAATAAATATTAATTATTATTTAATTTAAAATTTAGAAAATATTCGGGGTCTTATAAGTTTACCAAGAAATCTTAGTTTAATTAGGCTCCATTTGGATGTCAAGAGAATGCGAGAAATACATGTGAGAAAAGAAAGTAAAAGAAACTAAAAAATAATTTTCCCCATAATGTTTGGATTTTGCAGGAAAATTTTATTTTTTTAACTGAAATTCTAGAATTTTTTGTTTGGATATTAAGAAAGTTAATAGAATCTTGATTACAATTTCCAATTCTACCCTCCCATGTATGCATGGCTTTGACTTTATTTTATTTTCATGGCCATAAACTGGAAAATTCATCTTCCTTCCATTTTCTGTAATTTTAAAATCACATCTTCCTCACCCATCTTTGTAACTCTTTCTCCATCCTCTCAACGACTACTGATGCCTTTAGCCTCCTCTTCTTAGCCTTTAATTCTATCGATACAATTGGTCTATCAAGTCCTGGATTTCTACTCTTCATGTCGGCTGCAAGACCCGAAAATTTCCAGAGTTATTAATTGATTAAAAATCTAAATATAATTAATGATTTTTCTAAATCTATTATTTGATTTATATAGGTAAACTCATGGAAGAAGGAGATCCAGAGTTTGAGGCAAATCGGACCAATGGATATTGAGACATATGGTGAGCATTACTTTAAGCATTATTTTTTATTTAATTGGTTAGGTGTATAGTGAATGGTATAGATGAGAAGCATGGGAACACAGTTAATAAAATAGGGTTTTAATATGGCATATGAATGAAATTTTATTCTTCCTTTGCCTTTGTGTTTGACGGCTGATGGGAGAAGGGAGAACTCCATTCGTATACACTAGATAGAGCAACCTGGAGAGCTTCAGATTATTTAGAAGGCATCTAAGCAATTGTAGAAGAAAGATCTGATCGTGACTTTGAAAGGAAACAGAAGAAGAAGTAAACAAGAGATTTTAAGCAATCAAGAGGTAGGTAGCACACTATTTAGTCGTTAATCGCAAGATTTATTGTGTTTAAATCGTTTAGCATAATTTGGTATGAATTATAGATAATATTGGTTGTGTTGGAAGTGATTTTGATTAACAAAATAGTGTTTAAAGTAGAGAGGAAATGAATCGGATTTTTAGAAATTTGTCGCAGTTAGATGAGTGCTCGACATGATCGCTCGAGCGATCCTGTTAAGCGCCTCGCCTACAAATCTCTTGTGAACTAGTGCTCAACATTAACGCTTGAGCGATTGAATTGAGCACCCGTTCAATTTATATAATTATTTGATTGCTAAATGTGATTGCTTGAGTGCCTTTTGTCGAGTGCCAGTTATATTTTCTATTAAAATTTTAGCTCTGAGATCGCCTGACCACACCGCTCGAGCATGAGGGTCAATACATAAGTTTATTTCTGAACTTTTTGAGCAAATTTTCATTATAGAATGATTTTTAATAGAATTCAACCCATGTACCAATATGAATTAGGTGTTTACGAGTTGTTTTCACTGACCGTTCATTTAAAAATAATTTAATAAAGATTTTGGGTACGTTCTACTGAAATAAGTCATTTTTCGAGTTTGAAGGGAGTTGTGGTTCTCAATTTGGTTTTAAGTCTAACTGATTGATTTCAACACCTGCATAAGTATGTTTTGAATGTGTTTTAAACACTGGAATTGATTGAAAAGGTTTTGCACCGGATTTGGTTATGTGGTGCTACTGGATTGATGTTGAACAAGCTTTACATCCTATATGCCACTAGGCACTATTGTTAAATGCTTTGATATTAAGAGAGATATTTTGAGTGTGTCTAGTGGGCATAGCTGCATATGGATCTATAGGGTTAAGCTAGAGAGTGAAGAGGTCTTTCCTTTGGTTGATTACTCCTAATTTGAGTTTGCGCTTCCTTTACGAGTTAGTTCATATTGGGAGGTCTTCATGTACTATAGAGTCTCATTTCAGATACCAGTTGCTGGTGAGGTGCCCTGTATGTGTTGATTAGCGACTATCCCCATGTTCAGGTTTATGTGGCTGCATGCTTGGATGGTACCATCCAAGCGGCCTCTACTTGACAGAGGCCGCTTCTAGCTGCAATGGGCAGGAGGCTCAGAGCCAGAAGAGAATAAGAGAAGTGTTTTGCATTCCCCAGCTAGTCCAAGACTAACATTCTGTCCCGTTCCCGCCTTCACAGGTACAGCAAGAATGGGATAACGGACATTCTCCCCCAAACCCCCAGTGGAGTTCCTTCAACAAACGGAAGACAATACCTGCTAATTCCCGAGGGAGTCCTTTCAACAATAAGAGAGCGATACCTGATGATGTAGACTTCCCGAGCCTCGCCCAGTCTGAAGAGGCCGGCTTTGCGAAGAAGGGCGGAAAGAAGACAAAACAAGCTCGCATCAATCCCTGGTGGAGTCTCCCGCACTCAACCAGTGCACAGACGGGCATAAGGAACTCGCACCGGAGCAGAGGGAAAAGACCTTACAAAGGAAAATGACAGCGCAAGGAACCCCATTTATCCCCAGCAGAACACCCTTCCCAAGGAAACTCCCACGCTTGTCAGAGACAAGGATTGGCTCGAAAGATGGGGCAATAAGGAAGAGACTCCTGCCAAATCCCCAGCAATAATCACTCTAAGCTAGGAGGCCTCCACTTCATAAAGCTAACCAGAAAGCACGCTGCAGAAGAAAGAAGCAACGAGGGATGGAGGAAAACAAGCAAAGATGAAGATCTCATCGAGCAAGATGGCCCTTTTTTAATTTTGATTTCACACTTTTGTAAATATAATAGAGCAGGTGTGCAAGCTCCCTTGAAGCACCGAACAGCGCTGGAAGCACCTCTTCACCAACAGCAGCTCCTTCTCCGCTCTTCCCTCCTTCTTCCTCCAGCCATCCAGCGTCATAAACCAACCCTTGGCCATCAAATCCTTAAGAAAAAAAAAATGCAAGCAAGCCTCAAGTAAAAGACACAAAATGGATCAAAAGTCTGAAGTCACCTAAAAGCTTTAATGGAACAAATAAGAAGAAAAGAATATTGTCAAGTGCCTGGCATCAACGCCGAAACAGGTTGGCGAGCTCAAGCCCAATCTAATCTCTTTCAAACTTCAATCAAATGCTGAAGAGTTGCCCTACAAAAAGCTCGAGAAGCAAAGGGTAAGGAAACTCCTCAGCCAGGAAGCGACGCCACATCATTTGGCCGCTTCCCTTTTAAAGTAAAAACCTCGAAGGACTAAGCTCGCCGACAGAAACGCCAGGCGCAAAAATAAGATTCTTTTTTCTCTTTGCCGTTCATCCGCAAGGTGACTCTAGCCAAGAGGGGCAGCTGTAAGCACCTCATTTTTGCGCTCCCAGAGGAGTCGGAAATGTAAACCCAGGCTAAAAAGTCAAACCCTGAGGGGTCAAAAATTGACTTTTTGATCAAGTAAAAATTGGCCACCTTGCTTTATCTCAAACCCCGACAAACTTATTTTGCTAAATAAAGATAAACCAAGTTAGTGGAGTGGGCCACACTCATTGAGGCCCACTAAAGCCCATTTTGGAAGCATGATGATTAGACTTAGGCTTGGTTTGGCCGAGACCACGAGTAGGGCCTATCGGGCCCGCTAAAGCCCATTGAACCAAGCTAACTTAGGGTTTCCAAACCCTAATTCAAGAAGCCTTGGGCTTTCAAGCCCAAGCCCCAGGCAAAGAGCCTCAAGCCCAAAGCCTGGCTCATTTTGGTGAAGTTAAATAAAAGATGAATAAAATCATTTGGCAACCAATTGCAGGGCCCGCTCAAAGGCCCACAAAGCAATCCCGGCCCACTTGGCATGAAAATCACTTAACTTCAAACTTGAATTTCAAATAAAAATCAATTCATTGAACCAAAGCCCAAAGGGCCTCTCAGGCTTAAACTAAGGCCCATCAAGGGAACATGTGGACCACATTTGGCTTACCAAGGGATCCGTGGGCCTTCCAACGGGGCCCACCCAATCAGACCCATCTCATTAAGTAAAAAAAGATAAAATCAAGTAAAGGGGCCCACACCACTTTGGCGGTCCCGCCAAACTTAATCGAATTGAATGCTAGATTAGAAATCGGGTGAGTGAGAAACCAAAGTTGATTCAAACTAGGAAAATCTACGGGACCTGTCATTTGACGGGGCGGACCGGGGTGTCTACGGACTTCCCCGAACCGTAACCGAGAACTTGCTTAGAATCTCTAGCCGCAGACCAAGCCTTGATAGACAAACTTAGGCACCCAGGTGTCTGCCTGCACCCCATCAGGCAGTGGCGGCTCCCAATACTCTTTTTTACCCAACCGGAGGCACGCATAAGAATCCGTGTGATCATGCGCACACCCACCATGCTGCAATTTCACCCCACGCACACCTAGGATCGATGACTTGTTTGATCAGTTGAGAGGCTCATTTTGGTTTTCCAAGATTGATTTGAGATTAGGCTACCATCAGTTGGGAGTGGCTGAGGAAGATATAGAGAAGACAGCATTTCGGACTAGATATAGGCACTACGAGTTTCTAGTTATGCCGTTTGGTTTCACTAATGCCCCAGTAGTTTTCATGGATATCATGAACTTAGTCTTCCATCAATATCTGGATAATTTTGTACTGGTTTTCATCGATGATATTTTGGTATACTTCAGGACCCAGGAGGAGCATGCTGGTCATTTGAGAGTAGTACTCCAGACTTTGAGGCACCATCGGTTATATGCCAAGTTTAGTAAATGCCAATTTTGGCTGACTCAGGCAGATCTCTTTCCTTGGTCACATCATCTCAGGTGAGGGTATTTCAGTAGAGCCAGCCAAGGTTCAGGCAGTTGTAGATTGGCCTAGACCTACCACAGTGACAGAGATCCGCAGTTTTCTTGGCATGGCAGGATATTACCGTTGATTTATTGAGGGTTTTTCCAAGTTGGCAACATCGTTGTCCAACTTGACTAAGAAGGCAGTTCCATTTAAGTGGGATGACAAGTGTGAGCAGAGTTTCTAGCAGTTGAAGCAGAGACTTACCACGACCCCAGTGTTGATTGTACCATACATGGATGAGCCTTTCTTTGTCTATTGTGATGCATCCAGGATTGGTTTGGGCTGTGTGCTGATGCAGCAGGGTTGAGTCATAGCATATGCTTCCTGCTTGCTAAGACTTCATGAGAAGAATTACCCCACACACGACTTGGAGTTGGCAGCCATAGTCTTCGCCTTGAAGATATGGAGGCACTACCTATACGGGGTTGAGTTCGAGATCTTTTCAGATCACAAAAGTCTGAGATACATATTTTTCCAGAGGAATCTCAACATGAGGCAAAGGAGATGGATGGATCTATTGAAAGATTTCAGATTTACACTGCAGTACCATCCAGGCAAGGCTAATGTAGTCGCAGATGCCTTGAGCCGTAAGAGCGCTACTGACAAGACTTCCATTACCACATTAGCCACCTTTATGGCTAGTCAGTGTAGCCTGGTAGATACAGTACGTGACTGGCAGGGGGAGTTCAGTTTACCCCAGGATGGAGTTGTCTGAGTGGCTAGAGTTTAGGTAGAGCCTGATTTGATTCAGAGGATCAGGGTGAGTTAGTTGACAGATCCTGAGTTGATTGCTACCAGGAGATTGTTGAGTGATGGTTTTGAGACAGTCAGAGATTGTAAGTGTGAAAACTCACACTCCTTATATGGCAAATGTTTGACAAATTATATCTTCTAATAATCCTCAAGATGTGCAGAATCAAAATGTAAGTTTTGTGAATTTAGTAAAGAGGAAGGTGATGCTGCCACACCGCTACCACTTCGCTGGTAGCTCAAGGAAATGTAAGGTTTTCTAAATAAAGAACATTTCATAAAGGCACTTGCGAGGAACAACGCCGTTACCACTCCGCTGGCAGCGCATAAGTGAAATAGCACTTTGAAAGTAAAGAACACGCACCTGCGTCGTAAGGCGACGCCGACATGCCGCTGGTAGCGCAGAGCAAGATTGAAGAATCTAAAAATCAGTTGTGCACTTGCCGCGTTCCCTCCCGCTAGCAGCGCGCCCTTAACTGGGTCAATTTGGATTTGAGCGGGACTTGAATTCGCTTCCAGCCATCTACCCCGATCGCAAGGCGACGCCACCAGCGCTCGATGCGATCTGAGTTTTCTTCTTTAAATAGACGAGCTGAATTTTTTTTAAAAGTACTTTTCTTTTGATCAATTCGATTTGGATCTTGAGGTGTTCGAGATTCAATCAATTCATCTTTAGAGAGTCGGTGATCGAGTGAGGAGGAGATCTGAGAGAGATCTCCTGGAATTGAAGTTTGAGGATTCTTCTTCATTTCGGAACTTCACATGATCGTGTGATCTCCTGGATTGGTGATCGAGCTTGTTGGATGCATAGGTGGATTCCTATTGCATTGGATCATCTCAGTGGACTCTGAGGTGATTGTCACGATCTGGATTAATCGTAAATTGCAGCTTGTGGATTCAAGTTGTGTTACAGTTGGTGGATTCGAGCTGTGGATCTGGATAGATCGTGAATTGCAGCTTGTGGATTCAAGTTGTGTTACAGTTCGTGGATTCGAGCTGTGAATTGCTGTTGAGTGAGTTCAATTGTAAAGGTTAAGTGTGTTTTCCTTTGTAATTGTTTTTCATTTAATAGTGGAGATTCTAAGGGTTAGTCACCTCATATAGACTCGAGGTTTTTCCTGGATCTGGACTCAGGTTTCCTTGTATAAATTCTGTGTGTATGTTTCCGCATTGTTAAGATCATAATTGTTGTAGATCGAGGACCTGTAGAGTAGTCTCCTACTCTTTCAATTGGTATCAGAGCCTATTCACTTTGAATTGTTATACAAAGTGAGATCTAGATCTATAGCATGGACTTTGGAAAAGGAGGATCTGCCTCTAGACCTCCATTATTTGAAGGTAACAATTATTCTTACTGGAAAGCAAGGATGAGAGCTTACCTGAAATCTATCGATGAACGTGTCTGGCTCTCGGTTTGTAATGGTTATCATCCACCAGAAATCACAACAGAAGGAGGTGTTGTGATGCCTAAACCTCATGATCAGTGGAGTAAAGCTGAATCTGATCTATGTGGATGGAACAACAAGGCAATGAATGCCTTATTTTGTGCTGTAAGTGTTGAGGAATTCAGGAGAATTTCCTCATGTGAAGTAGGTAAGGAAGCTTGGGATATTCTTGAGGTCACTCATGAAGGAACCTCAGCTGTCAAGCTGTCTAGACTTCAAAGACTTACAACATCTTTCGAAACTCTATACATGAAAGATGATGAGTCCTTTGATGAATTTTATGCTAGACTTTCGGATATTGTTAATTCAAGCTTTAACCTTGGAGAAAAGATCTCTACATCCAAGGTTGTTAGAAAGATCTTGAGATCTTTGCCTGAAAAATTCAGACCAAAAGTTACTGCCATTCAAGAGGCAAAAGATGTGGATACCATGAGAATTGAAGATCTTGTAGGATCTTTACAGACTTATGAGCTAGATCTGAATATTCCTAAAAGGAGTAAAGGAATAGCTCTAAAATCTGTAAATAATGAAGAATCAGATAATTCTGAAGTAGATCTGGATGAATTAGTTCTCTTAGCTAAAAAGTTCAAGAGAATGTTTAAAAAGAGACAATCTAATCCTTTACTATCCATGGACAGATCTAATAGAAGATCTGATAAGAAAATTCCTGATCTAAGAAAGGAGAAGAAATTTTCTCAGAACGATGAAGTTCAATGCTATCAATGTAGAGGATTTGGACATGTTGCTTCTGATTGTCCCTCAAAGGATAAAAAGAAAAAGACAAATTATCAGGTTACTTGGGATGACAGTAATACTGATAATTCTTCACAATCAGATGAGGATATTTCTACTAATTTTACTGCTTTCAATTCTTTTTACTCATCTTCTTTTGATAGTTCAATCTCTGACATTGCAGGAGATAATAAAGAAAGTTTATTAGATGATGAAGAAGAATTACAAGAAGCCTACAATCAGCTATATAAGGAATTCAATAGAGCTCAGAAGAAAGTTAAGAAACTGAGTAAAAAATTGAAGGAGTCAGAAACAGAGAAAAATAAAGCTTTTGCAGAAATAGATTCAATAAACAAGAAGTTACTTGAAAGACATGTCAAAGAAAATTTTCTGGTAACTTCTTTGACTTGAAAAAACTGAAAAATTAAAAGAAAAGGAAGTTCAGATTTCTGCACTTCAAGGAAAGTTATTGAACTTGAGAAATTGTCAAATTCAATTAAATCTAATGATTCAAATTTTTCTGCAGGAAATCATCAAATTGATGAGGAATCAACTTCAAAGGAAGTTCCTGAAAGCTCAAATTCTGCTGAAAAGAGAATGATTGTAAGTAATCAAAATAAGGAATTTTCACAGAAAATTTCTGCTGGAGAAGTAAGCTCAACAGGCAAATCTTCAAAATCTTCAAAATCTAAATCTGTACAGTTTAGAAATACTGTCAAATCTGGAAATTTTGATTCTTCTGAATATAGGTTCATACCTGTGTGCCATCATTGTAATAAAAGAGGTCATATAAGACCAAAGTGTCATGTTTTGCATGGTTTTCCCAAGGGATATTTTGACAGTAAGAGGAAAGTAAATCAAAGTTAGTCCTTGGATTTACATAACAGATTTGATTCCTTGTTAAAATTGACTGAATCATTAAATAAGGAAGTTACAAATCTGTCAAAGAAACTTCCTTCAAAATCCCAAGTTGTTGATGAAGGTACTTCTCAGAAAACACATGAAAAACAGATTTGGGTTAGAAAAGACTTCTTAGTTACAAATGTGGTTCATATAGCTTTGAAAGTTCATGATGTCAACATGTGGTACTTGGATAGTGGTTGTTCAAGACATATGTGTGGACATAAGTCTATGTTTAGTACCTTTGAAGAATATTTTGGTGGAAGTGTAACATTTGGTGATGGAAGCACTTCTCAAGTCAAAGGTAAAGGAACAGTAGCTGGTCCTAATGGAGTTTGTCTAAAGAATGTGTTATTTGTATCTGGTTTGAAGGCAAACTTAATTAGTATTAGCCAGTTATGTGATTCAAGATTGTTTGTCAACTTTACTAGAAAAGAATGTAAAATTTTGGATAATTCTGGTAGAACTGTTCTTATAGGTGTAAGAACAAGTGACAATTGTTATGGAATCATTGGAAACAATGAAATCTCTTTAAAATCTTCTATATGCAATGAAATTGATTTGTGGCATAAAAGACTTGGTCACATTAATTATAGAGATTTGTCAAAAATCTCTAAGTCTGAATTGGTTAGAGGAATTCCCAAGTTTGGGAACAATAAAAAGAAAGGAATGTGTGGTCCTTGCAATCAAGGAAAGCAAATCAAAGCCACACACAAGAAAACCAACATTGTAGGAACCTCTAGACCATTAGAACTGATTCATATGGACTTGATGGGCCCTACAAAGACTGAAAGTCTTGGAGGAAAGAGGTATATCTTTGTTGCTGTAGATGACTACAGTAGATACACCTGGGTAAATTTTCTAAGAGAAAAATCTGAATGTTTTGATTGCTTTAAACAATTGTGCTGTCAAATTCAAGTTGAAAAGAACTTGCAAATAGGGAGGATTGTCAGAATAAGATTTGATCATGGGACAGAATTTGAAAATCAGATGTTTTCCAAGTTTTGTGAAGAACAAGGAATTAAACATGAATTTTCTGCTCCTAAGACCCCACAACAAAATGGAGTTGTGGAAAGGAAGAATAGAGTTTTGCAAGAAATGGCTAGAACCATGATGATAGCCAAGAAAGTGTCAACAAAATTCTGGGCTGAAGCAATAAATACTGCCTGTTATATAAGTAACAGAGTATATGTAAGATCTGGGTGGAAACAAACTCCTTATGAAATTTGGAAAGGAAAATAGCCAAACTTGAAATATTTTAGAGTTTTTGGAAGTAAATGTTATATCCTAAGGGATAGAGAAAATCTAGGAAAATTTGATTCTAGAAGTGATGAAGGAATTTTTCTAGGATATTCCTCTTCAAGTAGAGCATACAGAGTTTTTAACTTGCAAAAATCTGTTGTAATGGAGTCTATTAATGTGTTAATAGATGATGAAGGAATTGACTGTGAATTTTTGCAAGTTGTAGATGAAGAGGATGAAATCAGAGATGCTTCCTCAAGCAATGAAGTTGTTCCTCTGACAAAAACTCTCAAAGACCACCCAACTGAGCAAATTGTTCGAAATATTTCAGATAGAGTAAGAACAAGACATCAATTATATAATGAGGTAAGATTTTCTTCTTATTTATCTCAATTTGAGCCAAAATCTTATAAAGATGCCTTGTTGGATGACTCTTGATTAAATGCTATGCATGAAGAACTAAACCAATTTACTAGAAATAATGTATGGGAATTGGTTGAAAGACCCTCTAATCTGAATGTGATAGGAACCAAATGGATTTTTAAGAACAAATCTGATGAGAATGGGGTTGTAACCAGAAATAAAGCTAGGCTTGTTGCTCAGGGATACACCAAAGTAGAAGGAATAGATTTTGATGAAACCTTTGCTCCTGTAGCTAGGTTAGAGTCAATCAGATTGCTTTTGTCTATTGCATGCTACTTGAAGTTTAAACTGTTTCAAATGAATGTTAAGAGTGCATTCTTAAATGGATATCTGAATGAAGAGGTTTATGTAGAGCAACCTAAAGGATTTGAGGACTCAAATTATCCTAAACATGTTTATAAGCTGAACAAGGCCTTGTATGGACTCAAACAAGCTCCTAGAGCTTGGTATGAGAGACTCACCTCTTTCTTACTTGAATCTGGATTTATGAGAGGAAATGTGGATAAAACTTTTTTTATTCAAAGAGAGTCCAAGCATATTTTGATTGCTCAAATCTATGTTGATGATATAGTGTTTGGATCTACTTCTGAAACTCATGCTCTTTCCTTTGGAGACTTAATGAAGAGTGAATTTGAGATGAGTATGATGGGTGAACTGAATTTTTTCTTAGGACTTCAGATTTATCAATCTCAACAAGGGATTTTTTTCTCTCAAGCAAAATATGCAAGAAATCTAGTCAAGAGATTCAGTTTAATTCATGCAAAACATGCTAGGACTCCTATGAGTACTAGCTTAAAGCTTGGAAAAGATGAATCTGGGAAGGATATAGATCCTACCTTGTACAGAGGGATGATTGGAAGTCTTCTGTACTTAACAGCAAGTAGACCTGATATAAGTTTTAGTGTTGGAGTTTGTGCAAGATATTAGGCTAATCCTAAAGAATCTCATCTAAATGCTGTGAAAAGGATTATAAAGTATGTAAATGGAATTGTTGATCTGGGAATTTGGTTCTCCAAAGAAACAAACCCATATCTTACTGGATATACTGATGCTGATTGGGCTGGATGTATGGATGATAGAAAAAGCACCTCTGGTGGTTGCTTTTATATGGGTAATAACCTCATTGCTTGGTTAAGCAAAAAGCAAAACTCAGTTTCACTGAGTACAGCTGAAGCAAAGTACATTGCTGCAGGTAGCAGTTGTACTCAACTAATTTGGATGAAACAAATGCTATCTGATTATGGTTTAGATCAGGATCAAATGATTCTCTTCTGTGACAATCAAAGTGCCATTATTTCCAAAAATCCTGTTCAACACTCAAGGACTAAACATATAGACATCAGGCATCACTTTATAAGAGAGTTAATTGAAGACAAAACTGTTATGATTGAATATATATCTACTGAAAAACAGTTGGCTGATATTTTCACTAAACCTTTAGATCAGAACAGATTTGAAACTCTTAGGAAATCCCTAGGAGTATGCTCTCAAAACTGAAAATCAGGTTCTGTTTTGAGTTAATTTAGATGTAAAATGATTTACATGTCTGTTCAAAATGAACTTATGTGTTCTTAATACTAAAATCTTAATTCAGGAAGCTTGAGTCTATGCATATTGACAGAAATGTCTTGTAATCAACTATCAATTTTTTCTTAAACACCTTTGTGTATTGAAGTTTATTGTGTGTTGAAGCTTGGGATCTATAGGCTATCACCTTTATGAAAAGAAAAGTTTTGGAAATGGCTGCCATAGAGATTAGAGTGAAAGCCACTGTAATTCTCAAAAAGAAAAAGAGAAAGAAGGTATATTCTTGGAATGAACTGTAAACTCAGGTTTTTTAAGGGTCAATGCCTTTTACAAAAAGAAAATAAAAAGAGATCAGAAAAGGCTACCTATCTCTGATGTGCGAAAGCCACCAAAATGAAGTTTGGGGTATGTCTATACTTTCCAAGTATGATTACACTAAAATAGCCTTCCATATGTATAAAGTGTAAAAGTCAAAAATGTATTTCACACACTACACAAGCATTGATTCTGTAATATGCATGTGTGCTCAATATCTTGAAGAAAATTTATAGTATGAGAAACCATGAAGGAAATTTTTGCCATAGATATGAAATGTATCACATCTGAATTAACCTTAATAGGTTCTTCAAGATCAGTTTTGTGATAATTACTTCTTGGATTGAATAAAAGTTGATTATCTGGATGATTTTTAGTTTAGTTAAAATCTTAGCTTTGTGTTTAGATGTATGAATTTTTCATGAAGAATAGTTCAAACTCTTTTTATAAATTTTTGTCTTGTGATTGTATTTTTTCTTGATTGTGCATGTGCACCTTCTACGTCACTAGAAGCGTGCTGGTAGCCCTCTCCCTTCTTTCGTGCTTTGGCACCTGCCTTGGTAAGCGTCGCTGGATGCACGCTAGCAGCGAGATCTTTTTGTCTATAAAAAGGGGAAATCTGTTTCACTTTTTACCTCTGTTTTTTTTTTGTCTTTGTCTGCGATTCACCTCGCTCCTCGCGTCGTGGTGATTCATTGCCTTCGTTCTTCCCTTCCTTCACCTCATCCACTGTTCAGGTAAAAAAATTTTTTTTACTGTCTTCGTCTTTCTTCTTCATTTTCTTCTTCCAGTTGCAGTGTTCTTCTCTCGTTCTTCTAAGTTAGGGTTTGATAGATTGTTCTGCTATTAGGGCTTTGTCGTGCTTTGCTTGTTTCTGTTTGTTTGTTCTCTCTCTTTTATTTTTTTTCTCCTGTATTTTCATCATGCCTCCCAAGAAAAAGTCTAGGACTGATTCTCCTTCCACATCTTCTCCACCAGTGAGAACCTCTCCGGTTGTCTCTTCTCCACCGGTGAGACCTCCATCCCCTTCACCTTCATTTGAACCATTCATTGGAAATGGTTTGTCTGATTATAATGATTTCTTCAAGCACAGGCCACTCCTCTTGGAAAGGGCCATTAAGCTTGACTCCTTCTCTGATACTCCGCTCTTCTCCTTGTTTTCGGACAATGGATGGAAGAAATTTGCTCTGATAAGTGGTTTTGCTTATCAAGACCTGGTTCGAGAGTTCTATTCGAACCTCCACCATCTTCATCTTGCAAATCAAGGCTTTGTCAAAGCCTATGTCCGGGGCATCTCTTTCGACTTCTCGAAAGATCTTATCTCCTCTCTTCCAGACCTGCCCATTGTTGAATTTCCGTCTTTTGACTTTCTAGCCTCTCACTCTGATCCTCCCATGGAGTCAATAATTTCTTCTCTTATTGTTCAGGGTGCTCCCACCTTTATAAAAAATAAGCCAAACTATCTTCCTCATGGCTATCTTCAAGATCTTCTCAGGATCTTGAATCTGTTCATTTGTGCTTCTCTTGTGCCCTCAGATCATCATTCTGAGATTTCTCACTCTCGAGCAAGACTCCTTCATGCTCTATGGAACAGAGACAGTGTCTGTCTCCCTTCCATCATCTTCAATCAGATCATTCAGTCTCGGAATTTGAAATCCAAGACTTCTGCTCTTCCCTTTGGGATTTTCATCACTTACTTGTGCATTCACCAAGGGATCCTACCTGATCCGGTTGAATTGATCCTTCACCCCAAACCTCCCATTGATGCCTCCACCCTTACCAGAAGCAAAAGATTTAATCCTTTTCGGTTGGCTTCTTCGGAGCCTTCTTCTTCTCAATCCTCCTTGTCCAATTCTGATGCTATGGCAATCATGGACAAGTTGAATTCCATGCAAGCCTCCCAGGAGGCTTTCAATTCTGAAGTAAGGGTTCACATGCTCATGATGAGCATGTTCAAATCCGAGACCCAAGAGAAGCTGGATAAGCTCGCAAAGGATGTAGATTTTGCATGTGGCGAGGTGCAAATGGATGTTGCTGCGCAGCAACGCATGCAAAATGAAGCTGATCAATTTCTGAGTAGCATTCGCAAAACCCAGTTGGAAATGGATCACAAGTTGTGTTGGCTGCACTCCCGGTCCCAAGATGCGTACAGGCATTATTCAAGAACTTGGGAACCAAAACCTCCTCCCAGAAAGGGGGAGTGTCATTGATGATGCTGCTGCTAGTTGATGAACCTTTTCGTTTTGTTTGTTCTGTTGTTTTTGTGTTTTCTGGAAGATGGTTTAAGGGGGAGTGAATGTATATATCTTCTGAACAATGTATATTTTTTTTGAAATGAATGAAATTCTGAGTTCTCCCTTATCATTGTGATTTGAATGCTTAAATGGAAATCAATATCTAAATTTGATATTAAGCACTGTTTTAAGTTTGTTGTCCGGCATTTGCCAAGGGGAGATTGTAAGTGTGAAAACTTACACTCCTTATATGGCAAATGTTTGACAAATTATATCTTCTAATAATCCTCAAGATGTGCAGAATCAAAATGTAAGTTTTGTGAATTTAGTAAAGAGGAAGGTGATGCTGCCACACCGCTACCACTTCGCTGGTAGCTCAAGGAAATGTAAGGTTTTCTAAATAAAGAACATTTCATAAAGGCACTTGCGAGGAACAACGCCGTTACCACTCCGCTGGCAGCGCATAAGTGAAATAGCACTTTGAAAGTAAAGAACACGCACCTGCGTCGTAAGGCGACGCCGACATGCCGCTGGTAGCGCAGAGCAAGATTGAAGAATCTAAAAATCAGTTGTGCACTTGCCGCGTTCCCTCCCGCTAGCAGCGCGCTGGCAGCGCGCCCTTAACTGGGTCAATTTGGATTTGAGCGAGACTTGAGTTCGCTTCTAGCCGTCTACCCCGATCGCAAGGCGACGCCACCAGCGCTCGATGCGATCTGAGTTTTCTTCTTTAAATAGACGAGCTGTATTTTTTTTAAAAGTACTGTCAGCATCCCATTTTTGCATTATAAAATTGCCCAAGAAGCATATCTTAAACCGGCATATATGTGGGCACGTAAATCGAGGTTTTTATAGTGGACCCATCTTTTTGAAATAACAAGCCCATAATAAAGAGAATTCTGAGCTGATTCTGATGCACCAAACCGTGCTCAAATCGGATGTCAAACGGCTAAGTTATGAATAAAATAAATAAAGGGTAGTTTGGGGATTTTTACAAAACCGAAATTGGATGCCACATGGCAGCCACGTGTACGCCATGGTGGCTGCTATGTAACCAATGACAAATTAAAATTTTGTGGGGTTGTTTTAGTAAATAAGTAAGTTGCCTTATGCAAATAAATAACAAAGTTAATAAAAGTTTAAGATTAAAAAAAACAATAATAATAAAAATAAACATAGAGAAATGAGTTGGACGAATTGGTCCAACTCATATTCTCTTGAGATATTGAAACAAAGCTTAAAAAATATATAAGCCTAATAAAATTGTGGGACAAAATGGACTTTCACCAAACCTAATTGAATGAGGGTGTTTAAGAGAGGAAGAGGAAGGGTTAGTTGTTTAAGAGAGGAAGAGGAAGGGTTAGACTTTAAGAGAGGAAGAAGAAGGGTTAGTTGTTTAAGAAGAGGAAGAGGAAGGGTTAGTTGTTTAAGAGAGGAAGAGGAAGGGTTAGTTGTTTAAGAGAGGAAGAAGAAGGGTTTGTTGTTTAAGAAGAGGAAGAGGAAGGGTTAGTTGTTTAAGAAGAGGAAGAGGAAGAGTTAAGGGTTTAAGAGAGGAAGAGGAAAGGTTTGGGATTAAGAATTTGAAGGGGTGGGAATCCTCTATAAAAGGGCTTGAAGTTGAGAGCAAAAGGGGTGGAGAAAAAAAAGGAGAGAGTTCTTTAAAGCAAAGAAGGAAGAAAGAAAAAAGGTGAAAGAAGTTTGTGCAAGAAAAAGGGGGGAAACATTCGGAGTTGTGCTTACCAGTTTCCGGGAAATCGACTCCATACCAGGTTTTTATTTTATTTGTTGATTCTTTAATCAAGTATTTTTTTAGTATTGTTAAATTGTCAAAGTGAAAATAATACAAAGCATGTTATTGTTATGGCCGAATGTGTTATTTCATGTTAGTGTTGTTAAATAAAGCATGTCACGGTTATGACCAAAAAAAAAAAATTTCTGTTGAACGATTGTTTTTGGAAGTGGAATTTTGAGAATTTGATAAGCTATCATGCCTAATTTGCTATTCTGAAAAGTTCAAGGATTTATAAAAGAACTTATTGTATTTTATGTTTAGTCCTTCTTTAAAACCCTTTTTTAAGAACCCCTAGGTTTCATTTATTATTTCTTTATTTCTTTCATGTTATTTCTTTAATTCTTTTCTTAATTTTGTTAATTATTTTTAGATAATATGCTTAATTAACATATTTAACTATACTAACCAGATTTTTTTTTATTCTTTTCTTAATTCTTAGATAATAGGCTTAACTACCATATTTAATTTTAATCATAAGCTTAAACATTTGTAACTTTTATTAATTTCTTATAACACTTCTCATCTTATCCAAATCCTTAAAAAATGGAAAAATAAAGTGTAATCTTCAATGATTAAATATGATTGAATTTTTTTACACATGCTTTGTGCAAATAAATTATCATAAAAAAAAGAAGAAAACAATATAAAATGATTGGGATAATGGAGCATGTTAATTCCTCTTATCTCTTGTATATATGAGAAATATAAGATAAAAAATAAATAAAAAATAAAAAGAAAAAGAAAAAAAATATATATTTTGAAGTAACCAAGTACATTGCTCCATGATAAAATGTTTGATTTAGATTTCTTTATTTTGGATTTTTTATATATGTATTATACATGATGTAGTATAGCAACCTTCATTCCTCCAATATTTGTATACATGTGATCATAAAAAGAATAAATAAAAAATATATAAAAGATTTTAAAAAAAAGAAGAATTAAATAATAGTAAAACAACCCAAATATTATCCAACTAATTTAAGGAAACCCATTTCGGTGGGGCAACCCAGGGTGTTCAAGGACTTCCCTGGGTTGTAATCGGGTCACTTATCCGGAATCACTGGTTCAGACCAAAAGTCAACAAGGTGTCTACCTGCACCATTTCAGGTAGTGTCGACTCCATAAAAGACATGTAACACCCTTTTTCCACACGCCCGAGGTGCGCACAGCTTGGCGACTCTGCTGGGGACCGACCTCACCCTGTTTGATTAGTTGGATTATAATGGGTTTATTCTTTGCACATGTGCACACACTTGCACATGCACGCACACTCTTTTTGTACATATGCACACACTTGCACAAATGGGTCAAGGAAGATTTGCCGTCTTATTTAGTAAGTGTTGAATATACACAAGAACATATTCTGGGGAGTTCGGTCATAAAGGACGAGATAATTGCCTAAGGAAATTGGTTTTTAAGTGGGAACACTGTGACCCCTCCAATTACCTAGGAACTCTCCCGGAACATTGTTTTGTGTACCAATTCATCACTTTACTATATGAGACAGTGAAAATTACTTCCCATGCACACATGTGCACTCACACACACTGTGGTTTCTTTAGATGCTTTGATATAAATTGTGTGGGGTGACACGCGCGAGGGAGCCCGCGTGGATGATCCGATTGAATGATTACCAAAACCTAGATCTCTCTAGCAGCCACCCTTCTTTATTGTATAAACAAATTTTGGGATGGTATTAGCCTCACACGCCCTTGGCTTGCCAGGGAAAGCGAGGTAAAACATCCCCCCAGGTATTTGGATTCCTATAGCGCCACTGGTTTCTTGCCGTGGTATGCGAGGGTCTAATACTTGGCTCAGACCCTTGTAGGCATTTGTCTCGGGCTAGGTACCCTTTTCCCACCTAATGCTCTGATACACCCTATTATGTGAATGTGAATGTGAATGATGAATGAAGTCTAAAACCCAAGAGTCCATCAGGGGCAACAACCCTTGTCTTCTTTTGTATCAAATTGAGTAGACCCTAGATTCTGGGCTACCTCAGCCCTAAATTAGGGAGCTTACCTAAACTTTGATCAGGGGAACCACCCCAGATCCATGCATTGAGTCCTGAGAGCCGTGGGCCTCGACCCATTGAGTCCGTAGGAAGTATCTTGAGTCCGGATCAGTCTTTAAGCAAATGAAAGCAGGCCAGATCAGAACAGAGAAATTTGAACCCTAGATTTAGGCCTTTTTAACCTACCCTTTTTGAATCAAATGTATCCTTTCTTAGAGTTCTCAAAAACCCTAAGATTGCATTCTCTTTCAGTTTTTTGAACATCATGTAATTTTCGCCCTAGCTGGCAAGTTGTAAGTTTTACATCAACAAATGAAAGAGCAGATAAAAGAATAAGGCTGGTCAGGACTTGGGTGTACTTCCTTACACAAGTATGTCTAGAAGTTGTGCCTTGACAGGCACCAACCCTTAGGATCACACACTTTTTATTTCAGTTTAATGCTTTAATTCTAATTTTGAATGGACAGAACAAAAGCATAAAAAAAGCAGTAAATCAATTTGCAGATGCTTGTTGGAAAAACCCCAATTTTCGGTTATGCAAAATCGCGATATCTGGTCACATTAGACCTCTTCCTTCTAATCCTACTCTTTAAGTATTCTAATATTAATACCTATAGGAGTTTCTTAAAGCACTCATGGATTGAACTTAGATCACACTCGAATGCATCTTATTCACAAGATCACTCGGTTTTTGCCCTGGATCCAACGATCCAAATTGGTGGCGTTTGAAGATGGCCCCGTCAAGACCAACCCTTCAGATGAGCCCGGAGGCGGCTATTTTTAGCCCTTCCCCTGTGGAGATATAAGTCCAAAAATTGTGGTGCCTGGTGACCGATTCTTAAATCGGAGACCAACTGGGTGAACCCGGGTATTTGCTTTTTAGCTTATCCCCTGCGGAGACATAAGTCCAAAAATTGTGGTGCTTGGTGACCAATTCTTAAATCGGAGACCAACTGGGTGAACTCGGGTATTTGCTTTTTTATCCCCTGTGGAGACATAAGTCCAAAATTTGTGGCGCCTGGCGACCGATTCTTAAATCGGAGACCAGCTGGGTGAGCCCGGGTGTTGTTTTTTTAGTTCACCCCCTACGGAGACATAAGTCCAATCCCGTGATATTGAGTTCAATTCATTATAAGCAAGCTCCGGTTCATTAGGGCATGAGCCAAGAGGTTCTCTTTCCTTGTCGTAAGCGACTAAAATAGATCAAATTCTTTAGGTTCTCTTTCCTTGCTGACTTGACGCAGCTAAAACAGATCAATCCCTTGGGTTCTTTTTCCCAATTGTCCACAGACGACTAAAACAGACCATTAGACATTGGGTTCTCTCTCCCAGTTGCCTTTGTGCAACTAAAATAGATCACTACCTTGGGTTCTCTCTCCCAGTTGTCCATAGACGACTAGAACAGACCAATAGACATAGGGTTCTCTCTCCCAGTTGTCTTTGTACAGCTAAAACAGATCATTCCTTCAAGTTTTCTCTCCCAGTTGCCTTTGTGTAACTAAAAAGATACATTTTCAAAGATTCCCCCTAAGTTGCTTCCACACAGTTAAATCAAATCACAAATTTGATCTAGATTGACCATGGCAAAGAAAAAAAAAATTAAGAATATGCAAATAGATTCCAAAAGCAAAAACAAAAAAAAAAAAAAACAAACAAACAAACATAAAAAATATGTAAAAATGATTAATTGCCAAATAAATGCACTAACTTTTGTAAAATGATCAACAGGTATCCAAAATTGCTCCCAGAAGCCCATACAATCTTCGATCTCGCAAAAGATTGGATATGGATGCACAAGGAAATCAAACTCCGCCAGCTCAGTACCAAGCGGAATCTAGTGAAACCCAAGTGGTTAATGACCTAACCCAAAAGGTCGAAAACATGACTATGGTTATTCAGTCCCTCATGGCAGAGATCAGGGATCTGAAACAAGTTCAACCAATAGTTCCGATCACTCAACAGCACCAACCACCACTTCCACCACGAGCAGAATTGCCAGCAATACCGCTTCCACCACAACCAGCATAACCTCCACCTATGGCACCGCCACAGCAAGCTGTTCCATTCCCACCCCTGTGGTAGATCTTGTCCACCCGATACAGCAGCAAGAACAATTCGCGCCTGTCCAACTGGGGCAGGATGAAGAAGACTGGTATAGAACGCAAGAAGCTCAATTTGAGGCCCGTTTGGCGGCCATGAAGGAAGATCTTTTGAAGCAACTACAGCCAAACACGGTTCAGAATGAGGCTACTCTGGAAAACCTCTGTTTTTCTCAGATATACAACTCCCTGCCAAGTTCAAATGTCCTGAGTTGCACCAGTTTAATGGAACTGGTTGTCCGCTAAACCATTTAAGGTCGTATTCAGGCGACATGTGCCAATACGCAAAAAATGAGAAAATCATGGTACAGTTCTTTCAGCGGTCTTTAACTGGGGCTGCTTATTATTGGTTTTTGAGCTTAGACAAAGCCAAGATAAAGACTTGGAATGATCTCGCTGCAGTGTTCATTCAGCAATATCGTTTGAACAGCCAGATGGTTCAAACAAGGGCAGAGCTGCAAAGGTTAGCAAAGAAGAGTCATGAATCAGTTCGAGACTATGCTAAGAGATGGAAAGAGTTGGCAACACTGGTCCAACCACCACTTCTAGAACAAGAGATGGCATCTTTGTTTATAGCATCACTTGGTCAACCTTTCTTCACTCTATTACTGGGGCAAAGTTCTGCAAGTTTCAATGACTTGATTTTGACAGCTGACAGAATTGAAGATGCAGTAAGGTCAGGAAAGATAGATAGCAGTGGGCAAAATGCCACTCAGAGGAGACCAATGGCGAATCAAAGCAATAGAAGCCAGGGGCAGGAGCAACCATGGAGAACTGAAGGGCAGGCAGTGAACTATGTTCAACCTACTCAACCTTATCACATCTCCCAGAGGTCCTTGACAACAGCTCCACAGAATCAGGGACAAATGGCCGTACCATATCAGGGTCCACCAAGAAGGACAAGAGAAAAAATGGAGGCAAGGCTGAGAAGAGTATTCACTCCACTTCCCTACACACCAGCTGAGTTACTACCCACATTACTGAAAGGAGGGTATTTGCAAATCAAGCCGCTAAATCCTAGAACATTCATCGGCAAGAATTACAATCCTAATGAGAGATGTGGGTGCCACTCAAGGGCACGAGGACATGACACCAACAGATGTTGGGATCTGAGGCATGATATCCAAGACTTGATTGATCAGAAACGCCTCACCGTGGACCCTCCTACTCCAACCAACACACCAGCCACTGCTGTGACTCAAAACCCTCTTCCAGATCACAAGGGGGCATCTTCAAGCGGGACAAGTTGAAGAAATCAAGCAAGGTTGCAAGGCGCAACCAACTCCCGGACATGGTTCTCCTCCAAGTCCACCATTTCGAGGCTAAGTTAAAATTTTTTTTTTTGCACCGACTATCCCAAGCGGGATCAATCATTTTGTAAGTGTTTTTGCATACCTTTACTTTCACGCAAACTTTAAAAACTTTTGAAAAAATAAATAAATAAATAAGAAAAAAAAATTGGCAAGTGCTTGGTCGATGATGACATCGCTCTGAGACCACCACCCTTTCGGCATGACCATGATCATGGAAAGATGCCAAGTTGCTCAAAGGTGTCTTCAGCTGGGTGCAAGATATTGCTCCTGTGAGAACCTTTACTGAGCCAGTGGCCATCCTTTCCTGATCCAGACCTTGATTTTCCTTCCACACCTATTTTTACATTGGGCTAGAGCGATCCTTGAAAGCAAAGAGAGGAAAAGAAAAAGTGCCTAAACCAGCTAAGGATCAAGGCTGACTTTTGCATCATGTCTTTGAGAAAGGATGAGAGGCCATCCTTCTGCATCCTGAATCAATAATCGCTAGTCAAACACTTTGGGCTTGTTCGTGTTATTCAAATACCTGTATTGTGTCTAGCCACCCCACACTGGGGCAGAGCCAAAAAGAATAAGAACAAAAGGAAGCAAACTATTCCTGAACTAAATTTGCATTGAATACCTAAACCAAGTTGTCACAACTTCTGCAAAATGATGAAAGGCCATCCTTGCTTATCTATCAAGTCTTCAAAACAAAATCCCTAGTCAAATCAGTTGAGCCTAATTTTTTGTTTTTTTTTGTTTTTCTAACCCATTGAGTCATGAGCCCTAAACATAGTGCTTGGTATGAAAGAAGAGAAAGAAAAAAAAAACATGGATGTGCAAAAATGAAGCAAAAAGAAAACAGAAAGCACACTAGGGTATACGAATCAAGGCGGAGACCCAAAGCAAATGAAAGAAAAGGGCAAGGAAAAGGCGAAGGTCGCAAAAGACCCAATAAGAAAATGAAAGAAAATGAAAAGGCATTGACAAGGCCCAAGCAGTCAAGAAAAGGTTCAAAACATGACTCAACCCATTTGTAAAACTTTGAGCCATCTTCCCTTTCTTTCAAAAACCAAGACCTCAGACTTCGTTTCATCCTATGAGAAAGTCCTTTTTGATTGCAGAAAATGTGACATTTGGATCTATGTAGATCGGTGATGAAGGAATTCAAAAGAAGAATCAGCTTTAGCAAGACACAAACCGTTAACCTAAGAAACACAAGAACTTGAGATTTATATCCCATCATTTCTTAAACTTAAAACTCAGCCAATGTTTCGTCCTATTTTAAAGACCTCTTAGATCTAAAGGACATGATGCATGAAAGTCAGTTTAAACCCTTAAACTCGGGCAGGCACTAACCTCGGGGAGAAAAAGAAAGGGAAAGCCTTCAATTGCAAAATCTTGAAACCACTTAAGATTGGATCAAAGTGAGAAAAATTAGAATTGGGGCTGGGAAAGCATTCCTTGAGATGATCCTCATTTTAAGCCTTTGTAGAACTTCCGAGAGTCAATGACGGCACAAGTCAAGAAATTCATGAGAAAGCCTGTCAGGCACACTGTCTCAAAACACCTCAAGCTAATAAGGCAATTTACCATGGTCATTGGTCTTGCCTTTCCCTTTTAAGCACTTGCACAAGGTTTCTAAGAAAAAGTTTTTTTTGAAAAAAAAAAAAAAATTTGTTTTCATTTCATTCCTATGCATTCACACACAAAAATAACCAAGTAAGCCACAAGTGCTTACATTTTGAATTTCAGATACCTCACTATTATCTTGAGAAATTTGCAGGCCCATGTGAGGCGGGAAATCAAGTGGTTTTGATACTGGAGCTAAAAAAAAAAAAAGAGCAAACAGGCAAAGGGAAAGAGAAGCAAACAAGGGGAATTCGCCATAAAGAAGATGAGTACACTCAAAAGGACACACAAGCTTCTCATCCAAGACCCCACCAGAGAATGCCGAAAAGAAAGCAAGAGAGGTGACATCTTCCTCTACAAATGTCTAGTGGAATTTTCCTTGTCAAGAAGAAGTGATTACCCAACAGAAGAAGAATACCAATTGAAGAGAGAGACATTGTCAGACCATGAGAACCTCCGATAGGCGAAAGAACGGCGCCATTCTACATAGAGACACACTGGGTGAAATAGAATGACAGATGAGAAGGCTCTCATAAAATTCCCAGAAGAATTTTCCTTTAAAAGGGAGTCTTACAATTCCCAGTGGAGAATCATCAAGGACAATAAAGCTCAGGCAAGCTCAAGAACAAGTGGACAAGACGTGTTTTGAAGATTTAAAGGACAGAGAAGGCCCTCATGTAATTTTCATTTTTCCACTTTTGTATCATAGGATTTGAACCAGGATTCGGATTTCCTCGGTGAGCTTGGCAGCAATGACTCTTAGCCAAATAGAGTTAGGGAGTAGTGCACCTACATGGGGGATGAAGAATTTCAAACTTAAAAAGTGAATAAATCTAAAAATAAAAATAATAATAAAAATAAAAATAAAAAAAATGATAAAAAAAAAGTGAATAAATTTGAAAAGATAAAAGAAGAAGTCAAAAGTCAATGGAACAAACAAGAAGAAAAGAGCATTGTTGAAGCACTTTTGCATCAACGCTGAAACAAGTCGGTGAATCTAAGTCCAATCCATCATTTTCAACTTAAACTAAAAAAGGAGAACAGTTCCAAACGCCCAATGGCAAGGAAATTTCCCAGAACTTGGAAGTGAGCTAAAGCAACGCAGAGCTTGCACCGGCGCTTCCGTATCTTTGAAAACATTAAAGGACTTGACTCATCGGTTATATCGACAGAAATGCAAAATGCAAAAATAGGGTTCTTTTTATTCTTTGTCATTCATCACCTTGGTGACTCTGACAAAGAGGGGCAGCTGTCAGCACCCCATTTTTGCATTATAAAATTGCCCAAGAAGCATATCTTAAACCGGCATATATGTGGGCACGTAAATCGAGGTTTTTATAGTGGACCCATCTTTTTGAAATAACAAGCCCATAATAAAGAGAATTCTGAGCTGATTCTGTTGGGAGTGGAATTTTAAGAATTTAATAAGCTATCATGCCTAATTTGCTATTCTGAAAAGTTCAAGGATTTATAAAAGAACTTATTGTATTTTATGTTTAGTCCTTCTTTAAAACCCTTTTTTAAGAACCCCTAGGTTTCATTTATTATTTCTTTATTTCTTTCATGTTATTTCTTTAATTCTTTTCTTAATTTCTTAATTATTTTTAGATAATATGCTTAATTAACATATTTAACTATACTAACCGGATTTTTTTATTCTTTTATTAATTCTTAGATAATAGGCTTAACTACCATATTTAATTTTAATCATAAGCTTAAACATTTGTAACTTTTATTAATTTCTTATAACACTTCTCATCTTATCCAAATCCTTAAAAAATGGAAAAATAAAGTGTAATCTTCAATGATTAAATATGATTGAATTTTTTTACACATGCTTTGTGCAAATAAATTATCATAAAAAAGAAGAAGAAAACAATAAAAAATGATTGGGATAATGGAGCATGTTAATTCCTCTAATCTCTTGTATATATGAGAAATATAAGATAAAAAAATAAATAAAAAATAAAAAGAAAAAGAAAAAAAAATATATTTCGAAGTAACCAAGTACATTGCTCCATGATAAAATGTTTGATTTAGATTTCTTTATTTTGGATTTTTTATATATGTATTATACATGATGTAGTATAGCAACCTTCATTCCTCCAATATTTGTATACATGTGATCATAAAAAGAATAAATAAAAAATATATAAAAGATTTAAAAAAAAAAGAAGAATTAAATAATAGTAAAATAACCCAAATATTATCCAACTAATTTAAGGAAACCCATTTCGGTGGGGCAACCCAGGGTGTTCAAGGACTTCCCTGGGTTGTAATTAGGTCACTTATCTGGAATCACTGGTTCAGACCAAAAGTCAACAAGGTGTCTACCTTCACCATTTCAGGTAGTGGCGACTCCATAAAAGACATGTAACACCCTTTTTCCACACGCCCGAGGTGCGCACAAGTACTTTTCTTTTGATCAATTCGATTTGGATCTTGAGGTTTTCGAGATTCAATCAATTCATCTTTAGAGAGTCGGTGATTGAGTGAGGGGGAGATCTGAGAGAGATCTCCTGGAATTGAAGTTTGAGGATTCTTCTTCATTTCGGAACTTCACATGATCGTGTGATCTCTGTGCGCGCGTGGGAAACGCGGCACTGGGAAATTCGGAGTCGCCACCGCCTGATGGGATGCAGGCGGACACCTGGTTGCCTAATCTTGTCTATTAGAGGCTTTTGGTCTGCGGCTTGAGATTCTAAGTTTGGTTCTCGGGGTCGGTCTGGGGAAGTCCGTAGACACCCCAGTCCACCCCGTCGGTTGACAGGTCCCGTGGGTTCCCTGATTTGAGTCAGCTTACTATTTGGTCTTCACCTGATTCCTAATCCAGCATGCCATTCGGTTAAGTCTTGGCGGGACCACCTAAGTGGTGTGGGTCCCTTTAGTTGATTTTATCTTTGCTTGATCTTAAAGTTTTTTTTTGAGTCTGATTGGGTGGGCTCCGTTGGAAGGCCCACGGTGTCCTGGGTGGGCTTGGGTGAGCCTGTGTACCCTTGGTGGGCCTCTGTCTAGTCCTAAGAGGCCCTGTGGGCTTGGGTTAAGTGTGTTGGTTTTGTTTAGTTTGTTCAAGTTGGAGCCTTATGTGGTTTTCATGCAATAGTGGGCCGGCGTTGGTTTGCGGGCCCCTGGGGGGGGGCCCCATGATGGTTGCCAAGATGTTTTTAATTTATATTATTTAAATTCACCCAGGTGGGTTGGACATTGGGCTTGGGGCCCGTAGTCCAATTCTTAGGCTTGAAATCCCAAGTTAAATGAAGTTAGGGTTTTGAACCCTCACTTGGTTAGTTTTTTTGGGCTTTGACGGGCTCGATAGGCCCTAACCCCGGGTCTCGGCCAAACCACGATATTCAGATATCATTCCATAAAACCAATCCGGGTGGACCGCATTGGGTCTGGCCCATCCGGTTCAATAAGTCAAATTTGCTTAACTTGCTTATTTCTCATGCTTTTAGGTTTATTGGGCTGGGTGGGCCCCGTTGGAAGGCCCACTATGCATCCGAATTGGACCGGCGGTCCAGGTCCCATGTTGGGTTTCCGGGTCACAGATGTATCTAATTTGTTGATGTAGAGATACTCTTGGTGATTATAGAAGTCGTGGTCCAAACGACGCGACAATCGGAGTCAAATTGTAGAAGATATGATCAGCGTTCGCTGGCCGTTCGCCTGCCGTTCGAACGTTGGTGTTCTGCAGAGAAACCCGACAGCAGCGTTCGCTGAACGTTCGACTGTCGGTCGAACGTTGGGGTTCTGCAGAGACCCGAGAGCAGCGTTCGCTGAACGTTCGACTGTCGGTCGAATGGTGGTGAAAAAATAGTGAAATTGTGAGCAGAGTTCGCTGGCCGTTCGATGAACGTTCGAACAAGAGAAGAGAAAACAGCTTTTTGACCTGAACGTTCGACCCGCGTTCGAACGTTCAAGTAGTAAAACCTGCTATGAAATTCCGAACTTTGCGGATTTGTTTCCTTTTCCTTGGGGATCTTCTTCTAGTTTTTAGGAGGACTTTAAGGGGGTCAAGGAGCATGCCTACATGTGCAAGAACAGCAGGTAAAAGGGGTGAGGGATCATGCTTAGGTGCCCACAGAAGCAATAGAGAACATGAGATTAAGGAAACATGTCGACACTTGAGAACAACAAGACAATTTCAAGGGTACGACCAGCAGCAAAAGTAAGATGAGAAAAACATCTGGAAAACTTATGAGAAAGAGTGAGAGAAGAACAAACATCAAGAAGGGCATCTGGGGGTTACATGGGGGTACGCCAGATGACGAAGGGAGGAACATGCTCCTCTTGAAAAAGCTTAAAATAAACTCAAGAACAGCAACTAAGAGGCACTAAAATGTGTAAAGAAAATGGACTCCCATGCTCCCTAAACATACCTACGTGGACCTCTTACCTTTGGTGATTTTCATGTGAGGAAGTGAGAAACATGCACATGCCATAGATGCCTTAGAATAGGCTTACAGCAGGGGAAGAAAACCACACATAGTAACATGCTTACAAAGACCCCATTTTCATATATATAAAGTAAAACAAGGTGAGGATCAATACCTGGGGGTCCCTTGGTTCCTGTGTGAGGTGGAGGTTCTCCTTTGAAGCAACACACCAGCTGGAATCACCTCTTCTTGACAGCAGCAGCAGCAAGGCTTTCTCCTTATGTTGGGGTAGAAAGGAAGAGGAAGGAGGAAGAAGAAGGGGTGGAATAGCCTTGGGATGAAGTGGGAAGGTGGTGGAGGCAAGGGGGCTCAAGAGAAGGTGGTTCGGATGGTGAAGGAAAGGGGAGAAAAAGGGTGAAGGCCAGCAACCATTGGAAAGGGGGCTGCTGCCCCCTTTTATAAGCAAAATTAATGTATCCGGCCTTCAAGGCCGGATACACTATATCCACTGTGTATCCGGCCTTGGAGGCCGGATACACTAGGCCTTATTTGTATCCGGCCTTGAAGTCCGGATACAAACATAATTATTGCCAAAATTTATTTCCGCCGCGAATTTGTCGGGGAATCGGCGCGAATCTCGCCGAGCAAATCTTTGTATCCGGCCTTGGAGTCTGGATATGACGAGGGGCAAGTGTATCCGGCATTAAATGCCGGATACAAATCGAAAAATTATGGATTTGCCCCTCGACTTGACTGATTCGACCGATTTGACACTTTTAGATATCTACAAATCGCCCGTATGAATTTTTGATTTTTAAGATTTAGTCCCTGAGATATTTTGCTGCGTTTGTTGCCACGTGTGCAGTTCTTGCACCACGTGTGCAGTTTCCGGTTTTGCTGCTCGGAAGCTTCGACAGATCATATCTCCTTCATCCGAACTCCGATTTGAGCAAACTCAATTGCGTTAAACTCATATCGGAGCCTTATATTTAATGACATAGGGCTAAACACTTGGCACGTGGTTCGAGAAAAAGTCAACTTTTGGCCTTTCCTTAAGTTTGACCGCCCGCAAAACCTTCATCCGGACTCCGATTCCTGAAAACCCAGTTGCATTGGAATCGTGTCGAGATTCTTTATCCAATGGTATAGAGCAAGGTACTTGGCACGGAATTCGAGGAAAAGTCAACTCTCGGCTCTTCCTTAAGTTTGACCGCCCGCAGAACCTTCATCCGGACTCCGATTCCTGCAAACCCAGTTGCGTTGGACTCGTGTCGGGATTCTCTATTCATTGAGATAAAGCAAGGTGGCCAAATTTTATCTGATTAAACGGTCAACTTTTCACCCCTCCGGGTTTGACTTTTTAGCCAGGCTTTGCATTTCTGGCTTTTCTGGAGTGCAAAAATGAGGTGCTTACAATCTCATGGATTGGTGATCGAGCTTGTTGGATGCATAGGTGGATTCCTATTGCATTGGATCATCTCAGTTGACTCTGAGGTGATTGTCACGATCTGGATTGATCGTGAATTGCAGCTTGTGGATTCAAGTTGTGTTACAGTTCGTGGATTCGAGCTGTGGATCTGGATTGATCGTGAATTGCAGCTTGTGTATTCAAGTTGTGTTACAGTTCGTGGATTCGAGCTGTGGATCTGGATAGATCGTGAATTGCAGCTTGTGGATTCAAGTTGTGTTACAGTTCGTGGATTCGAGCTGTGAATTGCTGTTGAGTGAGTTCAATTGTAAAGGTTAAGTGTGTTTTCCTTTGTAATTGTTTTTCATTTAATAGTGGAGATTCTAAGGGTTAGTCGCCTCATATAGACTCGAGGTTTTTCCTGGATCTGGATTCAGGTTTCCTCATATAAATTCTGTGTGTATGTTTCCGCATTGTTAAGATCATAATTGTTGTAGATCGAGGACCTGTAGAGTAGTATCCTACTCTTTCAGAGATTTTACTGATAGAGATGGATTATTGAGATTTCAGGGTCGGATTTGTGTACCGGCAGATGATGAAATTAAGGTAGTTGTGAGACATGGGAAAAACTCAAATCCAATGACTTCCTCAATCATCACACGGGATTAAATAAAACAAAGAGTAGCCACTATTCAATTTAGGTGTGAATGGACACCAAAATATCAAATAAGCACAAAAGGCAATTTTAGGGTAAAAATAACCCTCCTAAAAAAACAACCAGAGATGGGTAAGGGGATTAGGTTATGAACAGGGAAAGGTGTTAGGCACTCCTATTCATCCACACAAGGTGGTTGCCAGGCATTGTTCATGTTTTTCAAAGAAAAAAGGCTTGCTATAAAATTCATGAAAAATCACATAAAAAGACAAAATTGTATGGTTTTTTCATATGAATAGTTTGATTGACCCAGAACTCTCAAATATGATCATACCATTCCTAGGGTTTCATGATCAAAACAAAATTGAGATAAAATCAAATAAAATCAATTTAAAGTGAAAAATCCAAAAATCTGACTTCAAGTTAAATTCTAGAAATCTGGAAAAATATGATTTTTATAAAATATTTCAAAATTGAACTTGAACATTCCAGGAGATAGATAAAGCCCAAATTTCACATTAAATCAAAAAATAAAAACCAAAAATTCCCACGTTGATGAAGAACATCAAAAGGGGAGAACTTAGACCGTAGGGTCTTCTCTCAAAAGTGAAAAAACGATTTAAAAATCACATCATGAAACCCTAGAAGTTATTTTTAGGCTTCTGGATTCAGATCTATCATATTGATCATGATAAATCCAGGATCTTAGCCTAAAATCACAAAAATCCCGAAAACAGTGCTGTAGGTGCAAAAGTGGGGATCTCATGCTATAAACATCATGGATTCATGTATTCATTTAGATTCATCATAAAAACCATTAAAACATGATCAGGATATCCAAAGTAGCCATATCTTATAGATTAGAGCACATGGGGGTCTACCCTACGGATCCACCTGTTCTCTTTTCCCCTAGCTCTCTCTTCACGTTTTACGGCTAGAGAGACTCTTGAGGTACTTGGAGATAGGTTTGGGTACACAAACACAATCAAAGGTTTATTCTATAAAAAAGAGAAAAACAGATATGGGGTCCTATTCTAGGGATCCACCTGCTCTCTTTTCCCCTAGTTCTCTCTTCACGTTTTACGGCTAGAGAGACTCTTGAGGTACTTAGAGACAAGTTTAGGAATACAAGTACAAAAGATGGCCTTATTCTATAAAAAAGGAGAAAATCCTATTACTTCTAGAATTGAAGACAGAAAATAAAAGGGAAAAGGGACTTACCTGGATTGAGCAGGCAGAACAACAGGGATTCCTCTATTCTCTTGGAGCTCCTTGGACTTCAAATTTTCGTGGCCTTTTGCTTGAGGAAATGCCCTCTTTTTATAGGCAAACTCAGGGGTATGGTTGGTCCAAGGTTTGGCAAGATAGAGTTTCAGTTTGAGTTAAACACAAGATAATGCCTATCCTTTATCCACAAAGATATTTCGCACGAATAAAATATATAATTTGCTCATTTAAAGGGATATTGGACTAAAGATAAGGCTCAGAAATCGAGAGAAGAATAAAACTCGGATGAGTCTAATGTGCCCGTAAATGATTTACGGTCCAATGGTGTTCGTATATGTATTACGGGCGCTGCGTACCCGTATATAAAATTCGGGCGCGCTTAGCCAGTAGATACAATACGGTCCAAGCTCCAATTATTGATTTTCATGCCTTTTTGGCCTGTTTTAACTTTCAATTAATGTTTTCATTATTTTCTCATTTTGTAGTGCAATTTGGGGTGTCTACAGTAGTGATTATGGAAGACGCTCACAGATCAAAGTATGCAGTGCATCCTGGCAGCACAAAGATGTATAGAAATTTGAAGGCAGTGTATTGGTGGTCAGGAATGAAGAAGGATATAGCTGAATATGTTGCTAAGTGTCTAGTATGCCAGCAGGTTAAGGCAGAGCACATGAGACCTGCAGGTTGCTACAACCACTTCCTATTCCAGAGTGGAAATGGGAGTACATCACCATGGATTTTGTGAGTGGATTGCCCCTTTCTCCAAGAGGGCATGATGCTATATGGGTGATACTAGACCGTTTGACTAAGTTAGCTCACTTTTTGCCTATCAGAATGAATCAACCACTTAATGCATTGGTAGAGTTGTATGTGAAGGAGATCGTGAGATTGCATGGAGTGTCAGTATCTATTGTCTCCGATCGTGATCCTCATTTCATGTCTCAGTTCTAGAAATCTGTCTAGAAGGCCATGGGTACAGAGTTGAAATTTAGCACTAGTTACTGTTGTAAGCACCTCATTTTTGCGCTCCCAGAGGAGTCGGAAATGTAAACCCCGGCTAAAAAGTCAAACCCTGAGGGGTCAAAAATTGACTTTTTGATCAAGTAAAATTTGGCCACCTTGATTTATTTCAATGGATAGAGAATCTCGACACGAGTCCAACGCAACTGAGTTTGCTGGAATCGGAGTCCGGATGAAGGTTCTGCAGGTCGGTCAAACTTAAAGGGGAGCCGAAAGTTGACTTTTGCTGAACCCCATTCCAGGTGCTTAACCCTATGTCATTGAATAAAGGGATCCAATATGGTTCTAACGCAACTGAGTTTGCTAGAATCGGAGTCCGGATGAAAGAGATATGAGCTGTTGAAGTTTTCGGGCAGCAATGTTGGAAACTGCACACGTGGCAAGAAACGTAGGAAAATATCTCAGGGAGCAATCCGTAAATATCCAAAATCTGCCAAATATCTCAGGGATTAAACCAAAATCGCGCAGGGGGCTATCTGGGAATATCTTAATGTCAAATCAGGTCAAATCGGTGAAATCCAGGGAGCAATCTGTAAATATCAAAAATATTGGCAGAATGACCGAAAATAAATTTCGGTTATACACAAACTGTGTATAACCGAAATATATTTCTGGTTCATAAAGTGAAATCGAATATCGCCCGACAGATTGTCTGAATCTGTACCTGACAGGAATTAACTGCCAATCGAGTGCGAAAGTAACCGAAATGTTATTTCGGTTACAAGCAAAATCTGTATAACCGAAATTAATTTTCGGTTATAGCGGAAACTCTGTGTAACCGAAAATTAATTTCGGTTACTCTTTTTCTGGCTATAAAAAGGGACTCCAGCCATTTGGTGGAGGGTTGGTTGCTTGCCAAATTTTGGCTCCTCCCCACCCTGCTCGTCCCTCTCTTCTCTAGCCCTTCCACCTTTCCAAAGCCCCTAAAAACCTAGCCCAACCCCTCCCAAGCCCCTTACCCACCATTCTTCCTCATTGCTACCCCTTGGAGGAGATCTTGGAGGACTTTTTGGAGTTGAGAGGAAGCTCAAGCTACTGTGGAGCCTTCATGTGGGTTCAAACACCATCCAAGGAGAGTTTCAACTGCCAGGTATGGCTCCCCACTAGGTTTTATTCATCATATGTAAATTTAAGCTCATTTGGAGCAAGTTGATATTCAACCATGCTAGGATATGATTTGTGGCTCACCATGTATGTTCCCTCATCCCCCCACCATCTTCTTCATGGCTTTATGGTTCAATACCCTTCTATGGTAAGAGAAGGTGGTACCGGTAGTTCCAAGAGGGTCTAGGGAGCATTTTGGTTGGTTCAAAGTGGTTATACCACCCTCATTCGGCCACGGTTTTAAGGTCATTATGGGTGTTGGTTCCGTGTCAACATGAGGAGCATGTTCCTCTCATTCGAATCTCAATGTAATCCCAGCATAAGCCCCCCTCCCTCTTCCTTTCTTTACATGTTATTTTGTTAGGATTGGAAGGTAATATTGGCATGATGAAATACCTGGAATGTATGCCTAGTCGTTATTGCGTGCATGTGTAAGATTCCCTTGTTAGTCACTAGGAGTTGAAGCATGTATGCCATGATTTTAGTTTTGTAGGATTGCATGCTTTTCCACTGTTTTCATGAATGCATTTCTTTTGAGGTTTTTATCATGTTTTTTAGTCACTGTTTTGGGAACCATGAAATGCATGGGAAGCATGCCTAGGTTAGTTTAAACCTTGTTTGTTTTTTTATTTCATTCATTTTCATGTAAGCATGCAATGTTGTCTTGGAGCAAAAGAAACCAAACCAGGGATACCTAGATCCCTGGTTCGTCTTCATGTTGATTGGAAGGAGGGAGGGAACTCCCACTCATTCCTTACTATTTTGACCCTTGAAAGTCCCCAAAAGTGAGCCTAATAGCTCCATTAGAACCACTGTGGGCCCACACAAACACCATACATGCTCACAAACCCTAGGAACCAGTCCCCTGTGGAAAAAGTAAAAAAAGGCATTTCTACTACTTGCCCGAGATCTCAGGTCGGTTAAGGGCTACTGGTGGCTTAACCGAAATTCAATTTCGGTTAAACCACAACTGTGGTTCAATCAAAGTCTAATTTTGGTTATGCTAGTATTCATGCTCAACCGAAATAAAATTTCAGTTACTTTAAGTGTTTTCCAAAAAATCAATTTCCTTGCATGTTGTCATTTGCCATGCCATGTGAACTGAACTGGTTGAACCAGCAGGGTTTCCGGGCCAACCGGAAACCCAAAATGGTACACGGGCCTTCAAGCCCAACTTGATTCCTTTGTGGGCCTTCCAACGGGGCCCACCCAGTCCAAGATCACCTTTGAACATTAAAACAAGATAATTAAAATGAACTAATTGGGCTAAACTCTTTGAGGCCCACCAAAGCCCAGTAAAAATGAAGCATGATGGCTAGTGTAAGCATGGTTTGGCCGTGACCTCGGGCGCGGGCCTATTGGGCCCACTAAGCCCATAAACCTAACTCGGCAGGGTACAATACCCTGATCCATTGAACCGCGGACCGTCGGGTCCAAGTCTAGACCAATGGGCCTCAAGCCCAAGGTCTAGCCCACTTCTGAGAACTTGAAGAGGATAAATTCAAATAAATCATTTTGGCAACCATGCGTGGCCCACCAAGGGGCCCGCAAACCAATGCAAACCCACTTCTTGCATAAAAATCCCTTAAACCCCAACTTAAACAAGCAACTAAAATCAAATCATTTAACCTGAGCCCAAAGGGCCTCCCAGGCTTAGATGGGGGCCCACCAGGGGCATGCGGGCTTAACCAAAGCCCACCAAGGGCACCGCGGGCCTTCCAACGGGGCCCACCCAATTACTCAGAACACTTAATTAAAGAAAGATAAAAGCTAGTAAAGGGACCCACACCACTCAGGTGGTCCCACCAGACCTAATCAAAATTGCCTGCTGAATTAGGAATCGGGTGAGAAATCAGAGTTGACTCAAACCAGGGAACCCACGGGACCCGTCATCCGACGGGGTGGTCTGGGGTGTCTACGGACTTCCCCAGACCGCAACCGAGACCCTACTTAGAATCTTAAAGCCGCAGACCAAAGCCCAAAATAGACAAGACTAGGCACCCAGGTGTCTGCCTGCACCCCATCAGGCGGTGGTGACTCCGAATTTTCCCGTGCGGTGTTTCCGACGGGCGCACAACTGTAAGCACCCAAATTTTGATCAAACCAAAAAATTTGCTAAAAGATAGCAAAACAAAACAGCTCAAAGCCCTAAGGAACAAGAATTGGCTTTTTGATCAAATTCAACTTGTAAGCACCTCATTTTCGCGCCCCCGGAAGTGTCGGAAATGCAAACCTTAGCTGGAAAGTCAAACCCTAAAGGGGTGAAAGTTGACTTTTGATCAAGTGATTATTGACCGCCTTGCTTTATCTCAGTGGATAGAGAATCCCGATACGGTTCCAACGCAACTGAGTTTGCTGGAATCGGAGCCCAGATGAAGGATTTACAGGCCAGTCAAACTTGAGGGGAGCATAAATTGACTTTCTGCTAAACCCCAGAACAGCTGCCCAAACATTTCCTAGTGGACAGGTCATTCTGACACGATTCCAACGCAACTGAGTTTGCTTAAATCAGAGTCCCGGTTAATAAGTTATGAGCAAAACAAGAAACCCTAAAAACTGCCCACATGGCAAAAACAGCAGAAAAAGGTGTCTGGGGTAAATTCATAAAATATTAGGACTTTCAAAAATATCTGAGGGCATATTTGTAATTGCTTGAGGATGAGTCTGTAAATATCCAAAATGCTAAAAATATCTCAGGGATTAATCTGTAAATATCAAAAGTTCTAAAATATCTCAGGGATGAATCTGTAATTATCTGGGGATGAATCTGTGAATATCAAATTGATGAGATAATAGCTCAGGGGCCAATCTGCAAATATCAAGATTTGCTCTCTCTCTCTCTCTCTCATGATTAGTGTTCCCCATGTGCATGCATGTGCATCCCATCATGCACACACCTCTCTCTCTCTCTCTCTCTCTCTCTCTCTCTCTCTCTCTCCCCCCCATGAGCACCCATGCATGCATCATTCATGCATCTCTATCTCTCTCTCTCTCCCTCCCCCATGCATACATGCATCTTCCATGCATTGCCCATTATAAAACCCTCCATAGCTCCATACATATGGGGGAGGTGCTCATTTTTTGCTCTTTTCATTCTTCTTCTCTAACCTCTCTCCCACAAGCCCCTCTCCATCTCCCAAGCTCACACCACCTCCTTCAACCTTTCCTTTCTAAGACACACCTTCAAACCCTTCCCCATCTCTTCTCCTTCCACTTACAACCAAGGAGGAAGCAAGGAAGTGTCGATTGGAGCCCAAGAAGAGTGCTCTAAGGTTCTGTCCCAACTTCTCCAGGGATCATCATACCTCCAAGAAGAAAAGTGACCCCAAGGTAAGCATTCCTACTGGGTTTTACTTAACATATATGAAAGTGGGTGCGATTTAAGCATGTTTGGTTACTTGTATTCTTCATGTGCCATTTTTCTTCGCTTTAGTGTTTATTTGCCATCTTGTCCTTCTTTCCCTCACAAGAGAGATCCTTCACAGTAAGAAGGTAACTAGGCTCCAAACAAAGGAGGATGAGAGACCCTTTTTGGTGACATTTAAGGTCTAACTCCGTTATAGGCTTCCCCTTGGTTTCTGTTTCATTTATCTTCTTTATTTGATGGTGAGAAGAGCATGTTCTTCTCCTCCAAACTCCTGGTCTCATGTACCCCATTAAACCCCCCTTTATCCCTTCTTTTTACTTGCCATCTAATCTCTTTTAAGCATGACTTGTCACTGTTTTCAAGCATGAGATGAAGGCATGGATTAGCATGTATAGGCATCATGGTGCACACACTTCTACATGGTTCGTTTATCGTTTAGTTTATCTCTTCACATATGTTGCACACACAACATCAGGCACATGCCTTGTATGATTGATGAGCATGCCTAGGCCTCCATCCTTAGCTTCATTTCACTAACATGCATACATGCATGAGCAAACCGCACACATTTTTAGTTATTGTGCATAGCTTATCTTATCTTTCACCTATCATTGGATTACTTTTTGAATGAGTGCATAGTGCGGCCGTATGGGACTTGTACATGGGCCAATCGGGCCACCCCCTTTCCTCTTCTCATGGAGAAAGGAGGGATGTCGTGAGCATCGCAACAGGGACACCAAGGGTCCCTGTTTTGCTTCTTGAGTTTCATCTTAAGGAGGGGGACAAGGCCCCAAGCCTAAGTCCCCCTCCCCCTTGATTCCATAAACCTAAAAAGACCAAGAAGTGGGGGATTCCCCCTTCACAGAATAACTGTGGGCCCACACTATAACGCCCCGAACCCGGGTCAGTGCAAACCGGCACTCAACCCGAACTTGGTTCGCTACTGTAACAATCCAAGTCCGGTTCAACAACCAAACTCGAGGTGTTACTACGAAGCTGGGGCCATATACAAACTAAGATTCCCAACAATTTTAAAAACTAATTAATTATATCAGAGTTCTGGTGGCCAATAAAAACAATTCTTTAATCAATATATTCAATTCATTTAACAATCACATTTATCTAATCAACATGTGAACATTTATACCGATTACAATTCTACCCATCAAATAACCCCATCTTTGCGATTTCTCCAAGCAACTTGAAAAATAGGGGAAAACGGAGTGAGATTTACATCTCAGCAAGTAGCAGGTGCATGCAATTAGAAACAGTCCAATGTAAGCAAATAGTCATGAGGTATTCGATTAATCAACGATAAGACGAGAAATCCTAGTTATCCATGGCAATTCCAAATAAAGCGATAAAACAGATGATCATGTACAAATACCAGTAATTAGATGTTATCGAGGTAAAACCGATGAAAGCGATAAAACACGTGCCATTGCAAGACTCACAAAGATGATAAGTATTTGAGATGACACTCAACTAAATGCTATACCACCGTACGGCTTAGGGGCAGTGCTACTAATGATACTCAAGCCCCATGCAGTGCAGCTTAGACAAGAGCCGTAGTCACCGACTTATTGCGCACGAACTCAATAGAGTTGGCATGTACCACCAGCATGCAGCACCAGAATCAATACATGGAGATGGTTGTTTATCCACATGTACAGGGAATCACCAGCGGCTCACCGGGGTGTCCCTCCAGACATAGGACCTTCCCAGAGCAAACCAACTTGCAAGGGAAGCGTGCTCGCATATAGGAGTAACTCAAACCAAACTAAATACCACTTAGCTAACCAGCCAAAACTATGGATCCATATACAGCTAAGCCCATTGACACAAACCACGATAAAACCACATACGGGAGGACACACTACTGTAGGATGCATACATACTTTTACCCTTAAAGGATTACACATCTCTACACAGAGGATTACCCATCTCTGCCGTAAAAGCTAGTATCAACTCAACCACAGAAGTCATATCACCCAACCGTAAAAGAAAAGCTAATGACATCATACCACATGCCAATCCATGCCCAAATTTTCACTTCCATAAGAAAACCATGATTCAATCCTTACAAATCCAATTAAAGCCTTTTTCAGAATAACATATGCAATTTCCCAAATATAAAATAAAACTCATGTATCATATGTCTGATAAAACTCAGAGTTTATGCAATTCCAGAAGCCAACATTCATATTGAAAGCTCAAATAAAGTAAATCAATTCTTACTTAGAGTTTTCCTTATTAATTCCTTTATTAGAATCCAATTTCCTATCTTAACACCTAAGATAGTTTCTATTTAGTTTTTCTGTATTTTTATTCTCCAGCATGTCCTACAAACCTAAAATAAAGTTTAGAAAGTGTTATTATCCTATAAATTCCAGTAGTATTATTTATATCAATATCCCATACCATTTTACCCTTTTATGGCCAAACCTTTCATTATAACCTTCAATTTATTGGTTAATTCTTCCAATTTAATTTTATAATTTTTATACCTTAATTAGGTCCTTATAAAGATGCTAATATGCTTAACTAATCAAAAAAAATTGTTGGATATTTATTCATATTATAGAATCACCAAAATCTACAAATTTTGCTTAGAGCGCTTACCTTTACAGGGCTAGGCGATCCTAGGCGCTCGTGCAAATTTTAACAGAAATTTCCAGATTTACAAAGTTTGGATTTTTAGGTTTTTGCTATATGTTTCCTTGATCTAAATTAATCTACAAACATTCTAAAACATACCTAAAGCCCTCTAGACTAATTCTCTTCAATTAAATACCATCCTATAATTAATTACATGATCAAACCAAGTTTTCTTCTTTATTTCAACAAATCCTTCAAGAATACCAATCACTAAAATATAAACAATTCGATTCCATGTAAATACTATTCCGACTAATCCATTCAATCTATATTAAATCACAGAAAACGAAATCATGCAGTTCCTCATGTTTTCCAAGGTTACTACTTGCCTTATACGCTAAAATCCTTCTTCCATTGAAGCTTTTAATTCTGGACCTTAATTTTGCTCCCAAACGCACCAAGCTAGAGTTCTTTGATTCACATCTCCACCGCTCACGTTGTAGTTCCATCAGTCATGAACAAAAACTCCAAATTTGAAGGTGATCCACTGTACAGATTTTTCCCAATCGTGATTTGATGGAGACTGGTTGGACATCTCCAGCAACCTTCTTCTTCCTTTCTCTCCCTCTTTTCTCTCATTATAAAACCCACGAAAATTCTCTCTTATCTCACCTTACTCTCCTATTTATACTTGGCTTTAGAAGTCCTAAAACAACCCTAATAGGCTCCTTTAATTGGGCTAACCCAACCAAGGTCTAATTAAAGTCTTACTCCTTCTAATTAATTCTTACTTTTCTCCACCTTCTATTTTTCAACTTAAACGTTACTAATCAAATTTCCTATTATCTAAACACTCTTTACAGCCTAATTTCATGCATAATAATTACTTAAACTCTAAATATCATCTAAAACCTTATTATGTTACTTTTTCTCCAAATTAAGACTTGAAATCTCCTAATTACCCTTTTTCCTCATTTAGGCTTTTATTACTTTCTTTTAATTTCTAACTTGTCTAAATAAATTATTTTCTTCTATTTTCTAACCCTAATTATCATTTAATGATCTATTTATTAATTATCCTTTTCTGAAAATTACCAAAATACCCTTTTTACCCTTTTAGGCTAATTTCCTTAAAATTCTTTTTTTATTTACAACTTACTACTTATTTGAATTAATTATCCTCTAGATCTTCACTTTTTATTTTAACTAGGACTTAAACTCATTTTTCCTTTTATTTATTATTTATTTATTTATTAAGTGAAAATTCAGGGTTTTACACACACAATCACTGAAGCCCACTGGGAAGCCCAAAAGGCAAGCCCATTCAAAAAATCCCAAAAAAGGACCACTTTTAGACTCATCCGACAACTCAGGTCGGATCAATAGATTTTTGTTTGTAGCCAACCTTGGTGGTCAGCTACATGTATTTTTGTGTGTAGCTGACACCCCAGGTCCGCTACATAGGCTTTTGTGTGTAGCCGACAACTAAGGTCGGCTACACTGTGAAAATGTCCATTTTTGTATTTTATTTGTTTTATGTTATTTTTATGATCTATTAATCAAACCGAATGAACCAGTAAGGTTTCCGGGTGACTCGGAAACCCAAAATGGAACTTGGACCACTCTGGTCCAATTGGATTCACTTGTGGCCCTTCCAACGAGACCCACCAAGCCCAACAAACTCACTTTGTTTTAAATAAACAAATTAATCAATCGAGTGGGCCACACCATCTGAGGCCCACCAAAGCCCAATTTGTAGCATGTTGGATAGCCTAGGTGTGGTTTGGCCGAGACCGTGGGCAAGGGTCTATCGGGGCCACCAAGCCCATTAACCAAATAAGGAGGGGATCCATTACCCCAACCCTAATGCCTTGGGCTTTCAAAGCCCAAACCTAGGTAACGGGCCCCAAGCCCATGCCTAGCCCACTTTGGCACAACTAAAACAAGATAAGTAAATCACTTGGCCACCATTGTGGGGCCCATCTAAGGGGCCCACAAACCCTTCAGGCTCACTTTTGCATGAAATTCAATTTAATTCCCAACTTGAACTTTAAATAAAATCAACTCACTAAACCAAAGCCCAAAGGGTCTCCCAGGCTTAGTTTGAGGCCCACCAAGGGGTATGTGGGCCATGCTTAGCCCACCATGGGATCCATGGGCCTTCCAACAAGGCCCACCCAATTAGACCCAGATCACTCAACCAAAACAAGATAAAACCAAATTAAATGGACCCACACCACTCAGGTGGTCCCACCAGACCCAATAAAATGTGCATGCTGGCTTAGGAACCGGGTGAGATAGACCAAAAAGTAAGTTGACTCAAACCAGGAAACCCATGGGACCCGTCATTCGACGGGGCGGACCGGGGTGTCTCTGGACTTCCCCAGACCGTAACCGAGACCCTACTTAGAATCTCAAGCCGCAGATCGCCTACTAGACAAACCTAGGCACCCAGGTGTCTGCCTGCACCCTATCAGGCAGTGACAACTTCAACCTTCCCTAATTACCCTTTAGGAGGCACGCCCACCCGTGCCACCATGCGCACAGTTACCATCCTCAGAACGACGGACAGTCAGAGAGGACCATTTAGACGCTTGAGGATATGTTGAGGTGTTATGTCCTTGATTGGGGAGGTAATTGGAGTAAGCACCTACCTTTGGTGGAGTTTGCCTACAATAATAGTTATCAGGCTATTCAGATGGCACCGTATGAGGCATTGTACGGTAGAACATGTAGATCACCACTCTGTTGGGAAGAAGTTGGTGAAAGGCAGTATTTGGGTCCTTAGTATGTGTAGGACAGTGTTGACTTGGTAAAACTGATTAAGCGCGATTGTTGGCAGCACAGAGTCGCTAGAAAAGTTATGCGGATACTAGGCGACGAGATCTAAAATTTGAGATTGGTGACAAGGTATTCATTAAGGTATCTCCTTTCCGTGGTATATGTTAGCATCTCATTTTTGCACCTCTCAAAAGTTCAGAAAATGAAAACCTTAACTGAAAAGTCAAACCCTGAGGGGGCCAAAAGTTGACTTTTTGATCTGGTGCAAATTGACTACCATACTTCTTCCCATTGAATAGGGAATTCTGACACGACTCCACCGCAACTGAGTTTGCTCAAATCGGAGTCCGGATGAAGAAGTTATGAGCTGGTCAAACTTAGGGAAAGCAGAAATTGTTTTTTTGCTCGAGCTGAGTCCATTTGCCCAACTTTCTCCCAGAAGATATAGAATCTTGATCTGATTCCAGTGCCACTAAGTTTGTTAAAATCGGAAATCGTATGTAGAAGTTATGGCAATTCAAAGTTTCAGAAAACTGCCGCGTGGCAAAAAAGGCAGAAAAGGACAAAATAAATAAAAATCGGGATTAAAATAATGATTTTTTTTATAAATATCTTGATTTATATAATTAAAATAAATCGAAAATAACAAATAATAATGAAAAAACTCGCCAAAATGAGAAGAGTTTGAAATCCGCGTATTTTAAACGTGCGCGTCCGCACTTTATGTGCGGACAGGTCTGGTCCGCACATATAGTGCGAATTTGATCTTATCCAATCGGACAGTTGGTGACAGCTGTCCGATTTGCTGAGATCGCGCACGTTTAAAATGGGATCCGCATTTTAAGTGCCAATCAGGCCAATCCGCACTATAAGTGCAGATCCGGAATTTTTGCCAATAAATAAAGGCCAGCAGCCATTGTTGAGGAGACCTCTTCCCCTGTTGTTACTCTACTCCTCTGGAGACGTGCTACCATTTGAACCACTTCTCCCTCACCTAAACCTCTTTTAATCCCCAAAATACCCCTCCAAATCTCTCTTTTGTCCCTATTCTCCACTTCTTACACACATAGACATGTAAGAAGCTATATTTGTAGCCAAGGGAGGATTTTGAATTGCTATCCACATCTTCCGAAGGACCACAAATCATTCAGATAGGAAGGTAATAGCAAGGTGAGCCTTCTATTGATTTATTGTTTGACATATATAAAGATCAAGTTGTTACAAACAAGTTTTCTTTCTTTATTGAGGCTTCTTATTTGTTGTGTTTTTCTCACCATCTACTTCCCTTTGGCATGTTGTTGGAGTCCCCACGGTAAGGGGGACTCCTCAGACGAAAGATGGGAGGAGGATTCTTCTATAAAGTGAAAAGGGGTGTTTAAGTAAACTTAGATCCTACTTTTATGGTTTGCTTTTTTTAAGAGGGGTTTGTCCTCTTCATGCTTCTGTTGTATCCTTCAATTTTCTTCCCCTCTTTCCCTTCATATTAGAATGAGTGGTTGGTTTCCTTTATTGTTTGATTGATTCCATAAGTTATTGCCATGATCATGCATATAGGATAGAAGCATTGCATGCATCCATACACACTCATCAAAAGGTCTATTGTTTTAATACCTTTTTTAGTGAAGAAGGAATATCTCACACCTGCATGTAGCACATATAAGGCATGCTTAAGGCTCATTTTAGCTCATTCATATCCATCGTGAATGTTAATATGAAGTTTCATTTTTCTTGGTTCACATGCATACACCCCTTAGGTCATTTTAGGCTTTTCTAGCCCTTCTAAGGATTTATACTTAACCCCTAGATGTCCCTTGATTGTCTACTGTTTTTACATATTTCATAATACTATCACCATGCATGATCATCATTACTTAGCTCAATCTATGTGATTGTTTGGTTTGGTTGAATGTGTATGTGAATAAAGTATGAAATAATCAAAAATCAAGCCTTAGAAGTCATTGTGGGTCGATTTGGAGACCCACAGTAGTTCGCATTGGTCTCTGGAGGAAGAGCGAACGATACCCATTTGTCATTTTCGGTGTTCTGAGTATCCGGGTTGGATCCGTATACTTTGTGCGTGTTAGCACCTAATTTTTGCCCCCCCCCCCCAAATGAAGAAAATAGAAATTCCAATTGAAAAGCCAAACCCGGGGAGATAAAAAAGTTAACTTTTTGATCCAATGAAATTTGACCATCAAACTTCCTCTCATTGAAAAGAGAATTCCGACACGATTTCAACACAATTGAGCTTGCGCAAATAGGGGTCAAGATGAGGAAGTTATGAGCTTGTCAAACCTTGTGGGGAGCAAAAGCTGACTTTTTGCTCAAGCCCAATTCAGCTACCCAACTTGATCCTGTTGGATAGAGCATCTTGACATGATTCCAACGCAACTGATTTTGCTGGAATCGGGGTCCCAGAGAGCAAGATGTGAGCAAAACTGTCTTCCGGGGAGCAGTATTTCACTTCTACTAAAAAACCTGAATTTGCCGCCAAACTTTAGCTCAGTGAATAGGGAATTCCGACCTGATTCCAATGCCACTAAGTTTTCTAAAATCAAACATCAAACGAAAAAGTTATGGCCGGTCAAAGTTTCAGGAAATCTGCCCGTGTGGCAAAAGAACAGAAAAGGAGCATCAAATAAATATCGGGAATAAAATAATTATTTCATAAAAGATATCTTGATTTTTATATTAAAATAATCAGAAAATCGGATAAAATCTGAATTATAAACTAAATTGAATAAGTGGTTTCAAATCACACATTTTAAAAACATGTGCAACCGCATTTGAAGTGCGGTTTGGCCTAAACTGCACTTAAAATGCGGACGCAATCTTATCTTCAATGACAGCTGGCGACAGCTGGCAAATTCGCGCAGATATGCATGTTTTAAATGCGGTTCCAGAATTTTTCTCAATAAATAGGCCCCATCAGCCATTGTTTGTAAAGCCTCTCTGCCCCTACCGACCCCCTGGCTCTCTTCAACCTCCATAGACATTTTCAACCCATCCAAGTTCTTTTCAATTCTCAAAATACCCTTTGATCCTCCCCTTTCTTCTCTTCTTCCCATTTTCACTTATAAAAGAACCAATAGAAGAGGATCTTTGGAGGCTTTTAACTTGCTGTTCACATCATCGGGGAAGGTCATATCACTTCGAAAGGAAAAGGTAATATCAAGGGGAGATTTCCGGTAGCTTTGTATTCAGCATACGTTAAATCCAAAATTTCTTAATAAGTTTCTTTTATCGTCAATTTGGCTACTTGTTTCTCACCACTTGGTTTTCTTTGTGCATAATGTGAGAATCCCCATGGTAAGGGGGACCCCCTATACGAAAGAACGGAAAGAGAGAGGAGATCCATGTAAAATGGAGAGTCTCACTATGGTGTTCTTGGTCTCCTCATTTTTCTTGTGTTTGTTTTAATTTATTTTAGGAGGGGTTTGTCCTCCTTCGGATCTGCAATGTACCCCTAAACTTCTATTCTCCTTTTTCCCTTCTCTCGATATGTGATTATTGCTATTAGTTATACTTCATCCATGATCATGCATGCATACGGTAGGGACACTCCTCACACACACACACACATATATATATATATATGTCTCTATCCCATTTCATTGATTATTTCGATGCTTCTTCAAAACATGTCTTGTTCAACACCACACGTACACCCACCATATAACGCACGTGTAGTATTTTGAATCCTTCTTGCCCCATATTTTGCATGCATATTGTGCAATCAAGATTCATTTGAATGGGTGGTTGGGTGAGTTCTTGGTAAAGGACTTGGAGACCATTCTTGGTCCTTTCTCATAAGAAGGAGAAGATGGTTTTTGAGGTACCAGAGTAGAGACTCCTAGAGTCTACAAAAATCTTAAAAGACCAATTTAATGCTGGGATAAGTCCCAAGCTTCTTTTCTTCTTCCTCATTCGAAGTAGCCTCATCAAAGTAAGAGTTTTAATCCGAAGAGTGGTATTCAAACCACTGTGAGTTCACTTAGGAACTTACGGCAACCTTTGGACATCCCAGGGAGGTAGGCGAACAGGTTTAGGTTGGAGTTTTGACCTTTTTTTGAATTCCTAGCCGAATCGCATATTTAGTGCGGTTCGGGCTTGACCACATTTCGTATGCGGTTAGACCTGAATCGCATTTGCTCTGCGGTTCTTCTCAGACCGCACTGCATGTACGGTCAGGCTCTGTGATTAATTAAAAATCATTTTTAGACCCGGTTGGATCTGATCCGACCCGATTTGGCGTAAGCTGAACCAGTTGGGCTTTTAGGTCAATCGAAGCCCATTTTGAGACATTGGGTCCATTTGGGCCCACCAAGGCTTTGTGGGCCTTCCAACGAGGCCCACACGCAATCTGGCTCATACTAGGGTCCATTTGATGATAGACCCCAAGCCATTTGGTAATTGCTCATGGGCCTAGACCAAGCCCATTGGGCCCTAAAAGCCTCAACACACCTAATTAACTTGCATGTTTTAATTAACCCTTAAACCAAAACAACCAAATCCAATAAGGGTTACCCAATAACCCTGAATGGGCCATGGGCTCAAGCCCAACTTGGATCCCCATGGGCCTTCCAACGGGGCCCATACCCGACCCACTTAACCAAAAGGAGTTAAAAAGATAAAATCAAATAAAAAGGGGACCCACACCTTCAGTGGTCCCCACCAGACCAAACCAAATACATGTTGGGTTAGGGAATTTGGTGAGAATAAGTTGACTCAAACCAGGGAGACCCGAGGGACCCGTCAAACCGACGGGGCGGGCCAGGGTGTCTTCAGACTTCCCTGGACGTAACTGAGAACTTAGCCAAAGTCTCTAAAAAGCCGCAGACCAATCGCAATAGACTGATCTAAGGAATTCGAATTTTCTGAACTTAGTAAGGTGTAGAATACCCGCTATTGCATATTCTGGGGAGTCCTGTCATAAAGGACAAGATAATAGCCTAAGGTTTGTGGGGTTTAAGCGGGGCCATTGTGACCCCTTCACTTACCTGGGGTGTAACGCTCCGGATCCAGGTTTATTTACACACATAAACCCAAATCTGGTTCGTTAGGGAAAATGGCCCAAAACAACTATTCCAGACTTAAACAATTTCATTTATTATATCAGAGTGCGGAAATAAGAACATCTTTCAGAAAGCACGGAATTAAACTACCAAAATTACCTTTTATATTTCATCTATGAAGTCTGGAAAGGGTTCAACTAAATAACATAAAAAACATCCACCAAGGGTGTGGAATAAAGATACCAATCATCCTTTAAATAATATCAAACTCCTCAATTAAAATACTATAGTTAATCCCTAAGAAAATAAATCTAAATGTCTCTCCATGTCCTCCTGGACCTACACAAGAATGAAATAGTCTTCTTCCTGGTAATCACAGTAATCCCCCGGGGTCTCTACCCAGCAGCGTCCTCTCCAGGAATATCTAAAAACAAAACCAATAAAATAATAATGTGAGAAACAACATCTCAGTAAGCAGTTATGGAAATAGTTGACTACAATAAAATATGCATCGCTTAATCCGAATAATCGCAATAAGAATCAAAACAACAATGAAATAAAATTTTTCCACCTCATGGGACTCATGAAATAGTATACCAGAAAAAGAGAGTAGACATGTGCCAATATGCTACCTAACCGAATTACGATGGACCAGCCGCCCTGTAGTCTGGCTATTCAACACCAACGGAAGAACCCAACCATGATTTAGCATGTACGGCCCAACCAATCTAGGAGTGGATAATGTAGCGACCGACCAATCCAGGAGCGGTACCATCCTCGAGATGATGGAATGCCTCAAACACAGAATTCAAACCCCTCTAATACACATTTCACTTACTAGCTATTCTATGGATCCATATAACTGCTAAGCTGACTCAATAGTGAGAAAACCAACCAGGGTAATTAACATACTTCTCAATAACACCCAGCAAAATAAAAAGCCATATTTGTAATCAAATCCGCCCATGCGGGAAACAATAAATCAGGCATCAGTCTTGTCACACCAGTGACCCAAAACCAAAACAGAATGCACCACGCCATATGTCCAAAACTCCAGGTTTCAACGGGCATATATGTCCCGAATGTGTATCGACACCATCGATGCACAATATACCTTCAAATCACCCAAATACAGGTGTATGAACTGACAAAACCATCCTTGGTTAAAAGTAAAATCTTTTAGAACAATAGAATCAAGTAAAAGTGCCTCTTTAGAAACATCTACCCAAAATCTTTATAAAATTGAATTTTAAACATCCACCAGTGCAAACACTTCCCAAATACCCCAATCTTGATGGTACATAGGTTAAATTTGGATAAAAACACTTTCGTGGTGAAAAACTAGGTCAATTTCCAAAATCTGACAGACAGGTCGCTCGAGCGGCCAAGGGCGCTTGATCGGCCTTACAGAATAGGTTAATTCAGGGTAGGTCACTCGATAGGTCGCTTGAGTGACTGTTCTAGCGACAGTTCAATCTGGGTAAAATTGCTCTTGGGTTTTGAATAAATACATAGGTCGCTCGAGCGACTGCTCAGGCGGCCCGATATGTGAAAAATCCTTAAATTTGCGAAATTCCATAAAAATTCCACAACTCAATATTCAATGCATCAAAATCATTATAAATCATTCTAAAATACTTTATAAACATGCTAGAACAATTCCCAACAATTAAAACATCATAAATAACAAAAACAAATGCATCAAACACCGAATAACCATGTATATTGTCTAAACACGAATTTAGATTTTATGCAAGCGTCAAGGGACTACTTACCTATTTCTAAGAACTTAAACCTTCTCTAAGAGCAACGAAATATCACTCCTAAGTTTGTCAAACGATCCCAACTAGCCCGATTACGTCTGGGTTAAGAAAATCACGTTTTTAGAATCTAGCAACATATCTATCTCTCCAAAACAAAACTGTTTATTAATTGCTCTTACCTAAGTTCTTTGTGCACAAAAATCCTCTCTTTTCCTTCTCTAAGACGGCTCCAAGAGTTGTTTAGGGTTTGGTTTAGTCACAAGGCAACTAGGAGAAGAAAATAGGAAGCAAGTGGAAACCACACAGCTGTTTCTATTGTTGTGTTTTAAGCTTAACGTCATCCTAGAGTTTCCTAGTCCTATATCATGTTTCCTTTTATACCTCTGATAGGTCTCTGATACCATTTGTAACACCCCGAATCCGAGTTACGTAGAAAACCCATAACTCGTCTTCAGAGGTTATTATGTAAAGCAGGGTTGCACTATCAGAGTGAAGGAAAAACATAAATATAATAATAACAATAAGATAGAGTGCGCTAAAATAATCCCAAATTAATAAACTCACATGTCGAGTAACTACCCGCAAGTGTTGCTCTCCGAGAGTATCTGAAAACAAAACAAAAACAAAAGAATGAGATACGAATATCTTAGCGAGCAGCACATGCCTGCACAAATACATTTTCCTTGTTATAAAATATGGATTGAATAATTTCACAAGTAACGATGGCAATAACTCGATTAATCTGACTAAATTCACAGTAATTCCTTAGACACAATGATATAGCTAATGAAAACTGTAACGCCCCGGATCCAAGTTACGTAGGTAAAACCGTAACTTATCTCCGAAGGTTATTATATAACCCAGGATAGCAAATCAGAGTGAAGGAAAAACATGATTTAAACAATAACTATAAAATCAGAGTGCACTATAACCCAAGCTTCCATATAAAATACCATAATCAAGGCTAACTCACATTAACCAAGCCTATACCCGCTGATGCCGTCCTTACTAGAGTCTGAAAACAAAGCAAAACGGAAAAGAATGAGATACGAATATCCCAGTAAGAAGCACATGCATGCTCAAATACAATTTGACAGTTCTAAAATATGATACATTTTAAATCATGCAACGGTAATGATAACAAATCATTTATGAATAATCCAATTAATCCAACAGTAACCATCGATCAGTACAAGATAACAGGCAACAATCTATAATATCAAATCAGTAGTTCATAAGTCACAGCAGGACTCATGAAATAAGACTGCCTTTTAACTAGAGTAATGCCAATGTCCACTATGCCACCTCCCGGCTTAGGTGCGATATGCCGAGTACACGATCATCGTCTTATTGCGGGAGAACCCACCCAGTACAGTGATGGGTTGGCATGTACTGATCCAGTCACAGTCCGAGTACACGATAAAATGAGGGATAGCCGCAGCCAGCCGAGTACACGATCAGGCCTCACTGAGTACACAGTGGAAACGCGTGCGTGAACAAAGTATTACAACTAGCAAAGAACAATCCTTTTCACTAACTAGCTCCTAACATGGATCCATATCGAGCTATGCCCACTAGACTCTAAAACCAAAACCAACCGTGAAATCCAACAAGCACAACTCACCACAATCTCAATCATATCATCCCAAGTACACGAGGCATCTCTGAGTACACAGAGGCATCAACATCCCAAGTACATGGGGCATCCCCGAGTACACGGAGGTAAGATAACCATCAATCCATCAAAAATCCCGAGAACATCATTCAAGTACATGGAGAAAACCAAATAATCACATTTATCCAAAATAATTTGATTTCAAGTCCTTTTTCAAAGTATTGCATAAAATTCCCTTTTTATAATCAAAGTTTGGTGAAATTCCTCAATTTCGGTTAAACCGGTAAATTTGAGTATTGAAACCAAAATTTAACTATGTTACTTAATTTTGTCTTGTATTACTTGCTTAAAACCTAAAAAGTAATTTACAATTAAAATTTATACTCATAACACTCTCATTTAGCCTAAATCCCCAATTCCTTACTTAACAGTCATATTTCTTCTAAAATTCGCACATTGATTTCAATAATTAAAATATCAATTGTGATCCTATTTCCAATGTGCCACAACCTTTAAAAGTCCTTTAATAACTTCTAAATAAATTCACTAATGATTCCCACAATGAAAGTTTAAAAGCAATTATAAAAATATAGAAAAAGTAAGCTGCTGGGAGGGTGGGCGCTCCTCAGCCATCTTCAGCAATCCTGGGCGCTCCCTCTAAAATTCCACAATGTGGGTTGCTGCTGGAGCAAACCAACTAGGACTGACCTAATGTTTAGTTTCCAAGACTTTTTCCATGATAAAACTGCCCCTCCCAATAATATGTTTCACCTTACTTGGTTTTAATTTAATCTATCAAACCATTAATACAACCTTAGTTGCCCATATTAATAATTAAACCAACTTCAGCAACCTTGACCTTGAGTTCTATTTTCTACACTTCTGGTTTATCAAAAGTATTTTCCCAATGAGTTTTACAAATTAAAATTATAGGTGCTGGACAGATTCTAGAACTCATAAGAACTCTCCAACTTATTAACCTGAACAGTTTTTCTGATGTCAATCCTCAATACCTTAAGTATAGTCTCAATTATAGTATTTTCTTATTTCCCAACAGTCCCTTAGTAATTCCTAATTAGCACCCTAAATATCTTTCCCAGAAATGAAACTTAAAACGAAAACAAGACTACTGAAAGGAGCTGGGCGCCACTCAGCAATGTTCAGCAATCCTAGGCGCTCTAGCCCTTCCATGCTATACATTGCGGCAGATCTTTTACCCAAAAGAGCTAACCTATATTTGCTCTTCTAAAACATTTACATATCCTTCCTAGCCCTCTAACTGATGTCCTTGCATCCATTTGAATTTGATTGCAACACAACAACAAGAGACTTCACCTTAGTCTAATGTTAACACTAAATTGAAACTCCTAGAGGAGGCTTTTGCCATTTAGTCAACAAAATCTGCTTGTAATGAAACAAACACACTTGGCTGTAAGGTATGACTAGGCGCTGACCTCTATTGATTGTATGTAACCAGTGCTAATAAGTCTTCCATCACTTTTAAACGATCAACATTTTCTGCTGGAGCTATAGCTGAACTTGGCTGTTGTGGAAAAGTTAAGCACTGACTTCTATTCAGTTTATTGACTTCTATGCAATTTATGCAACCAGCACCAACCTACTAAGGACAACATTGGTTGGCGCTCAGAAGCTTACACTCACATCTGAATAACAGCACCTGGCGCTGACCTTTGAAGAGGTTGGTGCCAGATGAACAGTGCTTAGCGCCAGGTAGAAATTTCTAGGTTTTCGTTTTGTTGATGAACCCAAACACCTGGACGGCATTGATACCTTGCTTTCGAACTTTTTCTAAGATAATCTAGACCTTCCCAGCAGTATAGCAAATCTCATTCAAATTTACTTAAGCACCAAAAACATTCCAAATAATCTTAGACATCCATGTTAACTCGTAACAGCAAATTCAGCAACACCAAATTAATTACAAATTTGAATATGCATAACCTGATCCAATTTTCTTATATTCCTCACTTCCAGCATCATTCTAATCAACTAATAGATCAAATAATGTGCAGTATAATTTAATTGGATCATGAATTCGTGTTATTCAGGTCTAGGCACCAAAACAGAGTATTCTTCAGATTATTTACTCAACCACTACCACAACTCAATTTAATTCGACCAAAACAAAATCTAGTGGTGCTACTTACCTTTGTGACGCTAAATTCGAATTGTTGAGGACCTCAATTCTAAGATTTGGATTCTGCAACACCACCACAGATCCGATCGATTTCATTTCCTCTAACTGAATTTTTTTTTTTTTTACTAGTTAGATCTCTACAGATTTGAATTCTAATTCGCATAATAATAAAGTTAAACAAAATCATTCTTATTCAGCTGCTAGACTTACCTAACTGGATCTGAGATGGTCGAAATTCACTACTCTTAGCTAACCAGAAGTTGCTGCTGCAATATTCTTCACTCTTGCTTGAACAGAGCTCAAAGACCAGACTATGTTCCCTCTGATCTCCACAGACTTTCCAGAATCTACCCTCTCAACCCTAGGCTTCTTCCTTCACCGAATTCTCTGATCTCCAGATTGTTCAAGCAATGAACTAACTAAACTGCCGAACTAAAATTAGACTCCTTTTATAGCTGCCGCCAAGGTATTGTTTAAAGCCAAATCCTATAGTTGCCACTCCAGCAACTTCCTACACTAGCACCACTAAGATACCTTGATTCTACCCATGCCACACCACTGAATCACCATAAAATTTACCAATAGAAATTCTTAGCCATGCTCCTCACCGATTTTAAAAATTTATCTGACTGGTTCACCGAAAATTCCGGTTTGATTGTTTTTTTTTTCCCATTTCTGAGATTTTCCATCAATTAATTAAATTAATCCAACAAAACATCTAATTTTTAAATGCTATTAAAATCCGGGATATTACAAAAACCAATAAGTAAATAAATCTGAACACGGTTGTCAACACATCCGAATAATTACGAAATCCAATATCATCAAAAACCATGTCACGAGAAAACCCGAATTTCTACAACATTCCAATAACATGTCTCATGCTAAATAAAACAAACCCAACATTGGTCAATGTCATGTAGTTATTTAGATTGGTTAATCAACACACCAGAGCGACATCCACACCTCCATGTACACAGTTCCGACCTACTCAGGGTTTCGGATACTTTGAAATGACGCCTACTCAGGGTTTCGTCATCCAATGCCGGCCTACTCCCCGGGTTTCGGCATTGACAACCAGGCCTACTCAGGGTTTCTGGCTGCTTTACACCGGTTGTGGCAACACTCCATGGCCATGCCATTACTCCAATAAAACAAATACATCACATTACTAAGCTTAAACTCTGGATCCAGGACTAGCTAAAACAAAACAGAAAACCATCATATAAACTCAACTCTGACATCATATTAAATCAACCATACTCATCATCATGTATAACACAACACAGCTCAACATAGGTCACTCCGGACCAGAATAGTACCTCATGTACTTTCAGTAATTACTCCAATTCTAGAACACAAGACCATTGGTAATAAAACCCATTTATTCACACCAAGATAAACTTTACAAATACAGTTCAGAACTTTAAATCAAGTAAAAACAGGTTAAATACTTTCTCAATCAAGAACAAGTGTGGAAACATAAGATAAACTAAATCAGTAATCCCTAGTGTCAGGAATAGTAACATAACCTACCGATAGCCCTTCAAAATTTATTTCGGAACTCCTAAGATTTACCAATAATTCGACTTAATAATCTCCCGGTGTTTTGAACAGGTAAAAGTATTTCTAAGATCCTAAACAAGTCATTGGCTAAGAGATTGGAACCTCAAAATATCTAAATCTGGCTTTATTTGGTCACATTTCCATTTCGGCTAATTCTTAGGGTTTGCGCTAACCTCTGGCGCTTGGCGCGAGGTCGGCGATAACTCGGCTATACAAAATAACTATCTCGCGTTGACTAAAGGACTTGGCGCAAGCTCGGTGAGAACTCGGCGATACAAAAATATACTTCACGCAGACTCAAAAACAGTTGGTGTGAGACAAGCGCGAACTCGGTGAGAAGAGAAAACGTATCTCGCGCTGACTCTACCACTTGGCGCTAGGTAGGCACCAAGTCGGGGAAAACCCCCTCTGACTCGTGACTCTCTGTTAACTCTAGATCTCCATGACTGACCCAATTTCTCACCTCTGTAATGATTTTTCTACACTCCTACCATCCTCCAGAGACTATTAGACACGATTCGAAATTAATCTAACAACCTGTATTTTTCGCTCCAAAATTTTACCAAGAACATACACCAAAATCAATATTCTTCGAGATCATGCATACGGCTAAATCATATAAACAAAACCCAAAACCTTAGATTAAAACGATGCTACTCACCGAATAGAGGATTTTTCTTCTAGCTTCCAATCCTTTTGATAGACTCCTCCAGAGATCAAAGCTTATCGGCCGACGCCCTTAGGTACCAGGCAACGGCCAATCTAAATACCTATGAGTTCGGCCTCTGGCTTCTTTTCCCCCAACCCCTGAAATTTTTAACTTAGCAATCTATTTATAGACTTCGCAAACCCTTAACCTAATTTATTTTTGGCCTTAACTTAACCTTCGAAATTCCCTATCTACCCCTCCCTAAAGTTGAGGATAAAATAAAATATTTATTTGTTAAATTTCTAATCACTACAAATTTTAAATTTCGTACTCATTTACTTAATAAAATTCTACTTATTTCTTTGCCACCTAATGACCCAAATCTCCACACAAATTAATTTCATTAAATCTACTAATTAACCCTTTAATTTAATTCCTACTAAAAATTGGGGTTTTACATCCCCGGTTCATCTTGAACTCCTCCGGGTTGAACCAAAATCTTATCTCCTGCATATTATTATCCAATTAGTCTAATTACTAAAATCTGGGATTTTACACGGGGACTCTCTCGGAACATCATATAGCGTGCAAATTCTGCATTTTGCTATAGAAAGACAGTAAGGAACCCTATATCAGTCAAATATCCTAAAGCTCACCCGTGTAGACACAACACTCAACCCAATTGCACACACGAGTACCCACCACACCGTGAATGAATTTCTTTTCCAGTTTTAATAAACTGCATGGGGTGACACACACGAGGGAGACTGTGTGAATGATCCGACCCTGAATGTGGATGTGGAATGAATGCTTTTCTTCACCAAAACTTAGACCTCCTTAGCAACCACCCTTCTGTTGCGATGAACTTACTTTTGGGATGGTATTAGCCCTACGCTCCCGTGGCTTGCCGGGGAAAGCAGGGTAAACCCATATCCCCAGGTTTCTGGATTCCTTAGCGCCACTGGTTTCTTGCAGTGGTATGCAGGGGTCTAGTACTTGGCTCAGACCCTTGTAGGCAGATGCCTCGGGCTGGGTATCCTAACCCACCTATTACTTCTGAATAAACCCTGATGCTGTGAATGTGAATGTGAATGTGAATGGCAAAATAAAGAAAGGTAAAATCAATCTAAAACCCAAGAGTCCATCCAGGGCAGTAACCCCCACCTTTTTGCATCAAATGGAGTAAACCCTAGATCATGGGCTGTCCTAGCCCTAATTTAGGAAGCCAACACAAGCTTGATCAGGGGTGCCACCCCAGATCCATGCATTAAGTCCTGTGAGCCATGGCCTCGATCCATTGAGTCCGCTGGAAGCACTCTAAGTCCTGATTGGCCTTTCGAACAGATGAAAGCCGGCTAGATCCGACAACCAGTTGAAAGCAGGCTAGAACTAAACAGGGGCAGAAAACCCTAGATCTAGGAATTCAGCCCACCTGCAACTTGTATCCTTCTTTTGGGCTCCTAACAGCCCTAAAGACAAATCCTTTTCAGATTTTTTGTCAATATATTGTAAATTTCTCTTTCGATGGCAAGTTGTAAGTTTTGCTGCGGTTCGACACCAAGGGCAGATGCAAAAGCAGATGAAAGATAAAGGCTGATCATGACTTGGACGTGCTTCCTTACACAAGTATGTCTAGGAGTCGTGCCTTGATAGGCGCCAACCTTTTTTAGGACTGTGCACACACTTGTGGGTGTTTTTGATATTTGTTTGTTAACATAGGCACTCAAGATGATAATAGCATTTAACCTTCATTTTGCTTGTGTATACACATGTTCATGCATTAAGCACATGACTTCGAGATCATTCACACCAACCTGTTTAATCGAACTGTTTTCAAAAAGGCATAAAAGAATTTCCAAAATCAGAATCGCCTTCGGGCGTACATCAAATCGCCTCCCAGCGCATATCAAAGTTGCTTTTTCAAAGCACACAATAATGATGGCCTCCGGGCCTACATTGAATCGTCTCCCAGGAGGAACATTAACATTGTATTTTCCTACGCACAATAAAATGTCATTAGCGGTTATATTGAGCTTGCCATTTGGACATAAATCACATCGCCCACCTTGTGGCGCACTTTCTCCATGCCAGTCATGGCATGATGCGGGTTATACAGGACGTATTTTCTGATTTTTATGATTTGCGTACCACCGCACAATTTCAAAGGAATTTACAATCGTTGCCAATCGAGGTATGGATTTCGAGGTTTAGTCCTCACGACATGATTCTCGAGGATTTCCACTCATAAAGCACCTGTTGCACGGTTTTTTTTGAAAACCATCAGACATGATATGGTCTCCAGAGTCTTGAATCTCTGAAAGATCGAATTGCAAGCTTTTTAACATCACAATTCTCAAGAAGAACTTCTGATTGGCTGGGGCACTGTCACACACTCATCACAGTGCCGCTTCGTCAAAGTCGTGATTTTCATGCATTAATCGTTTTGTATTAGTCCATCATGGCACAAGAGCACCGTTCACGGTGTAAATGAACTCGTCACACACGACACCTCACTCATAATTTGAGTAGAAACTGATTGAGATTTTTGATAAACAGGTACAATTCAGACATTTCACATTTAGAGCATCATTCAGAACGTTGCATTTACAGTGATAGAGGACTGCAATGAATTCTTCTGAGGCCCCAACTCCATCATCATCATAGCAAAGGGCCGAAGAGCAGCCGATCATAATGGATCAAGGTCAACAAATGGCCATGATGCATGCCACAGGGATTCAAATACCAGAAATCCCACAGGAGCAACCCCCTCCGCTAGCACTGATGACAACACATCTGTCACCATAGGACGCTCCATTCCCACATCCGGCGGCAGTACCAATCCACCCCCACCACAAGAACAGCTCGAGCCTGTCCGACTGGGACAAGATAAGGAGGATTGGTACAGGATCCAGGATGCCCAGTTCGAGGAAAGAGTAGCGGCGATTAAGGCAGTATTGAAGGAGGAAAGCAAGGCAGAGATAGCAGCCACAAAAGAAGAGAGTAAGGCAGAGATAGCTGCTATGCGGGAAGATTTACTGAAGCAATTGCAACCCAGCACAGTTCAGAGCGAGGCAACTCTAGAGAGCCTCTGCTTCTTCTCGGATATATCGCTCCCCCCTAAGTTTAAATTCCCGGAATTGCACCAGTTTGACGGCACCAGTTGTCCATTGAACCACCTCAGATCTTACTCGGCCGACATGTGCCAATACGCGAAAGATGAGAATATCATGGTACAATTCTTCCAGAAATCTCTAACTAGGGCAGCATACTCTTGGTTCCTAAGTCTGGATAAGCAGAAGGTCAAGACATTGAAGGACCTCACCGCTGTGTTCATCCAGCAATATCGCTTAAATAGCCAAATGGTTCAGACTAGAACCAAATTGCAGAGGCTGTCAAAAAGGAATAGCGAGTCTGTGAGAGACTACGCTAAAAGGTGGATGGAACTAGCAAACGTGGTGCAACCACCTCTTCTTGAACAATAACGTACTTCCTTGTTCATATCCTTGCTGGGACAACCATACTTCACAATGTTGTTAGGATAGTGCACTGCAAGTTTTATCGACCTAATCATGGCGGCAGAAAGAATTGAGGATGTTGTTAAAATGGAGAAGCTCGGAGACTCCATGATAAGCTTGTTGCATGGAACAATCTCAGGTGGCAAGAGGCAAGAGAATGACGATGGCACAAGTACAACCTTTTGCGCCGTTTCACATCCCTTCCTCAAGAAGCGTGAGCCTCCCCTCCAATAACAATACCTTGTCTCACCTTAGGAGGCGTCTCACCAAGGAGGAAAGGAAGAACCGGGAGTTCACTCCGCTTCCATATACGCTGGCCAAGTTGTTACCAACTCTCTTGAGAGAAGGACACATGCAACTGGCAACACCAAATCCCAAGGCATAAAAAATGAAGGACTATGGTCCAAGCAAGAGCTGTGAGTACCACATGGGAGCACAAGGCCATGATACTGATGGATGTTGGGGCCTTCGTTATGCAGTCCAAGATCTTCTTGCAGCTAGGGAACTCAAAATTGATCCTCTGTCAGATTGAAAAAAAAAAGAAAGAAAAAAAGAGAAAAAGAAAAAAAAAGAGAGAAAAAAGAAAAAAGAAGAAAAAAGAGAAATAAATCATCGTTATCATCATGCATCTCGGTATTTCATATCATGTATTCTGCTTTCTAATGTTTGTTTCTCTTGGTAGGAACCCCATCAACGATCAACATGGACCGTAACTAAGAGACAAATCATGATGCAACACAGCAAATAACCAGCGTAATGGCCTCTCTACAAAGCCTACTATGGACAATAACAATTAGGGAAGAAACGTGGAACAAATGCTGGGAAGCATTAGGAGAAGAAAATTTTGAACTACGATCTCGAGTAAGGGTCCTTGAAGAAGTGATCCAAAGAATGAAGGGAAAGATACCCTTGAATAGCCAAGAAGTGAGCCGTTCACCAACCATAGCAGGTGGTCGAACGCAGAGAGATAAAGGGAAAGTTGTAGCAGCAGATGTCCCCCAACTCATGAAAAAGCGGAATCATTCGGATGGTCCCCCAAGGAGGACGAAGGAAGAAATGGAGGCCAGAATGAGGAGGGTTTTTACCCCCTTACTATATACACTAGCAAAGTTGCTGCCAACACTGTTAAAGAAGGGGTATGTGCAGATCAAGCCCCCAAACCCCCGGTTGGTTAATGCCAGAAGCTACAATGCTGCGGAACGATGCGAGTACCATTCTGGTGCTCCAGGGTAGGGCTGGCAATGGGTTGGATATATATCTGAATTCGACCTGAATCCAATCCGAAAACCCCGAATTCGGATATGAGATATAGATCCACGGTTCGAATACGGATATCGGATTTCGGATCCGACCAAATTCGGATCCGAATTTGAATCTGTCCATATCCGATCCGAATAGGATCCGAACCGAAATCAACATATACTTTTCATTAAACTATTGGTAAACTCTGTACAAACCATGGTTGAACTATCCATACTCATGTCTTGCTTTAATATTTATATGGCTCATTAGTTTTGATAATTAAAATTTGCTTTAATAGTTAAACTTGACTTTTGAGTTTTAAGTTCAAATCGGATCTAATTCGGATCGAATTCGGATTTTGGTTATTTATTCGGTCGAATTTCGAATTCGGATACAGTATATAAATTTGGTTTCGAATTCGGATTCACATATAAAAGATTCGTTGGATTTCGGATATTGGATTTTTAGTTTCGGTTCGGATTCGGATCATGGTAGATCCATACCATATTCGACTCGTTGCCAGCCCTACTCCAGGGCACCACACAAGCCAATGTTGGGATTTACGGCATGACATTCAAGATTTGATTGATCAAGGGTTCTTGAAGGAATTGCTTGAGGAGCCGAGGTCCATTGAAGGACGACACATTTCTGACATGCTAGCACAGATTCGAACATCTGAACCAGCCGTCTTCCCGTAGGAAGGAGAAGATGATGTGGAAAAGGACGAGGAGAACACTTGAAGGCTTCTTCCCAGAATGCTGATTCGCATCAGCCACCCCCTTGCATAGTTTGCTGCTCTGCTTTTGTTTATGCTTTCTTTTCTTTTAAATTTAGAATTTGACAGCGTGTTTCTTTTTGCAAGCTTATAAAATCTTTTTGGGAAATCACCAGAGTGTTGGACCACCCCAAGGCATGACTGTGATCTCAGGACAAACTTGAACAATCAAATTTGATAGCTAGAATGTGATAAACAGCACAAACTGTACGGGTCTCAACATAGCCAAGGGATCCCCTACCAGTATCACTTTCTGAAACCTACCTTGCTAAACACAAGGGGCAAGCTGTGATATGAGAAGAAAAAGAAAAAAAAAGAGGCAAGGTGCCCATACTAGTCAAAGGTCATTGACATGATCTAGGACCAATGATCCCGATGAAATGATGAGAGGCCATTTTTGGTTGAAATGCTTCAAACAAATTCCGCTAGTCAAACGCGTTGAGCTTGATCATTTCATTTCTAACCCACATTATGTCTAGCCACCCCAAACTGGGGGAAGTCAAAAAAAAAAAAAAGAAGAAGAGAAGAAAAGAAAATGAATAAAGATAAAAATGGTTCTTGAGCTAGTTAATGGTGCAAAGACAAGTAAGTGTTACATTCTCTGTAAAAGAATGAAAGGCCATCCTTGATTTCTCCAAAAATTATCTAACACAGGATGAAACCCTAGCAAAACATTTTGGGCTTAATAATTCCTTCATTGACCTTACCATGTCCTGTCTTCAAAACTGGGCACGGAGCTTCGTGAAATTGGAGACATGAGAAAGATTGAGGTGAAGATAGGGCAAAGCGAAAAGCACCCTAAAAAGGAGGAATGGGATAAAACCCAGAAAATAAGAATGTGAAGAAAGAATTGGAGCAACCCCTTTTGAAGAAAAGAAAAACAAAAGCTGGAGCAAACCCCAAAAGCAAAAGTCAAGGATTGGGGTAAAGAACCCAAGAAAGGGAGAAAAAGGAAAGAACAAAGATGGAAAAAGGAGAAGAAGCTACAAAAACGATGGACACAAAGCTGGAGGAATAAAAGATGAAGCCCGAACAAGAAAAGTGGGCAGGACATGGCTTTTACCCCATTCATCAATTTTGAGCCTTCATATCATTTCTTCTGGACCCTTGAACCCAGCCTACGTTTCGTCCTTTCTGATTTTAGAGAATGTAACACTGAAACTCAGACAAATTGGCAATGACAGAACAAAATGGACAGAAGAACTTTGGCTAGACATAATGGTTACCCATAGAATAAAGCTGTATAGGGATTGAGCCCGTTTATCCTTCATTTCTGAACACTGGAACCAAAGCTTACATTTTGTCCTACTAATAAGTCCTCTCTGATCGTTGGATCATGATTCATGAAAATTGACAGTGCCCTCAGACCGGGGCAAGGCATCGAACCCGAGAGAGGGAACCAATGGAGAGAAAAACCATTCGACAACCCCAAACAAGGGTGGGAAAAGAAAAACAAAAGAGAGAAAGTCAAAAGAACTGGGGAAGGGCAGTGCCAAAGAAACCTCTTGAACTGAAACAATTCCCCTCATTCTAACCTGGGGCATGCTATTGAAGGCAAAAATGTTAAGATCATACAGGGAGTGCCAGGAGGCACCATTTCATAAATCTAAATGAGAGTATCAGGTGACTGGCCCGAAGATTACTGGTTTTGCCATGGACCCATTTTGAAAGAAGAAACTCCAAACATTTGGTGAATTCCCAAAAGATTTCAATCAAAGAGGAATTGCTTGGACTTGCACATAACTTTGACAATAAACAAATGAATTCTGATTGATTAAATTTTATGTACTTTTGCAGGTACTAACAAAATTGAAAACAGAATGGAGCAAGGTGCCTCCAAGAAATGAAGATAGAAGGAGCAAGGCGTCTCTCAATCCTACTGGAGCAAGGTGTCTCCCAAAATTAAAGACAGAATGGAGTAAGGTGCCTCCAAAAAATTGAAGACAGAAGGAGCAAGGCGTCTCCCAACCCTGATGGAGCAAGGTGTCTCCCAAAATTAAAAACAAAATGGAGCAAGGTGCCTCCAAGAAATGAAGACAGAAGGAGCAAAGCGTCTCCCAACCCTAAATGGAGCAAGGTGTCTCCCAAAATTAAAGACAGAATGGAGCAAGGTGCCTCCAAAAATTGAAGACAGAAGGAGCAAGGCGTCTCTCAACACTAATGGAGTAAGGTGACTCCTAAACCAAGAGAGCAAGGCGACCCTGGAGCAAGGCGACTCCAAAACCAAAAGGGCAAGGCGTCCCTGGAGCAAGGTGACTCTAAAGGAGAGCAAGGTGTCTTTCAAGATTGAAAAGGGCAAGGCGTCCCTGGAGCAAGGCGACTTCAAAATTGAAAGGGCAAGGCGTCCCTGAAGCAAGGCGACTCCAAAACCAAAAGGGCAAGGCATCCCTGGAGCAAGGTGACTCCGAAGGAGAGCAAGGCGTCTCTCAAGACTGAAAAGGGCAAGGCGTCCCTGGAGCAAGGCGACTTCAAAATCAAAAGGGCAAAGCGTCCCTGCAGCAAGGCGACTCCAAAATCAAAAGGGCAAGGCGACCCTGGAGCAAGGCGACTCTGAAATCACAGAGAGCAAAGTGTCTCTCAAGACTAAATGGAGCAAGGTGTCTCCCTAGATTGAAGACCTAAGGAGCAAGACGTCTCCCATATTTCGAATCATAGTGAGCAAAGTGTCTTTCAAGACTAAATGGAGCAAGGTGTCTCCCCAAATTGAAGACCTAAGGAGCAAGGCGTCTTCCATATTTCAAACCACAGAAAGCAAAGTGTCTCTCAAAACTGATGGAGCAAGGCGTCTCCCAAGATTGAAAACTCTGAAGTAAGGCGACTCCCAAATTCGAAAGGACAAGGTGTCCGTAAGGAGCAAGGCGACTCCAAAACTGATGAGCAAGATTGAAAAAACTCTGGAGCAAGGCGACGTTGAAACTGATGGAGCAAAGTGTTTCCCAAGATTGAAGAACTCTGGAGCAAGGCGTCTCCCACAACTCAATGGCATGGAAATGTGTCCCTAAGGAGCAAGGCATCTCCCACATTTGAATAACATGGAAATGTATGCTTAAGGAGCAGAGCCTCTCCCAAGACTGAAGGACATGGCGTCCTTGGAGCAAAGATTCTCCGAACCGCAAGAATGTTGAGGTCAAAGCCTCCCGATTGAAGAACAGTGAGCAAAGACATGGAAAGAAGCAAGGCGTCTTCTGAGATTTAAGGACAAGGTGTCTGTAAGGAGTAGGGCGCCTCCATGAGACAGAGTGTTCCCAGAGCATAATGTCTCCGCAAAACTGAACAAGATGTTCTTGAAAATGATAGAGAATCAAGACATGAAGAAGAGGACAAAATGAAGAACTGATGGGCGAATTGACCTGTAACGCCCCGGATCTGAGTCATGAAATAACACCGTAACTCATCCTCGGAGGTTAGTTTAAAACATAGGATCGCAATATCAGAGTGAAGGAAAAACATGAATACAACAATAACTATATAACAGAGTGCGCTAAAATAATCCCAAACGGAAATAAACTCACATGACCAAGTAACTACCCGCAAGTATCATCCTCTCCAGGAGCAGCTGAAAACAAAACAAAACAATACGGAATGATATACGAATATCCCAGTGAGCAGCACATGCATGCACAAATACATTTATTTCAGTTCTAAAACATGCCACGATTATAACCATGTACAATGATGATAATACGCATATTCCGAATAATCCGACTAAACTTCAATAATCCAATTCATATCAGTGCGGAAAACCTTCAGGTAAATCAAACAATAACAATCCGTTTCCAATCCCGAAGAATTCGATAAAATAATAATTTACTGACAACAACATAGCGAATAACCATAACTTCGTATCTCAAGATATAATTTCAGATATACCAATGTCATATAACACAAAGTCTTCTCATAACCATGCCCACGCCTCCAAATGTATATCCGGCCTACTCAGGGTTTCGGATATTGAAATGACTGCGTCATCCAATGCAGGCCTACTCCCCGGGTTTCTGCATTGACAACAGGCCTACTCAGGGTTTCTGGTTGCTCTACATTGGCAGAAGGTACAATACCCAATAATCGGTAAACAATATTCCATGAACCATAAATACCAACGAACCAGCGAATAAAACATATCACGTCAAACAAAATCAAATACCAACATTGGTCAATGTCATGATTATTGTTTAGTTGATAAATTAAACATGCCAAGTAGACACTCCACACCTCCATGTACACAGTTCCGGCCTACTCAGGGTTTCGGAAACTCTGAAATGACGGCCTACTCAGGGTTTGGTCATCCAATGCAGGCCTACTCCCCGGGTTTCTGCATTGACAACCAGGCCTACTCAGGGTTTCTGGCTGCTCTACACCGGTCGTGGCAACACACAAGGCCATGCAATTTCAACAACCAACAATAACATTACATTACTAAGCTTAGACTCTGGATCCAGGACAAGCTAAACCAAAACAGTAAATCTTCGTATAATCTCAATTCCAACATCAAAATAAAACCATTCATTCCACATCATGTATAACTCATCACAGTTCATCACCTGTCCCTCTGGACCAAGCAGTACCTCAAGTGCTTTCAGTATTTTCTCATTTCCATAACACATGCCATTTGGAAATAAAACTCAATTATTCATACCAAGAAAATTATTTACAATACATTCAGAATTATCCAAACAAGTGAAACCAGAATTTAATAATTTCTCAATCAAAACAGTGTATAAAACAGAGGGAAACCAACTAGGAACTCCTAGTGTTTTGGTATCCGGCACAACACTTACAAATAACCTAAACTCAACCTTGGAAGCTTTTAAGAATTTCACTAAATTTTCCTCTAATAATTGCATAGGCAAAGTAGGTTCCAAAGTCCCCAAACAAGTGAATAGTTAAGTGGTTTAACCCTCAAGTCATCAAAAACCCCTTGGTTTAGTCAAAATTCCAATTCGGTAAGTGTATTGGACTATGCGCTCACCTCCTGAAGTGAGCGCCAGGTGAGCGCCGAGTGAGCGGATAGAATTTAGGTTAAAATTCGACTATGCGCTCACTCGATATCAAGTGAGCGCCAGGTGGGCGGGAAGTGGGCGCGAGGTCGGCGCCAGCTTCACGCGAGCTGAGCGCCAAGTGGGCGCCAGCTCGGCGGATGGAACATTTTTAAAGGGCGCCTACTTCGAAGTGAGCGCAAGTGAGCTCCAAGTTGGCGGATACTCACTGCGATTTCCGACTCTCTGTTATTTCCAGATCTCCAACTCTGGCCGATCTTTTTTGGTCTGTAATTGTTCTAATAGTCTCCTAATATCCCCAGAATACTTCCCAACCTGTTTTGAATTTAATCTAAACACATTTCTATTCAAGTCCTAATTCACTCTCATGCTCGGACTCATGCTATTCCAGAAAACTCAGAAAACTCAGAAGACAACCATGCATCAGAATACATTCACGAATAAACTTAAACCTCAGTTGTAAATCAATGCTACTCACCGGTATTGAAGATCTTCTTCAAGCTCCCAGCCCTCTTGAGGGAGTTCTCTCGCGACCCAAGCTGCTCGGCCGCCGCCCTAATTTCAGAGCAGCAACCTTTCCCCAATCCTCGAAAAATTTTATATTAGTTACCTATTTATAGACATCGCAAGGGTTTAACCTAATTCACCCTCGATGTTTAATTAACCCTCGGAATCCCCTTTCTACCCCTCATTCAACTTGGGCTTTCCCCGGATTTACTTATTTTCTAATTCCTATTTACTACCATATTTTTAAGTTCGATAATTAATTACGTATTAATATTCCACCTCATTCTCTTTGACAACTAATGACCACAAATCTCTAGCAATAAACAAATTTTGATTAAACCTGTCCATAAATCCTTGTGTTCATACTTTTGCATATATTTTATTTTATCTACTATTTTATATTGTTTATTTTCTTTTCTACTCAAAACCTAATTTCCCCTTTAGTATATATACTTTCCATACGTATTGCCGCTCGACAACCTTTGAAAATCATTGATTCCATGTACGCTCGTCCACCGAAATCCCTACGTATACCCGCATCTACTTAAGCTTATTCGCCCACATAAATAATAAATAAAAAAAACTCCTTAGAAAATATCGGGGTTTTACATGACCCCTTTGTAATTTTTATTTCCCACTTTTGTAAATAGAATAGGATAGGTGTGAGTGATCTCCCGGATGATGGACAGCAGCGAGAAAGCCTCCTCCTCCTCCTCTAACTATCTCTTCCTTCATTCCCAACTTTCGGGCCAGCCTAAAAAAAACCCCTAAAAGTCCTTGAGTTTGAAAAGAGCAAAAGAAGTCAAAACTGAAATCGCCTAAAAGCTTTAATGGAACAAACAAGAGGAAAGAAAATTATCAAGTGTCTTGCATCAACGTCGAAACAGACTGGTGAGCTAAGATTCAATCTTATCTCTCTTTCAAAAATAGAAACTAAAAAAGCTGAGGAGCTGACCTACTGAAACCCAGGAAGGGTAAGGAGGCTCCAAGGTCAGGAAGTGACACAAATTCTGGCGCTTCCCTTTCACTGAAAACAGTTCAAGGATTGAGCTCGTCGACCATGTCGACGGAAATGCAAGGCGTAAAAATAAGGTTCTTTTTCTTCTTTGCCATTCATTTCCAATGTGACTCCGGTAAAGAGGGGTAGCTGTTAGCACCTGATTTTTGCAATGAAGAAAATAGAAATTCCAATTGAAAAGCCAAACCCAGAGAGGTCAAAAAGTTGTTTTTTTTGATCCAATGAAATTTGACCATCAAACTTCCTCTCATTGAAAAGAGAATTCCAACACGATTCCAACGCAACTAAGCTTGCGTAAATCGGGGTCAAGATGAGGAAGTTATGAGTTGGTCAAACCTTATGGGGAGCAAAAGCTGACTTTTTGCTCAAGCCCAATTCAGCTGCCCAACTTGATCCCGTTGGAAAGAGCATCTCGACACGATTCCAACGCAACTGAGTTTGTTGGAATCGGGGTCTCGGAGAGCAAGATGTGAGCAAAACTGTCTTTCGGGGAGCAATATTGCATTTATGCTAAAAATCCTGAATTTTCTGCCAAACTTTAGCTCAGTGGATAGGGAATTCCAACCTCATTCCAACGCCACTAAGTTTACTAAAATCAGACATCAAACGAAAAGGTTATGGCCGGTCAAAGTTTCAGGAAATCTGCCGCGTGGCAAAAGAGAAGAAAAAGGAACAACAAATAAATATCAGGAATAAAATAATTATTTCATAAAAAATATCTTGATTTTTTATATTAAAATAATCAGAAAATCGGACAAAATCTGAATTATAAACAAAATTGAATAAGTGGTTTCAAATCACAAAATTTAAAACGTGCACGATCGCATTTGAAGTGCGGTTTAGGCGGACGCGATCTTATCTTCAATGACAGCTGGCGACAGCTGGCAGATTCGTGCAGATATGCACATTTTAAATGCCTCCGGAATTTTTCTCTATAAATAGGCCCCATCAGCCATTGTTTGCAAGGCCTCTCTGCCCCTACTGACCCCCTGCCTCTCTGCAACCTCCATAGACATTTTCAACCAATCCAAGTTCTTTTCAATTCCCAAAATACCCTTTGATCCTCCCCTTTCTTCTCTTCTTCCCATTTTCACTTATAAAAGAACCAAGGGAAGAGGATCTTTGGAGGCTTTTAACTTGCTGTTCACATCATCGGGAAGGTCATATCACTTCGAAAGGAAAAGGTAATATCAAGGGGAGATTTCCGGTAGCTTTGTATTCAGCATACGTTAAATCCAAAATTTCTTAATAAGTTTCTTTTGCCGTCAATTTGGCTACTTGTTTCTCACCACTTGGTTTTCTTTGTGCATAATGTGAGAGTCCCTATGGTAAGGGGGACCTCCTATACGAAAGAACGGAAAGAGAGAGGAGATCCATGTAAAATGGAGAGTCTCACTATGGTGTTCTTGGCCTCCTCCTTTTTCTTGTGTTTGTGTTAATTTATTTTAGGAGGGGTTTGTCCTCCTTCGGATCTGCGATGTACCCCTAAACTTCTATTCTCCTCTTTCCCTTCTCTTGATATGTGATTATTGCTATGATTTGTTAGTTATACTTCATCCATGATCATGCATGCATACGGTAGGGACAATCCACACTCATATATATCTGTCTCTATCCCATTTCATTGATTATTTCGATGCTTCTTCAAAACATGTCTTGTTCAACACCACACGTACACCCACCATATAACGCACATGTAGTATTTTGAATCCTTCTTGTCTCATATTTTGCATGCATATTGTGCAATCAAGATTCATTTGAATGGGTGGTTGGGTGAGTTCTTGGTAAAGGACTTGGAGACCATTCTTGGTCCTTTCTCATTAGAAAGAGAAGATGGTTTTTGAGGTACCAGAGTAGAGACTCCTAGAGTCTCTACAAAAATCTTAAAAGACCAATTTAATGCTGGGATAAGTCCCAAGCTTCTTTTCTTCTTCCTCATTCGAAGTAGCCTCATCAAAGTAAGAGTTTTAATCCGAAAAGTGGTATTCGAACCACTGTGAGTTCACTCAGGAACTTATGGCAACCTTCGGACATCCCAGGGAGGTAGGCGAACAGGTTTAGGCTGGAGTTTTGATCTTTTTTCGAATACCTAGCCGAACCGCATATTCAGTGCGGTTCGGGCCTGACCACATTTCGTATGCGGTTAGACCTGAATCGCATTTGCTTTGCGGTTCTGCTCAGACTGCACTGCATGTACGGTCAGGCTCTATGATTAATTAAAAATCATTTTTAGACCCAGTTGGATCCGATCCGACCCGATTTGGTGTAAGCTGAACTAGTTGGGCTTTTAGGTCAATCCAAGCCCATTTTGAGACATTTGGTCCATTTGGGCCCACCAAGGCTTTGTGGGCCTTCCAACGGGGCCCACACTCAATCCGGCTCATACGAGGGTCCATTTGATGATAGACCCCAGGCCATTTGGTTAATTGCTCATGGGCCTAGACCAAGCCCATTGGGCCCTAAAAGCCTCAACACACCTAATTAACTTGCATGTTTTAATTAACCCTTAAACCAATACAACCAAATCCAATAAGGGTTACCCAATAACCTTGAATGGGCCATGGACTCAAGCCCAACTCAGATCCCCATGGGCCTTCCAACAGGGCCCATACTCGACCCACTTAACTAAAAGGAGATAAAAAGATAAAATCAAATAAAAATGGGACCCACACCTTCAGTGGTCCCCACCAGACCAAACCAAATACCTGCTGGGTTAGGGAATTGGGTGAAAATAAGTTGACTCAAACCAGGGAGACGCGGGGGACCTGTTAAACCAACGGGGCGGGCTAGGGTGTCTTCGGACTTCCCTGGACGTAACCGAGAACTTAGCCAGAGTCTCTAAAAAGCCGCAGACCAATCGTAATAGACCTGAATAGGAACCCTGGTGTCTGCCTGCACCCCATTAGGCAATGGCGACTCCAATAGTCCTGGGGCACGCACTCTTGCATGCGCCTTGTCGTGAAAAATCACGTGCGCACAGTGCAGATCAGGGCCGACCGCATTGTATATGTGGTTAGGGCTGATTCACACGGAGTATGTGGACAGGCCCCTTTTACCCATAAAATCTGATTTCTTGGACCCGAATTTGCCTGGGTCAACCCGATCTTAATTAATTTGAACCAAATGGGCTTTTGGGTTAAACCAGGCCCTAATTTCGAGACTTAAGCCCATTGGGGGTCCATCAAGGCATTGTGGGCCTTCCAACGGGGCCCAAACCAAGGTCCATTTCAATAATGGACCCAAGGCCACTTGGATAATTACCCAAGAGCCAAGTCCAAGCCCATTGGACCCTAAAAGCTTTAACCCACTAATTTTTGTAAATATAATTAATTCTAAAGTCAAATAACCAAATCCAAAAGGGTTACCCAATAGCCCTAATGGGCTGTGGGCTTTATTAAAGCCCAATTTGGTATCCAATGGGCCTTCCAAAGGGCCCATATCCGACCCACTTCATCAAAGGCTAAAAAGATAAAATCAATTAAAATAAAGGGGACCTACACCTTCAATGAGCCCCACTCATACCAAATAAGTATGCATGCTGGATTAGGAAATTGGGTGAGATCGAGTTGATTCAAACCAGGGAGACCTGAGGGACCCATCAGACCGACGGGGCAGGCCAGGGTGTCTTTGGACTTCCCCGGACATAACCGAGAACTTACCGGAATCTCTAAAAAGCCGCAGACCATTCAAATAGACCTGAATAGGCACCTTGGTGTCTGCCTGCACCCCATCAGACAGTGGCGACTCCGAATGTCCCGAGGTACGCACTGTCACTTGCGAAATCACGTGCGCAAAGTATAAGAAGGTTTAGTAAGAAAGGAAAGCTTTCCCTGTGGTTTGTAGGACCTTTTGAGATTATTGGTACAGTGGGACCAGTGGCGTATCGCTTGGCATTGCCATCTTCATTTGGAGTAGTTCACGATGTGTTCCATGTCTCGATGCTAAGGCGATATGTGCATGAGCCCAGTCATATCATTGACTACGAGCCTTTGGTCATACGTGAGGATTTGACATTTGAGGAGCATCCGGTGTAGATATTAGACAGATGTGAGCAGATCCTCCGTACGAAGGTGATTCCACTTGTTAAGGTACTATGGTAGAGCCATATAGTGGAGGAAGCCACAAGGGAGTTGGAATCTGAAATGAAGAAGAAATATCCATCTTTATTTGAGGAATCACAAGGTAAATTTCGAGGACGAAATTTTTTTGTTAAGAGGGGAGAATGTAAAATCCCAGATTTTATTAATAAAATAATTATAATTAATAAATAAACTAACTGAGTTATTAATAATATACAGGAGATGAGACATTGGTTCAACCCGGAGGAGTCCAAAGTGAACTGGAGGAAACTGGGGAACCTATCTAAGGTGAGTTCATGGTTTTAGGTTAAGTATAATTTTAATATAATAACTTGGTTATTGCTGTAGAAAGTATTGGATAAAATAAAAATATTGAGAATGAGAAGGAAGTGGTCCAACCCTAGAGAGTGGGACTTGACCCAAAAAAATTGTTTTGGTTTGAGGTTTAATGGGTTGATTAAGTTGGTTTAATAAAAAGGGCATTTTAGTAAAAGAAATTAAAATAATAAAATAACCTAAGGACACCCATGCGACTGTTCACGTTCAAAGAGGTGAACAGCCGCCAACTTCTAATACACTCTTACTCTATTCTTCTTCCTTCTTTTCCTTGTGATTAAACCTAACCCTAAACTGTAAAACCCCGAATTTTCTTTAAATAATAAATTAAATTAATAAATAATATTATTGAGAGTTATAATTGATGGAAATATTTTATTATTGTAGGGGATGATCTAATTAGTGGAGATCCAGAATTAGACGCAGATCTGACTGTCCGATCATGAGATATCGAGGTATGTATTCTGATTGGGCGTGTGTATGGAGTTTTGTGTATGTGAGATACATGGGATCGGAGAGTATATATATATCAATTAAAATAACCTAAAATGTATTCGTGTATTCTTGCTTGTATTCGTCAACTTCAGTCGCAAGCGACAAGCGATCAAACGACTGAGGGAGAAGGAGGAAGAAAGGTTTGGTTTTTGGAGTTCTTCGTCGTCCGGGGGTGATATCACATCTGTGAGTGTAGTTGGTTGGAGAAGAAGGAGAAGCACGCACGTTTAAGAGGTAGGTGACACCGTTTTACCTTCGTGTTTGGATTTACATTCGTTTAATCGCAAAAGCATGTTTTTATGATATGTAATGATGTATGTAGTTAGATAATCATGTTATAAATATGTTAGAATGAGTTTAGACGAGAAAAATCACGTTTTGGAACTGATTCTGTTCGTTTTTGAACGACTACCGACCTCGATTGTGCTCGGTGATCGTCGGCGATCCTCGGCGCTAGTTAAAAATATTAGACCGCTAGAAGACGTACCGTCGGCGTTTGATTTTGAACTACAGCCGACCACAGACCATCGGGGCGATCCTAGGTGCTCTGTTCAGATTTTGCAAATTTTTGTAATTTCAAACCCTAATTCAATTCCAAATTATTTTTAGACAATTTTAATGATTAAATAAGATGTTTTAAGACTAAAATAAATTATCTAATTCCCTGTTTTACAGAAAAATAAATTAGGAAGGTATTTAGGACATTAGTTGCCAAACTTTGAAAGAAATGGAGAAACTTAGTTTTTGGAAAACCTAACTAGTATTTAATTACAAGAACATCTTTTAAACTACACCATAAACCAGAAAACTTCATAAAGAGAATTCAGAACTCAGATGACCCGAATATTGAAGTAATTGACAGATTTAACCTTTATATGCCGCTAGGCACCAATCCTTATAGAAATATTATATTTTAGGGAATTTTGGAGTCTAGTGGGCATAGCTGGTTATGGATCCATAGTTGTTGCTAGATAGCTGAGGGATATGTCATTTGGGTTGAGTTACTCCTATATGCGACGCGCTTCCTTTGCGAGTTAGTTTGTCTGGGAAGGTCCTATGTCTGGAGGGACACCTCGGTGAGCCGCTGGTGATTCCCTGTACATGTGGATAAGCGACCATCTCCATGTATTGATTCTGGTGCTGCATGCTGGTGGTACATGCCAACTTTGATGGGTACGTGTGCAATAAGTCAGTGACTACGGCTCTTGTCTAAGCTGTGCTGCATGGGACTTGAGTATCATTAGTAGCATTGCTTCTAAGCTGCACGGTGGTATAGCAATTGGTTGAGAATCATCTCAAAAGGTTTATCTATCTTTGTGAGTCCTACAAATGACACTGAAATCACAACACTTGTTATTATTATTGTATACATGCTGGAAGCATGTGATTGAGATATTGATCGGATGTGACTCTTTAGTGCATCCTAGCAATGTATGAATTATGTCATTGATTTTGATATTGGATTCTTATAATAGAAGTTATTGAAATTCATCTCTAGAACTGTTTATCATACTGTTTTGTATTCATGAATGATACGAATGATTATACGAGCCTGCGTAGTTGATATTGCTTAATCGTGCATGAACTGTTATTTTACTTATATGAACTGTTTAATCGTGCATGTGTTACCTACTAGGATATTCGTATCTCACCCTACTTTTATTTCATTTTTCAGCTGATACGCGAGAGGGGGATCTTTGTGATTTCCAGGGAGAGGTAGCTGACTATACACCGGAGGATTACTTTTATCCGGATCTTGTTTGAGGTTGATGATTGATTTAGACTTAGTCATATTTGATAGACTATTTTTTATTTGGATTTGATGTACTAGAGAGATGAGAGAGATAGTAACCATTTTATTTTACCAGACTTTGATACTAATGATTGATGATCAACTTAAATATTTATTTGAGGATTTTAGACTACACTTCCGCACATACTTGTTTCCGCAACTCTGATAGTATAATAAAGGCGAATGGATTTTAATTCTTTGGTTTGGTATATTATTGATGATGTATTTGATATGGGCCAGTAACACCTCGGATTTGGTTGTTGAACTGAATTCGGGTTGTTATAGTAGCGAACCGGGTTTGGGTCGGGTGCCGGTTTGTACTGACCCGGGTTCGGGGCGTTACAGAGATGGTATCGGAGCAATGGTCCTAACCTTAGATTAGCCAGCTTTTGGGGAATGGGATTGTGAGTACGCTAGATAGAACCCCTAGAATTATTGGATTCTAGCAAGTGAAATTTGTATTTTGCAGATGGCTGGTAGAGGAAGACGTGCTAGAGCTGATCCTATTGAGGAGGAGCAGTAGGATGTTCCATTACCTCCGCCACCTCCAAGGGGTGATGTGTGGGCTGTTGTTAGCAGTTTGGTAGAGCTTCTTGCCAAGGAAAGGGAGGAGAGACTGAGCCAGCACGGAAATGGTGGCAATGGTCACGGAGATGAGCCTGTAAATGAGAGGCCCATACATACGGCTAAGGATCTAGAGCAGTTCAGGAAATTGGATCCTCCTATCTTCAGTGGACGTCCAGATCCTATGGAGGCTAAGAGATGGCTGATGCGAGTCGAGTGCATTTTTGAGGCTATGGAATGCCCGATGGATCGGAGAGTGCGCTTGGCAGCATTCTTGTTTGAGGGCAAGGCAGTTCACTGGTGGACAGCCAGGAAGAGGCAGGACCCACAAGCTACATACATGACATGGGATAGATTCCGAGAGGTCTTCTATGACCAATACTTTTCTGAGGAAGTCCGACTCAAGAAGGAGCGGGAATTTATGGAGATTACTCAGGGGAGCCAGACAGTGGCCCATTACAAGGCTAGATTTGCAGCCTTGTCCCGATTTGCACCCTACATGACCCAGGATGAGAGGAGGTTGACTTCACAATTTGAGCGGGTCTGAAGCTTGAGATTAAGAGTATGCTGACAGTACTCTTGTGGACCGAACTGAAGGATGTGGTACGTAGAGCCACCAGAGCTGAGAGTGACATAGAGGCTAGAGTGAGCTAGAGCAGAGCTAAACCACCCATGAGGCTGGCAGATCAGAGAGGTTTCCTTGGTGGAAACAAGAGGCCCAGAGATTGGACTAGCCTGCAGGAGGAATGTATAGGCTAGCTCAAAGGGTATGTGCCAGTTGTGGCAGATATCATGTACTTGGTCCATGTGTCGCAGCACCGGGCACTTGTTACTGATGCGGAAAGGCGGGTCACAGGATCACCGACTATCGATTCTCTCCTAGCTATCAGTCTTTAGCAATGCCACGACCAGCATTGCCACAGCCAGAGACCGCGCCTGCTTTCCCACAGAGGCCACAGTTTCAACAACCAGCTCAGAGAGCACCGGTTGGGCAGAAGCCCTAGGGCAGAGGACCAGTTCAGAGAGGAGGCCAAAGGCAGGCAGTATCTGCTCAGCAGTCGCAGCCAGCGAGGGTATATGGAGTGGAGGCACATGAGGAGCATGAGCCCGATCGTATGGAGGATATCGAGGCTGATCACGAGGCACCTGTAGACACCCCATATTGCACTACAAAATGAGAAAATAATGAAAACATTAATTGGAAGTTAAAACAGGCCAAAAAGGCATGAAAATCAATAATTAGAGCCTGGACCGTATTATCACTACGGGCTGAGCATGCCTGAATTTTGAATACGGGCACGTAGCGCCCGTAATACATATACGGACACCTTTGGACCGTAAATCATTTACGGGCACATTAGACTCGTGCGAGTTCTGTTCTTCTCTCGATTTCTGAGCCTTATCTTTAGTCCAATATCCCTTTAAATGAGCGAATTATATATTTTATTCGTGCGAAATATCTTTGTGGATAAAGGATGGGCATGATCTTGTGTTTAATTGAAACTCTATCTTGCCAAACCTTTGACCAACCATACCCCTGTGTTTGCCTATGAATAGAGGGCCTTTCCTCAAGCAAAAGGCCACAAAAATTTGAAGTCCAAGGAGCTCCAAGAGAAGAGAGGAATCCCTGCTGCCCTGCTTGCTCAATCCAGGTAAGTCCCTTTTCCCTTTTATTTTTTGTCTTCAATTCTAGAAGTAATAGGATCTTCTATATTGCTGTAGAATAAGGCCATCTTTTGTATCTAGTATTCCTAAACTTGTCTCTAAGTACCTCAAGAGTCTCTCTAGCCGTAAAACGTGAAGAAAGAGCTAGGGGAAAAGAGAACAGGTGGATCCCTAGAATAGAACCCCATATCTGTTTTTCTCTTTTTTATAGAATAAAGCCTCTGATTGTGTTTGTATACCCAAACCTATCTCCAAGTACCTCAAGAATCCTCTCTAGCCATAAAACGTGAAGAGAGAGCTAGGGGAAAAGAGAACAGGTGGATCCGTAGGGTAGACCCCATGTGCTCAAAATTGTGAGATGTGGCTGCTTTGAATATCCTTATCATGTTTTAATGCTTTTTATGATGAATCTGAATGAATACATGAATCCATGATGTTTATAGCTGTAGACACCCCAAATTGCACTACAGAGTAAGAAAATAATAAAAACATGTAATTAGAGCTTAAAACAGGTCAAAAATGCATAAAAATTGACTAAGCAGACTTTGCCCGTATTTCCTTCACGGGCCCGTCGCGCCCGAAATTTCTCTACGGTCAGGCGCGCCCGTAGTAACTATACGGTCACCATTGGACCGTAGTGCATTTACGGTCACTAAAGACACGTGCGAGTTTTGTCCTTCTGTCGATTTCCGAGCTTTATCTTTAGTCCAATATATCTTTAAATAAGCGAATTACGTATTTTATTCGCTGAAGCCACCTTGGTTGGCTATGGATGGGCATTATCTCCAATTTTCACTCTATCCTGAGGATCAGGATATATCCTTCTGGACCAGCCTTGCCCCTATGCTTGCCTATAAATAGAGGTGAGATTCTTAAGCTAAGGACCACAAAAATTTGAAGTCCAAGGAATTCTAAGAAGCTCCAAGAGAAGAGAAGAACTCCTGCTGTCTGCCTGCTTAATCCAGGTAAGTCCCCTATCCCTTTTTATTTTCTGTCTTCAATTCTAGATTTAATATATTCTTCTCCATTGCTGTAGAATAAGGCCATATCTGTTTTTTTGTCTTCCTAAACCTATCTCTAAGTACCTCAAGAGTCTCTCTAGCCGTAAAACGTGAAGAGAGAACTAGGGGAAAGGGGAACAGGTGGATCCCTAGAATAGAACCCCATATTTGTTTTTCTTCTTTTTTTAGAATAAAGCCTCTGATTGTGTTTGTGTAACCAAACCTATCTCTAAGTACCTCAAGAGTCTCTCTAGCCGTAAAACGTGAAGAGAGAACTAGGGGAAAAGAGAATAGGTAGATCCGTAGGGTAGACCCCCATGTGCTCAAATCTGTGAGATGTGGCTATTTTGAATATCCTGATCATGTTTAATTGTTTTTATGATGAATCTGAATGAATCACATGAATCTATGATGTTTATAGCATGAGATCCCCACTTTTTGATAAAATTTGGATTTTCCACATATTTGCACCTACAGCACTGTTTTCGTGATTTTTGTGGTTTTAGGCTAAGATCCTGGATTTATCATGATCAATATGATAGATCTGGATCTAGAAGCCTGAAAGTAAATTCTAGGGTTTCATGATGTGTTTTTTAAATCGTTTTTCATTATTGAGAGAAGACCCTACGGTCTAAATTCTCCCCTTTTGGTGTTTTTCATCAACGTGGGTATTTTTGGTTTTTATTTTCTGATTTAATGTGAAATTTGGGCTTTATCTATGCCCTGGACTGTTCAAGTTAAATTGTGAAATATTTTATAAAAATCATATTTTTCCAGATTTCTAGAATTTTGACTTGAAGCCAGATTTTTGGATTTTTCACTTTAAATTGATTTTATTTGATTTTATCTCAAATTTGTTTTGATCATGAAACCCTAGGAATGGTATGATCATATTTGATAGTTCTGGGTCAATCAGAATATTCATATGAAAAAACCTTATATTTTTGCCTTTTTTGTGATTTTTCATGAATTTTATAGCAAGTTTTTTCCTTTATTTTAACATGAACAATCCTGGCAACCACCTTGTGTGGATGAATAGGGGTGCCTAACACCTTCCCCTGTTCATAACTTAATCCCCTTACCCATCTCTGGTTGTTTTTAAAGGAGGGTTATTTTTACCCTAAAATTGTCTTTTGTGCTTATTTAATATTTTGGTGTCCATTCACACCTAAATTGAATGGTGGCGACTCTTTATTTTATTTAATCCCGTGTGATGATTGAGGAAGTCAAAAGAGGAAATTTTGATTTTTTCCCATGTCTCACAATAGCATGAGATCCCCACTTTTTTTTATAAAATTTGGATTTTCCACATATTTGCACCTATAGCACTGTTTTCGTGATTTTTGTGATTTTAGGCTAAGATCTTGGATTTATCATTATCAATATGATAGATCTAGATCCAGAAGCCTAAAAATAAATTCTAGGGTTTCATAATGTGGTTTTTAAATTGTTTTTCATTATTGAAAGAAGACCCTACGGTCTAAGTTCTCCCCTTTTGATGATCTTCATCAACGTGGGTATTTTTGGTTTTGATTTTCTGGATTTAAGGTGAAATTTGGGCTATATCTATGTCCTGGACTATTCAAGTTCAATTTTGAAATATTTTATAAAAATCATATTTTTCTAGATTTCTAGAATTTGACTTGAAGCCAGATTTTTGGACTTTTCACTTTAAATTGATTTTATCTCAATTTTGTTTTGATCATGAAACCCTAGGAATGGTATGATCATATTTGAAAGTTCTGGATCAATCAGACTATTCATATGAAAAAACCATACATTTTTCTCTTTTTTGTGATCTTTTCTGATTTTATAGCAAGCTTTTTCCTTTATTTTAACATGAACAATACCTGGCAACTGCCTTGTACGGATGAATAGGGGTGCCTAACACCTTCCCCTGTTCATAACCTAATCCCCTTACCCATCTCTGGTTGTTTTTTTTAGGAGGGTTATTTTTACCCTAGAATTGCCTTTTGTGCTTATTTAATATTTTGGTGTCCATTCACACCTAAATTGAATGGTGGCGACTCTTTGTTTTATTTAATCCCGTGTGATGATTGAGGAAGTCATGGATTTGATTTTTTCCCATGTCTCACAACTGGCGACTCTGCTGGGGACTTGAGGATTTCAGCGTTTTGGTGTTTGTTCGAGTGGGCATCGTCTACAGCGGGGGCTGTAAACAACCCCTCACATATATGGTGTGGGGCCCCCCAAATGAATGGTGGGGCCCCCACGGAATGTGAGGGGCTGTTTACAGCCCCCGCTGTAGAGGATGAACGCATGTTTTTGATTTTTTTTATTTGCTTGCTATTTTGTGTTCTTAAGCATGTTGAGTATGTTTTAAATCTGAATTATTGCTTAAGAATTCATGGGGGTAGAAACATGCTTAATTTTGATTTATAGGATTGTTTCTACAAACATGCGTAGGGGAGGTTCGTTTTGTTGAACCATGTTTATTTCTTGCTATATTTTTATGATAGCATGTTTTAATTTTCAGCATGATCTCCATGATGTGTTTTTGGGTGTATAACATGATCAGATGTTTGCATGATTGGATGATTTTTATGAGCATGTTTTAGGTGCTATAAGGATTGTTTTGTGGATTTGTTTACTTTAAATATGCTTTCCTATTATGCCTTGGGGTGTATATGCATGGCTACGAAAAGAGTGGCAAGGGTTTGGGACGTTGTGAATGCACCTTATTTTTATAATGCACTGTGCACATTTTATTTTTTTACACAGCCTACCCTTAACCTATAGGAAGTTGAACCCGAATGTGTGTAGCTTGGCACAACGAGGTCGATACTTCGGAAAGCGAAAGTGAAAACATTCACCTTAGAACTTTGGGCTAAGGATGTGATGATAACATGGATCTGTGATTCTGGTCATCACTAGGCTTCAGTGCTAAGTTGTCATTAAGCCAAAACCCAAAACCCCTACGCTTGAAGGTGGAGTTACACGTTTTTGGCTAAAGTACACAATTACGTGGGGATATGGGCTTGTAATTGTGGGAAGGCCGTTTGCAAGGCTCACAAACCAGGGCATAATGCGGATGCCATATTGAAGGTAAACAAGGTAACAAGGTAATCCTATTTTGTTTTTGCATTACTTTCATGTCATAGGGGTGTCATGGTGTCCATCAGTTCGGGATAAAATTGGTCCCAAAATATGCATGTTTCCTAAAATTGGTGTAGCCCATAGGAAGAGTTTTTAACTCTGTTTAGAATCAATCCTACCCAATGTTCATGCAAGAGTCAACAAAAGGGTACCAAATTCTTGAGTATGGTGTCAATTTGGAGGGTACATGTGCCCTCCTAAACATGTGTTTTAGCAAAAAGGTCAAAGTCCACTTTGGGACAGTTTAGAAGCCCTGCACTGGGTGAACCGTATGTTTGGATGAGCAATTAAAGTAATCGAACCATGTAAAAACTGGAAAAATATAACAGAGTTCCGTAAAACCGCATTTAGTACACGGGCTGGGCTTGCCCGTATTGGTTATACGGGCTGGGCTCGCTCGTAATTTGAATACGGGCAGGGCTGGACCGTACTGTGTATACGGTTTTCGCGGAATATTCAATTTTAATCAGTTTTTCCCACTAAAATCTTCCTTTAACCTTTAAATAATGATGAAGGGAAATGAGTTTGAATAAAGTGCTTCAAAAAAAATAATAAATAAAAAAAAATGTGAGAGAAAATCCTTTGGGCCTCTGAAAGCCTTTGAATTTCAGACTTTTTCTCAAAAACTCTTTGGGCCTCTGAAAGCCTTTGAATTTTAGACATTTTCTCAAAAACTCTTTGGGCCTCTGAAAGCCTTTGAATTTCAGACTTTTTCTCAAAAACTCTTTGGGCCTCTGAAAGCCTTTGAATTTCAGACTTTTTCTCAAAAACTCCTTGGGCCTCTGAAAGCCTTTGAATTTCAGACTTTTTCTCAAAAATCCCCGGGCCTCTGAAAGCCTTTGAATTTCAGACCTTTTTCTTTTGGGCCTCTGAAAGCCTTTGAATTTCAGATCTTTTGGGCCTCTGAAAGCATTTGAATTTCAGACCTTTTTCTTTTGGGCCTTTGAAAGCCTTTGAATTTCAGATCTTTTGGGCCTCTGAAAGCATTTGAATTTCAGACCTTTTTCTTTTGGGCCTTTGAAAGCCTTTGAATTTCAGATCTTTTGGGCCTCTGAAAGCATTTGAATTTCAGACCTTTTTCTTTTGGGCCTTTGAAAGCCTTTGAATTTCAGATCTTTTGGGCCTTTGAAAGCCTTTGAATTTCAGATCTTTTGGGCCTCTGAAAGCCTTTGAATTTCAGACATTTTTATTTTGGGCCTTTGAAAGCCTTTGAATTTCAGATTTTTTTTTGGCCTCTGGAAGCCTTTGAATTACAGATTCTTTTGGGCCTCTGAAAGCATTTGAATTTCAGATCTTTTGGGCCTCTGAAAGCCTTTGAATTTCAGATCTTTGGGCCTTTGAAAGCCTTTGAATTTCAGACTTTTTCTCAAAAACTCCTTGGGCCTCTGAAAGCCTTTGAATTTCAGACTTTTATCAAAAATCCTTGGGCCTCTGAAAGCTCTTGAATTTCAGACCTTTTCCAAAAATATCCCTGGGCCTCTGAAAGCCTTTGAATTTCAGACCTTTTTCAAAAATCCCCCCGGGCCTCTGAAAGCCTTTGAATTTCAGATCATTTTCTCTTTTTGTGGGACCTGTTGGAAGCCCTAGAATATTCCAACAATTCAATTCAAAAAAAAAAAAAAAAAAAGAAGAAGCAAATAAAGAAAAAAAATCCAAACTCGTGTTCACCCAGCTTGCACATAGGCATTCCTAGGCATGTGAATGAGATTAATTGGGCACTGATTTTTTTTCTTTATTTTTTTTGCCAGGTACTAATACACTTGCAATCATAGCTCCTGTAACCAGATCAAGAGCTCGCGCCATGAATCCCATTGAGGCTGAAGCTGATGCTCCTCACCCAGATATTCTCTTGCTTCAAGAGCAAGTGGCAGGACTGGCCCGAATGCTAGAAAACATCCTATCGGTGCAGGCCCAACAAGTGTAAGCCCAAAATCAAGCATCCACTTCCAACCCAGCACCTCCACCACAAATCAACATTCCACCTCTGGTTCAACCTATTCCTGAACCCATCTATGAACCCACCCCTGAACCTATACTGATCAGGGATGAGACAGTGGAATTAGACAAAGCCAAGGAAAAGGAAAGGATGAGGGAAGAAGTTGAAAGGAAGTTCATGCACAGACTTGAAATGATCCAAGATGAACTAAGGGAAGTTAAAGGCGTGAACAACTTTGGGGGCACCAATTTTGAGGACTTATGCCTGTACCCTAATGTTAACCTGCCGGCTAAGTTCAAGTGCCCAGACCTAGACAAATATGATGGCACTGGCTGCCCCATGAGCCATCTGAAGCTGTACTGTGGTGCCCTATGCCAGTTGGGGCAGGATGAGGGTGTCTTGATTCAGCTCTTTGAAAGGAGCTTAACTGGAACTGCATTGAGATGGTTTGCCACCTTAGACCATGGGAAGATCAAAAGATGGAAGGACCTAGCAGATGCCTTCCTAGCTCAGTACCGGTTCAATTCAGAGATCGTACCAGATAGGTACGACGTAATGAGAATGAGTAAGGCTAGGGATGAATCCGTGAGATAGTATGCCAAGAGATGGAGGGAGACTGCCTCCCAAGTCAGGCCACCCATGTTAGAGCAGGAAATGATTTCCACTTTCATTAGTACGCTGGGTCAACCATTCTACAGCCACCTGGTGGGTTAGACCACCACTAATTTTGCAGCTTTGGTACAAGTGGCCGACCGAATTGAAGACGGGATAAGGTCAGGTAAAATAATTGACCACTCAGCTATGGTCAATCCGCAAGACCCCAATGTAAAGAAAGGAGGCGGGATAAAGAAGAATGGGAACAAGAAAGAAGGGGAGGTGAACATGGTGCAGCCACCATCAGGCCCCAACAAGCCCATACAAATCAATATACCTGCTCACTTTCCTACTCCTGCTCCATCTACCCAGGCCCCCATGAGGGTTAATGTTCCAGCAGCACCCTCAGACCAAAAAAGGGTTTTTACTAAGGAGGAAAAGGATGCCTATTTCGCAGCAAGGAGAAATAGGGTTTTCACCCCTATTCCAATGACTCCTTCTTAGTTGTTGCCCACTTTATTGAAAGCAGGGTATATTACTTTAAGAGAACCTAATCCGAATGCATCAAAGGGGAGAAATTTTGACCCCTCCACCACTTGTGATTACCACATGGGTGCACCTGGGCACCCTACTGACAAGTGCTGGCCTTTGAAACATGCCATTCAGGATTTACTGGACCAGAATACCCTGTCTTTCAATACAGGGGCTCCCAATCCTCCCAGAACAGACATTGGCCAAAACCCGTTGCCTCAGAATCATGGGGCAGGCCCCTCTAATGTCATAGGGGTAATTTCCTTTAATAAAATAACTTTTGACCCATCCCAGTTAATTGCTCCTATAGGGACAACGGTCAAGGTTTATTTTAACAGAATAAATAAGGAAAAAGAAATAAATATAGTTTCAAAAGGAAATGATCGTGCTGCTGAGAGTATTAGCTCCTTTCTGGACCAGGTTTCATCTCTCATGGCCCAAATGAATATAGCCAAGCCGCCTTTGGTTATCAATTGCAGTCCATCCACCCATTTTTCACCCATTCAGTCAAAACCACCACTGGTCATAAATTGTGACCACCTTAATGCATCGGTCACTTCTGCAACCCCTCAACCAAAACAGGGTCTACCATTGGTTGTTGATATCCCTCTCACTCAAATTTCACCATCCAAGTCCAAACTTCCTCCCTTGGTGATAAATGTCCCTAAGCCTTCCTACTTTGAATCGGCTGTACCATGGAACTACAGTGAAGGCTACACCACTACATTCCCTGCAGCTGAGGCAGAAAGCAAGAAAGAAGTGAACCTCATGATGAGGTCAGGAAAGTGTTTAGGGGTGGAAGAAAAGCAAAAGGAGGCAGAAAAAGAAAAGGAAGAAGAGAAAAATAAAGGAAAGGCCAAGGTAGGGGAGGATGCCCCTCAGGTAACTAGTAGTGAGGCTGCTGACCTCATTAAAATCATAAAAAAGAGTGAGTTCAATGTTGTCGAGCAGTTGAACAAAGTCCCTGCCCAGATCTCAATACTGGGCCTATTGTTAAATTCTGAAAAACATAGGGACTCCTTGTTAAGGATACTTTAGGGGGCCCATGTGCCTAAAAACATTGAACCAGACCAACTAGGCCAGATGGTTGGGCGAATTTTATCCCACAATGTTATAACTTTTTCTGAGACTGAAATCAGCCCAGCAGGGTACCATCATGTTGACCCATTGTACATTGCTGTGCTCAGTAAGAGTTGTATGATAGCCCGGGTTTTAATTAATAATGGGTCGGCTCTAAATGTCTTCCCATTAATAACCTTTGTTAAGCTCGGTCTGGAGCAAAACAAAATCAAACAAAATGGAAGAATCATAAGAGCATTTGACAGCTCTAAAACACACTCCTTAGGGGAAGTTGAATTGCCGGTCACAATTGGACCGTATATTTTTAACATCACATTTGAAGTGATGGATATACCTGCAGCCTTCAACCTACTCCTAGGAAGGCCGTTGATTCATACAGCTAGGGCTATACCATCTACCCTCCATCAAAGAGTCAAATATATTAGAGGGCAAAAGGTGATTACTGTCCTAGCTGAAAATTTGGTTCCTCCCATGTGGTCCCCTGATGTACCCTACATAAACATGGAAATGACTGCTGACAAGATGGCATTTCACTCTTTCCAGTTTGAGACTGTGAATTTCATACCTGGGGGGTATCAGGAAAAGGAAGGGAAATTGACCTGTGCTGAGAAAATGGTCAAGAATGTGCTGGAAAAGTACAACTTTCACCCTGGAAAAGGTCTTGGGGTTAACCTGCAAGGAAGGATAGAACCGGTAAAGGTTAAGAAGATGGTTCCCAGAGCAGGATTGGGGTCCAAGCCAAGGAATTGGAAAAGACAGAGACAGATGGAAGACATGAAATTCCCTCACATCGGGGAAGCTTTTCCAAAGCTTTCTTACATGATTCAGTTGTCTCCTCTTGAGGATCAGTCCAAACCCCCATACTATAACATCAACCCATTCCAGAAACCCAAGTCCTCAACCGTGCAACCATATGTTCCACCTTCACCGCCACAAGCATTGGGTGGGCCTGGGCCACATACAGAACAGGAGCATGACTTTCATGAGGACATTGGAGCTTTTTTTGCCATGACAGAAGGCAATCAAGAAGAAGTAGCAGAGGAGCTACCTTTTATTGATTGGGTTGTAGTAGAAGTCCTATCTGGGACCAGCCCTACAGAAGAAGCAGGCGATGCAACTCACCCAGTATTGGTGATTTTGGATGCGGACCCTGAACTTGAGGAGCAGGCTTGTATCCCTGCCCCAGATTCTTTTATGTTGAACAATTGGGAGGAAACTCCCCTTACTTTTGAAGCCGCGTTTGTTTGGCAAACAGACATGGCTTCCAAAAAAAAACTCCATTAGTGGAATGCCCTTTTCCTGAAGGTTTTAATGAGCTTTCGTCTTCAGGGAAAGATTTTGTAGAAGGCTCTCAAAAAACACAAAAATATTTTTCAATTTTTTATAGAAAAGATAAAATTTTCAAAAATGTCCAAACCACTTATGAACCATATAAGCAAACAGAATTGGATCAGGTTGAGTATGACTTTGACCTCGAGCTTGACTTTGACCTAATGGGGGTTGAGGAAGAGACCGAGGACAAAGAAGACAACCCACCAAAAGAAATCACATATCAATTGGAGCGTCATGAAAAGGGGGTCCAACCCAATATTGAAGAGACCATATCAATAAACCTAGGGACCGAAGATGACCCAAAAATAGTGAAGATTGGGGTATGCTTATCTGAGGTACAACGTGATGAAATGATACGATTTTTGGCTGATTATGAAGATGTATTTGCATGGTCGTATCGAGATATGCCGGGGTTAGACACAGACATGGTTGTGCATAGGCTGCCCATTCTACCAGATGTTAAGCCAGTTAAACAAAAACTGAGAAGGTTGAAACCTGAATGGACATTGAAGGTCAAAGATGAAGTGGTTAAGCAATTTCAAGCTGGGGTCTTAGCGGTCTCCACTTACCCTGAATGGCTTGCAAATATAGTGCCAGTGCCAAAGAAGGATGGAAAGGTCAGAATGTGCGTAGACTACAAAGACTTGAATAAGGCAAGCCCAAAGGATGATTTTCCACTTCCACACATAGACATCTTGGTGGACAACACTGCTGTACATAGCTTGTTCTTATTCATGGACGGGTTTTCTGGGTACAATCAAATTAAGATGGCTAAGGAGGATCAAGAAAAAATAGCCTTCATTACACCTTGGGGTACCTTCCACTACACTGTCATGCCATTTGGGCTTAAAAACGCCGGGGCAACCTACCAGCGGGCCATGACAGCCTTATTCCATGATATGATCCACAAGGAGATGTAGGTCTATGTGGATGATATGATAGCCAAATCATGTGAAGAACAAGACCATTTGATCAACTTGAAGAAGGTGTTTGACCGGCTCAGGAAATACAGTCTAAGGCTTAACCCTGCGAAATGTGTTTTTGGAGCTACATCAGGAAAATTATTAGGCTTTATAGTAAGTAGGAAGGGAATTGAGATTGACCCAGCTAAAGCTAAAGCAATCATTGAAATTCCATCATCTAGAACGGAGAAGGAAGTTCGTGGTTTTCTTGGAAGGATTCAGTACATAAGCCGGTTCATAGCACAGCTCACCGCTATTTGTGAACCAATTTTCAAGCTTCTAAGAAAGAATAACCCGACAGTCTGGAATGACGATTGCCAAGAAGCCTTTGACACAATAAAGGAGTATTTATAGAACCCACCTGTGCTAGTGCCACCAACTCCAGGAAGACCATTGATCTTATACCTGTCAGACGTCAATGGGGTGTGTCTTGGGACAGCATGACGATACAGGCAGAAAGGAAAGGGCGATTTACTACTTAAGCAAGAAATTTATAGAATATGAAGCAAAGTACTCTCCTTTAGAAAAGACTTGTTGTGCTTTAGTGTGGGCAACTCAGAGACTGAGACATTATTTCCTTAGTCATTCCACCTTACTGATATCCCGAATGGACCCTTTGAAGTATCTATTTAAGAAACTAGCTTTAACTGGCAGGACAGCAAAGTGGCAGTTGTTACTCTCTGAATTTGACCTCACCTATATCACACAGAAAGCCATTAAGGGTCAAGCCATTGCTGATCACTTAGCTGCACACCCTTTACCGGACTACCAACCCTTAAAGACTAATTTCCCTGATGAGGCAATCCTGTTTACTGAAGAAGAAGAAGGTGAAAGCTCATGGAAAATGTTCTTTGATGGGGCTGCCAATATGAATGGAAATGGAATAGGGGCTGTTTTGATCAAGCCAGATGGGGCACACATCCCAATCGCAGTGAAGTTAAGGTTCCAATGCACAAACAATATAGCAGAGTATGAAGCATGCATAATTGGGTTGCAAGCTGCCTTAGACCATGAAGTGGAGGAACTTGACACATATGGGGATTCGAGTCTTATCATCTTCCAAACAACTGGTGAATGGAAAACAAAGGATCACAAACTGATCCCCTATCACCAGTATTTGGAAGAAATAAGCACCAAATTCACTCGAATTTCCTTCAATTATATGCCAAGGGCCAAAAATCAGTTTGCGGATGCTCTAGCAACATTGGCTTCAATGGTTAGTATGCTAGAAGGTGTTGATATTAGACCACTGGAAATTGAAGTCAGAGATGAACCAGCTTATTGCCTTGTTCTAGAAGAAACCCCAGAAGAAGAAGTACCGTGGTTTCAAGATATTAAGAACTTCCTAAATGATCGGAGTTTGCCAAAAAATGTCACTTCTACAAAGAAAAGAACAATACAGAGGTTGGCAGGATAGTTCCAACTAAGTGGTGGGCAGTTATACAAAAGATCACACAACGATATCCTCCTTAGATGTGTTGCCAAGACCGAGTCAGAAAGGTTAGTTGAAACTGTACATGGAGGAGTGTGTGGACCCCATATGAACGGGCACATGCTTGCCAAGAAAATTCTGCGATTGGGATATTACTGGTCGACTATGGAGCACGATTGCTATATACATGTTAAAAGGTGTCATTTATGCCAAGTGTATGTTGATAACAAGAATGCACCCCCAAGTGAATTGCACAACATGACATCTCCATGGCCCTTCTCCATGTGGGGTATAGACGTTATTGGAATGATCTCTCCAAAGGCATCAAATGGACACAGGTTTATACTTGTAGCAATTGATTACTTCACCAAGTGGGTAGAAGCAGCTTCTTATGCAAACATCGCAAGTAGCCACGTTCTGAAATTCTTGAAGCACAATATCATTTGTCGCTACGGTTTGCCAAGTGCCATAGTATCAGACAATGCTTCAAACCTTAAGAACAAAGACATGAAGAAGATGTGTGAACAGTTTCAGATCACCCACCACAAGTCAGCTCCTTACAGACCAAAGATGAATGGGGCAGTGGAAGCAACAAATAAGAACATAAAGAAGATCATTCAGAAGATGGTAATAAGTTTCAAAGATTGGCATGAAATGCTGCCACTTGCTCTACGTGCTTACAGAACCTCGATTTGGACTTCTACAGGGGCAACCCCGTATTCTTTAGTATATGGGATGGAAGCAGTTTTACCAGTGGAAGTAGAAATCCCTTCATTAAGAGTGCTAATGGAAGCTAAATTAGAAGAAGCTGAATGGATACAGTCAAGACATGATCAACTCAATTTGTTAGAGGAAAAGCGTTTGAAAGCGCTTTGTCATGGCCAATTGTATTAGAAGAGAATGGCCAGGGCTTACAATAAGAAGGTAAAGCCCAGAACTTTCCAAGAAGGAAATTTAATATTGAAGAAAATTTTACCCTTTTTGGAAGACCCTCGTGGAAAATTCAAACCAAATTGGGAGGGACCTTATGTGGTCAAGAAGGTCCTATCAGGGGGCGCTCTCATCTTAACAGAAATGGATGGGAAGGATTTTCCTGAGCCAATTAACTCTGATGCAGTAAAGAGATATTTTCCTTGAATGAATATTACTAGGAAATGATCTAAGGCCATTTTTCTATATTTCCCAAAAATTTCATCCCTAGTCAAGCCAATTTGAGCCTGTTCGTCTTCTTTGTTAAACCTAAACTGGACTTACAGTCTTATACTGGGGCAAGGCCAATAGGGGCAAAGCCAATAGGGGCAAAAAGAGAAAAAAAGAAAGAAAAAAAAGAGAGAAAAAAAGAGGGGCAAATGAAAGCCAAATACAAAAGAAGGGGAATGGGATTGAATTCATCATGACTAGAAGTCCGGTTGACCCATTTTCACACTTAGAAAATTTTGAGCCTTTAATACCTTTTCTTTCATAAACCTAGCTTAGCCTTTGTTTCGTCCTATTCTTAAGCCCTCGGTGATTTTAGTATATTCATTCAACTTTCAGAGTAAGATTGGTGATGACGGAATGCAGAAGTCGGCCCTAGTGAAAACCGTAATTGGCGCTAGGGGCAAAAAGAAAAAAATAGAGAAAGAAAGAAAAAAAAAAAGAAAAAAAATCAAAGGTTGGGTTGATCATGAGGTCCAAGTTTGAAGTCAGCATGAGTACTGGAAACTGAGTAGATTAGCAGGGTCAGTCATGAAGGTAAGGCCATTAGGGGATGATTCTAAAGGCCACAGGGTAGACAGATTTGGTCTCTCCCTATTGCTTGGATTACCCTTTTCATTATTCAACCTGATTTTAATTACTTTGATTATATGTGATTAAGTGTCGTGGATCAGCTTTCAAAAAAAAAAAACTATACTTTGGCCAGTGATGAGAAATCAAATACTTTTTCATAAAACTTCTGTTTTTACAAGCATCTGAGAATTCTGAGGCCAATAATATAAAACCTAATTTCGGATTAAATCTATTGTCTTTCCACTAATGGAGTTTGCTTTTGTATAAAAGTATTAAAAAAAAGAAAAAAAAAGATAAAAGAATCTAATCCCTACTCCCCAACTGCTCCTCAAGCTCCCTAATCCTAGCAGCCTGAGTTGCAATGATTCCAGAAGCTCCCTCTGCATCAGGATCGCTCAAAAAGGAGATGATCTCATCAGAAAAAGAATGCTTGATCTTCAACGCCCTAAGGTCAGCCAGGGAATCTTGATATTTCTTCCGCATCGCTCGGACTTCAAAGCGACGAGCCTGCCTTTGTTCTTCAAGTTTCTTCTCCATGGCAATGCGGCCAGACTTATACTTTTCAAGGTTCCTCTCCAGATCAATGACTTTTATCCTAAGTTCTTGAGCCTCCCGTACCCATATTTGTTGAAGCCGCTTATGGGTTGCCCTTTCAGACTCCATAATGTCCTCATGAGTAGGGGGAAGAACTGCTGGAGGATGCTCTGGTACTGGGGCATGACTCAGTACCTGCTTTTTGATCCAGAAGTGATAGTCCTTCACATGGGACTCAGAAAAGACTGGACCCTGCAGAATGCGAACATAGGACCACTCATTCATTAATTGAGCATTTAGCCCCATGGTGGCTGATGTAAGTGGCCCTACAAGGCTCTCATAGCCAGTTGGGATCATAATTCCCTGGGTCGCTCCAAACTGCTGAAGAACCCTCAAAGGAAGATAGAGAACAGCAGATTTCAAGCCTGCCAGGACCAGAAAGTTCCTATCTCTGAAGCTGATCACTGTCTTTGGATTGGGCTGATAAGTGCCAGGCCATCTCACTTGATCATCTTGGAGAGTACCCAAGAAAGTGAACCATCCTTGCTTGCCGCCTTGAATGTTGGGACACCCCCTGTGGCTCATTAGAACAGGAACTTTCAACCTTGGAAAGAAGCGGCGAGTTATCTCTTCAACTTGACTTAGGTGGTCAAGCAACCAAAGCTGTAAAAAAAAAGGGGGGGGGGGAGAATTTCAATTTATTTCAAAAGAAAAAAAAAGAGAAAAAAAAAAGAAAGCAAGAAAAAAGAAAGAAAAAAAAGAAGGAAAAGAAAAAGAAGAAGAAAAAAGAAAAAAAAAAGAAAGAAAAAAAAAGAAGAAAAGAAAAAAAAGAAAGAAAAAAAAATTTATTTCTTTTTACCTGTAGGATAGGGGCGCAAGCAAGGAATCGTTTCTTTTTTCTGAAATAGCAGTCAGTTAAAGCCTGGTATATCTCTGCCAAGATCATAGGAGCCAATCTCTCAGATTCCCTAACCTGGCAGATAACTGAAATGAGAGCCAAGTCAACCTGGTCATCACCCCGTGGAAAGAGCAGCTGGTTGACCACTATCAGAGTCAAAGCATTAAACCTGGCATTCTTGTCCCCACTCCTTAGAAGTTTTTCAGTCAAAAAGGTCTTGGACAAGGTCAATAGGGTATCAGAATTTCCTAAGTCTTTCTTCCCTATACCCAAGAATGTAGAGGCCTCCTTTTTGTAGCTAGGCTTTAGGGGAGGGTTCACAACTTTTTCAGAAAATCTTAGGCCAAGGATGGTTTCAATTTCTTCTATGGTAGGAGTCATCTCTTTGTCATCAAAACGGAAGAGATTCAGTTCAGGAACCTAGTGTCCAATCAAAGCTTCAATGATTTCCCATTTAAAGGGAATTTTAGGGATGTGTAGGATATGCCCTAAGTGGATAGAATCCCAGCGAATTTCTTCATCAAGGGTTATGGAGTTGACCCACCTATCATAGAAGGAGTCCACAACATTGTACCTGGTGAGATTAGGAGGTTTTGATCTAACAGGTTGTCTTGCAGGAGGAGATTCATCAACAGAAGAGAAAGGGGCGAGGGAAGCCATGGAAGCACTAAAGAAGACAAGTAAAGCAGAAAACGGAAGGCTCAGGGAGTTTTCAAACTTTTAAAAGTGTCACAATGACGTTCCCCTTGAGTTTATATAGAAAATTCGAAAAGGCAGTAAAATCCGTAATTGTAGTACGAGCATGGCGTGCCAGTATAAAGAATACGGACACACTGTGACCGCGAAAAATTCACGGGCAGAGTGCGCCCGTATTAATATTACGGGCATGGCTTGCTCGTAACCTAATTACGGTCCCTGCGGAAAAATGCCAAAAAGTGGGAAAATTTGATTTCATTGGTTTCGTAAGTTTCACCTGTCCCTGCTTTAACACATATCATGCAAGAAAAGCTAAAAATAAAAAGAAAAGAGAACACAAATGAATAAAAATGAATCAAATTTCTTTTATATAAAAAAGGGATACATCAGTTTGTCAAAATACATATACATGGAAAATCCTAATCTATTGTCTATGCAGGTCCACCCCTACGGCCACGGCCACAGCCTCTGCCTCGACCACGGCCTGAAGATTGTCGGGGCTAAAAAACATATCGTACTATGTTACGGGCTGTACTACGAGTCATCCTGCTCAAAACAGACTGAATATCATGCCACATATATAAAGGCACAAGGCCAGCAGTGGGATGATCAGGAGGAACGTACCCCGAAGTATCTACATATCCCGTAGACTCGATATCAGAATCCGTATAAACAGACATAGAATCATCAGAAGCAGGATCAGGCTCCACAGGCTCAGTAGCATCAGCCTCCTCCATCACCATAGCCTCCACGGTAGACTCCACTACAGCAGCATCCCTAGCCGGCTCCAAGTCCATATCCATAGAAGCATCAGGAGCAGTCTCAGGTGCTGGAGCAGACTCTGGCACATCTACAACAGCGGGTGCTACATCGGCCTCGATCTTAGGCTCTACTGCAGGTGCCTCTACCGGACTGGGAGAAGTCACGAACTCCACCCGTGCCACAGAAAAAACCTCACCACGAAGATGCATGGGCACAGGTGAAGCAGGTGAAGAAGGGCCGGCTGTATCCTCCTGAAAATAAGAGAAGAAATTTCAGTCAGAACAGGACAAACTAATACAAGAGCAGGAATGGAAATAAGTGAAAGAATTAACCTGAGTGTGGGAAGGACCCGCCTGGTCCTGTGCATCAGAAGGGCCCGCCTGGCCCTGTGCTCTGGCTAGCTGCCCCCGGAGGTCTGAAATGGTAATATAGAGGGCATCCCGCTCGGCGATAGCAGCATCTCGCTGGTGCTCTATATCAGCATACCGAAATCGGATCTCTGCCAACTGAGCCTCCTGAAATAGAAGAGAAGGTATCAGAAAATGCCAAGTTCAAATAAAATAAAGAATAGAAGATACAAAAAGAGAGAAGGCATACCGTCGTGTCATAAGCTCTAATCACTACCCCTCCTATCTCCGTGACTCCACCACGGACAGGCATGGGTGGCATAAGGCACCCGACTGAAGCTCGCCTGAACCAGGCATCATAGTCACCCTCCTCTAATAAAGTATCTGCCTCAGTCCAATCTAGAAACTGGGCGGGATCAACAGGCATAGGAGGAAAGGAGGGGGTAGTATCTGGAGGAATGGCAGGAATCCGGGGCTCTCCCACATGCTGATAGAAGAAGCGCTCGCCGCAGTACCAGATGCTGCCCATTTGACCAATAAAGAATTGATATCTCTGTCGTCTCTGGTCAGGGACAAAAGCATCATCTCTGGCTGCATGCAGGGCCAGCACCTCATGAATGTCCTCCATCTTGGGGACAAACAGCTGAAAAACCGGAAGAAGAATATTAGACATGTGATTCAGGAAGAAAAGGAAAGAAAAAAGAAGAGGAATTAAAGTAGATTACCTCAGATCGGTATAGTCTGTCCAGGTGGGCACGGGCGGACCTAGGACGACTCTTGTCAGAGTCATGCTCCACATGACACCATCTATGGGCCATAGGATATGTCTCCTCAGGCATCGTAGAGGTAGGGCGGAAATAGGGTATATAAACCCTAGCAAAAAACTGCAGAAAGAAGAAAGAGAGTCAGAAGAATAGAAAAAGAGAAAAAGAGAAAGAAAGAGAAGAGAAAAAAATGATTCACCTGCAAGAAGGGCCAGAAGAATCTGCACCCAACTCCAGCTCCTCTGGAAGTAGAAAGGCCGCTCACTGATCGGCGCAGGCCGGCTAGAATAGTACCAAAAATGAGCAGGCCTCATGCATACCTCCTCGCTCACTGCAAGTCTCCCAATAAACTCAAAAAGTGAGGACTAACTGAAGTCATGTCCTCTGGGAAGAAGCAGGAGCCCATCATGTACAGAAAAAGGAATCGAAAGGCATACGGAAAAACTGGATCACTGGCAGCAAGCTGGCCAAACTGCCTCCCCCGGAAAGTCTCTCTCAACCAAGTCAGAGACAATCTCGCTCTCCCTCTATCCCATGCCTCCGGAGGCAGCACAATATATCCAAGGTAAGCGGCGATCTCTTCAGCATCTGGCATCACCATCTCAGGAATAACATCACCGATCATCCTAATCCCGGTGATGAGCGTGAAGTCAGACGGCCTGATCCAAATCTCGATATCTGGAAAATGGAAGCTCAGGGTCTCGGGGAAGAATCTCTCAAGCAGCACCGCAATAAGGGCTCGATCCAGGCGAACATCTGGGATGGTGATGAATAGGCCAAAGCCATACAAGCCTAACTCCCGACGGTAGGCCGAACTGCAAGCTCCAATGAATCTGATAAAGCTAGCCCAGCTCCCACGATAATGAGACATGGGATACTCCAAAGGGATATCTGCTCTAATACACGCTGAGGGATGAGTCCTCAAGCCATGCAGAAGATCAGTATCCCTAATCTAGGTAGCAATCGCCTCAGGGACCTCAACTTTGGTCCGGGCCTCATCTCTGCCACGGCCTCCTCTGCAGCCTCCTTTACGGCCTTCATCATGGCCTACATCTCTGCCTCCACCTCGGCGCCTGCTACGGCTCCTATCTCTGCCCGAAGCCTCAACTGCCGGCTAAAGAAACAATTAGAAGGAAGAAGGAATCAGGGTGATGTATTTTGTGAAAGGATATGAAATTTCAGAAAGGTTAGAGTATACCTCTGGGGTCGCCTCACGCGAATCCCCAGAAGGGAGATTTGGGACATCCGAATCAGAATCCCTCTCGGCCCGCGAAGACGAGGCCACATCAGCATGATCACGCCTAACCCTCGAGGAAGAAGGCTCATCTGCAGGATCCCTGGAAGCCGATCGAAGGCGGGCCATCTACGGTTCAAACCAGGGAGATGTTTAATTATTCTTGTTAAAATTTTATTGCTTGATTTTTATTCTAACCAAGTTTAATTGATTGGCAGGAAAAAGGAAAAAATGGAGAATGGAGGAAAGTGCTTCAGATACTCCCGATCAAATCAAGAATCAACTGAAGGAGTTTATATTTTCTAGAAATATTTTATTTGTCTTTGCTTTAAAAATTATATAGAGAAACTATATAAGAAGTACATGCTTCTTATAGGTTCTCTTTATATGAAAAAAAAAAAATGTGTGTGGAGGTTTTAATTTATTCCTTCGTATTTCCTAAAGATGTCTGATAATGGATTTTACTTGGTTTCAGGGCAATTAAGGCAGTTGGTTCATGCCAAAACAATGGGAAAGAATGTTCTCACAAAAAGGGTATGTTAGATTGGAAGTTTGTACCCATTCCATAACTAAGCAAGTTCAAGCCTCAACAATATAAGGCATCTGCAGAATATGGACTACAAACAGGAATTCAACCGGGACAAAAATCAAAGACAAGAATTCCCATCAGTCATGGTCCAAACATGGAAGTTAAGATACAGAGGCATCAGCATATGCAGTATATTTTCAAAAAAATCAGAATGATGCAACAGTGAACACACCCAACAATTTGGAGACTTATTCAAAGCATCAGGTATTTAGAGTCAAAGAATCATTCAGTGTTGAACAATGCAACAAAAGCAAAAGTTTGAGAATGAACAGCTCAGGAATAAGTATCGGCCAAACAGAAAAACCAGATTCAAGATAAAGATAACAAGTCAAGCAAAATTTCATTTCTGGTTGCATGGATACAAGAAGCATGTGAAATGGGGGATTACCTTCAATCAAGAGCAAATTCATACACAGGACAAATTCGTGCATTAAACAGGATAGTTCAGTCATAAAGAATACTGTGTATAAGAATTTCTGAGAATCAGCCACTTACTTGTGTCAGTTGAAATTGGAAAATTTGAAAACCAAGATCACACCTTGCTTCACCCGAGCTTCCACAGAAGAAATCCAAAGATGATTTATGTGTCGAATAGAAGCCTGTGTGGAGAAAGAAGACGGCTGCAATGTCACTGGGGAAGTCCAACGAATGGTCAAGGTCGCTGGAGAGAGTGAAGCCGCCGGAGTCACCGGAGAATGGGAGAATTGACGGAGAAGACGAAGTCGTCGCCGGCAAAGTCGTGTGAGTCGTCGGGGATTGAAAGAAGAAGAAGAAAACCGGAGAAGAAAATACGGGCAAAGAAGTTAGGGCTGAAGTGCAGACAGAAATGAAGAAGAAGTCGCGGCCGTGGTTAAGAAAGGAAGCCAAAATTCGTAAAGACAGTACGGGCTACAGGTACCCGTGCAGGTAATACGGTCCACTTCGCCTGTGTTTAAATTACGGGCAGCATCTGTCCGTAATGCAAATACGGGCGAAGCAGAAAATTGCATATTTTATTATTTTCTCCAGACTTTTCAGGAGATTAATGCCTATATTAGTTGTAAGTTGCAAGAATTGCCACCTTACCCACTTTTGTTTAAAAATTTTGTCTCAAATCTCACTTCATAGCCACGAGTGCTCAGTGAGAGGAAAGAGGAAGATTTGCCCCTTAAGCTGAGGGACTTTTAGCAAATCTTCCACAATAAATCCTTTTTCATCCATTCAATCCTTGCAAAATGCAATTAGTTAGACAAAGATCTCAAAAAGTGCAATTGGTGGGTCTTTTTGCTCTCTGCTTGTAATTGGTTCCAATTACCAGCAAAGAGGGGGCAGTTTTAGACACCCCAAATTGCACTACAAAATGAGAAAATAATGAAAACATTAATTGGAAGTTAAAACAGGCCAAAAAGGCATGAAAATCAATAATTAGAGCCTGGACCGTATTATCACTACGGGCTGAGCATGCCCGAATTTTGAATACGGGCACGCAGCGCCCGTAATACATATACGGACACCTTTGGACCGTAAATCATTTACGGGCACATTAGACTCGTACGAGTTCTGTTCTTCTCTCGATTTCTGAGCCTTATCTTTAGTCCAATATCCCTTTAAATGAGCGAATTATATATTTTATTCGTGCGAAATATCTTTGTGGATAAAGGATGGGCATGATCTTGTGTTTAACTCAAACTGAAACTCTATCTTGCCAAACCTTGGACCAACCATACCCCTGTGTTTGCCTATAAATAGAGGGCCTTTCCTCAAGCAAAAGGCCACGAAAATTTGAAGTCCAAGGAGCTCCAAGAGAAGAGAGGAATCCCTGCTACCCTGCTTGCTCAATCCAGGTAAGTCCCTTTTCCCTTTTATTTTCTGTCTTCAATTCTAGAAGTAATAGGATCTTCTATATTGCTGTAGAATAAGGCCATCTTTTGTATCTAGTATTCCTAAACTTGTCTCTAAGTACCTCAAGAGTCTCTCTAGCCGTAAAACGTGAAGAGAGAGCTAGGGGAAAAGAGAACAGGTGGATCCTAGAATAGAACCCCATATCTGTTTTTCTCTTTTTTATAGAATAAAGCCTCTGATTGTGTTTGTATACCCAAACCTATCTCCAAGTACCTCAAGAATCGTCTCAGTCGTAAAACGTGAAGAGAGAGCTAGGGGAAAAGAGAACAGGTGGATCCGTAGGGTAGACCCCCATGTGCTAAAAATTGTGAGATGTGGTTGCTTTGAATATCCTGATCATGTTTTAATGCTTTTTATGATGAATCTGAATGAATACATGAATCCATGATGTTTATAGCATGAGATCCCCACTTTTTTTTTTTTTATAAAATTTGGATTTTCCACATATTTGCACCTACAGCACTGTTTTCGTGATTTTTATGATTTTAGGCTAAGATCTTGGATTTATCATGATCAATATGATAGATCTGGATCCAGAAGCCTAAAAATAAATTCTAGGGTTTCATAATGTGGTTTTTAAATTGTTTTTCATTATTGAGAGAAGACCCTACGGTCTAAGTTCTCCCCTTTTGATGATCTTCATCAACGTGGGTATTTTTGGTTTTGATTTTCTGGATTTAAGGTGAAATTTAGGCTATATCTATGTCCTGGACTATTCAAGTTCAATTTTGAAATATTTTATAAAAATCATATTTTTCTAAATTTCTAGAATTTGATTTGAAGCCAGATTTTTGGATTTTTCACTTTAAATTGATTTTATTTGATTTTATCTCAATTTTGTTTTGATCATGAAACCCTAGGAATGGTATGATCATATTTGAAAGTTCTGGATCAATCAGACTATTCATATGAAAAAACCATACATTTTTCTCTTTTTTGTGATCTTTCCTGATTTTATAGCAAGCTTTTTCCTTTATTTTAACATGAACAATACCTGGCAACTGCCTTGTGCGGATGAATAGGGGTGCCTAACACCTTCCCTTGTTCATAAACTAATCCCCTTACCCATCTCTGGTTGTTTTTTTAGGAGGGTTATTTTTACCCTAGAATTGCCTTTTGTGCTTATTTAATATTTTGGTGTCCATTCACACCTAAATTGAATGGTGGCGACTCTTTGTTTTATTTAATCCCGTGTGATGATTGAGGAAGTCATTGAATTGATTTTTTCCCATGTCTCACGAGTGGGCATCGTCTACAGCGGGGGCTGTAGACAGCCCCTCACATGTATGGTGTGGGGCCCCCCAAATGAATGGTGGGGCCCACACCGAATGTGAGGGGCTGTTTACAGCCCCCGCTGTAGAGGATGTATGCTCATGTCTCACAGTCACCCACTGAATTGGATGTTGCATTGTCTGTACACACACCTTTGGGAGAGTCTACTAGAGTCGAACATATGTATAGAGACTGCATGATTAGACTGGGTAGATTGGAGTTATCTGGCGATTTGATTGCCTTAGACATTGGAGGTTTTGATGTGATATTGGGGATGGACTGGTTATGTAGACACCATGTGATGTTGGATTGCTATGCGGGGACAGTGATAGTTAGAGGGCCAGATCAAACCACTCATTGGTTCAAATGTGAGGGGTTGAAGTCACGGATTGGTCTGGTAGCATCTGTGATAGCAGAGGAGCTTAGGAGTGACACCCTTGTCATCTCCGATGTACATGTAGTGCAGGAGTTTGCGGATGTGTTTCCAGAGGATTTACCTGTATTACCACCTGCTAGAGGAGTAGAGTTCAGGATCCAGTTGATGCCTGGTACGGCTCCAGTTTCAAAGCCACCCTATAGGCTTGCGAAACCAGAACATGAGGAACTTAAGAAGCAGTTAGATGAGCTTCAGGAGAAAGGGTTCATCAAACTGAGTATGTTGCCATGGGGCGCACCAGTTCTATTTGTGCAGAAGAAAGATGGTAGTTTGAGGATGTGCATTGATTACAGGCAACTGAATCAAGTGACAGTGAAGAACAAGTATCTGTTGCCTAGGATTGATGACCTGTTTGACCAGTTAGGAGGTGCATCTTGGTTCTCCAAGATAGACTTGAGGTAAGGATATCATCAGTTGAGAGTGGCAGACGAGGACATAGAGAATACAGCTTTCCGTACACGCTATGGGCATTATGAGTTCTTGGCTATGCCTTTTGGGCTGACCAATGCCCCAGCTGTTTTCATGGACCTCATGAACAGGATTTTTCATTCATACTTGGACAGTTTTGTAGTGGTATTCATTGATGACATCCTAGTATACTCTAAGACCCGAGAAGCACATGTTGGGCATTTGAAGGCAGTATTGCACACCTTGAGAAACCACGGATTGTATGGGAAATTCAGCAAGTGTTAGTTTTGGCTAAGGTAGATTTCTTTCTTAGGTCATGTTATCTTAGGTGAGGGTATATCTGTGGACCCTGAGAAGGTTAAGGCAGTGGAAGAATGGCCTAGACTCACTACAGTGACAGAGGTCAGGAGTTTCCTTGGTATGGCCGGTTACTATAGGAGATTCATTGCAGGATTTTCACGTATAGCTGCACCTTTGTCTAACCTAACCAAGAAGGCAGTGAAATTCCAATGGGATGAGAAATGTGAGCAGAGTTTCCAGGAATTGAAGTAGAGATTGACTACTGCACCAGTTTTGATTGTGCCATCCATGGATGAGGCATTTGCAGTATATTGTGATGCTTCTAGGATAGGCTTGGGATGGGTATTGATGCAGTAGGGCAGAGTTATAGCGTATGCTTCGAGATTGTTGAGGCCGCATGAGAAGAACTACTCTACTCACGATCTAGAGTTAGCAACCATAGTCTTTGCACTAAAGCTATGGAGGCATTATCTTTATGGGGTGGAGTTTGAGATATTTTCTGATCATAAGAGCTTGAGGTATCTGTTTTCACAGAGAGACTTGAATATGAGGTAGTGTCGGTGGATGGATCTGCTAAAGGATTTCAAGTTCACTTTGCAATACCACCCTGGTAAAGCAAACGTAGCGGCTGATGCTTTGAGCAGAAAAAGTGCAGTTGATGATCAAGTAGCCACTTTAGCAGCTTTCATGATGAGCCAGTGTAGATTGGTTGATTCCGTCAGAGATTGGCAGGGAGAGTTTAGCATGCCACAGGATGGAGTGATCCGAGTTGCTTGTGTTCAGATTGAGCCAGATTTGGTTCAGTTGATTCGGGAGAAACAGTTGATTGACCCACAGTTGATTCAGACTAGGGAGATGATGAGTAGAGGATCTGAGGCAGCTGTAGACTTTTCAGATAGAGATGGGCTATTGAGATATAGAGGTCGTATTTGTGTTCCAGCTGATGAGGAGATTAAGGAGAAAATATTGACAGAGGGTCATAGATCGAGGTATGCAGTTCACCCAGGAAGTACGAAGATGTACAAGAATTTGAAATAAATCTATTGGTGGTCAGGAATGAAGAGAGAGATTGCAGAGTATGTGGCAAAGTGATTGATATGCCAGCAAGTAAAGGCTGAACATCGGAAACCACCTGGTTTACTTCAATCACTTCCTATTCCAGAATGGAAGTGGGAGCATGTGACCATGGATTTTGTATCTGGGTTACCATTGACAGCAAAGAAAGAAGATGTGTAAGTGTGAAAACTAACACTCCTTTTATGGCAAATGTTTGACAAATTATGTCTTCTAATAATCTTCAAGATGTGCAGAATAAATAATGAAAAATTCAGTGAATTTAGTAAAGAAGAAGAAGACGATGCTGCCACACAGCTACCACACCGCTGGTAGCTCAAGTAAATGAAAGATTGTCTAAATAAAGCATCTCTTATAAAGGCACTTGCGAGGAACAACGCCGTTGCCACTCCGCTGGCAGCGCATAAGTGAAACAGTGCTTTGAAAGTAAGGCACGTGCACTAGCGTCGTAAGGCGACGCCGACACGCCGCTGGTAGCGCAGAGCGAGATTGAAGATTCTAATGATCAGCTGTGCACATGCCGCGTTCCCTCCCGCTAGCAGCGCGCTGGCAGCGCGCCCTTAACTGAGTCAACTTGTTTTGAGCGGGACTTGAGTTCGCTTCCAGCCGTCTACCCCGATCGCACCACGATGCCACCAGCGCTCGACGCGATCTGAGTTTTATTCTTTAAATAGACGTGCTGTAATTTTTAGGAATGACTTTTTCTTTGGATCAATTTGATTTTGGATCTTGAGGTGTTTGAGATTCGATCAATTCTTCTTTAGAGAGTCGGTGATCGAGTGAGGGGGAGATCTGAGATAGATCGCCTGGAATTGAAGTTTGAGGATTCTTCTTCAATTCGAAACTTCACCTGATCGTGTGATCGCCTGGATTGGTGATCGACTTTGTTGGATGCATAGGTGGATTCCTACTGCATTGGATCGTCTCAGTGGACTCTGAGGTGATTGTTGCGATCTGGATTGATCGTGTTCTGCAGCTTGTGGATTCAAGCTGTGTTGCAGTTCGTGGATTCGAACTGTGGATCACTGTTGAGTGATTGTTTGCAATCTGGATTGATCGTGTTTTGCAGCTTGTGGATTCAAGCTGTGTTGTAGTTCGTGGATTCGAGCTGTGGATTGCTGTTGAATGAGTTCAATTGTAAAGGTTAAGTGTGTGCTCCTTTGTAATTGTTTTTTCATTCAATAGTGGAAATTCGAAGGGTTAGTCGCCTCATATAGACTCGAGGTTTTTCCTGGATCTGGATTCAGGTTTCCTCGTATAATTCTCTGTGTGTATGTTTCCGCAGTGTTAAATTCTTAATTGTTGTAGATCATGGACCTATAGAGTAGTCCTCTACTCTTTCAAGATGCTATTTGGGTTGTTGTGGATAGACTGACTAAGTCAGCACATTTCTTGCCTATGAGCACTACATAGCCGTTGAAGTCCTTAGCTGAGTTATATGTTAAGGAGATAGTGAGACTTCATGGAGTACCAGTTTCCATAGTGTTTGATAGAGATGCACGATTCACGGCACGATTTTGGCTTCCATTTCAGGCAGCCTTAGGAACTAAGCTTAATTTCAGCACCAGCTATCATCCTCAGACAGATGGACAGTCTGAGCGTACCATTCAAACGTTGGAAGATATGCTGAGATGTTGTGTTATGGATTGGGGAGGCAGTTGGAATCAGCATCTACCATTGGTGGAGTTTGCCTATAATAACAGCTATCAGGCGAGTATTCAGATGACACCATTTGAGGCACTTTATGGCAGACCATGTAGATCCCCAGTGTGCTGGGTGGAAGTTGGAGAAAGACAACTTATTGGGCCGCAGATTGTACAGGATAGCATTGAGAAGGTAAATCAAATTAGGCAGAATATGCTTACAGCCCAAAGTCATACCAGAAGAAGAGACTTGCATTTTGAAGTTGGTGATTTTGTATTTCTGAAGATATCTCCATCTCGTGGAATTAAGAGATTTGGAAAGAAATGCAAGTTGGCTCCAAGATATATAGGTCCATTTGAGATTAAGGGTATAGTGGGACCAGTAGCATACTGATTGGCTTTACCTACACAGCTGGAAGGAGTTCATGACGTATTCCATGTTTCTATGGTGAGGAAGTACGTGCATGACCCTACTCATATCATTCAGCATGAGCCGATAGTAGTGCGATGGGACTTGACTTATAAGGAGCATCCAGTTGAGATTTTGGACAGGAAGGAGCAGGTTCTTTGTACAAAGGTGATTCCACTTGTGAAAGTACTTTGGCAGAATCACACAACTGAGGAAGCTACTTGGGAATTGGAATCGAAAATGCAGAGAAAGTATCCTAACCTATTTCCAGAACCACAAGGTAAATTCGAGGACGAAAATTTTCTTTTAGGAGGGGAGGATGTAAAACCCCGAATTTTCCTTAAATAATAAATTAAATTAATAAATAATATTATTGAGAGTTATAATTGATGAAAATATTTTATTATTGTAGGGGATGATCTAATTAGTGGAGATCCAGAATTAGACGCAGATCTGACCGTCCGATCATGAGATATCGAGGTATGTATTTTGATTGGGCGTGTGTATGGAGTTTTGTGTATGTGAGATACATGGGATCTAAGAGTATATATATATCAAGTAAAATAACCTAAAACGTATTCATGTATTCTCACTTGTATTCGTCAACTTCAGCTGCAAGCGACAAGCGACCGAACGACTGAGGGAGAAGAAGAAGGAGGAAGAAAGGTTTGGTTTTTGGAGTTCTTCGTCGTTCGGGGGTTATATCACGTCTGTGAGTGTAGTTGGTTGGAGAAGAAGGAGAAGCACGCACGTTTAAGAGGTAGGTGACATCGTTTTACCTTCGTGTTTGGATTTATATTCGTTTAATCTCAAAAGCATGTTTTTATGATATGTAATGATGTATCTAGTTAGATAATCATGTTATAAATATGTTAGAATGAGTTTAGACGAGAAAAATCACTTTTTGGAACTGATTCTGTTCGTTTTCGAACGACCGCCGACCTCGACTGTGCTCGGCGATCGTCGGCACTAGTTAAAAATATTAGACCGCTGGAAGACGTACCATCAGCTTTCGATTTTGAACTACCGCCGACCACAGACTGCCGGGGCGATCCTGAGCGATCCTAGGCGCTCTGTTCAAATTTTGCAGATTTTCGTAATTTCAAACCCTGATTCAATTCCAAATTATTTTTAGACAATTTTAATGATTAAATAAGATGTTTTAAGACTAAAATAAATTATCTAATTCCCTGTTTTACAAGAAAATAAATTAGGAAGGTATTTAGGACATTAGTTGCCAAACTTTGAAAGAAATGGAAAAACCTAGTTTTTGGAAAACCTAACTAGTATTTAATTACTAGAACATCTTTTAAACTACACTATAAACCAGAAAACTTCATAAGGAGAATTCAGAACTCAGATGACCTGAATATTGAAGTAATTGACAGATTTAACCTTTATATGCCGCTAGGCACCAATCCTTATAGAAATATTATATTTTAGGGAATTTTGGAGTCTAGTGGGCATAGCTGGTTATGGATCCATAGTTGTTGCTAGATAGCTGAGGGATATGTCATTTGGGTTGAGTTACTCCTATATGCGACGCACTTCCTTTGCAAGTTAGTTTGTCTGGGAAGGTCCTATGTCTGGAGGGACACCCCGGTGAGTCGCTGGTGATTCCCTGTACATGTGGATAAGCGACCATCTCCATGTATTGATTCTGGTGCTGCATGCTGGTGGTACATGCCAACTCTGATGGGTACGTGTGCAATAAGTCAGTGACTACGGCTCTTGTCTAAGCTGTGCTGCATGGGACTTGAGTATCATTAGTAGCATTGCTTCTAAGCTGCACGGTGGTATAGCAATTGGTTGAGAATCATCTCAAAAGGTTTATCTATCTTTGTGAGTCCTACAAATGACACTGAAATCACAACACTTGTTATTATTATTGTATACATGTTGGAAGCATGTGATTGAGATATTGATCGGATGTGACTTTTAGTGCATCCTAGCAATGTATGAATTATGTCATTGATTTTGATATTGGATTCTTATAATAGAAGTTGTCGAAATTCATCTCTAGAACTGTTTATCATACTGTTTTGTATTCATGAATGATACGAATGATTATACGAGCCTGCTTAGTCGATATTGCTTAATCGTGCATGAACTGTTATTTTACTTATATGAACTGTTTAATCGTGCATGTGTTACCTACTGGGATATTCGTATCTCACCCTACTTTTATTTCATTTTTCAGCTGATACGCGAGAGGGGGATCTTAGTGATTTTCAGGGAGAGGTAGCTGAGTATACACCGGAGGATTACTTTTATCTGGATCTTGTTTGAGGTTGATGATTGATTTTAGACTATTTTTTATTTGGATTTGATGTACTAGAGAGATGAGAGAGATAGTAACCATTTTATTTTACCAGACTTTGATACTAATGATTGATGATCAACTTAAATGTTTATTTGAGGATTTTAGACTACACTTCCGCACATACTTGTTTCCGCAACTCTGATAGTATAATAAAGGCGAATGGATTTTAATTCTTTGGTCTGGTATATTATTGATGATGTATTTGATATGGGCCAGTAACACCTCAGATTTGGTTGTTGAACTGAATTCGGTTTGTTATAGTAGCGAACCGGGTTCGGGTCGGGTGCCGTTTTGCACTGATCCGGGTTCGGGGCGTTACATAAACAACCTATGGAGCAGTCTTTTCAGAAGGAGAAGGAGAGGATTTTCGTTCAAAGTTTCAGGTAAGTAATAAGTTATAAAAATTTTTTGTTTTGGGAGTATAAATCGTGGATGAGAGTTTTTAAAGATGTGTTGTTTGATTCAGAGGAGATAGAGGATTGCTGTGATTAGTTGGATCATCTTTGGGGTGATAGTCATTGTTGTTAGAAGAGGTTTAAGTCCCAAAAACAAGTAAGTAGTCCCTTTATACTTTCATAAACAGAATTTCGGATTATTCGAGGATTATGGTTATTCGCATGTTTGGATGATTCGTTTGCATGTTATAGGTTGTTTTATTTGTTTGAAATTGTTCTAACATGTTTATAAAGTATTTTTGAATGATTTATAATGATTGTAATGCATGGGTTTGTGAGTTTTCGATTTTTATTTGATTTACGCAATTTTCGGAAGTTGAGAAAAACTGTTTCGTGATAGGCCGCTCGAGCGCCCATGAGTGTGGTTTGAGGATGCCCGAAGGCCACTCGAGCGGTATTTCAAGTGCCCCGCCTGTGCTTTTTATTTTTAGAAAAACCTGAAAGTGATCAAAACCCAGAAGGCGAATGCCCGAAGCATCGCTCGAGCGACTTCTCGAGCGACCATCCTGAAACAACCTGATTTTACCCAGCCGTTCGAGTGCCCACTTGTCAGAATTTGAGAATTTGCCAATTAGCCTTGTTTTTCGCCACAAAATTGTTTTTATTCAATTTAAACCTATGTACCACTAAGTTTAAAGTATTTAGAGATAGGTTTTTTTTTATAATAAAAACCCACTAAGGCAGGAATAACCTTAGTGGCACTCCATTAGTGGGAGGAGGGTTGAGGCAGACCCTGATCTGTATATTAATTCCAATAACCAAAATACATTAGTTCGGGGGGACATAAAACCTTACCCCTACAAGAGACACAAAAAACACCAGCAAGGGGGACATATATCCCATGAGAGTACATCAACACAACTAAATGGGGGGGGGGGGGGGACATACAACCTTACCCCAATCAAAAACCCGAAAAATACATCTAGTATCTAATGGAGTATAAACCTGTTCTATCATGAAACAAACAAATTTTTAACATTATGGGGCAGATCATGAAAGGACTCATAAACATATTTAGAGAGGTGAGAGCAACTCTCATTAGCCAAGCTATCAGCAACTAAATTAGCTTCTCTGTAGACATGATGCACTTCTCTGCTAAAAACTTGTAATCTACCTTTTATTTCTCTCCAAATAAGAAGAAACTTCCAAGGAATGGAAGCAAGACCTGCAATAGAGTCCACTATAGTTTTCGAATCCAATTCAATGTGTAGATTTTGAATACCATAGTTATCTGCTAGGCGGAGACCATCTCTCAATGCCAAAAGTTTTGCCACAATATTAGAAGTATGACCATAATAGTTAGAGAAGGCAACAATGAAGTAACCTGAAGAATTTCGAATTACCCCACCTCCTCCACTCATCCTTGGATTGCCTTTTGAAGCTCCATCCACATTCAAAATGAAAGAACAAGACCTTTGTCTTTTCCATCGAACAAATTTGGGTCTAGGAGAATGTAAAGAAGGAGAGAAAATATTCAGCTTCTCTATGATTGCAGCTCGGCTTAACCCACATGCTATAACCAGTTTTGTGTAGTACGATACCTCTTGAAGCCATCGCTGAACGTTTTTTATGATCAGATTTGCAGCCATTTGCTCACCTTCAAATCAGCTCTTACATCTTGCTTTCTAGATTTCCCAGCAGATAAATAAAGGAAAAGCTTTCAAAAGAATTCCCAGCTGATCATTGGCATTAGGATTTGAAAACCAGAAAGATAATCTGGTTACGAGGTCATGAAGTGGATGATAGTGGCAATGAAACAAATCAGAAAAATGAACCCAAACCGATTTTGCTATATCACCAAAAACAAAAAAATGGTTTATGGATTCCCTTTTTTTTGCCAAACAGCAATTGCATTGAGAACAGATACTAATACCACATCCTTGAATACAGTCATCTGTAGCCACTGCACCCCTCAAAAGCTTCCAGATAAAAACACTTATTTTGGAAGGCATAAAGCTAGTCCACAAAATTTTCCCCCATGTATAGGGACTCCCTCTTTTTCTGATTAAATCCTAGGCTGTGGTAGTAGAGAATTTACCTGAAGAAGATGCCATCCACAAAGGTTTGTCCTTTAATCTGGTTGGCCTGTAGTGTATATCAACAATTTCAGCAACAATACTTTGAGGAAGAAATTGAGAGAACATATGAACTTGCCAGGTACCATCTTCATTGATAACATCAGCCACTTGCAAATCAAGATTTGGAATGGTTTCCATCTAAACTTGATCAGATAGCTTGCCAAGATGAGACCATTGATCAAGCCAAAAATTAACTCTTCTTTCTTCTAACGACCAAGCTGTATTTGCAAGAACAATGTCTTTAATTTTTAATATAGCTGTCAACACTTCATTTTTGCACCTCCCAAAATGCAGAAAATGAAAATTTTAATTGAAAAGTCAAACCTGGGGAGGTCAAAAAGTTGACTTTTTATCTGGTGCAAATCAATCACCATACTTCATACCATTGGAAATAAGATTTCGATACGGTTCTAACGCCACTGAGTTTGCTCAAATTGGAGTCCGGATGAAGAAGTTATGGATTGGTCAAATCTGAGAAAAGCAGAAATCGACTTTCTGCTAAACCCCAGATCAGCTGCTCAATTCTATACCAGCAAAAAGAGCATCTTGACACGATTCCAACGCAACTGAGTTTGCTGGAATCGGAGTCCCACATAAGGAGATATGAGCAAAATTGGCTCCGGGAGGTGACTCTGAATTTTGCTTAAAAACCTGAATTTGCTGCTAAACTCTAGCTCAGTGGGTAGAGAATCTCGACCTGATTCCAACGCCACTAAGTTTGCCCGAATCGGAGCTCAAATGAGAGAGTTATGAGCAGCCTTAGGTCAAAAATAAACTGTCCATGTGGCAAACTGCGCGACATGGATGTCTCCCTTTCTTAACCCTTAAGTAAACAAAAATAATAATAATAAAGGTCTTTCTTAACCCCTAAGTAAAAAATAATCACAAAAGAGTCATTCTTAACCATTAAGTAAAAAATAATAATAAAAAGGTCATAAGGTTAAAAAAATAATAATAAAAAAGTCATTTTTGATAAAAATAATTAAAAAATAGTCTTTCTTAACCATTAAGCAACCTCCCCTATAAAATGGGAGGGGGAGGGATGCTCCAAACCCAAGAAAAAACCCTCTCTCTTCTCCCCCTTTTGCTCCCACACGATTCCCTCTTCTTCTCCTTCCTACTTCACTTCAAGGCCACCAAACTTCTCCCAAACCTTGCCTATCTTCACCCTTTCTTTTTCTATCTTCATCAAAGGCTTGAAAGAGGGATAAGGAGAGCTTTTGGAGGAGGAAAAAATTGTTGTCCAGCCCCTACCTTGGCTTCAAAGGGAGTCAAGCACACTTCAAAACAAGTTTCTAACCTCAAGGTAAAGTTCTTTATTGTATATTGTTTAACATATGTGAATAAAAGCATATTTGGAGTCTTTGTAGTTAACTTATGTACATGAAATATTGGTCCTATGATTATAGTATATTATTTTCTTTATTCATGTTCCCATCAATGTGAGTTCCCCCATGGTAAAGGAGGGTGTACGGATATCTTTAAGGGAGGAAGAATGTTCATTTTCATAGTGTTTTTTTAAGGTTTGAGGGTGTTGTTTTGGTACTTCATTTTCCATTCGAATGGGGAGTTTGTTCTTCCACTCTAATGTACCCCTTCTTTAATAACCCCCCATTATCCTTTCTCTAGTTTCTCTTTCTTTTTCTTTTTTATGTTTATGGTAACAGATTTTTATTTTATTTTATATGTTTGATAATTAGGAAAAGTACATGCACATATGTATGAAGTCCCAATGCATGCTTCTCTATTTTATCTTTGGGCTTGCTTGCTATATTGTATCATTAGTATTCCTCTTTCTTGTTAGTATTTGATAAGAACTCAATTTGTTATATTTTTCTCTACTAATGTGTAACCTTTTGAATTTACTTTTGTGCCTAAATACACTGATTATGCTCATATTTTGATTTAGGTGACAATTGGCAGCATGTGGGAAAAATGAAGCTAATTAGATACTCTTGGTGATTATAGAAGTCATGGTTCAAACGGCGTAAAAATCGGAGTCAAATTGAAGAAGATATGTTCACCGTTCGCTGACCGTTGGCTGGCCGTTCGAACGTTGGTGTTCTGCAGAGAAACCCGAGAGCAGCGTTCGCTGACCGTTGGCTGGCCGTTCGAACGTTGGTGTTCTGCAGAGAAACCCGAGAGCAGCGTTCGCTGACCGTTCGCTGAGCGTTCGAACAAGAGATGAAGAAATAGTTTTTTAACTTGAGCGTTCGACCCGCGTTCGCTGAGCGTTCGAACGATCAAGAAGAAAAACCTGTTATAAAATTCCGAACTTTGCGGATTTATTTCCTTTTTCTTGGGGATCTTCTTCTAGTTTTTAGGGAGAGTTTTAAGGGTTTCTAATTAAAGAGATTAGGTCGTTTTTGGACTTGGAAAGTCGTGGATATACTAGGAAAGGGAGTTCTCTCTTCCTAAGGAGGCTTGGAAGGAAAGTTCATGATTTTTCTCTTTAAAAAGGGAGTTTTTCTGAGTTCTGGGCGTTCTCTTTTCTCTTCTTCTTCTTCTCCCTTTCTTCTTCTTCTGAGTTTGTGATTCATGGCCATGTGTGGCTAAACGTTTATTCTTGGTCAAAGGAGGCTGAAACCTCGGAATTAATAAAGCTGTGAGATCTTAATGTTTTAATTGTTCAGTTTATACTTGAGCATTGATATTCTTCTATGTTTATTCTCATGATTGTTCCGTCTAATTGCTAGGAGGCCTACTAGTTTATTATTCGTTGAAATTTATTGCTAGGCTAGATATCAAATCCGTAATTGTTTGATCCCTCTAATCTGTGAAGCAACTGAGGTTTAATAATTTGCTGCGTCAGGAATTGTTAGACTTTAGGAAGAATTTTCTGCTAGATTAAATACAGCCGCTTGTGATTGTATTGTTTAGATTCATCAATCTTCCTTGTCCCTAAAGCTGCTGCTGGATTAAATCTTTACCGCTTGTGTGAGGTTGTTTAGTAGTTAGGGTTAATTAGATCGCTTGTTTTCTGATTATCTATAATTGAAAGAGTTTGGAAAGTATTTCCAAGGGTGAATGTTTAATGTATGAATTGATATATTCTAGCATCTATGATCAGCTTTGATATTCCGATGGTGGATGTTAACTTAGACCAAGGTTTGTTTTCTTGATTGATTTATTAAAGTTTTTAGTAATCTGTTATTTTCTGATCTCATTGTGACAAAACCCCCTCTTAATTCTGTTTTCTAAAGCATAAGAAGAGATAGAAACTCTCGGTGGAACGATCCCTACTCACCTTGCTATATGCATATTTTTAAGTAGTGGTTTATCTTTGGTTGTGTACGACAGTCACCAAATTTTGGCGCCGTTGCCGGGGAGTTTCTCTTTGATAATCATCTTTGATTGTTTATGACTGCAACTCGATCTTCTAACCAAGGTTATTTGCAGAAAGATCCAGAAATCGAAAGAAGTTTGCACAGGCTATGGAGGGCAGCACAGAGACATTCAGAAGAGGACGATCCATCTCTTTTTGCTGGTGAATCTGATTCCGAAGAAGAAGGAACCATGGCTGGAAACAGAACTTTGAAAGAGCTTGCTGCTCCTGATTTAAATCAGCAACCTTTATGCATAACTTTTCCTACTTTAGATGTTGCTACTACTTTTGAATTAAAATCTGGACTAATACATCTTTTGCCTTCTTTTCATGGATTTGCAGGTGAAGATCCTCACAAACATCTGAAGGAGTTTCACGTGGTGTGTACAAGCATGAAACCCACTGGAGTAACTGAAGAGCAGATTAAATTAAGAGCCTTCCCATTCTCTTTGAAGGAGTCGGCTAAAGATTGGCTTTATTACTTACCTTCTGGGACTGTTACTACATGGAATGAGATGAAGAGGTTATTCCTGGAAAAATATTTCCCAGCTTCAAGAGCAGCAAATATCAGAAAAGAAATTTGTGGTGTAAGGCAAAACAATGGGGAATCTCTGTATGAGTATTGGGAAAGATTCAAGAAGCTGTGTGCAAGCTGTCCCCATCATCAAATCAATGAACAGCTACTGATCCAGTATTTTTATGAAGGACTTTTACCTACTGAAAGGAACATGATTGATGCTGCTAGTGGAGGAGCTTTGGTAGATAAAACTCCAGAAGCTGCTAGGAACCTGATTGCAAATATGGCAGCCAACTCTCAGCAATTTGGCAGTAGACTTGATTCTTCATCTAAACAAGTCAGAGAGGTAAATATTTCTTCCCTTGAACAGCAAATTGCAAGTCTGACTTCTCTTGTTCGTAATATGAATGCAGGTAACATGCAAACAGCAAAAGTTTGTGGAATTTGCTCTGTAGAAGGACATGCAACAGATATATGTCCAACTCTTAGAGAGGAACATGATGAACAAGCAAACTGGGCAAGTGGTTTTCCTGGACAACCTCAAAGGAAATATGATCCTTATTCAGATACATATAACCCAGGGTGGAGGGATCACCCAAATCTTAGATATGGGAATCCACAAGCAACTCAGCAAATACCTCCAAACAGATCAAATTTCCAGCAATATAAGCAACCATACCCCCCAAGACAACAACAGGGCCACACTTCTAATTCTGGTATGTCTTTAGAAGATATTGTTAAATCTCTTGCCACTAACACTGTGCAATTTCAACAGGAGACAAAACACTTCCAGCAAGAGACAAGAAACAGTATTCAAGGCTTGGAAAACCAAGTAGGTCAAATGGCCACTGCCATTAGTCGTTTGGAAGCACAAAATTCAGGAAAATTACCTTCTCAGACAGTAGTGAATCCAAGAGAGAATGCCAGTGCAATTGTTTTGAGAAGTGGTAAAGAAGTTGAAACTCAAGTAGAGCCAACACCTACAATGCTGAATAAAGAAGAGGAGAAAACAAGTGAAGCCATGAAGGACATTCCAAATGAAAATGAACCAAGTATATTCCATCCTCTTCCTGATTATAAACCAGTACCCCCTTTTCCTTTGGCTTTAAAAGAAAATAGAAAATATGAGAAGAACTCAGATCTTTATGAGACTTTCAGAAAATGTGAGGTAAATATTCCACTCTTTGATGCTATTAAACAAGTACCTCGTTATGCCAAATTTCTGAAAGAGCTATGTACCATAAAGAGGGGACAGAAGCTTACTGGGAAAGTAAGAGTAGGGGAGAATGTTTCTGCTGTTATTCAAAGTAAACTCCCTACAAAATGCAAGGATCCAGGTATGTTTACTATTCCTTGTATGATAGGAGACACCAAGTTTGAAAAAGCCATGATAGATTTAGGAGCTTCTATAAATGTCATGCCATATTCTATTTATGAATCCTTAAAACTTGGACCTTTGAACAAAACTGGTGTCATAATCCAATTGGCTGACAGATCAAATGCATATCCTAAAGGTGTTGTAGAGGATGTTCTAGTGAAAGTAAATGATTTGGTTTTTCCAGCCGATTTTTATGTTCTTGATATGGAAAATGGTGATCAGAATGCACCTATCTTGCTAGGAAGACCATTCTTAAAAACATCTAAGACTATGATAGATGTTCATGAAGGCACACTTACCATGGAATTTGATGATTCATTTGTTAAGTTTAATATATATAATGCCATGAAATATCCTTGTGATGAAAATCCTGTATATTCTGTTGATCTGATTGATTCTTTTGCACAGGACACTTTTGAACTTGATGGAAAAGATAATTTAGAAGTTGTCCTCAGCAACCATCTTGAGAAAGAGAATGGAGAATTGGCTTTGAATGCTGATTTACATGAAAATGTTGCAGCATTGGATGTTTCCCCAAAGTTACCATATTCAGATTCTTTTCAACATATTGCATTACCAATTTCTAACAAGAGACCTTTACCCTCTGTTTTGCAGCCCCCCATTCCAGATTTGAAACCTCTTCCAAGCCATCTGAAATATGCTTTTCTTGGAGAGAAAGGAACCTTGCCAGTAATCATCTCCAACAAACTCACTGCCTCTCAAGAGGAACAACTTGTCCAAGTTCTTAAGAAGCATCAAATGGCTATTGGCTGGGCAATTGCAGATATTAAGGGAATCAGTCCATCTACATGCATGCATCGGATTTTGATGGAAGAAGGAGCAAAACCTTCACGTCAACCACAAAGAAAGCTGAACCCACCCATGATGGATGTAGTGAAAAAGGAGATTCTAAAACTTCTGGAAGTAGGGATGATTTACCCTATTTCAGATAGCTGTTGGGTCAGCCCGGTTCAAGTGGTTCCCAAGAAGACGGGAATAACAGTGGTGAAAAATCAGAATGATGAATTAGTTCCCACCCGAGTTCAGAATGGGTGGAGGGTTTGTATAGATTACAGAAAATTAAATGCTGTAACCCGCAAGGATCACTTTCCTTTGCCTTTTATTGATCAAATGCTTGAAAGGTTAGCTGGTCATTCTTACTACTGTTTTCTTGATGGTTATTCAGGTTACTTCCAAATTGCCATTGCTCCTGAAGATCAAGAAAAGACAACTTTCACATGCCCATTTGGCACTTTTGCATATCGACGAATGCCTTTCGGCCTTTGCAATGCCCCAGCTACTTTCCAAAGGTGTATGGTCAGCATATTTTCTGAATATCTTGAACAATTCATAGAAGTTTTCATGGATGATTTTACAGTTCATGGAGATTCCTTTGATAACTGTTTGCATAACCTTACACTTGTTCTTCAAAGATGCATAGAATCTAACCTTGTGTTAAATTCTGAAAAATGTCATTTTCTAGTTGAGCAAGGTATAGTCTTGGGTCATGTTGTTTCATCTAAAGGAATTGAGGTAGATAAAGCTAAAGTGGATGTTATTCAATCTTTACCTTATCCTACTAGTGTACGGGAGATTCGTTCTTTTCTTGGACATGCAGGTTTTTACAGAAGATTTATCAAAGAATTCTCCAACATAGCATCCCCCTTATGCAAGTTGCTACAAAAGGATGTGACCTTTGAGTTTGATGAAGCATGCAAAAGGGCATTTGACAAGTTGAAAGCACTGTTAACATCTACTCCTGTAATACAGCCACCTGATTGGACTGTGCCTTTTGAGATCATGTGTGATGCCAGTGATTATGCTGTAGGAGCTGTTTTGGGTCAAAGAATTGGCAAAGCATCTCATGCCATCTACTATGCTTCCAGAACTTTGAATGATGCACAACAGAATTACACTACTACTGAGAAAGAACTGTTGGCTGTTGTTTTTGCTTTGGAAAAGTTCCGTTCTTACTTACTTGGTACTAAAGTGATTGTTTATTCTGATCATGCAGCTCTTCGCTATTTGATGACGAAGAAAGAAGCAAAACCAAGATTGATCAGATGGATACTTCTCTTGAGTGAATTCGATATGGTAATCAAAGATAAAAGAGGGACAGAGAACTGCGTTGCAGATCACTTGAGTCGCTTAACTCATGTAGAGGATACACTTCAGTTGCACGAAACATTCCCTGATGAGCAACTGTTCTCAGCAAGTTTGAAGACACCTTGGTATGCAAATATTGTCAATTATTTGGTTACTAATGTGTTACCTCCTGGTTTTGCAAAAGCTCAAAGAGACAAGTTAAAGAGTGACTGTAAGTATTTTGTATGGGATGATCCCTACTTATGGAAGCATTGTGCAGATCAAGTAATAAGAAGGTGTGTACCTGAACATGAAATTACTTCCATTCTCACCTTTTGTCATTCTTATGCATGTGGAGGACACTTTGGAGCTAAAAGAACAGCAAGAAAGGTACTAGAATGTGGTTTTTATTGGCCACATCTGTTCCGAGATGCATATACCTTCTGTAAGTCATGTGCTAATTGCCAAAGAACAGGTAATATTTCCCAAAGGAATGAGATGCCACAAACCCCCCTACTGTTTTGTGAAATTTTTGATGTTTGGGGCATTGATTTTATGGGACCTTTCCCTTTGTCCTTTGGTTATGTTTATATCCTCCTTGCTGTTGATTATGTCTCAAAATGGGTGGAAGCAAAAGCCACCAGGACTGATGATTCTAAAGTGGTTGCAGATTTTCTTAAGTCAAATATATTTTCCAGGTTTGGAATACCAAGAGCTTTAATCAGTGACCGAGGTACTCATTTCTGCAATCGAACTGTGGAAGCTTTGCTGAAGAAATATCATGTTACCCACAAAGTTTCAACTGCATATCACCCACAAACCAGTGGACAAGCTGAAACATCGAATAGAGAGATCAAGTCCATTCTTGAAAAAACAGTAAATCCAAATCGAAAAGATTGGAGTTTGCGCTTAGATGATGCTTTGTGGGCATATAGGACTGCATACAAGACTCCTATTGGTATGTCCCCTTATCGGTTGGTGTTTGGGAAGCCATGCCACCTTCCGGTTGAATTAGAACACAAGGCTTATTGGGCTGTCAAGAATTTTAACAATAAGATGGATGAGAATGGAGATCATAGGAAGTTGCAGCTACAAGAACTAGAGGAAATTCGCAATGATGCATATGAGAGTGCCAGGATTTATAAGGAAAAGACAAAGGCTTTCCATGATAAGATGATCTCTAGGAAGGAATTTCAAATTGGTCAAAAAGTCCTTCTTTACCATTCAAGGCTTTGTCTATTTCCTGGTAAGTTGCGTTCTCGTTGGATTGGACCTTTTATTGTTACTAATATTTTTCATCATGGTGCAGTTGAAGTGCAAAGCTTAATCACTTCCAAAGTGTTCAAAGTGAATGGCCATAGACTTAAGCCTTTCCATGAAGGTTTCCAATCAGAACCAGTGGCTGAATTGCACATTGAGGATCCAGCATATTCTGATTAAGGACAGCAGAATTGAGTCGAGCCAAAGACAATAAACAAAGGCGCTGCTTGGGAGGCAACCCAAGGGGAGTTTGTTCCTTTTCTCTTTTAATTTCTGCGTTTATGTTTTAGTTATTTTTGTTGCTTTTTCTTTGCATTTACTTTACATTGGGGACAATGTAAGTTTTAAGTGTGGGGGAGGGTATCAAGTGTGTTTTAATTTGTTTTTAAGTGAGTTTGTTTTTGTTCTTGTGTGGTTTTCAACAGTAGCTGATTGTGTATGTCATGAGAAAGATTCTGTTAAGCTTGAGAAAAATTCAGAACATGATTGAATGAGTAATCTTTCAACTTAGCATTACTTGGTTTAGTTATTTTTCCTTGAGGATGGTAATGACCAAACTTGATAGACAAAAGCTGGTGAGATTTTGAGCCTTTGGACTGACACATCCACTACTAGTCTTTTATTCTTTCTTGTGTGATATTCTTCCCTGGTTTTGTTTCTCTAGAACTTGCTTTGATTCTCATTCAAGATCACATTGACACATGTATGCATGAATATGATTAAGGCCTTCTTTGTTATAAGTTATAAAAGCCAAATAGCCTACCTTGTGATTGATTATTTTCCTTTTGTAAACCCCATTGAGCTTTATTGACTTTTCTGAGAACCCAGATTATAAATCTTATACCAAGCTATTGATTATGCCTTTACCCAAGTTGAAGATCTAGTGGAGCATTGCTCATTATTCTGGTATGCATGGGTGTACAAGAAGTAAGTGTGGGGGTGTTTTTGGTATGGCTATGATTGGTGGAAGGGAACATGTTTTATCCTCAATTCTGGAGTTCCACTACTAGTTTGAAAAAAAAAAAAAAAAAAAAAAAGAAGAAAAAAAAAACAGAAAAAAAAAAAATAGCAGAAAAACAGAACAGAAAAGAAAAGGAAGAAAAAGAAGTGATAGAAAGAAAAATCTTGTGAATGGCACAAATTGCCATAAATTTTCATAAAGTTTCAAGAAGAAAAAGGGTTTGTTTATGCATGATATATGAAAAAGAATAATTTCCTGAAGGGAGTGATTGGTTTTATATGTCTTATACATTTAAGCTTAAGATGATGTACTTTTGCTCCATTAGTTTCTAAGGCTTTTGAGCTACATTCCCACTTATTTCCTACCTTCATCCTAAGCCCCATTACAACCCATGAAAAGCCCTTATGATTTATGTTATTCATGTGATCCCAGTGGTGGAGATTGAGAAGATAAACAAGCTTATGGTAGATCAATTCCATTGGAATAAATTTGAGTGAAACACATACCCTTCCATTGCAGGAGTGTTGAGTGTTTATTTCTGTGAGGGTCTATGTGTTTGGTTTGCTCCACCTTCAAGTGAAAATACTTGCTAAGTGATTGTGAGTATTTCAGAAATATTTGTTCATGATAGGTTCTAAGTTTTGAATTGCTTTCTGATTCTTGTTAATGAGATATCAATCTGAATTTTTTGGGAAAGTGAATTTAAGTTTTGCCCGAGGACGAGCAAAGGTTAAGTGTGGGGGAATTTGATAAGAACTCAATTTGTTATATTTTTCTCTACTAATGTGTAACCTTTTGAATTTACTTTTGTGCCTAAATACACTGATTATGCTCATATTTTGATTTAGGTGACAATTGGCAGCATGTGGGAAAAATGAAGCTAATTAGATACTCTTGGTGATTATAGAAGTCATGGTTCAAACGGCGTAAAAATCGGAGTCAAATTGAAGAAGATATGTTCACCGTTCGCTGACCGTTGGCTGGCCGTTCGAACGTTGGTGTTCTGCAGAGAAACCCGAGAGCAGCGTTCGCTGACCGTTGGCTGGCCGTTCGAACGTTGGTGTTCTGCAGAGAAACCCGAGAGCAGCGTTCGCTGACCGTTCGCTGAGCGTTCGAACAAGAGATGAAGAAATAGTTTTTTAACTTGAGCGTTCGACCCGCGTTCGCTGAGCGTTCGAACGATCAAGAAGAAAAACCTGTTATAAAATTCCGAACTTTGCGGATTTATTTCCTTTTTCTTGGGGATCTTCTTCTAGTTTTTAGGGAGAGTTTTAAGGGTTTCTAATTAAAGAGATTAGGTCGTTTTTGGACTTGGAAAGTCGTGGATATACTAGGAAAGGGAGTTCTCTCTTCCTAAGGAGGCTTGGAAGGAAAGTTCATGATTTTTCTCTTTAAAAAGGGAGTTTCTGAGTTCTGGGCGTTCTCTTTTCTCTTCTTCTTCTTCTCCCTTTCTTCTTCTTCTGAGTTTGTGATTCATGGCCATGTGTGGCTAAACGTTTATTCTTGGTCAAAGGAGGCTGAAACCTCGGAATTAATAAAGCTGTGAGATCTTAATGTTTTAATTGTTCAGTTTATACTTGAGCATTGATATTCTTCTATGTTTATTCTCATGATTGTTCCGTCTAATTGCTAGGAGGCCTACTAGTTTATTATTCGTTGCAATTTATTGCTAGGCTAGATATCAAATCCGTAATTGTTTGATCCCTCTAATCTGTGAAGCAACTGAGGTTTAATAATTTGCTGCGTCAGGAATTGTTAGACTTTAGGAAGAATTTTCTGCTAGATTAAATACAGCCGCTTGTGATTGTATTGTTTAGATTCATCAATCTTCCTTGTCCCTAAAGCTGCTGCTGGATTAAATCTTTACCGCTTGTGTGAGGTTGTTTAGTAGTTAGGGTTAATTAGATCGCTTGTTTTCTGATTATCTATAATTGAAAGAGTTTGGAAAGTATTTCCAAGGGTGAATGTTTAATGTATGAATTGATATATTCTAGCATCTATGATCAGCTTTGATATTCCGATGGTGGATGTTAACTTAGACCAAGGTTTGTTTTCTTGATTGATTTATTAAAGTTTTTAGTAATCTGTTATTTTCTGATCTCATTGTGACAAAACCCCCTCTTAATTCTGTTTTCTAAAGCATAAGAAGAGATAGAAACTCTCGGTGGAACGATCCCTACTCACCTTGCTATATGCATATTTTTAAGTAGTGGTTTATCTTTGGTTGTGTACGACAGTCACCAGTATCCAATGTTCTTAATATGATCCCACACCCCCTCTAAGACCATACGTGCAGCTTATGAAAATCCATGCATGGGGATCATGGTAAGACCTTTCTTAGTTGGTCTTGTTGGTATCCACTTAAGCACATATTCACAATGTTTGTTCATTTTTTTTGCATGTTGTTTCTTTGGTATTTCATGTGATTTGTTCATCATATTTAGCTGCTGTTAATAGTAATATATATATGCATCCCTTTTCCTCTAGTCTCATGCCCATACATCCAAGGCATGTCCACATATAATGGCCTCATGAGCATGATATACTCCTTTTTTTTTTATTGTTTCCAGCACCCTTGTCATGATCCCTACCTTAAATAGCTACTTTTTTTTTGCATTAGCAATCAGCCCCTTTTGTTTTTGCGTACACCAAATCTACATACATATATGTTGTAGCGCCCCAGATCCGGGTCTGCCCTATCACAGCACCAACCCGTACCCGAGACCTACCTATGGGCCCAATAGAACCTGATAAACACAATTTCCTGGGAAATTACAATGTAATTATCAGAGTGCATGACTAAAGAAGCATGGAATAAAAACTTTTCCATCCAACAAAATATTTCCTGCATTATAATCTCCAAAACATAATATCTGTGCATACAAAATACAACTAAGGCATCTAATTGCTCACAAGCTCTTTCCCAATATACAGACATATACAAAAGATATCTCCCAAAGTGTAAGTCCAAAAATACTATTTACATCCCATTTACAATCCCCCAAGACAGAATACAACATCATAAAAATAATCCTACTGCGGGTAGTAGTCCTCTGTCCTGAACTGAAGCTTACCCTCTATATCTGCCCTGGTGCGTGGCTCACCAAATGGATCTGAAAACAAATCCGGTAAAACAAAACACACGTGAGACTTAAAGTCCCAGTAAGCAGCAAACATGCATGTAGAGAAACAGTTTATGCAGTTTTTATAACATCATGATGATATTCACAATTATATAATACTAAATGCAAATCAAACAGTTCAATTGGATATAAAAGAAATTCCAATCCAAATATCTCAATCAAGTAACTCGGGTAATCAAATCAACAAATACGATCAATTACTGTAAACATGTCTTGTTAGGACTCGTGGTTAGCATGTCTGTAAATTAGATTAATGACCAGTATCCATTGCCACCTACACGACTTACAGAGAGAAGCCTAGCTAGGGACATCTCAGCAAGCGGAGTACCCACGTATGGGCTGGCAAGTAGTCAACCTAACCAAGGATCCAGACAAAGTGGGATTCCCCACCCACTGCTCGATGAATCGCATGGACTCCCGCCGGTTCCCCGCGACGAGGGGTTGCCGCAGCCCTCTGTTCCCCGAGAAGGCCTCACTGATTCCCCACAGTGGAATGCTATATGGATAAGGCAATTAAAGCTAACAAGCCAATACCAACACACTAATTAGACTCACTGTGGATCCACACCAAGAACAACGTCCAATTAGACGACTCGTCAATCAAAACAAACCATTTAATTCCAAGAGTAAAACCAGTGCTTAAACCAAAGCCAAGTGGAATTCCCCATCCACTATTAAATCAACCAAGGCCAAGTGGAATTCCCCATCCACTATTGAATCAATCGGGACCAAGTGGAATTCCCCATCCACTACCAGTCCATACCAAGGGCAAGTGGAATTCCCCATCCACTGCCAATAAAACCATAAGCCAAAACCTTGCCAAATCATATAAGGGTTTTTCAACATTGCTTTCATAAATCCAAGCCAAATCAAAACGAAGGTCATAAAGTCCTCAAAACACATTTTCGATGAGTGGGTTGATCTTAAAAATCCCAATTAAGTCACCATACCAAAATTCAATGGATTCCGAGACAAAAAGTTTTGGACCTCAAAAATATTCTAAGTCTGGTTGGAAACGTTGACTTTTCGGTGTCGAATATTTCTAGACAAATCTACAAGGAGTTTAGGGCTCATTTTTTGGTTGTAGTCTATTGGAGGGTATACAAATCATCTAGAATTTTCTGGGCTTCTGAATCACTCATTTGGATATCAAACTCAAAAAGTGGTCTTATTTGAAAATCGGGAAAACTGGAAATTTAGGCACAAACTGGAAAGTTGACTTTTTATTGGTTGGGAATTGGGCCCTGGGAGTAATTTTATTGGTTCCAAATGGGGGGTAAAACCTTATTTACATGTAAAGACTTAAGTAAATGGAGCAATAAATACACATGACATTTACTTAAATGTATTTCATGTAATAAGGGTGCTATGCGAGAGGCTTAGGTTGTTTGGAAGAAGGTTGAGGATAAAAAGGATGAACAACTAAAGAAACAGGGTCCACGATTAGCCCCTGGATTAGTCGCCTGGGGGCGATTAGCTCAAAGTTCGGGCGTTCAGGTTAAAGGTTCGCGCGCTCAGGCTTAAAACAGGGTCGACGCGCGCGCGCTACAGTTTGACGTTCGCGCGCTAAGGTCGCGATTAGCCCTGGGCGATTAATCCTGTTTCGCGATTTAAGATAACAGAGACTTGTTTTTAGGGGTTTGCCTCAGGATTAATCGCCAACTTTCAGGATTAATCGTGGGGTCGGGATTTTGAAGTATTTTGACTAATTTCAACACAAAACTCATTTAAATCCTTTACAACCTTTCCAATATCAAAGTAGGTGATTACAAAACATCCCAACACACTTAAAAACATCTTCTGAAACAAAGATTCATCTCAAATCTTCATGAACACAAATCAAACGCATGAAACCTCATTCAAGACACAAATCTCAAACCCTAATATAAAATAGGATCAATAGAGTTGTAAATCCATGGCAAATCATTAGGAAACTAAGCAAGAGCATTATACAATCAAAACCTACGAATTTTAGAAACAAATAGCAATATGCAAGATCATTTCTTCAAATAACTCAAACCCTAGAGAGAGAATACGAATTTTGGTAATTCATTTTGTTTGGAAGGGTTTGCTACTTACTTGTTAATGGAGAAGCACAACTTCTCTTCAAGTTCTCCTCTCCTTCTTCTTCTTTTTCTTCTTGCTCAAGCTTCCAAGTGAGCTCACAATCTTCCTCTCTTGATCTATACGTCCAAGACAAGAGAAATGGGTTTTCAAACCCTTAATTAGAAATTAGGGCATCCTTTTATATGCCCAAGTTTTGGGTCTTTCAAATCTGCCCCTAAACAAGGCTTTTGTTCAACTAAAACCCTAGGGTGTACCTAAGGCATACCAGGGGTACCTTAGTGTTATTCGAGTGGGGTACCTTGGTATTAAGTGGGGTACCTTAGTGTTAAATGGGGTGTTTGCCTTAGCCACTTCAAAAGGCATGCTTTAGGGATGCTTGGGAGGTGTACCTCAGTTATATTGAGGAGGGGTACCTTGATTATTGAGGGGTGTACTTTAGTTATACAGGGGGTACCTTTAGGAAATACAAGGAGGTGTACCCTTGGTAACATGAGGGGTGTACCTTAATAATATAAGAGGGTTACCTAAGTTATAGAATGGGTGTACCTTAGCTACAAGAGGGGGTACCTTAGCTATATAAGGGGCTATACCTTAGGGAAAATAGTGGGGGGTTACCTTACTTATATAGGGGTTACTTTAGTGAGACAAAGGGGGTACTTTGGCTATATAGGGGGTGTACCCTAGGTAAAACAGTGGGGGTACCTTACTTATATAAGTGGAGTAACTCTAGGAAATTCAAGGGGTGTACCCTAGGTAATATAGGGGATGTACCTTAGGTATGTTGGAGGTACTTTAGTTATATAAAGGGGGTACCTTTAGCTGTATAAGGGAATGTACCTTAGCTAAACAAGGGGTACTTCAAGTAAGATAGTAGGGTACCTTAGTTAAAATAAAGAGGTACCTTAGGCAATACAAATGAGGTATCTTAGGTATAATTAGGGGGGTACTTTAGGTATTCGAATGGGGTACCTTAGACAAAACAGGGGGTACCTTAGCCAATATGAGTGAGGTGCCTTAGGTAATGTAAGGGGGTACTTTAGGTATACATGTGAGGTACCTTAGGCAATGCAAGGGGATACCTTAGGTAAACATAGGGGTACCTATAGGCAAACACAAGGGGATACCTTAGATGAACACAGGGGTACCTTAGGCAATGTGAGTGAGGTACCTTGGGCAATATAAGAGGGTACCTTAGGGATATAAATGGGATACCTTAGGCAATGTGAGTGAGGTACTTTGGGCAATATAAGAGGGTACCTTAGGGATAATTAGGGGATACTTTAGGTATACTTGAGTGGTACCTTGGGTAACACTTGGATATACTTTGAGTAATACATTCGGGTACTTGGGGTAATACATGGGTGTACTCTAGGCATATTCGAGCGGTACTTTGGGAAATACTTTGGAGTACTCTAGGTATACTTAGATGGTACCTTGAGTAGTACATGGATGTACTTTGGGTATACAATGGGAGTACCTTGGGTAATACAAGAGGTACTTTAGTGGTATTTGGGAGGGTACCTTGGGTATATTTTGGGAATTACTCTAGGTACACATAAGTCCAACTTTTCAGAATTTGATTTCCAATTCATTAAAGCTAATTGGAGAGTATCTTAACCAATTGGAATTGAGAGATAGCATTAATTAAACTTACTTTAATAACTTTCATATCGTTCAATTGATTCCTCTAAATCCTCAAGAATAATCCACATCTACCTCATCTTCATAACACAATTACTTAATTAATCTAATAATCACACTTTAGATAATTAATTTTAATAATTAAGATATAATCCGGGTCGGGGTTTTACATATGTACTCATTGGAAACATACTAGGTCACCTTTGGTTTGTCTTATCACCTAGAACCAAATAACCAAAACCAATGAAAGGGTTACCCAATAACCCTAATGGGTCGTGGGCTTGACTGAAGCCCAACATGGAAACCAATGGGCCTTCCAACGGGGCTCATACCCGACCCACCTCACTAATGAATAACAAAATAAAATCAATTCAAGACCAAGGGGATCCACACCTTTGGCGGTCCCCACTTAGACTCAACAAACATGCATGTTGGCTTAGGAATAAGGGTGAGACCAAGTTGACTCGAACCAGGGAGACCCGAGGGACCCATCAGACCGACGGGGCGGATGGGGGCGTTTTCGGACTTTCCCGAGCCGTAACCGAGAACTTAACCAGGAACTCTAAAAAGCCGCAGGCCATCCAAATCTTAGACCTATATAGGCACCCAAGTGTCTGCCTGCACATCTCAGGCAGTGGCAACTCCGATACCCCGAAACCCCAACGCATTCCTTGCGGTGTCTCGTGGGATGTACGCACAATAGCTTTCCAGATTTTCGAACTCCCACTTTTGTCTTGAATATTCTAAAGATGACTCGAAGAGAAGTATTTGGCACGCATGAACAGAGACCATAAGCTATCCCCATGAAAGGTCCTCCATCCCATTTTGATTTGAAGACTAACCATAACATCAACCATTGATTTAATACCCAACCCACCCTCTGACTTTGGTTTTGCAATTTTTTCCCAACTCAACCAGTGTTTTTTAGGACCATGATCAGAGCTTTCTCCCCTAAAAAAATTAGCAAACAGATTTTAAATTCTTTTAAGAACTGCTTTTGGGAAAGGAATAGCAGATAAAGAATAAATAGGAATGCTTGAGAGCACACTTTGAATGACAGTCACTTTACCTCCAAGAGATAAAAGTTTTGATTTCCAGCCACTAATTCTCTTTTGAATCTTTTCTAGCAGATATGCAAACATAGACAAAGTAGCCCTGTCAGCACCCCATTTTTGCACCACAAAATTGCCCAAGAAGCATATCTTAAACCAGAATATATGTGGGCACGTAAATTGAGGTTTTTATAGTAGACCCGTCTTTTTGAAATAATAATCCCATAATAAAGAGAATTCTGAGACGATTCTGATGCACCAAACCGTGCTCAAATCGGATCTCAAAAGACTAAGTTATGGATAAAAGAAGTAAAGGGTAGTTTGGGGATTTTTATAAAACTGAAATTGGATGCCACATGGTATCCACGTGTACACCATGGTGGCTGCCATGTGACCAATGATAAATTAAAAATTTTGGGGTTCTTTTTAGTAAATAAGATAAGTTTCCTAATGGGTTTGTTATGCAAATAAATAAAAAATTCAATAAAAGTTTTGAGATTAAAAGAAAATAAAAAAATATAGTGGGAATTCTCTATAAAAAGGCTTGAAGTTGGGACCAAAAGGGGGGAGAGGATCAAAAGAAGAGAGTTCTTAAGAAAAAGCAAAGAGGGAAGTGAGAAAAAGAGGTAGAAAGAGGTTGTGCAAGAGAAAGGAGGGAACATCTGGAGTTGAGCACATCAGTTTCCGGGAAATTGACTCCATACTAGGTTTTTTCATTATTTTGTTTATTGATTCTTTAATCAAATATTTTTTTTTATGTTGTTAGATTGTCAAATGAAAATAATACAAAGCATGTCACTGTTATGGCCGAATCTGAATTTTTCAGTGTTGTTAAGTTGACAAATGAAAGTATACAAAGGATGTCTCTTATCTGGCAGAATCTGTTGAATGAATGGATATGTGGGTTGAATTTTGAGCTTTTGATAAACTAGGGTGCCTAATTTGTTGTTTTGAAAAGTTAAAGGATTTAAAAAGAACTTATTTTATTTCATGTTTTAGTTCTTCTTTAAAACCTTTCTAATAACTCTAGCTTACATTTGTTATTTCTTTCATGTTATTTCTTTAAATGTTTTTTTCTTAATTTCCTTTTAGATAATATGCTTAACTAAGATGCTTAAATTTTCTTAATTATTTTTAGATAATATGCTTAATTAACATACTAATTATAATAATCAGATTTTTATTCTTTTCTTACTTTTTTAGATAATATGCCTAACTAACATATTTATTTATTTTTCTTAATTATTTTTTAGATCATGTGCTTAAACATCTGTCACTTTTATAACACCTCTCCTTGCCTCCAAATCCTTGGAAATAAGAATAAAAAAAATATGGAAAATGAAGTGTAATTTTCAATGACTAAAATATGATTGAGTTTTTTTAACCCATGCTTTGTGTAAATAAATTATCATAAGAAAAAAAAAGAAAAAACATAAGAAAACAATAAAAAAATAAAAGATTAAATGATGTGGCTAGGTTAAATAAATAAATAATTTTTTTTGGAAATAACCAAGTACATTGCCCCATGTTGAAATATTTGATTTAGATTTCTTTATTTTGGATTTTTTATAAATGTATTATATTTTGTATAGGATGTAGCATAGCAATCTCCATTCCTCCAATGTTTGTACACATGTGATTATAAAAAAATAAATAAAAAATATATAAAAGATAAAAGATAAAAAAATTATATAATAGTAAATCAGCCCAAATATTATCCAACTAATTTAAGGGAACTCGCTTCGGTGGGGCAACCCAGGGTGTTCAAGGACTTTCCTGGGTTGTAATCGGGTCACTTATTCGGAATCACTGGGGTAGATCGAAAATCAACAAGGTGTCTACCTGCACCATTTAAGGTAGTGGCAATTCCATAATACATGTAACACGCTTTTTCAGCGCGCCCGAGGGGCGCACAGCTTTGCGACTCCACTGGGGACCGAACCCAGAATCTCTGGTTTGATTGAACCTGGAATCGCTGGGGGTTGACCTAACCCGGTTTGATTAATTGGATTATAATGGGTTTATTCTTTGCACATGTGCACACACTTGCACATGCACGCACGCTCTTTTTTTATATATGCACACACTTGCACAAATTAGTCAAGGAAGATTTGCCGCCTTACTTAGTAAGTGTTGAATATACGCAAAAACATATTCTAGGGAGTTCCGTCATAAAAGACGAGATAATTGCCTAAGGAAATTTGGTTTTAAGCAGGACCACTGTGACCCCTCCAATTACCTGGGAACTCTCCCGAAACATTGTTTTGTGTACCAATTCATCACTTTACTATATGAGACAGTGAAAATTCCTTCCCATGCACACATGTGCACTCACGCACACTGTGGTTTGTTTACATGCTTTGATATAAATTGTGTGGGTGACACGTGCGAGGGAGCCTGCGTGGGTGATTCGATTGAATGATTACCAAAACCTAGATCTCTCTAGCAGCCACCCTTCTTTATCGTATAAACAAATTTTGGGATGGTATTAGCCTCACGGGCCCGTGGCTTGCCGGGAAAAGCGAGGTAAAACATCTCCCAGGTTTCTCGATTCCTATAGCACCACTGGTTTCTTGCCGTGGTATGCGAGGGTCTAGTACTTGGCTCAGACCCTTGTAGGCATTTGTCTCGGGCTGGGTACCCTTTTCCCACCTAATGTTCTGATACACCCTACTATGTGAATGTGAATGATGAATGAAGAGGAGTCGAAATAAGTCTAAAACCCAAGAGTCCATTAGGGGCAGCAACCCTTGCCTCCTTTTGCATCAAATTGAGTGGACACTAGATTTCGGGCTACCTCAGCCCTAAATTAGGGAGCTTACCTAAACTTTGATTAGGGGAACCACCCCAGATCCATGCATTGAGTCTTGAGAGTTGTAGGCCTCGACCCATTGAGTCCATAGGAAGTATCTTGAGTCTGGATCAGTCTTTAAGCAGATGAAAGTAGGCTAGATCAGAACAAAGAAAGTTGAACCCTAGAATTAGGCCTTTTCAACCTACCCTTTTTGAATCAAATGTATCCTTTCTTAGAGTTCTCAGAAACCCTAAGATTGTATTCTCTTTTAGTTTTTTGAATATCATGTAATTTTCACCCTAGCTAGCAAGTTGTAAGTTTTATATCAGCAGATGAAAGAGCAGATAAAAGAATAAGGCTGGCCAGGACTTGGGTGTGCTTCCTTACACAAGTATGTCTAGAAGTCGTGCCTTGACAGGCACCAACCCTTAGGATCACACACTTTTTATTTTAGTTTAATGCTTTAATTCTAATTTAATTTTGAATGGACAAAACAAAAACATGAACAAAAGACAGTAAATCAATTTGCAGATGCTTGTTGGAAAATCCCCAATTTCCGGTTATACAAAACCACGATATCTGGTCACATTAGACCCCTTCCTTCTAATCCTACTCCTTAATTATTCTAATATTAATACCTATAGGCCTTCCTTAAAGCGCTCATGGATTGAACTCAGATCACACTTGAATGCATCTTATTCACTAGACCACTCGGTTTTTGCCTGGATCCAAATGATCCAAATTGGTGGCGTTTGAAGATGGCCCTATCAAGACCAACCTTTCAGATGAGCTCGGAGGCAGCTATTTTTAGCCCTTCCCCTGCGGAGACATAAGTCGAAAAATTGTGGTGCCTGGTGACCGATTCTTAAATTGGAGACCAATTGGGTGAACCATGGTATTTGCTTTTTAGCTTATCCCCTGCGGAGACATAAGTCCAAAAATTGTGGTGCCTAGTGACTGATTCTTAAATCAGAGATCAACTGGGTGAACCCGGAGGTGGCTATTTTTAGCCTTTCCCCTGCGGAGACTCGACTTGAGTCCAAAAATTGTGGCGCCTGGCGACCGATTCTTAAATCGGAGACCAGCTGGGTGAGCCCGAGTGTTGTTTTTTATCTCACCCCCTGCGGAGACATAAGTCCAACCCCGTGATACCGAGTTCAATTCATTATAAACTAGCTCCGGTTCATTAGGGCATGAACCAAGAGGTTCTCTTTCCTTGTCGCAAGCGACTAAAATAGATCAAATTCTTTAGGTTCTCTTTCCTTACTGACTTGACGCAGCTATAACAGATCAATCCCTTGGGTTCTCTTTCCCAGTCATCCACAAAACGACTAAAATAGACCACTAGACTTTGAGTTCTCTCTCCCAGTTACCTTTATGCAACTAAAATAGATCAATACCTTGAGTTCTCTTTCCCAGTTGTCCACAAACGACTAAAACAGACCAGTAGACATAGGGTTCTCTCTCCCAGTTGTCTTTGTGCAGCTAAAACAGATCATTCCTTTAGGTTTTCTCTCCCAGTTGCCATTGTGTAACTAAAAATGATACATTTTCAGAGATTCCCCCTAAGTTGCTTCCACACAGCTAAATCAAATCACAAATTTGATCTCGATTGACCATGGCAAAAAAAAATAAAAAATAAGAATTTGCAAATAGGTTCTAAAAGCAAAAAAAAAAAACATAAAAAATATGTAAAAATGATTAATTACCAAAGAAATGCACTAACTTCTACAAAATGATCAACAGGTATCCAAAATTGCTCCCAGAAGCCCATACAATCTTCGATCTCGCAAAAGACTGGATATGGATGCACAAGGAAATCAGACTCCGCCAACTCAGTACCAAGCAGAATCAAGTCAAACCCAAGTGGTTAGCGACCTAACCCAAAAGGTCGAAAACATGACTATGGTTATTTAGTCCCTCATGGCAGAGATCAGGGATCTGAAACAAGTTCAACCAATAGTTCCGATCACTCAATAGCACCAACCACCACTCTTACCACGGGCAGAAGAGTCAGCAGTACCACTTCCGCCACAACCAGCACAACCTCCACCTATGGCACCGCCACATCCGCCACCGCAAGTTGTTCCATTCCTACCTCCTGTGGTAGATCTTGTCCACCTGATACAACAGCAAGAGCAGTTCACGCCTGCCCAACTGGGGCAGGACGAAGAAGACTGGTATAGAATGCAAGAAGCTCAATTCGAGGCCCGTCTAGCGGCCATGAAGGAAGATCTTCTGAAACAGCTACAGCCAAACACGGTTCAGAGTGAGGCTACTCTGGAAAACCTCTATTTCTTCTCAGACATACAACTCCCTGCCAAGTTTAGATGTCCTGAATTGCACCAGTTTAATGGCATTGGTTGTCTACTGAACCACTTAAGGTCGTATTCTGGCGACATGTGCCATTATGCAAAAGACGAGAAAATCATGGTATAGTTTTTTCAGCGGTCTTTAACTGGGGCTGCCTATTCTTGGTTTTGAGTTTAGACAAAGCAAAGATAAAGACCTGGAATGATCTCGCTACGGTATTCATTCAGAAATATCGTTTGAACAACCAGATGGTTCAAACAAGGGCAGAGCTGCAAAGGTTAGCAAAGAAGAGTCATGAGTCAGTTCGGGACTATGCTAAGAGATGGAGAGAGCTGGCAACACTGGTCCAGCCACTATTGCTAGAACAAGAGATGACATCTTTGTTTATAGCATCACTTGGTCAACCTTTCTTCACTCTGTTACTGGGGCAGAGTTCTGCAAGTTTCAATGACTTGATTTTGACAGCTGACAGAATTGAAGATGTAGTAAGGTCAGGAAAGATAGATAGCAGTGGGCAGAATGCCACTCAGAGGAGGCCAATGGCGAATCAAGGCAATAGAAGCCAGGGGCAAGAGCAACCATGGAGAATTGAAGGGTAGGCAGTGAACTATGTACAGCCTACTCAACCTTATCACATCTCCCAGAGGTCCCTGACAATATCTCCACAGAATCAGGGACAAATGGCCATACCATATCAGGGTCCACCAAGAAGGACAAGAGAAGAAATGGAGGCAAGGCTGAGAAGAGTATTCAGTCTACTTCCATACACACCAGAGGAGTTACTACCCACATTACTGAAAAGAGGGTATTTGCAAATCAAGCTGCCAAATCCTAGAACATTCATCGGCAAGAATTACAATCCTAATGAGAGATGTGAGTACCACTCAGGGGCACCGGGACATGACACCAACAGATGTTGGGATTTGCGGCATGATATCCAAGACTTGATTGATCAGAAACGCCTCACCGTGGACCCATCTACTCCAACCAACACACTAGCCACTGCTGTGACTCAAAACCCTCTTTCAGATCACAAGGGGGCATCTTCAAGCGGGACAAGTTGAAGAAATCAAGCAAGGTTGCAAGGTGGAACCAACTCCCAGACACGGTTATTCTTTGAGTCCACTATTTCCAGGCTAAGTTAAATTTTATTTTTTTTTGCACCGACCATCTTGGGCAAGATCGGTCATTTTGTAAGTGTTTTTGCATACTTTTACTTTCATGCAAATAAAAACAAAACTTTTTGAAAAAAAATAATAATAAAAGAAAAGAAAATTGGCAAGTGCTTGGTTGATGATGACATCGCTCTGAGACCACCACCCTTTTGGCACGACCATGATCATGGAAAGATGCCAAGTTGCTCAAAGGTGTCTTCAGCTGGGTGCAAGATATTGCTCCCATGAGAACCTTGACTGAGCTAGTGACAATCCTCTCCTGATCCAGACCCTAACTTTCCTTCCACACTTATCTTTACATTGGGGCAGAGTGATCCCTGAGAGCAAAGAGAGGAAAAGAAAAAGAAAGAAAAAGTGCCTAAACCAGCTAAGGGTCAAGGTTGGCTTTAGCATCATATCTTTGAGAAAGGATGAGAGGCCATCCTTCATGCATCCTGAATCAAGAATCACTAGTCAAACACTTTGGGCTTGTTCGTGTTATTCAAATACCCGTGTTGTGTCTAGCCACCCCACATTGGGGCAGAGCCAAAAAGAATAAGAACAAAAGGAAGAAAACAATTCCTGAACTAAATTTGCATCGAATATCTAAACCATGTTGTCACAACTTCTGCAAAAGGATGAAAGGCCATCCTGGCTTTAATCTGTCAAGTCTTTAAAACAGAATCACTAGTCATATCAGTTGAGCCTAATTTCTTTTTTCTAATCCATTGAGTCATGATCCCTAAACACAGTGCTTGGTATGAAAGAAGAAAAAGAAAAAAACATGGATGTGCAAAAATGAAAAGAAAAGAAAACAGAAAGCACACTAGGGCATACCAATCAAGGTGGACACCCAAACCAAAGGAGAGAAAAGCCAAGGAAAAGGTGAAGGTCGCAAAAGACCCAAAAAGAAAATGAAAGAAAATGGAAAAGGCATTGACAAGACCCAAGCAGTCAAGAAAAAGGGTAAAACATGACTCAACCCAGCCATCTTCCCCTTCTTTCTAAAACCAAGACCTCAGACTTCGTTTCGTCCTGTGAGAAAGTCCTTTTCGATTGCAGAAAATGTGACATTTGGATCTATGTAGATTAGTGATGAAGGAATTCAAAAGAAGAATCAGCTTCAGCAAGACACAAACCGTTAACCTACGAAACACAAAAACTTGAGACTTATATCCCATCATTTCTTAGACTTAAAACTCAGCCGATGTTTCGTCCTATTTTTAAATACCTCTCGGATCTAAGGGGCATGATGCATGAAAGTCAGTATAAACCCTCGAACTGGGGCAGGCACTAACCTTGGGGAGAAAAAGAAAGGGAAAGCCTTCAATTGTAAAATCTTGAAACCACCTAAGACTGGATCAAAGTGAGAAAAATCAAAACTGGGGCTGGGAAAGATGTTCCTTATTTTAAGCCTTTGTAGAACCTCTGAGAGCCAATGACGGCACAAGTTAAGAAATTCATGAGAAAGCATGTTAGGCACATTGTTCTGAAACACCTCAAGCTAATAAGGCAATTTACCATGGCCATTGGTCTTGTCTTTCCCTTTTAAGCACTTGCACAAAGTTTCTAACAAAAAGTTTTTTTTGAGAAAAAATTTGTTTTCATTCCTATGCACTCGCATACAAAAATAAAAATCAAGTAAGCCACAAGTGCTTACATTTTGAATTTCAGATACCTCACTACTATCTTGAGAAATTTGCAGGTCCATGCAAAGCGGGAAATCAAATGGTTCTAATATTGGAGCTAAAAACAAAAAGGAGCAAACAGGCAAAGGGAAAAAGAAGCAAACAAAGGGAATCCGCCACAAAGAAGATGAGTACACTCAAAAGGACACACAAGCTTCTTATCCAAGACCCCACCAGAGAATGCCGAAAAGAAAGCAAAAGAGGTGACACCTTCCTCTACAAATCCCCAGTGGAGTTTCCTCATCGAGAGGAAGTGTTACCCAACATAAGAAGAGTACCAATTGAAGGGAGAGACATTGTCAGAACATGAGAACCTCAGATAGGCGAAAGAATGGCGCCATTCTACATAGAGACATACTGGGTGAAACAGAATGATAGATGAGAAGGCTCTCATAAAATTCCCAGAAGAATTTTCTTTTAAAAGGGAGTCTTACAAATCCCAGTGGAGAATCATCAAGAGCAATAAAGCTCAGGCAAGCTCAAGAACAAGAGGAGAAAACGTGTTTTGAAGATTTAAAGGGCAGAGAAGGCCCTCATGTAATTTTCATTTTCCCACTTTTGTATCATAGGATTTGAACCAGGATTCGGATTTCCTCGGTGTGCTGAGTAGCAGTGACTCTTAGCCAGATAGAGTTAAGGGGTAGTGCACCTACATGGGGGATAAAGAACTTCAAACTTAAAATAAAATAAAATAAAAAAATAAATTAAAAAAAAAGGTGAATAAGTTTGAAAAGATAAAAGAAGAAGTCAAAAGTCAATGGAACAAGCAAAAGGAAAAGAGCATTGTTGAGGCACTTTTGCATCAACGCTGAAACAAGTCGGTGAGTCTAAGTCCAACCCATCATTTTCAACTTAAACTAAAAAAAGGGGAACAATTCCAAACGCCCAATGGCAAGGAAATTCCCCAGAACTTGGAAGTGAGCCAAAGCAACGCAGAGCTTTCACCGGCGCTTCCACATCTTTGAAAACATTAAAGGACCTGACTCATTGATTATGTTGACAGAAATTCAAAGTGCAAAAATAGGGTTCTTTTTATTCTTTGTCAGTCATCATCACAGTGACTCTAACAAAGAGGGGTAGCTGTCAGCACCCCATTTTTGCACCATAAAATTGCCCAAGAAGCATATCTTAAACTAGCATATATGTGGGCACGTAAATTGAGGTTTTTTTATAGTGGACCCGTCTTTTTGAAATAATAAGCCCATGATAAAGAGAATTCTGAGATGATTCCGATGCACCAAACCGTGCTCAAATCGGATCTCAAAAGACTAAGTTATGGATAAAAGAAGTAAAGGGTAGTTTGGGGATTTTTATAAAACCGAAATTGGATGCCACATGGTAGCCACATGGTAGCCACGTGTACGCCATGGTGGTTGCCATGTGACCAATGATAAATTAAAATTTTTGGGGTTCTTTTAGTAAATAAGATAAGTTTCCTAATGGGTTTGTTATGCAAATAAATAAAAAATTTAATAAAAGTTTTGAGATTAAAAGAAAATAAAAAAAATATAAACAAAGAGAAATGAGTTGGATGAATTGGTCCAACTCATGTTCTCTTGAGATATTAAGACTAAGCTTAAAAAAAATATAAGCCTAAAAAATATGGGACAAAATAGACTTTGACCAAACCTAAATAAATGATGGTGTTTAAAGAGAAGTAGAGAAAAAGTTAGGGGTTAGGTGTTTAAAGAGAAGAAGAGGAAGAGTTAGGGGTTTAGGTGTTTAAGAGAGGAAGAGGAGGAGTTAGGAGTTTAGGTGTTTAAGAGAGGAAGATGAGGAGTTAGATGTTTAAGAGAGGAATAGGAGAAGTTAGGGAAATGAGAGGTTTAGGAGAGGAAGAGGAAATGTTAGGGGTTAAAAAGTTGAAGGGGTGGGAATTCTCTATAAAAAGGCTTGAAGTTGGGACCAAAAGGGGGGAGAGGATCAAAAGAAGAGAGTTCTTAATAAAAAGCAAAGAGGGAAGTGAGAAAAAGAGGTAGAAAGAGGTTGTGCAAGAGAAAGGAGGGAACATCTGGAGTTGAGCACATCAGTTTCTGGGAAATCGACTCCATACCAGGTTTTTTCATTATTTTGTTTATTGATTCTTTAATCAAATATTTTTTTTATGTTGTTAGATTGTCAAATGAAAATAAAACAAAGCATGTCACTGTTAGGGCCGAATCTGAATTTTTCAGTGTTAAGTTGACAAATGAAATTATACAAAGCATGTCTCTTATCCAGCCGAATCTGTTGAATGAATGGATATGTGGGTTGAATTTTGAGCATTTGATAAACTAGGGTGCCTAATTTGTTATTCTGAAAAGTTAAAGGATTTAAAAAGAATTTATTTTTTCTTGAAAACCTTTTTAATAACTCTAGCTTTCATTTGTTATTTCTTTAAAATTTTTTTTCTTAATTTCCTTTTAGATAATATGCTTAACTAACATGCTTAAATTTTCTTAATTTCTTAATTATTTTTAGATAATATGCTTAATTAATATACTTTATTATAATAATCAGATTTTTATTCTTTTCTTACTTTTTTAGATAATATGCCTAACTAACATATTTATTTATTTTTCTTAATTATTTTTTAGATCATATGCTTAAACATCTGTCACTTTTATAACCTCTCCTTGCCTCCAAATCCTTGGAAATAAGAATAAAAAAAATGGAAAATAAAGTGTAATTTTCAATGACCAAATATGATTGAGTTTTTTTAACCCATGCTTTGTGTAAATAAATTATCATAAGAAAAAAAAAGAAAAAACTTAAGAAAACAATAAAAAAATAAAAGATTAAATGATGTGGCTATGTTAAATAAATACTAAGAATAAATAAATAAATAAATTTTTTTTGAAATAACCAAGTACATTGCCCCATGTTGAAATATTTGATTTAGATTTCTTTATTTTGGATTTTTTATATATGTATTATATTTTGTATAGGATGTAGCATGGCAATCTCCATTCCTTCAATGTTTGTACACATGTGATCATAAAAAAAATAAATAAATAATATATAAAATATAAAAAAATTATATAATAGTAAATCAGCCCAAATATTATCCAACTAATTTAAGGGAACCCGCTTTGGTGGGGCAACCCAGGGTGTTCAAGGACTTCCCTGGGTTATAATCAGGTCACTTATTCGGAATCACTGGTGCAGACTGAAAATCAATAAGGTGTCTACCTGCACCATTTCAAGTAGTGGAAACTCCATAATACATGTAACACGCTTTTTCAGCGCGGCCGAGGTGCACACAAGCCCTTCCGTGAAAAAGAGGAACACCCAGATATTTGATTGGGAAAGTAGCCTTTTTGAAGCTTGAAATAGCAAGCAACATGTCTAATCTTGGAGCTGAAATTTTGGATGATGCAAGTAAGTAGCTTTTCTCTACATTAATTAACTGACCATACGCATTTTCATACAATCTAAGAAAATTAAGTAGGTTAATCATTGAAGACCTTCTTCCATTAGAGAAAATGAGGATATCATCAGCAAATAATAGGTGAGAAACTCTAACAGCAGTTTTGCCTGTGTGATAATGACCCATTGTGCCCTCTTGAAGCATTGCTGTGAGACCCCTGCTCATCACCTCTTCAGCAATGATGAAAAGAAGAGGGGATAGAGGACCCCCTTGCTGACGGCCCCTAGATGATTTGAAAAAACCACATGTAGCACCATTTATGAGAATACTGAACCAACAATTGTCCAAGCATCTTTTTATAAGGTTGCACCAATAGTCTGAAAAGCCAAACCTTTTACAAACTTCAATAATGAAGTCCCACTTCATTCTGTCAAAAGCCTTTGCCATATCAATCTTAAGCATGATATTGCTACCCAAGCACTTTCTGTTTATGTCTTGACATAGCTCATGAGCTAGGGAAATATTGTCAGAAATGTTTCTTCCTTTAACAAAGGCACTTTGCTCCCTACTTATTATAAAAGGAAGAACTTCCGATAGTCTTGAAGCTAAGATCTTAGAAATGATCTTATATGGAAAATTACGTAGACTTATAGAACGAAAATTAGCAAAAGATCTTGGCTTACTCACCTTTGGAATTAAAGCAATGTGTGATGTAGTAAAAGAGACAGGAAGGGAGCTTCCATTGAAGAACTCAAGAACAGCAGCATACAAATCATCAGCTATTATTTCCCAACAGCTTTGGAAGAACCATCTTGTAAAACCATCAGGACCTAGAGCACTATCAGGGTCAAGATCAAATACAACCTTTTTCACTTCTTCTAAATAAGGTAATCCAGAAAGAGAATCATTGAAGTTGTTGTCCAGGATATTTGGAATCACATTCAAGCAATGGTTAAAAGTATGAGGGGCTAAAGAAAAATAGTTTGAGAAGAAGGATATAGCTTCATCTTCAATATTTGAATTTTCAGAAAACCAATCACTACCATGCAACATGAGCTTTTGTCTTCGAACTTGCAAGGAGGCATGAAAGAAACCTGTATTTTTGTCTCCTTCTTGAAGCCACTTCACTCTGGATTGTTGCCTATAAAGAGTTTCTTGTTGAGATATGCTATTAAGGAGCTCCCTTTTGCTTTGATGAAGTTGATCAGAATCATTTTGACTCTGTTGGAGAGTGAGAATATTTTCCAATTCCAGAACTTTAGAAGATAGCTGATCTATTCGCCTGTGAACATCCCCAAACACTTCCCAATTCCACTTCCGAAGAACAGTTCTCAATTTTTTTAGCTTCCTTGAGAAAACTGTCAAAGGGGCGGCAGCAAAGTGAACTTCCCATGTGTTTCTCACCACTTCCAAGAACTGTTCATGTGTTGTCTACATCTTTTGGAATTTCAAAATAGATGGAAGAGAAATTCTTGAACTAGGCTCAAAAGAGAGACAAATAGGAGAGTGATCAGAACATACTTTAGCAAGATGTGAAACCCTTAAGGAAGCTGCTGAACTTAACCCCAGATGATTAAGAAGGAACCTATCAAGTCTTGCCCAAATCCTCCGTTGACCAAGTTGCTCATTACACCAAGTGAACTTATCACTAGAGAAACCAAGATCTTTCATTCCCGCTCTATGGGTGAAATCTTGAAAATCATGCATTGAACGACCATTTGGATTTCTGCCTCCTATTTTCTCATCTATAGAAAGAATAGCATTGAAATCCCCCCTATAATCCAAGGAGAGGTTGCTGTATGAGGAAAGGCCAATAAATCCTCCCAAAGAACCCTTCTTTCTTGAACATCACACTTAGCAGAAACAAAAGATATCAGAAAAGGACTAAACCTTTCATTATTTTCTGATGAAACCAAAGCTATAATATATTGAGGAGTTGATGAAATGAATTCCAGTCTGATTAGATCAGACCAAAACACCCATATTTTGCTGTCCACTTCAGAATTGCAGAAAAAATTCTTCATCTTGATTGACTTAGCAACTTTTTTACATCTTGAGTTATTTGTCATGGGCTCCAAAAGAGCTAGCAACTGCACCTTATTTTTTAAAATATGATGTTTTAACATGCTAACAGATTCCGAATTTGCTACCCCTCTAATGTTCCAAACAAGTGTATTAATCATGAGAAACAGAAGATTTTTTGGATGAGGCCTTTAGCTGTGACCTTGTATTGATGCTTGGCACCACCTTATTCTTCTTTTTCTTAACCACTTGTTGTGTGTAGCCCAAAGAAAGTCATATCAATTTCCTTGTGTGTCAAATTCTCCAGGTTTGCCCTAGTATGTTCCATTCTTCTTGAGAGAATTAACTGGTCTTGTTTCAAAGCTGCCTTTGCTGAAGTAAGGGATGTGTATCCTTATTTGGAATTTAATCTCTCATCTTCCAAAAATAAAGCCTGAATGATAGAAACAGGCTCCTTAACTAACCTTTTTCTTTTCCTTGGGGCCTTTCTAATTCAGCAAGCGGCAATAATTTTTGTGAAGAAATTGATTTAGAAATTGCTTGAATCTTCTTTCTATTTTGAATAGAGACAAAACCCATCGAAGGAATGTCTATATGCTGCTGCTCCTTCCCTTTTTCCATAATAGAATCTAAGGATTCGAAAACTTCAACATCTTTATTGGTTTCATCTTCCAAAATAATGCCTGGGATCGTTATTTTATGTGAATTTTCTTGAGATCTCTCAGTAACTGTCAATGCCTGCAGATTTTGAGTAATTCCCATGTCTTCTTGAGAGGAAGAAAGAGTAGGTTTTGATTTCTCCAAGGATTAAACGTGATTCAAGTTGCCTACATTCTCTGAAGGGAGGAGTTCAAAGGTATTTTCAAGTGATGGATACCTTTCAAAATGCCCAACAGCAACATATTCTTGTTTTCTGCCTTCTACAATTTTTTTCTTCAAAGAAACCCGCCAAGAAGAGATTTCATGACCCCTATGAAAACATCCAGTGCAATATAATGGGACTTTCTCATACAGAATTCGTTGCCACCTTCCATACTTTGACCCCATACGAATCCATATCTTGTCTGGTCGAGGACTAAGAATATCCAACAAAACACATACTCTGGCAAGACTTGGACGAGTAAGGTTTTTAGTTGGAGCATTTGAGCAAAGAGGTTCCCTACTGCTCCTGCAATGGAAAACAAGAACGATTCTGGGAATAGATTTATAGGAAGATTAGGGAAAGAAATCCATACCGGAGCCAACGAGGATTCCTTCGATGGATCAAACCTATAACTCCATTGAAATAATCGAAAGTGAAAACCCTTTATAACAAGAGACTCTCTTGTCCAAATCTTGATGAAATCCTTTTCCTCGAACCGAAACAAGTGATGCCCATCCAAAACTCCAACATGAAAACTTCCTTGAACTCCCCAAGATTTAAAAATAGTCTCTAACAATGTCCACAGATGGTTTGCCTGAAATAAACTTTGCAATCAAAGCATAGTTGAAAGCATTAACCAATTTGTTAATCTCCATATCAATAAACTCTACCGCTGGGCAGCCATGGAAAGATGAAGGGACTTTCCTAGGGACATTAACGTCCTCCACAATGAGAGCCTTAGGAAGACTGGATACAACAGAAGCAAAGGATCTTGGAATATCTGGAGGGATTGAAGAAGAACCTCCTTGAATCTGATTTGCCATGAATGAACAATCTGAGCTTCTCCAAACCCTAATCGCCCCAAAACCCTAATCGCCTAATCTTATTAGATTTTTATTTATTTGCCTAACTAGAGATAGTTTGCATTGGCGGATGTTGAAAATTCATTTTTATAAAGATTTTGGGTACGTTTTGCTAAAGAGGCTTTTTAATTCAGTACCTTTGTTCCAAACAATTCTCTTTTAAACCAAACTTGATTTTAAGAGTTCCTATACCTGTATTTGGGTTATTTGAGTGTGTTTTGTGCATCAAAGGATTCGATACACATCCGGGACATAGTTGCCCATTGAAACCTGGAGTTTTGTCATATGACTTGGTGCCACTTGTGTGGATCTTTGGGTCACAGTTGTGACAAGGCAGGTGCCTAGTTTGTTTATTCCGCAGTTGCGGGTTTGGTTATTGACACAGTTGTGTTTCTGCATGTGCGGGTGTTATTGGGAAATATGTCCATCCCTTGGTTTGGTTTTCCACTGTTGAGTGGGCTCAGCAATTACTTGGATCCATAGAATAGCTAGTAAGTGAAAGGTTTTCTAGAGTGGTTTGAATTCTGTGTCATAGGCATTCCATTATCTCGAGGATGGTACCGCTCCTGGATAGGTCGGTCGCTACGTTACCCACTCCTGGATAGGTTGGGCCGTGCATGCTAACTCATTCCAGTTGTTGGTTGGGTTCTTCCGTTAGTGTTGAATAGCTAGTCAGCAGGTGCGGCTGGTCCACTTGTAATTCGGTTAGGTAGCATATTGACACATATCTACTCTCTTTCTCTGGTCTTATTTTTCATGAGTCCCATGAGGTGAAATAATTGTGTTTGATGTATTTTCATTTAATTATTGTTGAACTGTATTTTATTGTGGTTATCCTGATTAGTCGTTGCATATTTGTACTATTACCAACTATTTGCATGACTACTTATTGAGATGTTTCTCACATTATCGTTTTATTGGTTTTGTTTTTAGATATTCCCGGTGAGGACGTTGCTGGGATAGATACTTCAGGGGATCATACTGACTACCAGGAAGAGGATTACTTTATTCCTGTGTAGGATTAGGAATCTTTAATAATAGATTTGTTTTGATGATTGGAGGGATTATTGAATAATTTTAATTAGATGACTTTGGTGGATGATGATTTATTTTATTTTAGTTGACTAGAAATCAAACTTTGATTAATGGTATAATTTTGGATGACTTGTTTTATTTATTCCGCGCTTCTTGGAGAATTTATCTTTTATTTCCACACTCTGATTGTAATTATTGAAATTGTTTAAGTCTGGAATTAGTTGTTTTGGGCCAAAATTCTAATGAATTGGATTTGGGTTTATGTTTTTAAATAAACCTAGATCTGGGGCGTTACAAATAGAAGACTAAGGAGTGCACGCCTTGAGTCATGTAGGCCAAGAGGCTTTACTTGTTTATATGGATTTTAAAATTCTAGATTAATTTCAGTTTGTATCATCTTTGTCATTTTTTGTGTCATAACAAAACCTTGACTTCTGGTTGATAGTTAAAATCTTGACTTCTGGTTGAAAATTAAAAATTTCATTCAGTAAAATCTTCGCCACTCTTATTGTCATCCATTATAAGTATTATAATGTAATAATATTATAATATTATACTATTATACTATTTTATGGCCACCCTTATAATAAACAATAACATTATAAGTATTATAATGTAATATATTATAATATATTATAATAATTATACTATTATAAGTATTATAATATTATACTATGATAATAAACATATTAATATATTATAATAATATACATAATACAATATTATAATAAATTTAAAATATTAATATAATATATATTAATATTAATATATTAAAATATAATAATATATTAGTATATTATATTTAATACTGTAATATTAATATTTCATATCATATTAATTTATTAATATTAATATAATAATAATAATACATAATATATTGATAATATTATATATATATTAATATTACAATATATAATATTTTAAATTTAATATTGTAATAAATTTATTAATATAATAAACATAAATATTTGTTACAGTAAACATAAATTATATTATTATAATATAATTTATATATTATGTAAAAATATCATATTATATAATAGTATATATGATTTTAAATGAGCTTTTATTTTTCTATATACATTATATTATTTTAAATACAAAAACTTCAAATTTAATCTCAATAATCAATGTCAACCAAACAAGATTCTAGATTATAGTTTAAAATTCTGAGTTCATAATCCTACTTATCCAAATAGGAATTTTAGATTCTAAAATCAAGGAAATATAATCTGGAATATAGAATCTAGCTTTATAATTAGAATCCAAATTCTATAATGCCCACCAAACGCCACCTTAGACTTTGAGTTGGAGACGTCATCCTCAATAAATCGTCTGCACTTATTGACCAATATGAACCCCATCGAAAATCTACACCACCTCAGTCATGTTGGAAAATAAAAAAATAGATAATAAAAATAAAAAGGTTACTGAAGGTTTAACACAAGTAGATAGTTAGGAATTGAACTTTTAGTATGAAATCATGGCCTATATTTTCAGGCATTAATGTTCATATCTGTTATGTATATATGCACATAATTCTATTATAACTGCTTCATAATCATTGGTACTTTTTTCTATAATTGACGCTTTGAAGAGATTCAAACTTCAAGTTTTGTAAACAATAGATAAAAGTCGTAGTCACGTTAATGAACATCACTTTAGCATTGCAATTGCATGAATTCACCAGATCAACTTATTCTATCACATCTTACTATCTAGGAAATAAAAGAAAATTAAGAGAGACCTCCAACCAGCTTCATGATAATGAAGTACTCTGTTTCAAATGCTGTGATGGGGTTATCAGTAATCATCATCAAAAGCCAATTCCCATGAAAGTGGGGTTGGTGATATGAATCTTGTCTCTCCATCTCATTCTATCAAAAATCATATTTTCAGTTAATTTATGTTTTTATAATTCTTGTTTCATTAATTCCATCCAAGTCTTTTAGGTCTTTCTCTTGATCTCTTATATCCTTCAATATACATCCTCACATCATACAGGTGAATCTCTAGGTCTCCAATTTACATGTCCAAACGACCTTAACCCACTCGCATGCATGCTTTGCATAACCACTTTCCAATGTTTTCATTTTTTACTATATCCTTTTTGCCACAAATCCATCTTAGCATCCTCATCTCAGTAACACTCATCTTCTTAACATTAATTTCAGTGAAGCTGAAATTAACATCTTTCTCTCAATGACAGGAGCTAAATGCTCAATTCACCAAGCTCAAAAAAGCATACGTTCTCAAACGCAATCGTTCATCATTATGTAATATTGTTGATAGCTCAGAAACAAATCAATATGGATCAAGATTACACACGTCTGAAAAGTACTTAAAAAAAGGGAGAAGAAAAGAAAAGAAACTAACAATTATACGCCCTTCAATCCTCAAATCCTTTTGCTCAAAAAGCCAAATCTGAATTCGAGCTTTCTGCAGAAATTGAAAGAAAAGCAACGGTAACGCACAAATGATTAAATTTCTAAAACCAGAAGATGAAATGAGCAAAGAAACGAACTTACGCTCTAAAGGAACCTGACAATGGGATTTTGTAACCCCAGTGTTCATTCCCCCAACAAATTATTCATACATTAGAACAATATTATCATTATTTAAAAACAAAAAAAACAAAAAAACAAGCAAACACTTAAAGAGAAGTAGAGAAGAGATGTGAAGCTCAAATAAAAGACGAAGAATAGTTAGAGGTATAGAACAGAGGAACTAGACGAAAATTTCTATAAACCTATGATGGACTGGGTCATGATCCTCTGAACTTTGGTGATCGCCATTGCTGCGAGCTCTGTTCTCCCTGTCGCCCCTAATGCCACTTGATGCTTAATTGATATTCAAAAGAATCAAAACCCTAAAGCAGCCCCTATATTTCAATTTGGAGGGCCCCTTGAGAAATGGATAGCACTTGGAGACTCCCCTTGGCTCCACCACTCCTTCTTCTTGTCTCCTCCTTGGTTAGAATGGAAGAAGAGGAGGTTGAGGGGAGGTTGGAGGGTATTTTGGGAAGGTTTGGAAGCTTGGGGGTGAGGGAATAGGGTTAGGGGATCCTTTTGGTTTGTGGGAGAGGCTTAAGGAAACTACAATGAAGGGCCAGGGCCGTATTTATAGAAATTGGGCTTGCCCGTGTATGGTGTGTGGGCAGGCCTTTCCCGTACATGATGTACGGGCGAGACGTCTTGTCCGCAATCATCTCAAATCATCCACGTGGTAGATTTGCACAGAGGATAAGATTTTCAGGATATCTCTCCAAACCGTATGGGAAGTGTGGGCAGGCCATTTTTAGCTCAATTTTGCTTCGCCCGAATTCTAAGTACGGATTTTGAGATTTTCTGAGATTTCGGATAAGATTCTGGATAAGATTCTGCCCACATAGTATACACGGACAAGGCATGTCCGTATTGTAAAACCCCAGATTTTTGTTAATTTTATTTGAGAGAATTAATTAATAATTCTAACTAATTTTATTGGTGGAAATTCCAGGTAAATGAGGAGCAAGGGTATTTTTGGAATTTTTGGAATTTAGGTGGAAAGGATATAATTTAAGGTAAGTGATGGTTATAAATTTAGCTGAATAGATAATAATAATATGTTAAGAATTTAATTAAGTTGGTATGGGTGCTAGGCTAATCATTTGCTGGAGTGGCAAGCGTCTAATCAAAAGGTTAAGAGGTGATTATGTAGAGAGTTTTTGTGGGCGAGCACCCAGCAGATCATGAAGAGCTTAAGTGGTTTGAGTGCCAACGAAATCTATAAATAGGCAGCTCATTTCATTTCGCTGGTTTCATTTGTTGAGATCGGAGGCAAATTCAGAGAGCTCAAGTTGTGAAGAGAAGCTGAGTTTCAGAGGGTTTGTCTGGGTAGAGGTGATTGGAGCTAATCAGAGGAGATTTCTTTGCTGTTGGAGAATTCAACAACTGGAATTGGTGGAGATTCGATCAACACAGTTGCAGATCTTAGAGAGATCGGTAAGTGCAATTCGTTTGGTATTTAGGGTGCAAATTAAATGATAAGTGAGGATAAAACTCAGATCTGATCAGGATCTGGTGGTGCTGATGCAACAGTGACCAATCGGCCGCTGAAATTGCTAATTCGGAGGTGCTGTTATCATAGGATTTGAGCTCAGAGTGGTTGTTCATTAGCACAAGTAAGTAGCACTTGTTTTTCCTTGGATTTGCAAATGAAATCATGTTTAGAAAAGTGTTTTCATCTGCCGTAAGTGAGTACAATCGACTGTGATTGATTTACGAGTTAATTTCTGAACAGCATGATTTTCGATTGAATTAAATTCGAATCACTTTGTGTGCGTGTCGGAAATGCCGTACGGGAAAATTCGGAGTCGCCACTGCCTAATGGGGTGCAGGAGGACACCTGGGTGCCTAATCTTGTCTATTAAGGCTTGGTCTGTGGCTTTGAGATTCTAAGTAGGGTCTTGGTTGTGGTCCGGGGAAGTCCGTAGACACCCCGGTCCACCCCGGTCCACCCCGTCGAGTGACGTCCCTTAGGTTTATCCTGGTTTGAGTCAGCTCACTTGTTTTCTCACCTGATTCCTAATCCGTCATGTAACTCGGTTAAGTCTGGCGGGACCACCTGAGTGGTGTGGGTCCCTTTAATTGCTTTTATCTTTGCTTAATTAGGTGAACTGAGTCTGATGGGGTGGGCCCCGTTGGAAGGCTCACGGTGTCCGGGTGGGCTTGGTTGAGCCCATGTGCCCTTGTGGGCCTCTGTCTAGCCTAGGAGGCCCTTGGGCTTTGGTTAAGTGAATTGATTTTATATTAGGGTTCAGATTTGAAGCTTAAGTGATTTCCATTCAAAAAGGTAGGCCCGCTTTGGTTTGCGGGCCCTTGGATGGGCCCCCATGATGGTTGCCAAAAGTGCTTTAGATTTATTTTGTTTTAAGTTTGCCAGAAAATGGTTTGGACATTGGGCTTGGGGCCCGTGGTCTTGATTCGGGCTTGAAAGCCCAAGTCACGGGAAGTTAGGGTTTGCACCCTTCCTTGGTTCGGTTGGTGGGCTTTGGCGGTCCCGATAGGCCCTTGCCCTTGGTCTCGGCCAAACCACACATTTTAAACCTATCATATTGCACAAAACAAGTTCGGGTGGGCCGCTTTGGGTTTGGCCCGCCCGGATTGATCAATTAATTTATTTATCTTGATTCAGTTACATGCATACATTCCATTGTGTTTATTGGGCTTGGTGGGCCCCATTGGAAGGCCCATTGGAAATCAAATTGGACCGGGGGTCCAAGTCCCATGTTGGGTTTCCAGATGACCCGGAAACCCTATTGGTTCATTTGGTTCGATTTGGGAATGCCATCCACATCCAGCAAAAATCACAGAAAATACCACAGAGAATATACAAAAATGACATTTATCAGGGTAGATTGGCTCACTATTCTGGGTCCAAGGGGAAGGACCTGGGGCCCCTGTGGGCAGAGCATAGCGAAGCCCATGGGGCGAGGTCCCTCCCTATGCCAAGGAACGAGTTGGGCCCGCGGAGAACAACAAGGTTGGGGGGTGCTAGTAAAAGGGCATTTTCGGGTTTTCAAAAATACAAGCAATTCGGCATTAAAAAAGGGGGTGCGCTGACCTCAGGCGCTAGGCGCGAGCTTGGCGGAACCGAAACGACAGAAAAAAAGGACGCCCGCGCGCCCGGTGCGAGCAAGGCGCGAGATGGGCGCGAACCAGGCGGGCGCAAAAAGCACCAAGCGCGAGTGAGGTGCACGCTCGGCGAGCGCGAGCTAGGCGCGAGCTTGGCGAGCGCGAAAAGTTCTGAGCACGAGCTCAACGCCAGCTTGGTGGACACCCCTCTGCGTAGACAACTCTCTGCTTTTTGGAAAACTCCATGACTGGCTGGGTTTTTGAGCTCTGTAACACTTCCCCAGTGTTCCTCAAAATCCCAGAAGACACTTAAACACACATTGAAGTTATTCTAACCTACTTCATGACACGGATATGCAGACGACTACATGCTAACGGCTGCAGGGGTAATGGAACATGCTTGCATGTGCTAAATAACAGGTGAGTGGGGGGAGGGATCATGCTCTCATGCACACACAATAAACAGCATATGGCAGGGGGGGGGGGGGTTAGGGGAGCACTTCTGGTTGCAACACAAGAAAGAAAACGCATTAAAACAAAGCAGAGACCGCATGCTTAAGAAAGAAAAAAAAATAGATTTGCACCTACACCTGGTCCTGACCTCCGTGCCGGCATGCAAAACATCTGAAGAAGGGAAGTAGAGGGGGGGGGGGGGGGGGGGTTTACAGGGTACAGTAGACATGCCAAATGCGAGGGAACATGCTCCCTTCACTAAATAGTCCACAAAGAACTCTCTGAACGGCAGCCTTGGTGTCCTAAGGCGGAACAGCCAATCTTCCCATCTTCTCATGGGGTCTCCCTTACCTTTGGAAACCTCCATGTTACCAAAAATATAAGAACATGCATGATACAGTAAGGAGAAAGAACAAATCCGATAAATGCTTAGATAACTCCCATCTTTATACATGTGAAGTAAAAGTAGGTGGGGAGCAATACCTGAGGTTCCGTAAGTTCTCGTGCAGGGTGGAGGCTCCTCCTTGAGATGAAAGTGCTGGAGCTCCCTTCCTTTGAACCTCCAACAGTAACCCTCTTTTCTTCGGACCTTGGTGCGATGGTGGAGAAGAAGAAGAGGAAAAGGGAACGAGGACGTCGGGTGGGGTGTTCGGGGGGGTAGGGAGTCAAGGCAGTAGCGAGAGAAGAGGTTCGGGTGAGGGAGGGAAGGGGGGAAAGGTCTCAGGCCAGCAACTCAAGGGGCCGACGAAAGAAGAAAATCCCACAAAAGAGCCAACCAAAGGAAAGCTCTCGACCAAAAAAATTCCAACCCTTTGGATGAGGGTGTCGTGCGGCTTTTATAGACGAAGGGAAAGAGGGTCCACCAGGTTGGCGCCTAGCTGGCGCCAAGCACGTTTCGCACTCACCCTGCTCGTGCAAGCGGCATCATGATTGAAAAACAATTAATGCGGCCGCTAAATGGTCGGAAAATCTGGTTTTTTCGAATTTAGTCCCTGTATATTTTTGATTTAATCCGATATTCTTGGATATTCACAGATTTGGTCCTTGGATATTTTTGATTTAATCCCTGGGATATTTCGTATGTTTAGATATTTACGGATTTGATCCCCGAGTATTTTCCTACGCAACTTGCCACGTGTGTAGCTTTTTGCCACGTGTGCAGTTTGCCGGTTTTGCTGTTCGGAAACTTCGATAGCTCATATCTTCTCCATCCGGACTTTGATCTTGGCAAACTCAGTTGCATTAAAACCGTATCGGAGCCCTCTATCCAATGAAATAGGGGTAAGCATTTGGATCGGGGTTTAGTAGAAAGTCAACTTTCGGCTCCCCTCAAGTTTGACCGCCCTGCAGAACCTTCATCCGGACTCCGATTTTTGCAAACTTAGTTGCGTTGGAACCATGTCGGGATTCTCTATCCATTGAGATAAAGTGAGGTGGCCAATTATCACTTGATCAAAAATTCAACTTTTCACCCCTTAGGGTTTGACTTTCCATCCAGGGTTTGCATTTCCGGCTTTTCCTAGGAGCGCAAAAATGAGGTGCTTACACACTTGAATAAGGTTTTTAGAAGAAGGATGAGAAGTATTAAACAATTGTTGAGTTTAAATTCTAGGTCAATCACTGTTAGAATTGAGTTTGCAGTGTTTTAATTCTGTTTCGTAAGAATTGGGCATTGGGTGCTAACCATTGCCTACTGACATGAGGTAGGGAATGGTTAGCATTGGTGTATTTTTGGAGAAAGCTTAGGGGTGCCAACCACTGCCTACTGACATGAGGAGGCGCCCATAAAAATCCAAATAGTCTAGTGCAGTAGATTCAATAGAAAGTGTATTTCAAAGTTTTAGTTTAGAAATGTTAGTTTAGGAGATTTAACTAAGTGCTAGTGATATTATATGAAGATAATTAGTTGCCTAATATGTAGAGCAGATGGATCAAAGGAGATTAATGGTAGCTGGTTCAAAACTTTAGAGAAGGCTGATGGGCGCTAAGGAAGGCTGACCTAGGGAGGTTGGTGCCCAGCCCATTTTACTTAGCCAAGTGCGGTTATTTTGAGAAAAGTTATGTTTTAGATTTTTAACCTTCACATGCTATTCTAAAGAGACTAAACAAGTCTTAGGGAGTTGCTGAAGTGATTGTTAGTTAGTGAAGTGAAGTAAGCCCAAGTGTAAGAAAATTTAGAGAGCTTGGTGTAGGGAGTTGTGGCTAATTACTTAGAAAAATAAAATCTAGTTTTTGTCATCTAGCTATTATTTCAAAGAACTTAACTGAGGAATATTCATGACCTGAAATGTTTTAATCATGGAATTTCTACAGCTACAAGTGTGTGAGCATGGAAGTATTAGAAATGAATATTAAGAAAGGAAGTTAGAAAATCTTTACATGTACTAATATAAGTATTTGGTCAGAACCTTTGGATGTTCGATGTTTTATGTATCACCATGTTTTACTACTGGAATTTCATATTTGTGACACTATTTTAACTGGGTTTTATTTAATTTTAATATGCTGGACAGATTTTACAAATGGCTTTCCTTTAGTATTTGCATACAATATTGTTTTGATATTCGCCTTTGGTTACAAATTTATATTTGAAACTTTTGGAAAGAGAGAGATGGTCCTGAGTGACCCATGATAAATATTGTTCGTATTTGACAATTGTTGCACAAGAGGTTGGTTTTATTTGCAAGTTCATTTGTTGTTAAAAGTAATGGTTTTGAGTTAAGTGTTGGTTTAGCTTGTCCCAGATCCTCGACTTAAGCTTAGTAATGTAATGTGTTGGCTTTATTGGCATAATTGCATGGCCATGAGTGTTGCCATGACTAGTGTAGAGCAGCCCGTATCCTTGTATGGGGTTGTCAATGTCGAAACCCAGAGTAGGCCGACATTGGATGACGAACCCTGAGTAGGCCGTCATTTCAGAATCTAAAATCATAAGTAGGATGGATTGTGTACAAGGAGGCTTAGATGTCGCTCCGGCATGCGAAGTACACAATTAAAGTGAACTACATGACATTGACCATGATATGAATTGTTTATTATTACTGTTTGGACACTTGTGTTACTTTATTACTGAGAAAATGTTGATTTCCGATTTTATGATAATTCTTGTGGTTTACTCGTGGTCGATTATTATTCGTGGCATGTTTTAGAACTGAAGTGAGCTATTTTCTGCATGCATGTGCTGCTTGCTGGGATATTCGTATCTCATCACGTTTGTTTTGTTTTCAGATACTCTCGATGAGGATCCGACCATCGGGGTAGAGCCGGCATATTTATATAAGGAGGAGTATTACTACCTTCCTTAAACCTTTGTAGGTTTTATTGATGGGTTTGGACTATTAAAATTGTAATTGAATAAGGCTTTGGGATTGGTATTCAGATTTGATTAGAATTGATAACATTCATGATTGATTAGAATTCCCACGCTTAAATAAGAATTCTATATTTTCCGCACTCTGATAAATGTCCCATGATGATAATTGAAGTTGATATATGAAATGTGGGCCCATACATAACCCTCTGTGAGACATGTTATATCTTTAATGAACAACACGGATCCGAGGCGTTACAAAGTACATATTGTGCGGGCACGACATTCTATCTCCTGGTTGGCTGATTTGATGTGATTTGACTAACCATAAATGTGATTTGACGAGAGAATCATTACCCGATTTTATTATTAAATAATTAGGATATTTTAAAAAAAAGTATTATTTTAATCCAGATATTTTCTATTTCTTGTCCTTTACTTTGCCACGTGGCAGATGTGACTTGCACATTAGCCATTTGGACAGCTTTTTTGCATTGTTGCCTTAAGGCTTGATCTGCTCATAATTTCTTTATCCGGACCTCGATTCTGGTAAACTCAGTTGCGTCGGAACCATGTCGGGATTTCCTATCCACTGAGACAGGGTATGGTAGCCAATTCAGCTTTTAGCAGATAGTAAAAAATTGCTCCCTAGGTTTTGATCTGCTCATAACTCTTTTATCCGGATCCCAATTTTGGCAAACTCAATTGTGCTGGAACTATGTCGAAATTCCTATCCATCGGAATAGGTTATGGCAGTCAATCTGGCTTGAGCAGAAAGTCAATTTCTGCTCCCTTAGGGTTTGTCTTGCCCATAACTCCTTCATCTGGACTTTGATTCCGGCAAACTCAGTTGCGTCGGAACCGAGTCGGAAATTCCTATCCATTGAGATAGGGCATGGCAACCAATTTGGCTTGAGAAAAAAAGTTAATTTCTACTCCCTAGGGTTTTGACCTGTCTGTTCTTGAAGATCCTTCGGTTACGCTCTCTCCAGATGTGGATAATCTCCAATGTGCTGCCACTTGCCTGTTACTATTGGTATCCTTTGTCACAAGTGATTCCTTGAGAAGCCTATGTTGGACATCCTTGGTATTGAAGTGGAGCACATCAAAATGAGGAAGGAAAGAATTCTTAAAATCACATCTGTTTCTTTCACTCCATATATGGTAAACCGTTGCTCCCAAAGAAATCTTAACTATCTTTTGGACGACGCCATTACCACCACAGCAATCGGATAACCACTGAACCATATCAACCCAACTTCTATCTTGTCTCGATAAACCATTGAGCACCAATATGGATTTCCAGATTGGCTTGCTGTACTTACATTCAAAAAAGAGGTGTGCCCTGTTCTCTTCAACGATTCTACATAGGCAGCATAATGACTGAGGGATCAAATCCCATCTAAACAGCCTATCCTGTGTGAGGAGCCTACCATGTATGGCTAACCACAAAATGAATGAGTGCCGAGGAATGCTCCATGGAAACCACACCAGCTTTGACCACGGTACTTCAGGCTTCAATTCGACAAAGTTCTATATGCACTTGCTGTATCAAACCTCCTTGATTTGGTGGGTAACCATATCGAAGTATCATCGTGATCGCTATCAAGAGGAGGGAGTTCAGTTAACCTGTTCTACACTTCAATCAAATCTGGAGATGCAGCAAGTGGCACGTCCCACCCCCCATATTAGATAATTTTGTTGACATGATCTTGTTTCAATAAGCCTGAGTCATATATAATTCTAGACCCATATGCTTGATCAAGTGGTCCTGCCGGATGCTAGTTATCGAACCACAAAGATGTGTGTCTTCCATTAAATACCCGAACTTTCATCAATGGAGCTGCTATCCTTCTACATTTCAAAATATTCTTCCATGCCCAAGAGCAACTATTCAGGATTGGGATACTCCAGAAATTGCGATCCTTCACCAAGTGATAACGAACCCATGCAACCCATAAAGATTGCTCATTGCGAATGATCTGCCATATATATTTCAGCATTGCACATTTGTTCCACACTTGTACATTAATAACTCCCAAGCCACCTACATTTTTTGGAGAGTATATCAAATTCTAGTTCATTGGAACAACCTTCTTGTTTTGTTGAGGACCTGCCCAAAGAAAGCTCTTGCAAATTGTTTCCATCTCCATTAAAATCTTCTTTGGCAGAATGAATGCAAACAACCAATGCACTTTTATCGCAAATAGAACAGCTTTCACAAGCTCAAGCCTACCAGCATATGATAAACAATGTCCCTTCCATGACTGTGTTCTTGATCGCAAACGAACTTGTGCGCACCTAATTTCGCACTACGAGGCGCGTGTCGGATGCATGCCTCAGGACTATTGGGAGTCGCCACTGCCTAAGAGGTGTAGGCAGACACATGAGTGCCTACTCAGGTCTAATTTTTTTGGTCTGCAGCTTATGTAAAATCCCAGATTTTAGTAATAAATAAATAAATAGACTAATTGGTTAATAATATGCAGGAGATGAAATTTTGGTTCAACTCGGAGGAGGTCAAGATGGACCGGAGGAGAACATGGGAAGATAATATAAGGTGAGAATTTTTTGTTTAATCTAGGGAGAAGTTTAATTACAAATATGCAAATTATTATTGTGAAGAGATAATTAACGTATAAGAATAAATAAAGGGAGTTGGTCGAACCCAAGGAGAGTGGGTTGACCCAAAGGTTTAGTTGGTTTAATGGCTTGATTTTAGTTGGTTCAAGGATTAGTTGGGTTGAGTGGTTTGGTTTAATAAAGGAGGGTATTTAAGTAAAAGTTTAACACAATAAAATAACCTAGCTAATATTGCATGAGTAACCCACGTCCAACTCAAAATAGAAGCAGCCGCACGTTCTATTCTTCTCCTATTCTTCTCCTAGTTGCCTTGTGATCAAGCCAAACCCTAAAACCACCTATTGGAACCGTCTTAGAAAAGAATGAGGAGTATTTTCGTGCACAAATAATTCAAGTAAGAGCCAAATAGATATAAGTTTCTGTTCTGGAGATTTGAGTATGATTAAGAGTCTTAAAAGTGAGATTTTTGAATCCAGATGTGATCGAGGTTTGTTGGGATCGTTTGGCAAACTTTGGGGTGATATTTCGTGGCTCTTAGAGAAGATTTAAGTTCCTAAAACCAGGTAAGTAGTCCCTTGATGCTTGCATAAAATCTAAATTCGTGTTTAGACGATATTCATGGTTATTCGGTGTTTTGATGCATTGATTTTGTTATTTATGATGTTTTAAGCATTGGGAATTATTCTAGCATGTTATTAAAGTATTTTGGAATGATTTAGAATGGTTTTGATGCATTTAATATTGAGTTGTGGAATTTTTATGGAATTTCTCAAAGTTACGGATTTTTCATGTATCGAGCCTCCTGAACAGTCGCTCGAGCGCCCTATGTAATTATTCCAAAACCCGAAAGCAATTTTACCCAGATTGAACTGTTGCTAGAACAGTCGCTTGAGTGACCTATCGAGCAACCTACCCTGAATTAACCTATTCTATAAGGCCGATCGAGTGCCCTTGGCCGCTCGAGCGACTAGTCTGTCAGATTTTGGAAAACTTGTCTTTTCAACATAGTTTTCACTACGGAAGTGTTTCTATCCAATTTTAACTTATGTACCATCAAAATTGGGGTATTTGGGAAGTGTTTACACTGGCGGATGATTAAAATTCAATTTTATAAATATTTTTTGTAGATGTTTCTAAAGAGGCACTTTTACTTGATTCCATTGTTCCAAAAGAATTTACTTTCAACCAAGGATGGTTTTGTGAGTTCATACACCTGTATTTCGGTGATATGAAGGTATATTGTGCATCGATGGAGTCGATACACATTCGGGACATATTGGCACATTGGAACCTGGAGTTTTGGACATATGACTTGGTGCATTCTGTTTTGGTTTTGGGTCACTGGTGTGACTAGGCTGGTGCCTGATCTATTGTTTTCCGCATGGACGGATTTGGTTACAGATATGGTTCTGTATTTTGGTGGGCGTTATTGAGAAGTATGTCCATTACCCTGTTTGGTTTTCTCACTGTTGAGTGGGCTTAGCAGTTATATAGATCCATAGAATAGCTAGTAAGTGAAATGTGTATTAGAGGGGTTTTAATTTTGTGTCTAAAGCATTCCATCATCTCAAGGATGGTACTGCTCCTGGATTGGTCGGTCGCTACGTTACCCACTTCTGGATTGGTTGGGCTGTACATGCTAATTCATGGTTGGGTTCTTCCGTTGGTGTTGAATAGCTAGACTGCAGGGCGGCTGGTCCATTGTAATTCGGTTAGATAGCATATTGGCACATGTCTACTCTCTTTTTCTGGTTACTATTTCATGAGTCCCATGAGGTGGACAAATTATATTTCATTGTTGTCAACTATGAGTATGTCTATTTAGATTAAGCGTTGCATAATTTATTGTGGTCAACTATTTGCATGACTGCTTACTAAGATGTTGTTTCTTACATTATTGTTTTATTGGTTTTGTTTTCAGATATTCTTGGAGAGGACGTTGCTGGGGTAGAGACTCCGGGGGATTACTATGATTACCAGGAAGAAGATTATTTCATTCCTGTGTAGGTCCAGGAGGATATGGAGAGATATTTAGATTTATTTTCTTAGGGATTATTTTTAGTATTTTAATTGACGAGTTTGATGATATTTGAAGGATGATTGGTATTTTTATTCCACACCCTTGGTGGATGATATTTATGTTATTTAGTTGAACCCTTTCCAAACTTCATAGATGAAATATAAAAGGATTATTTTGGTTGTTTAATTCCGCGCTTTTTGAAAGATGTTTTTATTTCCGCACTCTGATATAATAAATGAAATTAATTAAGTTTGGAATTGTTGTTTTGGGCCATTTTCCCTAATGAACCAGATTTGGGTTTATGTGTGTGAATAAACCTGGATCCGGGGCGTTACAGCTTATCTAGAGATTTGGGTAAGTTCTCGATTACATCTGGGGAAGCCCGAAGACACCCTAGCATGCCCAGTCGGTTTGACGGGTCCTCCAGGTTTCCCTGGTTTTGAGTCAACTATCTTACCCTATCCTATTCAAGCATGTATTTTGATTGGTCTGGTGGGGACCGTTTGAGGTGTGGGTCCCCTTTTGTAGACACCCCAAATTGCACTACAAAATGAGAAAATAATTGAAAACATGTAATTGGGATTTGAAACAGGTCAAAAATGCACAAAATTTAAACATTTAAGCAGTGCCCGTATTGTACCTGCGGTTTGGTCGTGCCCAAATTTTGTATACAGACATGCAGTGCCCGTATTGAGAATGCGGACACCACTTGCCCGCAATGCATATACGGGCGCAGGAGATTTGTGCGAATTTTATCCTTGCTCGATTTCTGAGCCTTATCTGCATCCAAATATCTCTCTAGGTGATCGAATTTATTTATTTATTTATTCGAATTATCCTTGTTGGCCATGGATGGGCATTATCCTTATTTTCAATCCAATCTGGTGGATCATGGTATATACCTCTGGACCAGCCATGCCCTTGGGTTTGCCTATAAATAGAGGTGAGATCCTTAAGCAAAAGGCCACGAATTTGAAGTCTAAAGAGCTCCAAGTGAAGAGAGGAATCCCTGCTGCTCTACTTGCTCAATCCAGGTAAGTCCCTTTTCCCTTTTATTTTCTGTCTTCAATTCTAGAGATAATAGGATCTTCTCCATTGCTGTAGAATAAGGCCATCTTGTACTTGTATTCCCAAACCTACCTCCAAGAACCTCAAGAATCCTCTCTAGCCGTAAAACGTGAAGAGAGAGCTAGGGGAAAGGGGAACAGGTGGACCCTAGAATAGCACCCCATAATCTGTTTTTTCTTCTTTTTTATAGAATAAGGCCTTTGATTGTGTTTTTATCACCAAACCTATCTCCAAGTACCTCAAGAATCCTTTCTAGCCGTAAAATGTGAAGAGAGAGATAGGGGAAAAGAGAACAGGTGGATCCGTAGGGTAGACCCCCATGTGCTCTAATCTGTGAGATGTGGCTGCTTTGGATATCCTGCTAATGTTTTAATGATTTTGAGTTGAATATGAATGAATCCTATGAATCCATGATGTTTATAGCATGAAATCCTTTTTTTCTCCTAAAATTGAGATTTTCACCACTTTTGCACCTACAGCACTGTTTTCGTGATTTTTGTAATATTAGGCTAAGATCCTGGATCTATCATGATCTATATGATAGATTTGGATTCAGAAGTCTGAAAGTAATTTCTAGGGTTTCATGATGTGGTTTTTGAGTCCTTTTTCACTTTTGAGAGAAGACCCTACGGTCTAAGTTCTCTCCTTTTGATGTTCTTCATCAACGTGGGTATTTTTTGTTTTAATTTCTTGATTTAATGTGAAATTTGGGCTATATCTATGTCCTGGACTGTTCAAATTCAATTCTGCAATATTTTATAAAAATCCTATTTTTTCTAGATTTCCAGAATTTAACTTGAAGCCAGATTTTTGAAGTTTTCACTTTAGATTTGTTTTCTTTATTTTGATTTCAGTCAATCATGAAGCCCAAGTAAATGGCTCTTGTTTTCATAAGGAGTATCCAGAAGTAATTGGATCATTCACATGGGAAAAAGCCATACATTCTTATTTTTCTTTCACTTTTGTTTTGATTAGCAAGCCCTTTTTTCCTTTGAAAAACATGAACAATACCTGGCAACCACCTTGTGTGGATGAATAGGGGTGCCTAACACCTTCCCCTGTTAATAACCTAATCCCCTTACCCATCTCTGGTTTTATTTTTTAATAGGGTTATTTTTACCCTAAATTTGCCTTTTTGTGCTTATTTGAGATTTTGGTGTCCATTCACACCTAAACAGAATGGTGACGACTCTCTGTTTTTAACCAATCCCGTGTGATGATTAGGAAGTCATTGAATTGATTTTTCCATGTCTCACAACTGGCGACTCTGCTGGGGACTTGTAGATTTCAGCCTTTTAGTTTTTGTTCATGTTTTGGTGTTTTTGTTTTGCTTGCTATTTTGTGTTCTTAAGTATGTTGGTTATGTTTTAAATCTGATTTATTGCCTAAAAGCATGGGGGTAGAAACATATTCAATTCTGATTTATAGGATTGTTTCTAGATGCATGCGTAGGGGGGGTTCATTTTGCTGGACCATGCTTTAATTTTCAGCATGTTCTCCATGATGTATTTTGGTTGTATAACATGATCATATGTTTGCATGTTTGGGTGATTCTTGTGAGCATGTTTTAGGTGCTATAAGATTACTTTGTTTCCTTGTATTTGTTTACTTTGAATATGCTTTCCTATTATACCTTGGTTTGTATATGCATGGCTATGAAAAGAGTGGCAAGGGTTTGGGACGTTGTGAATGCACCCAAATTTTACAAATGCACTGTGCACATTTTGTTTTTTACACAGCCTACCCCTAACCTATAGGAAGTTGAACTCGAATGTGTGTAGCTTGGCGCAACGAGGTCGATACTTCGGGAAGCGAAAGTGAAAACATTCACCTTAGAACTTTGGGCCAATGATGTGATGATAACGTGGATCTGTGATTCGATTCTGGTCATCACTAGGCTTGAGTGCTAAGTTGCCATTAAGCCAAAACCCAAAACCTCTACGCTTGAAGGTGGAGATAACATTTTTGGTTAAAGTACACAATTATGTGGGGATATGGGTTTATAATTGAGGGAAGGCCGGTTGCATGGTTCACAAGCCAAGGCATATGCGGATGTCATATTGAAGGTAAACAAGGTAACCTTAACTTTTGCATTATTTTCATGTCGTAGGGGTGTCAGGACGTCCATCGGTTTGGGATAAAATTGGTCCCAAATAGGCATGTATCCTAAAATTGGTGTAGCCCATAGGAATAGTTTTTTTTAACTCTGTTCAGAATTAATCCTACCCAATGTTCATACAAGAGGCAACCAAAGGGTACCAAATTCTTGAGTATGGTGGCTAATTTGGAGGGAACATGTGCCCTCCTAAGCATGTATTTTTGCAAATAGGTCAAAGTCCACTTTGGGACAGTTTAGAAGCCTTGCAAGGGTGAACCGTATGTTTGGATGAGCAATCAAAGTGATCAAATCATGTAAAAACTAAAAAAACTGAAAAAGCTCCGTATACCACATTTAATATGCGGGTTGGTCTTGTCTGTGTTGGCTATATGGGCACGATTCGCTCGCAATTTAAATGCGGGAAAGGCCAGACCGTACTTTATATGCTGGTTTCGCGGAAAATTCAATTTTAAACAGTTTTTTTCCACTAAATCTTGTTCCTTCAACCTTTAAGTGATGATAAAGGGAAATGAGTTTGAATAAAATGTTTCAATATATATATATATATATATATATATATATAATAAAAATGTGAAACAAAAATCTTGAAAAAAAAATCCTTGGGCCTTTGAAAGCCTTTGAATTTCAGATCTTTTTCTTTGGGCCTCTGAAAGCCTTTGAATTCCAGATCTTTTTCTTTAGGCCTCTAAAAGCCTTTGAATTTCAGACTTTACCCCTGGGCCTCTGAAAGCCTTTGAATTTCAGATCTTTTTCTTTGGGCCCTTGAAAGCCTTTGAATTTCAGACTTTACCCCTGGGCCTCTGAAAGCCTTTGAATTTCAGATCTTTTTCTTTGGGCCTCTGAGAGCCTTTGAATTTTAGACTTTACCCTTGGGCCTCTGAAAGCCTTTGAATTTCAGATCTTTTTCTTTGGGCTTCTGAAAGCCTTTGAATTTCAGACTTTACGCCTGGGCCTCTGAAAGCCTTTGAATTTTAGATCTTTTTCTTTGGGCCTCTGAAAGCCTTTGAATTTCAGACCTTTTTCAAAAATCCTTGGGCCTCTGAAAGCCTTTGAATTTCAGATCTTTTTTCTTTGGGCCCCTGAAAGCCTTTGAATTTCAGACCTTTTTCAAAAATACCCCTGGGCCTCTGAAAGCCTTTGAATTTCAGATCTTTTTCTTTGGGCCTCTGAAAGCCTTTGAATTTAAGACCTTTTTCGAAATACCATTGGGCCTTTGAAAGCCTTTGAATTTCAGAAAATCTTTGGGCCTCTGAAAGCCTTTGAATTTCAGAAAATCTTTGGGCCTCTGAAAGCCTTTGAATTTCAGATCTTTATCTTTGGGCCTCTGAAAGCCTTTAAATTTCAGACTTTTCCCCTGGGCCTCTGAAAGCCTTTGAATTTCAGATCCTTTTCTCTTTTTTATGGGACTTGTTGGAAGCCTTAGAATATTCCAACAAATCTTTGGTTGGTCCTTTTCCAATCAATTAAAATTTTGTGGGACACTTGGAAGCCCTAGAATATTCCAACAATTCTAAAAAAAAAAAAAAAAGCAAATAAAGAAAAAAAATCCAAACTCGTGTTCACCTTACCTGCATATAGGCATTCATAGGTATGAGAATGAGATTAAATTGGTACTGATGTTTTTCTTTATTTTTTTCTAGGTACCAATATACTTGCAACCATAGCTCTTGTAACCAGATCAAGAGCTCGCACCATGAATCCCATGGAGAATGAAGCTGATGTTCCTAACCCAGATGTTGCCCTACTACAGGAACAAGTGGCAGGACTAGTCCGAATGCTAGAGAACTTATTGGCGGTGCAGGCCCAACAAGTGCAAGCCTAGAACCAAGCATCCACTTCCAACCAAGCACCTCCACTCGAAATCAACATTCCACCTCCGGTTCAACCTATTCCTGAACCCATTTATGAACCCACCCTTGAACCTATACTGATCAGGGATGAGACAGTTAAGTCTGAGAAAGAAAAAGAAAAAGAGAGAATGAGGGAAGAGATGGAGAGGAAATTCATCCACTGACTGGAGATGATCCAAGATGAATTGAGGGAGGTAAAAGGGGTAAACAACTTTGGGGGCACCAACTTTGAAGACTTGTGCCTACACCCTAATGTTAAACTGCCAGCCAAGTTCAAGTGCCCAAACTTGGACAAATATGACGGCACTGGCTGCCCCATGAGCCATCTGAAGTTGTACTGCGGTGCCCTATGCCAGTTCGGTCGGGATGAAGGCATACTGATTCAGCTCTTTCAAAGGAGCTTGACTGGAACTGCTCTGAGGTGGTTTGCCACCTTAGACCATGGGAAGATCTGAAGATGGAAGGACCTAGCAGATGCCTTCCTAGCTCAATACAGGTTCATTTCATAGATCGTGCCAGATAGGTACGATATAATGAGAATGAGTAAGGGAAGGGATGAATCCGTAAGGCAGTATGCCAAGAGATGGAGGGAGACTGCCTCTCAGGTCAGGCCACCCATGCTATAGCAAGAGATGATTTCTACTTTCATCAGTACACTGGGTCAACCATTCTACATCCACCTGGTGGGTCAGACCACCACTAATTTTGCGGCTTTGGTACAAGTGACTGACCGAATCGAAGACGGGATTAGGTCAGGTAAAATAATTGACCACTCTGCTATGGTTAGTCAGTAGGACCCCAATCTAAGGAAAGGAAGTGGGATAAAAAAGAACGGGAACAAGACAGAGGGAGAGGTGAACATGGTACAGCCACCATCTGGCCCTAACAAGCCCATACAAATCAATATACCCGCTAATTTTCCTACTCCATCTGCTCCATCTACCCAAGCCCCCATGAGGGTTAATGTTCCAGCAGCACCCTCAGACCAAAAAAGGGCTTTTACTAAGGAGAAAAGGGATGCCTATTTCGCAGCAAGGAGAAATAGGGTTTTCACCCCTATTCCGATGTCTCCGTCTCAGTTGCTACCCACTTTATTGCAAGCAGGGTATATTACTTTAAGAGAGCCAAATCCAAATGCATCCAAGGGGAGAAATTTTGACCCCTCCACCACTTGTGATTTCCACATGGGTGCACCTGGGCACCTTACTGACAAGTGTTGGCCTTTGAAATACGCCATTCAGGACTTGCTTGACCAGAATACCCTGTCTTTCAATACAGGGGCTCCCAATCCTCCCAGAACAGACATTGGTCAAAACCATTTGCCTCAGCATCATGGGGCAGACCCATCAAATGTCATAGGGGTCATTTTTGCTGATAAAATAACCTTTGACCCGTCTTAGTTAATTGCTCCTATAGGGACAACGGTCAAAGTTTATTTTGACAGAGAAAAGGGGGATAAAGAAATAAACATGATTCAAAAAAGGAATGCTAGTGCTGCTAAGAATATTAGCTCTGCTTTGGACCGGGCCTCCTCTCTCATGGCCCAATTGAATATTGCAAAACCCCCCTCTGGTTATCAATTGCAGTCCATCCACCTTTGCTTCAACCATTCAGTCCAAACCGCCATTGGTCATAAACTGTGACCATTTCAATGCTTCTGTTACTCCTGTAACCCCTCAACCAAAACAATTTCCACCATTGGTTGTAGATATTCCTCCTACTCAGACTTCATCATCCAAGTCCAAACTTCCTCCATTGGTGATAAATGTTCCTAAGCCTTCCTACTCTGAATCAGTTGTACCATGGAATTACAGCGAAGGCTTCACCACCACGTTTCCTGCAATTGAGGCAGAAAGTAAAAAAGAGGTGAACCTCATGATGAGGTCAGGAAAGTGTGTAGGAGAGGGAGAAAAACAAAAGGAGACTGAGAAGGAAAGGGAAGAAACCGAGAAAGAGAAAAAAAAAGGAAAAGCTAAGGTAGGGGAAGATACCCCTCAGGTAATTGACAATGAGGCTGCTGACCTCATTAAAATAATTAGACAGAGTGAGTTCAATGATGTTGAGTAGTTAAACAAAGTCCCTGCCCAGATCTCAATACTGGGATTATTGTTAAATTCTGAAAAACATAGGGACTCTCTAATAAGGGTACTTTAGGGGGCTCATGTGCCTAAGAATATTGAACCAGACCAACTAGGCAAGATGGTTGGGCAGATTTTATCTCATAATGTCATAACTTTTTTGAAACCGAGATCAGCCCAGCAGGATACCATCATGTTGATCCTTTGCACATAGCTGTGCTCAGTAAGGGTTGCATGATAGCCCGGGTTTTAATTGATAATGGGTCGGTTCTGAACGTCTGCCCGTTAATTACCTTTGTAAAGCTCGATCTTGAGCAAAATAAAATTAAACAAAATGGGAGAATTATAAGAGCCTTTGACAGCTCTAAAACACACTCCCTAGGGGAGGTTGAACTGCCGGTCACTATTGGACCGTATATTTTTAACATCACATTTGAAGTGATGGATATACCGGCGGCCTTCAACCTACTCTTAGGAAGGCCGTGGATTCATATGGCTAGGGCTATACCATCTACCCTCCACCAAAGAGTCAAACACATTAGAGGGCAAAAGGTGATTACAGCCCTAGCTGAAAATTTGGTTCCTCCCATGTGGTCCCATGATGTACCCTACATAAACATGGAAATGACTGCAGACAAAATGACATTTCACTCTTTCCAGTTTGAAATTGTCAATTTTATACCTGGGGGGTATCAGGAAAAAGAAGAGAAGTTGACTTGTGCTGAGAAGATGGTCAAGAAAGTGCTGGGAAAGTATAATTTCCACCTTGGAAAAGGTCTGGGTGTTAACCTACAAGGAAGGATAGAACCGGTAAAGGTTAAGAAGCTGGTCCCTAGAGCAGGATTGGGGTCCAAGCCAAGAAATTGGAGAAGGCAGAAGCAGTTAGAAGACATAAAATTCCCTCACATTAGGGAAACTTTTCCTAAGATTTCTCATATGATTCAACTGTCTCCACCCCAGGATCAGTCCAAACCTCCATATTATAACATTAACCTGTTCCAAAAACCTAAATCCCCAACCTTGCAACCATATGTTCCACCTTCACCTTCACCTCCACAAGCATTGGGTGAGCCTGAGCCACTGGCAGGATTTTTCTGAGGACGTTTGTAAGTGTGAAAACTCACACTCCTTATATGGCAAATGTTTGACAAATTATATCCTCTAATAAATTTCAAGATGTGCAGAATCAAAATATAAATTCTGTGAATTTAATAAAGAGGAAGGTGAGGCTGCCACACAGCTACCACGCCGCTGGTAGCTCAAGGAAATGTAAAGATTTCTAAAGAAAGAATATTTCGTAAAGGCACTTGCAAGGAACAACGCCGCTTAACTGAGTCTTTTTTATTTGAGCGGGACTTGAGTTCGCTTCCAGCCGTCTACACCGATCGCAAGACGACGCCACCAACGCTCGATGCGATCTGAGATTTCTTCTTTAAATAGACGAGCTGTATTCTTTTTTAAATGACTTTTTTCTTTTGATCAATTTGATTTGGATCTTGAGGTGTTCGAGATTCAATCAATTCATCTTTAGAGAGTCGGTGATCGAGTGAGGGAGAGATCTGAGAGAGATCACCTGGAATTGAAGTTTGAGGATTCTTCTTCAATTCGGAACTTCACTTGATCGTATGATCTCCTGGATTGGTGATCGAGTTTGTTGGATGCATAGGTGGATTCCTATTGCATTGGATCATCTCAGTGGACTCTGAGGTGATTCTTACGATCTGGATTGATCGTGAATTGCAGCTTGTGGATTCAAGTTGTGTTGCAGTTCGTGGATTCGAGCTGTGGATCTGGATTGATCGTGATTTGCAGCTTGTGGATTCAAGTTGTGTTGCAGTTCGTGGATTCGAGCTGTGGATCTGGATAGATCATGAATTGCAGCTTGTGGATTCAAGTTGTGCTACAGTTCGTGGATTCGAGCTGTAGATTGCTGTTGAGTGAGTTCAATTGTAAAGGTTAAGTGTGTTTTCCTTTGTAATTGCTTTTCATTCAATAGTAGAGATTCTAAGGGTTAGTCGCCTCATATAGACTCGAGGTTTTTCCTGGATCTGGATTCAGGTTTCCTCGTATAATTTCTGTGTGTATGTTTCCGCATTGTTAAGATCATAATTGTTGTAGATCGTGGACCTGTAGAGTAGTCCCCTACTCTTTCAATTGGTATCAAAGCCTATTCACTTTGAATTGTTATACAAAGTGTGATCTAGATCTATAGCATGGACTTTGGAAAAGAAGGAGGATCTGCCTCTAGACCTCCATTATTCGAAGGTAACAATTATTCTTACTGGAAAGCAAGGATGAGAGCTTACCTGAAATCTATCGATGAGCGTGTCTGGCTCTCGATTTGTAATGGTTATCATCCACCTGAAATCACAACAGAAGGAGGTGTTGTGATGCCTAAACCTCATGATCAGTGGAGTAAAGCTAAATCTGATCTATGTGGATGGAACAACAAGGCAATGAATGCCTTATTTTGTGCTTTAAGTGTTGAGGAATTTAGGAGAATTTCCTCATGTGAAGTCGGTAAGGAAGCTTGGGACATTCTTGAGGTCACTCATGAAGGAACCTCAGCTGTCAAGCTGTCCAGACTTCAAAGACTTACTACATCTTTCGAAACTCTATATATGGAAGATGATGAGTCTTTTGATGAGTTTTATGCTAAACTCTCAAATATTGTTAATTCGAGTTTTAATCTTGGAGAAAAGATCTCTACATCAAAGGTTGTTAGAAAGATCTTGAGATCTTTGCCTGAAAAATTCAGACCAAAAGTTACTACCATTCAAGAGGCAAAAGATGTGGATACCATGAGAATTGAAGATCTAGTAGGATCTTTACAGACTTATGAGCTAGATCTGAATATTCCTAAAAGGAGTAAAGGAATAGCTCTAAAATCTGTAAATAATGAAGAATCAGATAATTCTGAAGTAGATCTGGATGAGTTAGTTCTCTTAGCTAAAAAGTTCAAGAGAATGTTTAAAAAGAGACAATCTAATCCTTTGTTATCCATGGACAGATCTAATAGAAGATCTGATAAGAAAGTTTCTGATCTAAGAAAGGAGAAGAAATTTCCTCAGAACTGTGAGACATGGGAAAAAATCAATTTAAATGATCTCCTCAATCATCACACGGGATTATATTAAACAAAGAGTCGCCACCATTCAATTTAGGTGTGAATGGACACCAAAATATTAAATAAGCACAAAAGGCAAATTTTAGGGCAAAATATCCCTCCTAAAAAAAACAACCAGAGATGGGTAAGGGGATTAGGTTATGAACAGGGGAAGGTGTTAGGCACCCCTATTCATCCACACAAGGTGGTTGCCAGGCATTGTTCATGTTAAATTAAAAGAAAAAGCTTGCTATAAAAATCACACAAAATCACAAAAAATAGAGAATTGTATGGTTTTTTCACATGAATAGTCTGATTGATCCAGAACTTTCAAATATGATCATACCATTCCTAGGGTTTCATGATCAAAATAATATTGAGATAAAATCAAATAAAATCAATTTAAAGTGAAAAATCCAAAAATCTGGCTTCAAGTCAAAATTCTAGAAATCTAGAAAAATATGATTTTTATAAAATATTTCAAAATTGAACTTGAATAGTCCAGGACATAGATAAAGCCCAAATTTCACATTAAATCTGAAAATCAAAACCAAAAAGACTCACGTTGATGAAAAACACCAAAAGGGGAGAATTTAGACCGTAGGGTCTTCTCTCAATAATGAAAAACAATTTAAAAACAATCTCATGAAACCCTAGAATTTATTTTCAGGCTTCTAGATTCAGATCTACCATATTGATCATGATAAATCCAAAATCCTAGCCTAAAACCACAAAAATCACGAAAACAGTGCTGTAGGTGCAAAAGTGGCAAAAATCCAAATTTTAGCAAAAAGTGGGGATCTCATGCTATAAACATCATAGATTCATGTTATTCATTCAAATATATCATAAAAAGCATTAAAACATGATCAGGATATTTAAAATAGCCACATCTCACAAATTAGAGCACATGGGGGTCTACCCTACGGATCCACCTGTTCTCTTTTCCCCTAGTTCTCTCCTCACGTTTTACGGCTAGAGAGACTCTTGAGGTACTTAGAGATAGGTTTGGGTACACAAACACAATCACAGGCCTTATTCTAAAAGAAAAATAAAAAAACAGATATGGGGTTCTATTCTAGGGATCCACCTGTTCCCCTTTCCCCTAGTTCTCTCTTCACGTTTTACGGCTAGAGAGACCCTTGAGGTACTTAGAGACAAGTTTAAGAATACAAAAAAAACAGATATGGCCTTATTCTACAGCAATAGAGATGATCCTATTACTTCTAGAATTGAAGACAGAAAATAAAAAGGGATAGGGGACTTACCTGGATTGAGCAGGCAGAGCAGCAGGGATTCCTTTCCTTCTCTTGGAGCTTTTGATTCTTCAAAATTTCGTGGCCTTTTGCTAGAGGAAAGAGCCTCTATTTATAGACACACCCAGGGGCAAGGCTGGTCCAGAAAGATATATCCTGATCCTCAGGATAGAGAGAAAGTTGGAGATAATGCCCATCCATAGCCAACCAAGGTGACTTCAGCGAATAAAACACTTAATTCGCTCGTTTAAAGATATATTGGACTTCAAATAAAGCTCGGAAATCGAGAGAAGGACAAAACTTGCACGTGTCTTTAATGCCCGTAAATGATTTACGGTCCAATGGTGACCGTATTGATACTACGGGCGCGCCTGCCCGTAGATATTTTGCGGGCGAGATCGGCCCGTGAAGAAAATACGGGCAAAGCCTGTTCATTCTATTTTTAGGCCTTTTTTGACCTGTTTTAAGCTCTAATTACATGTTTTTATTATTTTCTCATTTTGTAGTGCAATTTGGGGTGTCTACAGCTGCCCCCTCTTTGCTGGTAATTGGAACCAATTACAAACAGAGAGCAAATAGACCCACCAATTGCACTTTCTGAGATTTTTGTATAATCAATTGCACTTTGCAAGGATTAAGTGGATGATTTTTGAAAAAAGAATTGATTGTGGAAGATTTGCTAAGAAATCCCTCAGCTTAAGGGCCAAATCTTCCTCTCTCCTCTCACTGAGCACTTGTGGGCTATGAAGTGAGATTTGAGACAAAATTTTTAAACAAAAGTGGGTAAGGTGGCAATCCTTGCAACTTACAACTAATACAAACATTAATCTCCTAAAAATTGTGAGAAAATGATAAAAATATGCTTTTTTGGCTTTGCCCGTATTTGGCTTACGGACATACCTGCCCGTAGAGGGTTCACGGGCGACTGGGACCGTAGTACTTTCACGGGCGTCTGATGTCCGTACTGATTTTACGGATTTTGAACTCCTTCTTAATCTCGCGAACGCGACTTTTCCTTCTCTGCTCGCATTTGGCCCTAATTTCTTCTCGACCGTATCCTCTTCTACGGTTATTCCTCTTCTTCTTCACTAGTCCGATTCCTCCTGTTGTTCTTCGGCGACTTTCTCCCACCGGCGACGACTTGCTTACTCCGGCAATTTCTAAGTTCTCCGGCGACTGTTCCCATTTCTTCTTCTTCCATTGCCGTGACTGTGGTCTTAGCTTCGGGTGTGCTTCGAATCATCCCAAACGACCGGGAATTATCCTTGAAGCTCTGGTGGAGTAAGATTTAACTTGCAAAACTTTCTCATTTCAATCGAGATAGGTAAGTGGCCGAACCTCACTTCATGTTTATGGTATTCTCTTTTTGGCCGAATGTGAATTCGTGATTTGTACAAACTCCTGGTTTCTGATTGAATGTATGATAAGTTCTTGAATATTCCCAACTGTTGATTTGATTAATGGTTCAGTATTGCTTTGATTTTTATGCTTCTGTTGCATCCGAAAACTGGTGCCTTGGGTGCTTGCATGTCCATGCATTTCTTCTAGCAGATTGAATGAGCAACTTCCCAAACGTCTGGATTTTATTCATGGATGTACCCAGCTGTCCGAACTGATATTTGCAGTTTTTCTGATGAATTTCTGCTTTGTTGTATGCTCTAGATTCCCTTGATCATCATGGAACAATTTATCTTTGTCATTAGCTCATCCTCATTTAGCATATTGTTTGCATCTGTTTATGCCTTCATCTTGGTGTTCTTATTATAGTAAATGCAAACCAATGCATGATTTTTGCTTTGAAAACCTTAGCTTGAGTCAAATACTCGTGGGTTTAATACGAACTGATTCTTGACTGGATTTGATGTTGATCATCTTGTTCAACTGTCTTGGCATGAATACAATAGACTTTTGACTTTGCCTTTCTTGTGTTACTTCAGTCTCAATACAAGTATGCTTGAACTTTTATCCTGAAACCAAGTAAATTTAGATGGTTAGGTTTCTTTAGAAAATCCAAAAGAGGAAATTAAGATCAACTCTTAACACATATTTTTTCTTTTTCATATAAAGAGAATATACAGGAAGCCTAAAACTTCCTATATATAATTTTTATATATTTTCCTGATTAAGATAAAGATAAGTAAATATCACACTAAAATTTCCAAACAGAAAATTAAACTCCTTCAGTTGACTTCTGATTTTGATTGGGAGTTTTTGAAGCACTTTTTCCATTCTCCATTTTTTCTTTTTCCCTGTCAATCAATTAAACCCGGTTAGAATGATTAATCAAGCAACTAAAAATTTAAATAATTAATCATCTCCCTGATTTGAACCGTAGATGGCCCGCCTTAGATTGGCTTCTCGAGATCCTGCAGATGAGCCTTCCTCCTCGAGGGTTAGGCGAGATCCTGCTGATGTGGCCTCGTCTTCGAGGGCCGAGAGGGATTCTGATTCTGATATCCCAGATTTCCCTTCTGGGGATTTGCGTGAGGCGACCCCAGAGGTATTCTCTAACCTTTCTGCAATTTCCTATCCTTTCCCAAAATACATCTTCCTGATTCTTCAATTATTTTATTTTAGCCGGCTGTTGAGGCTTCCGGCAGAGATAGGAGCCGTGGCAGACGCAGAGCTGGAGGCAGAGATGGAGGCCATGATGAGGGCCCTAGAGGAGGCCGCAGAGGGGGCCGTGGCAGAGATGAGGCCAGGACCAGGGTTGAGATCCCTGAGGAGGTAGCTGCCCAGATTAGGGACACCGATCTTCTGCATGGTTTGAGGACTCATCCCTCAGCGTGCGTTAGGGCGGATATCCCTTTGGAGTATCCGATGTCCCATTATAGAGGGAGCTGGGCCAGTTTCACTAAATTTTTGAGAGCTTGCAGTTCGGCCTATCGTCGGGAGCTGGGATTGTATGGTTTCGGTATGTTTATCACCATCCCGGACGTACGCTTGGATCGGGCCCTCATTGCAGCATTGTTGGAGAGGTTTTTTCCAGAGACACTGAGCTTCCACTTCCCAGATATTGAGATTGGGATCCGGCCTTCTGATTTCACGCTCATCACCGGGATTAGGATGATCGGTGATGTTATTCCTGAGATGACGATGCCAGAGGCTGATGAGATTGCTGGTTATCTTGGATATATTGTACTGCCTCCAGAGGCCTGGGATCGGGGGAGAGCGAGATTGTCTCTGACATGGTTGAGAGAGACTTTCGGGAGGAGGCAGTTTGGCCAGCTTGCTGCCGGTGACCATGTGTTCCCCTTCGCCTTCCGATTCCTTTTTCTGTATATGATGGGATCCTGCTTCTTCCCAGAGGACACGACCTCAGTTAGTCCTCACTTCTTGAGTCTTCTGGGAGAGCTGCAGCGGGCGAGGAGGTATGCATGGGGCCCGCTTATTTTTGGTACCATTCTGGCCGGCTTGCGCCGATCAGTGAGCGGCCTCTCTACTTCCAGAGGGGCTGGAGTTGGGTGTAGGTTCTTCTGGCCCTTCTTGCAGGTGAACCTTATTTCCCTTCTTTTTCTTTATCTCTTTCTTTTTATCTCTCATTTTATACTCCTCTAACTGTTTTCTTCTTTCTTGCAGTTTTTTGCTAGGGTTTATATACCCTATTTCCGCCCTACCTCTACGATGCCTGAGGAGACATATCCCATGGCACTTAGATGGTGTCGTGTAGAGCACGACTCTGAAAAGAGTCGTCCTAGGTCCGCCCGGGCCCACTTGGACAGGTTGTACCGGTCTGAGGTAATCTTCTTTAATTCCTCTACTTCTTCTTTTCTTTTCTTTCTGGATCGCATATCTGATGTCCTGTTCTGTTTTTCAGCTATTTGTCCCCAGGATGGAGGACATTCATGAGGTGCTGGCCCTGCAGGCAGCCAGAGATGATGCATTTGTCCCTGACCAGAGACGACAGAGATACCAGTTCTTTATTGGTCAGCTGGGCAGCATCTGGTATTGCGGCGAGCGCTTCTTCTTTCAGCATGTGGGAGAGCCACGGATTCCTGCCATCCCGCCAGATACTACTCCTTCTTATCCTCCTATGCCTGTTGATCCTGCCCAGTTCTTAGATTGGACTGAGGCAGAGACATTATTAGAGGAGGGTGACTATGATGCCTGGTTCAGGCGAGCTTCTGTTGGGTGCCTGATGTCACCCATGCCTGTCCGTGGCGGAGTCACGGAGATAGGAGGGGTAGTGATTAGGGCCTACGACACCACGGTATGCCTTCTTCCTTTTCTGATCTTCTATTTCTATTTCATTAACATTTTTCTGACTTCTTTCTTTGCTATTTCAGGAGGCTCAGTTGGCAGAGATCAGGTCTCGCTATGCTGATTTAGAGCGCCAGCGTGATGCAGCGATTGCTGAGCGGGACGCCCTCTATATCACTATTTCAGATCTCCGGGGGCAGCTAGCCAGAGCCCAGGGCCAGGAGGGTCCATCTGATGCACAGGACCAGGCGGGTCCATCTGATGCACAGGACCAGGCGGGTCCATTTGATACTCAGGTTAATTTCTTCTTTTATTTCCATTCCTGCTTTTGTATTTGTTTGTCTTGTTCTGACTGAATTTTTCTCTTAGTTTCAGGAGTACACAGCTGGCCCCTCTTCACCTGCTTCACCCGTGCCTATGCATTTCCGGGATGAGGTGTTTTCTGTGGCACGGGTGGAGTTCGTGACGTCTCCCAGTCCAGTGGAGGTTCCTACAGCAGAGCCCGAGGTCGAGGCTGATATTGTACCTGCTGCTGAGGACGTGCCAGAGTCTGCCCCAGTAGCTGAGACTGCTCCTGCTACATCTGCTGATGTTGATATGGATTCGGCTATGGACGCCGCTGTGGTAGAGCCTACCGTGGAGACTGCAGTGATGGAGGAGGCTACAGCTGATCCTGTAGAGCCCGAGGTTGATGCAGATGTTCCTGGGGCCTCTGTTCCTGCTAGTCCTGATATGGAGGATGCGGAGGTGACACATGCTGCTGTTGATCCTTCTGCGGATTCTTCCCGTACAGAGTCTGATCCCGATTCTACGGGATATGTAGATACTTCAGGGTACGTCCCTCCTGATCATCCCACTGCTGGCCTAGTGCCTTTATATATGTGGCATGATATTCAGTCTGTTTTGAGCAGGATGACGCGTAGCACGGCCCGCAATGTTGTGCGGCATGTCTTTGAGCGCAGGCGATCTACACGCCGTGGTCGAGGCAGAGGACGAGGCCGTGGCCGTAGGGGTGGACCTGCATGGCCATTAGATTAGGATTCTTCCATGTACCTTTGTATTTTTTGGCAAAAGTGATGTAAACATTCATATATATAAAAGAAATTTGATTTATTTCCATTTGTGTTCTTTCTTCTTTATTTTCAGTATTTATTACCTGATGAATGTTAAAACAGGGACAGGTGAAGCTTAGGAAAACCAAAGAAATTAAAAATTCCCATTTTTTTGCATTTTTTCGACGGAACCGTATTTATTCTACGAGCAGGCGGTGCCCGTAAAGTTACTACGGGCGCACTGTGCCCGTGAAGTTTTCACGGTCAGGCGTGTCCGTATTTTCTATACGGGCGCGCCTTGCCCGTAGTATAATTACGGAATTTACTGCCTTACGATTTTTTCTATATAAACTCCTAGGGAACATCATTGTGACACTTTTATTAATTGAAAAACTCCCTGAGCACGTCTTTTCTCGCTTTCCTTGGCTTCTTTGGCGCTTCCATGGCTTCCCCTACGCCGCTTTCTCCTGCCGTTGAATCTCCTCCTGCAAGACAACCTGTTAGATCAAAACCTCCTAATCTTACCAGGTACAATATTGTGGATTCCTTTTATGATAGATGGGTTAGCTCCATGACCCTTGATGAGGAGATTCGTTGGGATTCCATCCACTTAGGGCACATCCTACACCTCCCTAAAATTCCCTTTAAGTGGGAAATCATTGAAGCTTTGATTGGCCACTGGGTACCTGAGCTGAATCTCTTCCGTTTTGATGATAAAGAGATGACTCCCACCATAGAAGAAATTGAAACCATCCTTGGCCTAAGATTTTCTGAAAAAGTTGTGAATCCACCCCTAAAGCTTAGTTATAAAAAAGAGGCTTCCACTTTCTTGGGTATAGGGAAGAAGGACTTAGGAAATTCTGATGCACTATTGACCTTGTCCAAGACCTTTTTGACTGAAAAACTTCTGAGGAGTAATGACAAGGACTCTAGGTTTAATGCATTGACCCTGGTAGTGGTCAATCAGCTGCTTTTTCCACGGGGTGATGACCAGGTTGACTTGGCTCTCATCTCAGTTATCTGTCAGGTTAGGGAACGCGAGAGGTTGGCCCCTATGATCCTAGCAGAGATATATCAGGCTCTTACTGATTGTTATTTCAGGAAGAAGAAACGCTTCCTTGCCTGCGCCCCTATCCTACAGGTAAAAAATATGCATATATTTTTTTCTTTCTTTCCTTTCTTCTTCTTTTTCTTCTCTCTGCTTCTTCTTCTTCTCTTTTTTTTTATTTTTTTTTTCTTTTTTTTTCTTTTTGGAAATAAATTGAAATACTCCCTTTTTCTGCAGCTTTGGTTGCTTGACCATCTTAGCCAGGTTAAAGAAATAACTCGCCGCTTCTTTCCAAGATTGAAAGTTCCTGTTTTGATGAGCAATAGGGGATGTCCTAACATCCAAGGTGGCAAGCAAGGCTGGTTCACTTTCTTGGGTACTCTCCAGGATGATCAAGTGAGATGGCCTGGCACTTATCAGCCTACTCCAGAGACATTGATTAGCTTTAGGGATAAAAATTTTCTGGCCCTAGCAGGCTTGAAATCTGCTGTTCTCTATCTTCCTTTGAAGGTTCTTCGGCAATTTGGAGCGACCCAGGGAATTATGATTCCCACAGGTTATGAGAGCTTTATAGGGCCACTTACATCAGCCACCATGGGGCTAAATGCTCAATTAATGAAAGAGTGGTCCTATGTTTGCTTTCTGCGGGGTCCAATCTTTTCTGAGTCCCATGTGAAGGACTATCATTTCTGGATCAAAGAACAAGTGCAGAGTCATGCCCCAGTACCAGAGGATCCTCCTGCAGTTCTTCCTCCTACTTATGAGGATATTCTGGAGTCAGAAAGGGCAACCCATAGGTGGCTTCATCAAATATGGGTACGGGAGGCTCAAGAACTTAGGATAAAAGTCCTTGTTCTGGAGAGGAAGCTTGAAGAGCAGAAGTCTGGCCGCATTGCCATGGAGAAGAAACTTGAAGAACAAAGGCAGGCTCGTCGCTTTGAAGTCCGAGTGATGCTGAAGAAGTATCAGGATTCCTTGGCTGACCTTAGGGCGTTGAGGAGCAAGCTTTCTTTTTCAGATGAGGTCATCTCCTTTTTGAGTGATCCTGATGCAGAGGGTGCTTCTGGAATCATTGCAACTCAGGCAGCTAGGATTAGGGAGCTTGAGGAGCAGTTAGGGAGTAGGGATTAGATTCTTTCATCTTTTTTTTTCTTCTTTTTTTTTCTTTCATTTTTTCCATACTTTTATACAAAAGCAAACTCCATTAGTGGAAAGATATTAGATTTAATTCAAAAATAGGTTTTATATTATTGGCCTCAGAATTCTCAGATGCTTATAAAAACAGAAGTTTTATGAAAAAGTATTTGATTTCTCATCACTGGCCAAAGTATAGTTTTTTTTTTTTTTTTTTTGAAAGCTGATCCAAAACACTTAATCACATATAATTAAAGGAATTAAAATCAAGTTAAATAATGAAAAGGGTAGTCCAAGCAATAGGGAGAGACCAAATTTGTCTACCCCGTGACCATTAGAATCATCCCCTAATGATTTTTCCTTCGTGATTGGCCTTGCTAATCTGCTCAGTTTCCAGTGCTCATGCTGATTTGAAACTTAGACCACATGATCAACTCAACCCTTGATTCTTTTTTTTTTTTTTCTTCTTCTTTTCTTCTTTTTTTTTTTTTTCTTTTTGCCCTTCTTGCCCCTAGTGCCAATTACGGTTTTCACTAGGGTTGGCCTCTGCATTCCGTCATCACCAATCTTACTCTGAAAGTTGAATGAATATACTAAAATCAACGAGGTCTTAATAATAGGACGAAACAAAGGCTAGGTTCGGTTTATGAAAGAAAAGGTATTAAAGGCTCAAAATTTCTTAAGTGTGAAAATGGGTCAACTGGACTTACAGTCATGGTGAATTCAATCCCATTCTCCTTCTTTTGTATTTGGCATTTATTTGCCCCTATTTTTTCTTTTCTTTTTTTCAAAATTTTTTCTTTTTGCCCCTATTGGCCTTGCCCTTATTGGCTTTGCCCCAGTATAAGGCTGTAAGTCCAGTCTGGGTTTAACAAGAAAAACGAACAGGCTCAAATTGGTTTGACTAGGGATTCAAATTTTGGGATATAAGGAACAATGGCCTCAGATCATTTCCTAGTAATATTCATTCATGGAAAATATCTTTTTACTGCATCAGAGTTAATTGGCTCAGGAAAATCCTTCCCATCCATTTCTGTTAAGATGAGAGCACCCCCTGATAGGACCTTCTTGACTATATAAGGCCCTTCCCAATTTGGTTTGAACTTTCCACGAGGATCTTCCAAAAAGGGTAAAATCTTTTTTAATACCAAATTTCCTTCTTGGAAAGTTCTGGGCTTCACCTTTTTATTGTAAGCCCTAGCCATCCTCTTCCGATATAATTGGCCATGACTAAGTGCCTTCAAACGCTTTTCTTCAATTAAATTGAGTTGATCATGTCTAGACTGTATCCATTCAGCTTCTTCTAATTCTGCTTCCATTAGCACTCTTAGTGAAGGTATTTCCACTTCCACTGGTAAAACTGCTTCCATTCCATAGACTAAGGAGTATGGGGTTGCCCCTGTAGAAGTCCGGATTGAGGTTCTGTAAGCATGTAGAGCAAGTGGCAGCATTTCATGCCAATCTTTAAAACTCACCACCATCTTTTGAATAATCTTCTTTATATTCTTATTCGCTGCTTCCACTGCCCCATTCATCTTTGGTCTGTAAGGCGCTGACTTGTGGTGGGTAATCTGAAATTGTTCACACATCTTCCTCATGTCTTTGTTCTTAAGGTTTGAAGCATTGTCTGTTACTATGGCACTTGGCAAACCATAGCGGCAAATGATGTTGTGCTTCAAAAACTTAAGAACATGGCTACTCGTAATGTTTGCATAAGAAGCCGCTTCTACCCACTTGGTAAAATAATCGATAGCTACAAGTATAAACCTGTGTCCATTTGATGCCTTTGGAGAGATCATTCCAATGACATCTATACCCCACATAGAAAAAGGCCACGGAGATGTCATACTGTGTAATTCACTTGGGGGTGCATTCTTGTTATCTGCGTACACTTGGCATAAATGACACCTTTTAACGTGCATATAGCAATCATGCTCCATAGTTGACCAGTAATATCCCAATCGCAGGATCTTCTTGGCAAGCATATGCCCATTCATATGGGGTCCACACACTCCTCCATGTACCGTTTCAACTATCCTTTCTGACTCAGTCTTTGCAACACATCTAAGTAGTATATCATTGTGTGATCTTTTGTACAACTGACCACCACTTAGTAAGAACTGTCCTGCCAACCTCTGTATTGTCCTTTTTTCTGTAGAGGTGACATTTTCTGGCAAGCTCCGATCATTTAGGAAGTTCTTAATGTCTTGAAACCATGGTACTTCTTCTTCTGGGGTTTCTTCTAGAACAAGGCAGTAAGCTGGTTCATCCCTGACTTCAATTTCCAATGGTCTAATATCAACCCCTTCTGGCATACTGACCATTGAAGCCAATGTTGCCAGAGCATCTGCAAACTGGTTTTTGGCCCTTGGCATATAATTGAAGGAAATTCGAGTAAACTTGGTGCTTATTTCTTCCAAATACTGGTGATAGGGGATCAATTTATGATCCTTGGTTTTCCATTCACCAGTTGTTTAGAAGATGATAAGACTCGAATCCCCATATACGTCAAGTTCCTCTACTTCATGGTCTAAGGCAGCTTGCAACCCAATTATGCATGCTTCATACTCTGCTATATTGTTCGTGCATTGGAACCTTAGCTTCACTGCGATTGGGATATGTGCCCCATCTGGCTTGATCAATACAGCCCCTATTCCATTTCCATTCATATTGGCGGCCCCATCAAAAAACATTTGCCATGAGCTTTCACCTTCTTCCTCTTCAGCAAACAAGATTGCCTCATCAGGGAAGTTGGTTTTTAAGGGTTGGTATTCTGGTAAAGGGTGTGTAGCCAAGTGATCTGCAATGGCTTGACCCTTAATGGCCTTTTGTGTGATATAGGTGAGGTCAAATTCAGAGAGCAACAACTGCCACTTTGCTGTTCTACCAGTTAAAGCTGGTTTCTCAAATAGATACTTCAAAGGGTCCATGCGGGATATCAATAAGGTGGAATGACTAAGGAAATAGTGCCTTAGTCTCTGAGTTGCCCATACTAAAGCACAACAAGTCTTTTCTAATGGAGAGTACTTTGCTTCATATTCTGTAAATTTCTTGCTTAGGTAGTAAATCGCCCTCTCCTTTCTGCCTGTATCGTCATGCTGTCCTAAGACACACCCCATTGATGTCTCCAAAACTGACAAGTATAGAATCAATGGTCTTCCTGGAGTGGGTGGTACTAGCACAGGTGGGTTCAATAAATACTCCTTTATTGTGTCAAAGGCTTCTTGGCAATCATCATTCCAGACTGTCGGGTTATTCTTTCTTAGAAGTTTGAAAATTGGTTCACAGATAGCGGTGAGCTGTGCTATGAACCGGCTTATGTACTGAATCCTTCCAAGAAAACCCCGAACTTCCCTCTCGGTTCTAGGTGATGGCATTTCAATGATGGCTTTAGCTTTAGCTGGGTCAATCTCAATTCCCCTTCTGCTTACTATAAAGCCCAACAATTTTCCTGATGTAGCCCCAAAGACACACTTAGCAGGGTTGAGCCTTAGACTGTATTTCCTAAGCCGGTCAAATACCTTCTTCAAGTTGATCAAGTGGTCTTCTTCTTCACATGATTTGGCTATCATATCATCCACATAAACCTCCATCTCCTTATGGATCATATCATGGAATAAGGCTGTCATGGCCCTCTGGTAGGTTGCCCCAGCGTTCTTAAGTCCAAATGGCATGACAGTGTAGTGGAAGGTACCCCAAGGGGTGATAAAGGCTGTCTTCTCTTGGTCCTCCTTAGCCATCTTAATCTGATTATACCCAGAAAACCCGTCCATGAATGAGAATAGACTATGTACAGCGGTGTTATCCACCAAGATGTCTATGTGTGGAAGTGGAAAATCATCCTTTGGACTTGCCTTATTCAAATCTCTATAATCCATGCACATTCTGACCTTTCCATCTTTCTTTAGTACTGGCACTATATTTGCAAGCCATTCGGGGTATGTGGAAACTGCTAAGAATCCAGCTTGGAATTGCTTAACCACTTCATCTTTAACCTTCAATGTCCATTCAGGTTTTAACCTTCTCAGTTTCTGCTTAACTGGCTTGGCATCTGGTAGAATGGGTAGCCTGTGCACCACCATATCTGTGTCTAACCCCGGCATATCCCGATACGACCATGCAAACACATCTTCATAATTAGCCAAAAATCGTGTCATTTCATCCCGCTGTACCTCAGATAGACATACCCCAATCTTCACTATTTTTGGGTCATCTTTGGTCCTTAGGTTGATTGATATGGTCTCCTCGATATTGGGTTGGACCCCCTTTTCATGACGTTCTAATTGATATGTGATTTCTGTTGGAACGTCGTTTTCTTCGTCCTCGGTCTCTTCTTCAACCCCCATTAGGTCAAAGTCGAGCTCAAGGTCGAAGTCATATTCATCCTGATCCAATTCCGTTTGCTTATATGGTTCATAAATGGTTTGGACCTTTTTGAAAACTTTATCTTTTCTAGAAAAAATTGAAAAATCTTTTTGTGTTATTTGAGAGCCTTCTACAAAATCTTTCCCTGAAGACGAAGGCTCATTAAAACCTTCAGGAAAAGGGCATTCCACTAATGGAGTTTTTTTTTGGAAGCCATGTCTGTTTGCCAAACAAACGCGGCTTCAAAAGTAAGGGGAGTTTCCTCCCAATTATTCAGAATGAAAGAATCTGGGGCAGGGATACAAGCCTGCTCCTCAAGCTCAGGGTCTGCATCTGAGATCACCAGTACTGGGTGAGTTGCATTGCCTGCTTCTTCGGTAGGGCCAGTTCCAGATGGAACTTCTACTGCAGCCCAATCAATAAAAGGTAGCTCCTCTGCTACTTTTTCTTGCTTGCCTTCTGTCATGGCAAAGAATGCCCCTACGTCCTCTGAAAAATCCTGCCTCTGTTCTGTCTGTGGCCCAGGCCCACCAGATGCTTTTGGAGGTGGAGGTGGAGGTGGAACATATGGTTGTATTGTGGAGGGTTTGGGTTTCTGGAATGGGTTGATATTGTGGTATGGAGGTTTGGACTGATCCTCAGGAGGAGACAGCTGAATCATGTGAGACAGCTTAGGAAAAGTTTCCCTGATGTGCTGGAATTTCATAGCTTCTATCTGCCCCTGACTTTTCCATTTCCTTGGCTTGGACCCCAATCCTGCTCTGTGAACCATCTTCTTAACCTGTACTGGTTCTATCCTTCCTTGTAGGTTAACCCCCAGACCTTTTCCAGGGTGAAAGTTGTACTTTTCTAGCACATTTTTTACCATTCTCTCAGCACAGGTCAACTTTCCTTCTTTTTCCTGATACCCCCCAGGTATGTAATTCACAGCTTCAAATTGAAAAGAGTGAAATGTCAACTTGTCTGCAGTCATTTCCATGTCAATACAGGGTACATCAGGGGACCACATGGGGGGAACCAAATTTTCGGCCAGGACGGTAATCACCTTTTGCCCTCTAATGTACTTGACTCTCTGGTGGAGGGTAGATGGTATGGCCCTAGCCGTATGAATCCACGGCCTTCCTAGGAGTAGGTTGAAAGCCGCAGGTATATCCATCACCTCAAATGTGATGTTGAAAATATACGGTCCAATTGTGACCGGCAGTTCAACCTCCCCTAGGGAGTGCGTTTTAGAGCTGTCAAATGCTCTTATGATTCTTCCATTTTGCTTTATTTTGTTTCGCTCCAGATTGAGCTTAACAAAGGTTATCAATGGGCAGACCCATTATCAATCAAGACCCGGGCTATCATGCAACCCTTACTGAGCACAGCAATATGCAATGGGTCAACATGATGGTACCCTGCTGGACTGATTTCAGTCTCAGAAAAGGTTATGACGTTATGGGATAAAATTTGACCAACCATCCGGCCTAGTTGGTCTGGTTCAATGTTTTTAGGCACATGGGCCCCCTGGAGTATCCTTAACAAGGAGTCCCTATGTTTTTCAGAATTTAACAATAGTCCCAGAATTGAGATCTGGGCAGGGACTTTGTGCAATTGCTCGATGACATTGAACTCACTCTTTTTTATTACCTTCATGAGGTCAGCAGCCTCACTGTTAGTTACCTGAGGGGCCTCTTCCCCTACTTTGGCCTTGCCTTTATTTTTTTCTTCTTCTTTATCCTTCTCTGTTTCTTTCTGTTTTTCTTCCACCCCTACACACTTTCCTGACCTCATCATAAGGTTTACTTCTTCCTTGCTTTCAACTGCAGGGCATGTAGTGGTAAATGCTTCACTGTAGTTCCATGGTACAGCCGATTCAATGTAGGAAAGCTTAGGGACATTCACCACCAATGGGGGAAGTTTGGACTTGGCGATGGAAGTCTGAGTAATAGGAACATTAACAACCAATGGAGGAAGTTGTTTTGGTTGGGGGTTTGCAGAAGTGACTGATGCACTAAGGGGGTCACAATTTATGACCAATGGTGGCTTAGACTGAATGGGCGGAGTAAAAGTGGATGGATGGCAATTAATGACCAAAGGTGGCTTGGTGATGTTCATCTGGGCCATGAGGGATGAGACCCGGTCCAAAGATGAGCTAATGTTCTTTGCAGCACTATCATTCCCCTTTGAAATCATATTTATTTCTTTGCCTTCACTTCTCCTGTCAAAATATACTTTGACCGTTGTCCCTATGGGAGCAATTAATTGAGATGGGTCAAAGGTTATTTTGTCAGAAGAGATGACTCCTATGACATTAGATGGGCCTGCCCCGTGATGCTGAGGCAGTGGGTTTTGTCCAATATCGGTTCTTGGAGGATTGGAAGCCCCTGTATTGAAAGACAGGGTATTCTGGTCTAGTAAATCCTGAATAGCATGTTTCAAAGGCCAGCACTTGTCTGTAGGGTGCCCAGGTGCACCCATATGGTAATCGCAAGTGGTGGAAGGGTCAAAATTTCTCCCTTTAGATGCATTCGGATTAGGCTCTCTTAAAGTGATATACCCTCCTTGCAATAGAGTGGGCAGCAATTGAGAGGGAGTCATTAGAATAGGGGTGAAAACCCTATTTCTCCTTGCTGCAAAATAAGCATCCTTTTCCTCCTTGGTAAAAGCCCTTTTTTGGTCTGAAGGTGCTGTTGGAACATTAACCCTCATAGGGGCCTGGGTAGGTGGAGATGGAGTAGGAAAATGAGCGGGTACATTGATTTGTATGGGCTTGTTAGGGCCAGATGGTGGATGTACCATGTTTACCTCACCCTCCTTCTTGTTCCCATTCTTTTTTGTCCCGCTTCCTTTCTTCTGATTAAGGTCTTGCTGACTAACCATGGCAGAGTGGTCAATTATCTTACCTGACCTTATTCCATCCTCAATTCGGTCAGCCACCTGAACCAAAGCTGCAAAATTAGTGGTGGTCTGACCCACCAAGTGGCTGTAGAATGGTTGACCCAAAGTGCTTATGAAGGTAGAAATCATTTCCTGTTCTAGCATGGGTGGCCTGACCTGGGAGGCCGTCTCCCTCCATCTCTTGGCATATTGCCTTACAGTTTCTTCCCTTCCTTTGCTCATTCTCATGACGTCGTACCTATCTGGCATGATCTCTGAATTGAACCGGTATTGAGTTAGGAATGCATCAGCTAGGTCCTTCCATCTTTTGATCTTTCCATGGTCCAGAGTGGCGAACCATCTTAATGCGGTTCCAGTCAGGCTCCTTTGGAAAAGTTGGATCAAGATACCCTCATCCTGCCCGAACTGGCATAGGGCACCGCAATACAACTTTAGGTGGCTCATGGGGCAACCAGTGCCATCATACTTGTCCAAGTCTGGGCACTTAAACTTAGCCGGCAGGTTAACATTGGGGTATAGGCACAGGTCTTCAAAATTGGTGCCTCCAAAGTTGTTTACCCCTTTGACTTCCCTTAGTTCATCTTGGATCATTTCTAGCTTATGCATGAACTTTCTTTCAACCTCTTCCCTTATCCTTTCCTTTTCCTTAGCCTTGTTTGATTCAGCTGTCTCATCCCTGGTCAGTATAGGTTCAGGGGTGGGTTCATAGACGGGTTCAGGAGTTGGTTGCACTGGAGGTGGAACATTGACTTGGGGTGGAGGTGCAGGGTTGGATGTGGATGCCTGGTTTTGGGCCTGCATTTGTTGGGCCTGCACTTGTTGGGCCTGTACTGACAGTATGTTCTCTAGCATTCGGGCTAGTCCTGCCACTTGTTCTTGGAGTAGAACAACATCTGGATGAGGAGCATCAACTTCATCTTCAACGGGATTCATGGCTCGAGCTCTTGATCTGGTTACAGGAGCTATGATTGCGAGTGTATTAGTACCTGGATAAATAAAGATAAAATATCAGTGCCAATTTAATCTCATTCACATGTCTAGGAATGCCTATGTGCAAGCTGGGTGAACACGAGTTTGGATTTTTTTTTCTTTATTTGCTTCTTTTTTTTATTTTTATTTTCTTTTTTGAATTGATTTGTTGGAATATTCTAGGGCTTCCAACAGGTCCCACAAAAGAGAGAAAGGTCTGAAATTCAAAGGCTTTCAGAGGCCCAGGGGTTTTTTTTTTTGAAAAAGGTCTGAAATTCAAAGGCTTTCAGAGGCCCAGGATTTTTGATGAAAGTCTGAAATTCAAAGGCTTTCAGAGGCCCAAGGATTTTTGATAAAAGTCTGAAATTCAAAGGCTTTCAGAGGCCCAAAAGTTCTGAAATTCAAAGGCTTTCAGAGGCCCAAAAGAAAAAGGTCTGAAATTCAAAGGCTTTCAGAGGCCCAAAAGAAAAAGGTCTGAAATTCAAAGGCTTTCAGAGGCCCAAAAGTTCTGAAATTCAAAGGCTTTCAGAGGCCCGAGGAATTTTTTTGAAAAATCTGAAATTCAAAGGCTTTCAGAAGCCCAGGATTTTTTTTGAAAAATCTGAAATTCAAAGGCTTTCAGAGGCCCAAGAGTTTTGAAAAAGTCTGAAATTCAAAGGCTTTCAGAAGCCCAAGGAGCCTTTCTCTCACATTTTCTTTCTTTTAATTATTTTGTTTGTTTGTTTTTTTTTTTGAAGCATTTTATTCAAACTTGTTTCCCTTTATCATTATTTAAAGGTTAAAAGAATATTTTAGTGGGAAAAACTGATTAAAGTTGAATATTCCGAGAAAACCGTATACACAGTACGGTCCAGCCCTGCCCGTATTCAAATTACGAGCCTGCCGTGACCGTATGCAATCCACGGGCGAGCCTAGCCCGTATAACCAATACGGGCAAGCCCAGCCCGTGTACTAAATGCGGTTTTACGGAACCCTGTTATGTTTTTCCAATTTTTACATGGTCTGATCACTTTCATTGTTCATCCAAACGTACGGTTCACCCATTGCAGAGCTTCTAAACTGTCCCAAAGTGGACCTTGGTCTTTTTGCTAAAACACATGCTTAGGAAGGCACATGCACCCTCCAAATTGACACCATACTCAAGAATTTGGTACCCTTTTGTTGACTCTTACATAAACATTGGGTAGGATTGATTCTAAACAGAGTTGGAGACTCTTCCTATGGGTTGCACCAATTTTAGAAAATATGAATATTTTGGGACCAATTTTATCCCGAACCAATGGGTACCATGACACCCCTATGACATGAAAATAATGCAAAACAATAGGATTACCTTGTTACCTTGTTTACCTTCAATATGACATCCGCATTATGCCCTGGTTTGTAAGCCATGCACACGGCCTTCCCACAATCATACAACCCCATATTCCCACGTAATTGTGTAATTTAGCCAAAAACGTGTAACTCCACCTTCAAGCGTAGGGGTTTTGGGTTTTGGCTTAACGGCAACTTAGCACTCAAGCCTAGTGATGACCAGAATCCCAGATCCACATTATCATCACATCATTAGCTCAAAGTTCTAAGGTGAATGTTTTCACTTTCGCTTTCCGAAGTATCGACCTCGTTGCGCCAAGCTACACACATTCGGGTTCAACTTCCTATAGGTTAAGGGTAGGCCGTGTAAAAAAATAAAAGGTGCACAGTGCATTGTAAACATAGGTTACATTCACAACGTCCCAAACCCTTGCCACTCTTTTCGCAGCCATGCATAAACAAACCAAAGCATAATAGGAAAGCATATTTAAAATAAACAAGTAAATAAAGCAATCCTATAGCACCCAAAACATGCTCATAAAAATCATCTATCATGCAAACATATGATCATGTTATACACCCAAAATCATCATGGAGATCATGTTGAGAATTAAAACATGCTATCATAAAAATATAGCATAGTTCATCAAAACGGACCTCCCCTACGCATGTTTGTAGAAACAATCCTATAAATCAAAATTAAGCATGTTTCTACCCCCATGAATTCTTAAGCAATAATTCAGATTTAAAACATATTCAACATGCTTAAGAACACAAAATACCAAGCATAAAACAAATCAAAAACATGAACAAACACCAAAAGGCTCAAATCCACAAATCCCTAGCAGAGTCGCCAGTTGTGAGACATGGGAAAAAATCAATTTAAATGATCTCCTCAATCATCACACGGGATTATATTAAACAAAGAGTCGCCACCATTCAATTTAGGTGTGAATGGACACCAAAATATTAAATAAGCACAAAAGGCAAATTTTAGGGCAAAATATCCCTCCTAAAAAAAACAACCAGAGATGGGTAAGGGGATTAGGTTATGAACAGGGGAAGGTGTTAGGCACCCCTATTCATCCACACAAGGTGGTTGCCAGGCATTGTTCATGTTAAATTAAAAGAAAAAGCTTGCTATAAAAATCACACAAAATCACAAAAAATAGAGAATTGTATGGTTTTTTCACATGAATAGTCTGATTGATCCAGAACTTTCAAATATGATCATACCATTCCTAGGGTTTCATGATCAAAATAATATTGAGATAAAATCAAATAAAATCAATTTAAAGTGAAAAATCCAAAAATCTGGCTTCAAGTCAAAATTCTAGAAATCTAGAAAAATATGATTTTTATAAAATATTTCAAAATTGAACTTGAATAGTCCAGGACATAGATAAAGCCCAAATTTCACATTAAATCTGAAAATCAAAACCAAAAAGACTCACGTTGATGAAAAACACCAAAAGGGGAGAATTTAGACCGTAGGGTCTTCTCTCAATAATGAAAAACAATTTAAAAACAATCTCATGAAACCCTAGAATTTATTTTCAGGCTTCTAGATTCAGATCTACCATATTGATCATGATAAATCCAAAATCCTAGCCTAAAACCACAAAAATCACGAAAACAGTGCTGTAGGTGCAAAAGTGGCAAAAATCCAAATTTTAGCAAAAAGTGGGGATCTCATGCTATAAACATCATAGATTCATGTTATTCATTCAAATATATCATAAAAAGCATTAAAACATGATCAGGATATTTAAAATAGCCACATCTCACAAATTAGAGCACATGGGGGTCTACCCTACGGATCCACCTGTTCTCTTTTCCCCTAGTTCTCTCCTCACGTTTTACGGCTAGAGAGACTCTTGAGGTACTTAGAGATAGGTTTGGGTACACAAACACAATCACAGGCCTTATTCTAAAAGAAAAATAAAAAAACAGATATGGGGTTATATTCTAGGGATCCACCTGTTCCCCTTTCCCCTAGTTCTCTCTTCACGTTTTACGGCTAGAGAGACCCTTGAGGTACTTAGAGACAAGTTTAAGAATACAAAAAAAACAGATATGGCCTTATTCTACAGCAATAGAGATGATCCTATTACTTCTAGAATTGAAGACAGAAAATAAAAAGGGATAGGGGACTTACCTGGATTGAGCAGGCAGAGCAGCAGGGATTCCTTTCCTTCTCTTGGAGCTTTTGATTCTTCAAAATTTCGTGGCCTTTTGCTAGAGGAAAGAGCCTCTATTTATAAACACACCCAGGGGCAAGGCTGGTCCAGAAAGATATATCCTGATCCTCAGGATAGAGAGAAAGTTGGAGATAATGCCCATCCATAGCCAACCAAGGTGACTTCAGCGAATAAAACACTTAATTCGCTCGTTTAAAGATATATTGGACTTCAAATAAAGCTCGGAAATCGAGAGAAGGACAAAACTTGCACGTGTCTTTAATGCCCGTAAATGATTTACGGTCCAATGGTGACCGTATTGATACTACGGGCGCGCCTGCCCGTAGATATTTTGCGGGCGAGATCGGCCCGTGAAGAAAATACGGGCAAAGCCTGTTCATTCTATTTTTAGGCCTTTTTTGACCTGTTTTTATTATTTTCTCATTTTGTAGTGCAATTTGGGGTGTCTACACCCTCGAATTCCGTGCCAAGTACCTTGCTTTATACCATTGGATAAAGAATCTCGACACGGTTCCAACGCAACTGGGTGTGCAGGAATCAGAGTCCGAATGAAGGTTCTGCGGGCGGTCAAACTTGAGGATGAGCCGAAAGTTGACTTTTCCTTGAACCCCGTGCCAAGTGCTTAACCCTATGTCATTGAATAGAGGGCTCCGATATGAGTTCAACGCAATTGAGTTTGCTCAAATCGGAGATCAGATGAAAGAGATATGAGCTGTCGAAGTTTCCGGGTAGCAAAAGCCGGAAACTGCACACGTGGCGCAGGAACTGCACACGTGGCAGCCAATGCAGCAAAATATCTCGGGGGCTAAATCTTAAATATCCAAAAATTTCAAGGACTAAACAAAAATTCGTACGGGGCAATCCGTAGATATCCAAAAGTGTCGAATCGGTCAAGTCGAAGGGCAAATCCGTAATTTTTTGATTTGTATCCGGTCAAATATACCGGATACACATACCCTTGTGTATATCCGGACTCCAAGACCGGATACGAAGATTTGCTCGGCGAGATTCGCGCTGATTCCCCGACAAATTCGCGGCGGAATTAATTTTTGCCAATTATTATGTTTTGTATCCGGCCTTGAAGGCCGGATACAAAGGCAGCTTAGTGTATTCAGCCTTGGAGGCCGGATACACATGGTGTATAGTGTATCCGGACTCCAAGTCCGGATACATTAAAATTGTTATAAAAGGGGGCAGCAGCCCCCTTTCCAATGGTTGGTTGATTCCACTGTGCTTAGGCCTCCTTGCCTGACCTTTGCTCATCTGAACCCTCCCTCTCCAGCACCCATTGACCCCCACCACCTTCCCACCACCACCCCAAGGCGGCTCCACCCCTTCTCCTCCTCCTTCCTCCTCACCTCTCACCCACCAAGTGTCAAGAAGGAGATGTTGCTTGCTGTTGCTATTGTGGGAGGACTTACCAGCTGCTGTCCATCTTCAAGGGAGTGTCTCCACCTCCTCTAAAGAGCCTAGAACCTCCAGGTAAGGTTCCCTATCATGTTGTGTACCTCATATATTAAATCTGGATTTTTTTGCCAACTTGCTTACTCTTGCCTTTCTCCTTGGCATGGGCTCATTTTCTTGTCATATTAAGCATGCATTTGATTTTCTTTTCGTGGCATGGGAGGCTCTAAAGGTAAGAGAGTCCCCACGTTAAGTTCGATAAGGGAATAGAAGGAAGTCCACCCCATTTGGAGTCTCTTTAATCCACTGTTTTTTTGACTTCTAGCAGTATTTTTTTTTGTCCATTAAAAGAGAGAGCATGTTCTCTCTAAGGCTCCATCCAGTGTACCCCCTATGAGACCCCCCTTCTCTACCCTTCTTGTTGCTTTTGATCTCCTGTCAAATAGGTGGATGCCTTGAGCATGGTTGGTGATACTGGGATCCCTATGCTTGCATGCATTCGTGGGTTCATGGGGTATGTGGCCTGTTCCTTCGAATGTGAGCACGATCTCACTCTTTTCGTGTTTAGATCAGTAAGCCGGTGAGGTGGTCTTGGGGCTGCTGTTGGTGGCAGCAATGGCCCCCATTTTCTTCTTAAGTAACTTAGACTGATGTGCCATAACCCACAGAAATTACAGCATGCTCCCCTTCCTACGTAAGCCCACTGCTTGGGGTGTCTTCATGCCTCCCCACCTTTGTTTAGTGGCTGTCCTTGCATTGTGGTGGCAGAGTTCGCTTACGTTAATATAGCTTGTTATTTGGTGCCTATGTAACCGCATGTTCCTCTTTCTCTTTAATTTATTGATTCACGACTAACAAGCATGCTCCCATTCCCTTAGCCCACTGTCATGTCTCACCTTAGCTTCTACTGGAGGCAGCAGCAGCACCTCCCACCGCTGGTAGCACACCCAACCTCACTAAAGCCCAGTTTTATTGGTGCTGTCCCCTTTGTCTGCAGCTGGTCTTTGCTTGTTTTTCATGTGACATGTCGCTGTTTTGGCACGTACAATCATGCTCCTTTCATCCCCCCAACCCTTGTCACCGTTTGCTGTTTTGTTTATGAGCATATGAGCATGATCCTCCTTCCCCTAGCGACCTACTGTTTTGGCATTCAAGGGGCCTCTGTTTGCCCTGTTTTCTTTGGTTGTTTGGTGGTTTAAGAATCATGCTCCATTAACCCCCAGCCCACTGGTATGATTCACATGAGCTGCTGCCAGGGGCAGCAGCAGGACCTTCCATCTCCAGCTACAAGTTAGGCCTCACTAAGGCTAAAATTATGGGTTGCTGCCCCCCTTTGTTGGCAGCAGGTCCTTGCTGGATGTTTGTACATGGGTGTGAAGCATGTCTCTTTTATTTCATTGTTTTTCTGGTGTGTCAAGTTAGTATGCATGAAGGAGTCCCATTTGCTGCTTTTACACTAAATTAGCAAACATGAAGGGTGCCTTTGGGGCTGCAGCCGGCAGTAGCTGCGGCCCTCCGTTATTTCTAGTTTCTAGCTTTCTTAAGTTGAATGATGCATTTTAATGTGGGTATCATGAGCTAGAAGACCCATGGCCATGCTTCCCCACCCCTAACTCACCATTGCAAGCCTAGTAGCATGCCCAAATCTCTTCCTTTGACTGCTGCCCCATACTCTACAGCAGGTTGGTTTTGTTATTAATTTCCATGGCATGGAAGTCTTACCCATTGGCCATGCTTGTTTGTGGAGGAGGACCTTAAAGCCCCCAGGTAGGGGTGCTAAGACCCCTACCTTGCTACTGTTGTGCCACTGGGAAGAAGGGGAGGGCAGCAAGCCCCATCACCTCCCCCTTATCCATTTGTTTTAGTTGGGAAATCCCAAAAATAAGGCCAAATGGGGTTTCTCCCAAACCTGAACCAATGTGGGCCCAACCAGGGGCCCACACAGCTTGTAGAAAGCCCTTAGGAACCCCAGGAGGCCACCCCAATGGCCGAAGCCTGAAAAAAGCCATTTCAGGGTGATCCGGCAACTCAGGCCGGATCACCTAGGACCTGTGTGTATCCGGCAACTAAGGCCGGATACACAACAAAAATGCCTTTTTTTGTGTTTTTTGATCCTTGTCGAATTTTCATGCCACTTTTAACCCAACCAAGTGAGCCAATAGGGTTTCCGGGTGACCCGGAAACCCAACTTGGGACATGGACTGTCGGTCCAACTCGGCATCTTAGTGGGCTTTCCAACGGGGCCCACCCAGCCCAATAAAATCCGTTTGCATGCAAATAAGTAAGTTAAGTAAAGTGAACTAATTGAACCGGGCGGGCCAAACCCAATGCGGCCCACCCGAACCTTGATTTGTGGAATGATATTTAAACTGCGTGGTTTTGCCGAGACCACGGGCTAGGGCCTATCGGGCCCGCCAAAGCCCATTAACCTAACCAAGGAAGGGTGCAAACCCTAAGCCTCAAGGAACCGGGCTTTTTAAGCCCAAATTTGGACTACGGGCCCCAAGCCTAACATCCAACCCACCTGGGTGAATTTAAATAAGATAAATTAAAGACATTTTGGCAACCAACATGGGGGCCCACCCAGGGGCCCGCAAATCAATGCCGGCCCGCTTCTTGCATGGAAATCACTTAAGTATCCAAATTGAACAAACTAAATAAAACCAACACACTTAACCAAAGCCCACAAGGCCTCCTAGGGTTAGACAGAGGCCCACATGGGCACGTGGGCTTACCCAAGCCCACGAAGGGCACCATGGGCCTTCCAACAGGGCCCACCCAGCCAGACTCAGATCGTCTAAATAAATAAGATAAAATCAATGAAAGGGACCCACACCATCCAGGTGGTCCCACCAGACTTAACCAAGTTGCATATCGGATTAGGAATCGGGTGAGAAACCAAAGTAAGCTGACCCAAACTAGGGAACCCACGGGACCCGTCATCCGACGGGGTGGTCTAGGGTGTCTACGGACTTCCCCAGACCGCAACCGAGAACCAAACTTGGAATCTCAAGCCGCAGACCAAGAGCCCTAAATAGACAGGATTAGGCACCCAGGTGTCCGCCTGCACCCCATCAGGCGGTGGCAACTCCGAAATACCCCGTGCCGCGTTTCCCACGCGCGCACAGCCTGGCGACTCCCCTGGGGACCACTCAGCCCAGTATGACCCTGCTTAGACCGAGTCAGCTTAAGAGGGAATTAGTTGATATTTAGGAAATCTTGCCACCTCGCTTAGCAAGGCACGGAATACATGTAACTACCTGTTCTGGGGAGTCCTGCCACAAGGACGCGATAATTGCCTAAGGCAAGTGGAATTTAAGTGGTCCCCTGTGACCCTCCACTTACCTGGGGATTCTCCCAGGACATCGTAATACGTGCCAATTCTGCACCTTACTATACGAGGCAATAAGGATTCCTTTATCACCTAAAGTCCGGACAAAACTCGCCCATGTAGACACAGCACGCAGCCCAACTGCACACACGGGCACACCACCACACCGTGGATGGTTTGTTTAAAATTTCCGCATTGGTGTGATGGAACTGCGTGGGGTGACACGCACGAGGGAGGATGCGTGAATGATCCGACCTTTGATAGATGAGTGAATCGGATATTGCAACTTCTTTACCAAAACTTAGACCTCTCTAGCAGCCTACCCTTCTTCTTACTATGAACTGATCTTTGGGATGGTATTAGCACCTACGCTCTCGTGGCTTGCCGGGAAAGCAGGGTAAACCCATCCCCCCAGTTTTCTGGAGTCCATTAGCACCACTGGTTTCTTGCCGTGGCACGCGAGGATCCAGTACTGGTCCAGACCCTTGTAGGCTTATGTCTCGGGCTGGGTATCCTCCCCCACCTAACGTTTCTGAATGAACATTGCGTTGAGCATGAGAGGGTGAGTAGGATGTGAATGATGAATATAAGAGAAGTAAAATCGGAATAAAATCCAGAGTCCATTAGGGGCAGCAACCCCCGCTTTTTGCATCAAATTTAGTAAACCCTAGATCACGGGCGACCTCAGCCCTAATTTAGGAAGCTCACCTAATTTTGATCAGGGGAACCACCCCAGATCCATGCATGGAGTCCTATATGCTATGGGTCTTGACCCATCAGAGTCCGCTGGGAGCACTTTAAGTCCAGATTGGTCTTTTAGAGCAGACGAAAGCCGGCCAGATCAGACAGACAGATGAAAGCATGCCAGGGTACTAAACCCTAGATTTAGGGATTTTTAGCCTACCTACTTTGAAAGCAAGTTGTATCCTCCCTTTTGGCTCCCAACAGCCTTAAGGATGAATTCTTTGCAGCTTTTGTAAATATCTTGTAAAAATTCACCCTCGATGGCAAGTTGTAATTTCGCTATGGTCCGACACTGAAAGCAGATGAAAGAACAGATGAAAGACAGAAAGACTGATCGGGACTTGAATGTGCTCCTCTATACAAGTATGTCTAGGAGTCGCGCCTTCATTAGCGCCAACCCTTAGGACCACACACCATGTGTGCCTAAATTCCGCACTGTTTTGTTTTTGCTTTATTTGGTGAAGCATATTAGAACTGCTAGTGGTGCATCTTGTTGCTTGAAATTATGCATATTATAGAACTGACTTAGAGTCTTGGTGTGGAACCTTAAATTGATTCGGAATTTCGATCGGATAGTTGGCATGGCATCCTCATCCTCATCTGAGAGAACCCTTTTCCCTAGGAAAGAGAAGTGGCCTGGGATACCCCCTGGATCCGTTCTTGGACAAGGCAGCTCCAAGGGAGTGAGTAGATTGAATGGGAGCACAAATACCACATGGGACAGACTTTGTCCCTGTTAAATGTACCGATTAACTGGGATATGATCCAAGCAGCCCTGCTTTTCTGGGATCCCCAGCTTTCAGTGTTTCGATTCGGGGTCAACGAGTTGACTCCCACAATTGAGGAACTTGACCTGTTCCTCCGATTTCGTGACTTAGGAGAACCCGCTAGGCCAAGTCTCAAAGAAAGTTACAAGAATGAAGCTTGCGTTTTCTTTGGCCTCTCAAGGGGAGAATTTCAGACCTTAGGAGGTGACAAATCATTTACTCGGGTCTCTAAAACATTCCTAGTTGAGAAAATGAGAAACAAAAAGCAGGAAAGACCCCGGGCTTGGTTTGACACCTTCACCCTTGTAGTTCTGTCACAAATCTTCTTTTCAACTGGGGGAGACACCATTAATTTGGCCCTCATGGAAATTGTGGATCAACTCAGGGCGGGGTACCGAATCATGCCACTGATCCTAGCTCAACTGTTCCATTCCCTGACTTTGTCCAAAAACGGAACTCGGAGGTTTCAAGGGTGGGCTCCCCTTCTCCACATTTGGCTGCAAGACCACCTGACGGTGTCATCACCTATCAGTGCATATTACAAGGCAACTGGCGACAACATCCATTGGTTGGCTCAAAGAGAGATCAAACCAGACCTACCCGCTCGTGAGGATTGGTTTAACCACTTTCTCCACCTGAAGGGAGAAACGGACATCAGATGGTGGGGTACATACAACATCCCCTACACCCCCATCATAGCTTTCAAGAAAAGAGAGGGGCTTTCCCTGATAGGACTCACCCATGCCGTGCCGTACTATCCGATCTGGGTTCTGAGACAGTTTGGGAAACCGCAGGGAATCCTGGTCAAGGACAACTTGGGCAATTTGATTGGTCCACTCACCAAGGGACTAAGGACCCAACTGCTGATGGAGTGGAAGACAGTGTGTGTATATCGAGAAGACGTCTTCATCGAATCACATTTTTGAGACTATGAGCAGTGGATAGCTCGGGAGTTTGGCCACGACGGCCCCCCACCTCTTCAGCCTGTCGCTTCAAGCGACATTCCAGTTCCGCCCCTAACACATATAGGGACAAGGTGGCCGAACTGCAGGAGACCCACTCACGTATCCATTCAGCTTATGTGGATTCGGAACGGGAGAGTAAGCAGGCCAATATGGCCTTGCAACACGAAATGGAATTGGTGCGCAAGCGCGCTGAGGAGGACCGACGTCTGCGGAACAAACTTCTGCGAGCCTTGAGGAGGCAAGACATGTCCTCCCACTATGATGATGACCAACCTAGCTAGACTTTGGCTTTGTTGTATTTGTTATGAATGATGATGTACTTTGTGCCATGGCGGCACCTTTTGATTAAAGCATGAATTTATTTCCACTTTGCTATATATTGTTCAAACTTAACAAGACAAGAATTTGAAATAAAAGAATCAATTCCCTCCAATAGGGCAACTTGGTCTCCGACAGACCACCTATTCTCAGATAATTTCAATCTCCCTGGTCGCTGCGACCACCTAGTTTCCTTTGATTGCATCTCTCTCATTGAGATCGCAAAACCCAGCAAGTGTTAAAAAACACCCGAGACTTTGAGCTCAGATCACGCCCGTCTGCATCTTTTCAAGATCATGCGGTCTAACCTGTAGGGCATCGAAACCACCGACGGATGAGTCGGATATTGGTGGAGGATCGTCCTGGCATAGCCTACCCCTTTTAGTGACACCAAAGCCGCCGGTGATTGAATCGGATATTGGCTGCAGAGCGTCCGGGTACTACTAGCCAAATTCTTAGGGCACCGAAACCACCGACGGATAAGTCGGATATTGGTGGAGGAGCGTCCTGGCATAGCCTACCCCTTTTAGTGACACCAAAGCCGCCGGTGATTGAATCGGATATTGGCTGCGGAGCGTCCGGGTACTACTAGCCGAATCCTTAGGGCACCGAAGCCGCCGACGAATGAGTCGGATATTGGTGGAGGAGCGTCCTGGCATAGCCTTCCCCTTTGTGAGGCACCGAAGTCAATGGTGATTAAACCAACGACTAGCTAAGGCACGCCCGGGAACTACTAAGCCGAAGTTTGGCGCCGACGCCGCCAGTGAATGAACTGGAGATTGGCCGAGGTACGCCTGGGTGCTGATTTTCAGCTCACCCCCTGTGGAGACCCTGCATTGGTCCAACCCTATGATTCTGACCTCAAACAAAGCCCCTTAAATTGAAGGTTCTCTTTCCTTGCCTAAACAGCTAAAATCGATCAGTTCAACCGGGTTCTCTTTCCCAGTCGCTTCCAAGCGACTAAAATAGATCAGCTTTCAGAAAAAATAGGGTTCTCTCTCCCAGTTGCCCGCGGGTGACTAAAATAGATTCGGTCACTAAGGTTCTCTTCCCTTGTTACCTACGGGTAGCTAAAATAGATCAGTCTTCAAGTTCATTAGGGTTCTCTTCCCCAGTCGTCCTAGGACGGCCAAAATAGATCAGTCTTCAAAATTCATTAAGGTTCTCTTCCATTGTTACCTACGGGTAGCAAATGGATCATTTGATTCAAAACCAGGTTCTCTTCCATTGTTGCCTTAGGGTAGCTAAAATCGATTAGTTAGTCCAAATCCAATCAAACAAAAAAAAACAGCATAAATCGAAGAAACAGAATCTACTAAATAAATTGCATAACCAATTTGTGTAAAATTGCACTAATACCTGTCAACTGTTCTCCAGGTACCAAAATTGCTTTCAGAAGTCCGTACCTGTTAAGATTGAGGAGAAGGCTCGATATGGAACAGCAAGGGGAACAGACGCCGCCGGGGCAGCATCCTGCAGAGTCCAGTCATACTCAGGTAGTCAATGAGATGCAGCAGAAGATGGACAGCATGAGTTCCATCATCCAGGAACTAATGACAGAGCTGAGAGAGTTACGGCAGGGCCCACCCGGGGTGCCGGTTGCCCAGCAGCCACCGCCGCAGTTCCCACCACAAGCGGAAGCGGTGCCACCGCCGTGTCCAGTAAACCCCCCTCCCCTAGCAACGCCACCACCACCACAGGCAGCACCATTTCATGTGGCACAACAAGAGCAATTTCTGCCTATCCATCTGGGATAGGGTGATGAGGACTGGTACAGAACCCAGGAAATGCAGTTTGAGGAGAAGCTGACAGCGGTAAGGGAGGAGAACAGAACGGAAATGGCCACCCTGAAGGAACAGCTCAAACAGCTCCAACCTAGCACAGTTCAGAGCGAGGCTACCTTGGAAAGCCTCTGCTTCTTTTCGGACATCCAACTCCCGGCTAAGTTCAAATGCCCTGAGTTGCACCAGTTCGACGGCACTGGGTGCCCCCTGAACCATCTGAGGTCCTATTCTGGCGACATGTGCCAGTATGCCAAGGAAGAGCGAATCATGGTACAGTTCTTTCAGAAGTCGTTAACAGGGGCGGCTTACTCCTGGTTTCTGAGTTTGGACAAGGCCAAGATCAAGACATGGAATGATTTGGCGGCCATCTTCATCCAAAAATACCGCCTAAACAGTCAGATCGTGCAGACAAGGGCAGAATTGCAGAGGCTGGCTAAGAAGAGTCAGGAGTCAGTGAGAGAATACGCCAAGCGCTGGAAGGAATTGGCAGCATTGGTACAGCCGCCGTTGCTAGAACAAGAGATGACGTCATTATTTATCGCATCATTGGGCCAACCTTTCTTCATTCTGCTACTGGGGCAGAGTACATCGAACTTCAATGACCTGATCTTGACTGCGGATCGGATTGAAGACGCGGTGAGGGCCGGAAAGATAGATGGCAGTGGGCAGAGCGCCGCACCGAGGAGGCCAGTAACAGGACTAGGTAGTAGAAACCAGGGGCAAGAGCCCAGGAGACAAGAACAGCAGGCGGTCAACTATGTACACCCTGCACAGCCCCACCACTTCTCCCAAGGACCGGAGGCAGTAGCACCTCAAGGGACCGGGCAGGTAGCTTACCAAGGGGTACGAAGGACGAGAGAAGAAATGGAGGCCAGGATGAAACGGGTTTTTACCCCACTCCCATATGCGCCGGCAGAATTGCTACCTACTTTGCTAAAGAAAGGGTACGTGCAAGTCAAGCCTCCGAATCCTCGCTTGGTCAATGCCAGGAGCTATAATGCAGCTGAGCGATGCGAGTACCACTCCGGTGCTCCAGGGCACCATACCAATCGGTGCTGGGATTTGAAGCACGACATCCAAGACCTGATTGATAGTAAACGCATCACGGTCGACCCTCCAGCGCCACCTGCCCAGACTCTAGCAGCCGGTGTGACTACCAACCCTCTCCCAGATCACTCAAAGGCCTCCACTAGTAGGACGACGAATCAAGTGAGCAGTGATCAAGGCACCGGGCAGATCGACCCTTCTGTACTTATTGGCCGACCAGGGCAGACAGTGAAGGTACAGCTTCAAGCAGAAACCCGCTCGACAGCAGGCGCAGTTAAGGAAAATATAGACGTCTACATCTGTGCGATCGAGGATGAACCACAGAGCAGTGAAGAGGTCACGGGGCCATGGAACCCCGTACAATGCGGATGGATCAGTGATTCCCTATCCCCTCCACGTAGAGAAGGAGTGGGCAGTTCCAGTGGACTCCAAATCAGGGATAGACCTCAGGTCTCGGACGCGTCAGTAGGCAGTTCAAGGGTGCCTCCCCAGTTATCCACCGGCTGGCCGCCAGAGTACATGTCTGCAACATCAGAACCTCACCCCTATCTGGCATACTCTGCCGACTCCTCACCACTCGAGTCTAATCCCATCCCCCTCCCATACAACATGCATGAGTGGTTCTCCCCCCCTCATGTCGCAGTGGAAGAGGAACCACCATCCACTCCTGAACTCGCAAACCTGCCGAATCCGTACGAGAGCTCGGACGAGTCTGCTGACGCAGACTCAGATGACACGTCTACAGAAAAGAGTGAGACAGTGAACGTTATCGAAGGAGATGGCAGTGACTTCCCTACTGATCTCCCTCTGGTGCACTTCCACCCACACACAGACCAAGAGTTTTTCTACCCCACCCCTCTCGCCAACCCCTCCGCCCTTAACATCCACGATATCATGGACTCGCCTCCACAAGACCCCTTATACCTTTCATTCGAACCACCCGCCCTCAATCTTTCACAACTCAACCTGGAACCACCCTCAGACAACATGGTATCCCCACCTTACCCCACCCCATCTTTCTACCATCAAGCCACCACCACCACCATTGAAGCAGAAATCGATCGGATCACCCGATCCGGTCGATACATAAACATTGACCCCCCACCCGCACCAGAAGAGGGAGCAGAAGCAGAAGCAAAAAGGAAAGAAAAAGGGAAGGACGTGGTTATATAATTGCCACCGACCCTCAAGAGAAAGGGAAGGGCCACAGAAGAGGAGGTCACAGATTTGCACCACAGCATCTACACTCCCGGATATGATCTCCTGCAGCAGTTGAACAAGGTACCCGCCCAGATTTCCATAATGAGACTTCTGATTGACTCAGAGAAGCACCGGGCAGTGCTGATGAAGGTCCTGGGTGACGCACACGTACCAACGGATATTGACCCTGAGCAGCTAGGGGCAGTGGTGTCAGTGATCATGGCACCCCAGGCTATCTCCTTTTCTGCGGCAGACCTGCCATCTGAAGGGGGCAATCACACCGAGCCGCTCTATATAACCGTGAAGTGTGCGGATCTCATCGTAAAATGTGCCATGATTGACAATGGGTCGGCACTGAACATATGCCCGATGAGGACGTTTCACAGTTTACAATTAGATCGTTCAATGATCAAGCCAAGTGCTCATAACGTCAGAGGCTTCGACAACGCCAGAAGAGACTCGTTGGGAGAGGTCACTCTGGTGATTGTAATTGCAGATAGACCCTTTACCATGGAGTTTGAACTCATGGATATCAATGCCTCATTTAACTTGCTGATTGGGAGGCCTTGGCTGCATTAGGCAGGAGCAGTGTCTTCCACGCTGCATAGGATGGTCCGGTTCGTATCAGGTAATGAGCTGATCATGGTACATGCGGAAGACCACCGGGACTTCGAAAGGGTCGGAGTACCCTATGTGGATTATGAGTTACCCACCACGCTCAATTTCCAAGCTATGGAGATGGTGCAAGTGAATCATATCCCCGAATCTGAAAGGGGGCAACGACTCTCAAAAAGGAGAAGAAAGTACATGTTCAACGCTGCTGACTGCGCAGACTGGGGTCTCAGAGCCGGCGATAGATTGGGCAAGTATAAGCAGGGAATTAAGGCAGCCATCCAACCTTATGAGCAGACTACTGGGTTTGGACTGGGGTTCAGGCCACAGCCGGAAGACTACTTGGTGACTGTCGTACACAACCAAAGATAAACCACTACTTAAAAATATGCATATAGCAAGGTGAGTAGGGATCGTTCCACCGAGAGTTTCTATCTCTTCTTATGCTTTAGAAAACAGAATTAAGAGGGGGTTTTGTCACAATGAGATCAGAAAATAACAGATTACTAAAAACTTTAATAAATCAATCAAGAAAACAAACCTTGGTCTAAGTTAACATCCACCATCGGAATATCAAAGCTGATCATAGATGCTAGAATATATCAATTCATACATTAAACATTCACCCTTGGAAATACTTTCCAAACTCTTTCAATTATAGATAATCAGAAAACAAGCGATCTAATTAACCCTAACTACTAAACAACCTCACACAAGCGGTAAAGATTTAATCCAGCAGCAGCTTTAGGGACAAGGAAGATTGATGAATCTAAACAATACAATCACAAGCGGCTGTATTTAATCTAGCAGAAAATTCTTCCTAAAGTCTAACAATTCCTGACGCAGCAAATTATTAAACCTCAGTTGCTTCACAGATTAGAGGGATCAAACAATTACGGATTTGATATCTAGCCTAGCAATAAATTGCAACGAATAATAAACTAGTAGGCCTCCTAGCAATTAGACGGAACAATCATGAGAATAAACATAGAAGAATATCAATGCTCAAGTATAAACTGAACAATTAAAACATTAAGATCTCACAGCTTTATTAATTCCGAGGTTTCAGCCTCCTTTGACCAAGAATAAACGTTTAGCCACACATGGCCATGAATCACAAACTCAGAAGAAGAAGAAAGGGAGAAGAAGAAGAAGAGAAAAGAGAACGCCCAGAACTCAGAAAAACTCCCTTTTTAAAGAGAAAAATCATGAACTTTCCTTCCAAGCCTCCTTAGGAAGAGAGAACTCCCTTTCCTAGTATATCCACGAATTTTCAAGTCCAAAAACGACCTAATCTCTTTAATTAGAAACCCTTAAAACTCTCCCTAAAAACTAGAAGAAGATCCCCAAGAAAAAGGAAATAAATCCGCAAAGTTCGGAATTTTATAACAGGTTTTTCTTCTTGATCGTTCGAACGCTCAGCGAACGCGGGTCGAACGCTCAAGTTAAAAAACTATTTCTTCATCTCTTGTTCGAACGCTCAGCGAACGGTCAGCGAACGCTGCTCTCGGGTTTCTCTGCAGAACACCAACGTTCGAACGGCCAGCCAACGGTCAGCGAACGGTGAACATATCTTCTTCAATTTGACTCCGATTTTTACGCCGTTTGAACCATGACTTCTATAATCACCAAGAGTATCTAATTAGCTTCATTTTTCCCACATGCTGCCAATTGTCACCTAAATCAAAATATGAGCATAATCAGTGTATTTAGGCACAAAAGTAAATTCAAAAGGTTACACATTAGTAGAGAAAAATATAACAAATTGAGTTCTTATCAAATTCCCCCACACTTAACCTTTGCTCGTCCTCGGGCAAAACTTAAATTCACTTTCCCAAAAAATTCAGATTGATATCTCATTAACAAGAATCAGAAAGCAATTCAAAACTTAGAACCTATCATGAACAAATATTTCTGAAATACTCACAATCACTTAGCAAGTATTTTCACTTGAAGGTGGAGCAAACCAAACACATAGACCCTCACAGAAATAAACACTCAACACTCCTGCAATGGAAGGGTATGTGTTTCACTCAAATTTATTCCAATGGAATTGATCTACCATAAGCTTGTTTATCTTCTCAATCTCCACCACTGGGATCACATGAATAACATAAATCATAAGGGCTTTTCATGGGTTGTAATGGGGCTTAGGATGAAGGTAGGAAATAAGTGGGAATGTAGCTCAAAAGCCTTAGAAACTAATGGAGCAAAAGTACATCATCTTAAGCTTAAATGTATAAGACATATAAAACCAATCACTCCCTTCAGGAAATTATTCTTTTTCATATATCATGCATAAACAAACCCTTTTTCTTCTTGAAACTTTATGAAAATTTATGGCAATTTGTGCCATTCACAAGATTTTTCTTTCTATCACTTCTTTTTCTTCCTTTTCTTTTCTGTTCTGTTTTTCTGCTATTTTTTTTTTCTGTTTTTTTTTTCTTCTTTTTTTTTTTTTTTTTTTCAAACTAGTAGTGGAACTCCAGAATTGAGGATAAAACATGTTCCCTTCCACCAATCATAGCCATACCAAAAACACCCCCACACTTACTTCTTGTACACCCATGCATACCAGAATAATGAACAATGCTCCACTAGATCTTCAACTTGGGTAAAGGCATAATCAATAGCTTGGTATAAGATTTATAATCTGGGTTCTCAGAAAAGTCAATAAAGCTCAATGGGGTTTACAAAAGGAAAATAATCAATCACAAGGTAGGCTATTTGGCTTTTATAACTTATAACAAAGAAGGCCTTAATCATATTCATGCATACATGTGTCAATGTGATCTTGAATGAGAATCAAAGCAAGTTCTAGAGAAACAAAACCAGGGAAGAATATCACACAAGAAAGAATAAAAGACTAGTAGTGGATGTGTCAGTCCAAAGGCTCAAAATCTCACCAGCTTTTGTCTATCAAGTTTGGTCATTACCATCCTCAAGGAAAAATAACTAAACCAAGTAATGCTAAGTTGAAAGATTACTCATTCAATCATGTTCTGAATTTTTCTCAAGCTTAACAGAATCTTTCTCATGACATACACAATCAGCTACTGTTGAAAACCACACAAGAACAAAAACAAACTCACTTAAAAACAAATTAAAACACACTTGATACCCTCCCCCACACTTAAAACTTACATTGTCCCCAATGTAAAGTAAATGCAAAGAAAAAGCAACAAAAATAACTAAAACATAAACGCAGAAATTAAAAGAGAAAAGGAACAAACTCCCCTTGGGTTGCCTCCCAAGCAGCGCCTTTGTTTATTGTCTTTGGCTCGACTCAATTCTGCTGTCCTTAATCAGAATATGCTGGATCCTCAATGTGCAATTCAGCCACTGGTTCTGATTGGAAACCTTCATGGAAAGGCTTAAGTCTATGGCCATTCACTTTGAACACTTTGGAAGTGATTAAGCTTTGCACTTCAACTGCACCATGATGAAAAATATTAGTAACAATAAAAGGTCCAATCCAACGAGAACGCAACTTACCAGGAAATAGACGAAGCCTTGAATGGTAAAGAAGGACTTTTTGACCAATTTGAAATTCCTTCCTAGAGATCATCTTATCATGGAAAGCCTTTGTCTTTTCCTTATAAATCCTGGCACTCTCATATGCATCATTGCGAATTTCCTCTAGTTCTTGTAGCTGCAACTTCCTATGATCTCCATTCTCATCCATCTTATTGTTAAAATTCTTGACAGCCCAATAAGCCTTGTGTTCTAATTCAACCGGAAGGTGGCATGGCTTCCCAAACACCAACCGATAAGGGGACATACCAATAGGAGTCTTGTATGCAGTCCTATATGCCCACAAAGCATCATCTAAGCGTAAACTCCAATCTTTTCGATTTGGATTTACTGTTTTTTCAAGAATGGACTTGATCTCTCTATTCGATGTTTCAGCTTGTCCACTGGTTTGTGGGTGATATGCAGTTGAAACTTTGTGGGTAACATGATATTTCTTCAGCAAAGCTTCCACAGTTCGATTGCAGAAATGAGTACCTCGGTCACTGATTAAAGCTCTTGGTATTCCAAACCTGGAAAATATATTTGACTTAAGAAAATCTGCAACCACTTTAGAATCATCAGTCCTGGTGGCTTTTGCTTCCACCCATTTTGAGACATAATCAACAGCAAGGAGGATATAAACATAACCAAAGGACAAAGGGAAAGGTCCCATAAAATCAATGCCCCAAACATCAAAAATTTCACAAAACAGTACGGGGGTTTGTGGCATCTCATTCCTTTGGGAAATATTACCTGTTCTTTGGCAATTAGCACATGACTTACAGAAGGTATATGCATCTCGGAACAGATGTGGCCAATAAAAACCACATTCTAGTACCTTTCTTGCTGTTCTTTTAGCTCCAAAGTGTCCTCCACATGCATAAGAATGACAAAAGGTGAGAATGGAAGTAATTTCATGTTCAGGTACACACCTTCTTATTACTTGATCTGCACAATGCTTCCATAAGTAGGGATCATCCCATACAAAATACTTACAGTCACTCTTTAGCTTGTCTCTTTGAGCTTTTGCAAAACCAGGAGGTAACACATTAGTAACCAAATAATTGACAATATTTGCATACCAAGGTGTCTTCAAACTTGCTGAGAACAGTTGCTCATCAGGAATGTTTCGTGCAACTGAAGTGTATCCTCTACATGAGTTAAGCGACTCAAGTGATCTGCAACGCAGTTCTCTGTCCCTCTTTTATCTTTGATTACCATATCGAATTCACTCAAGAGAAGTATCCATCTGATCAATCTTGGTTTTGCTTCTTTCTTCGTCATCAAATAGCGAAGAGCTGCATGATCAGAATAAACAATCACTTTAGTACCAAGTAAGTAAGAACGGAACTTTTCCAAAGCAAAAACAACAGCCAACAGTTCTTTCTCAGTAGTAGTGTAATTCTGTTGTGCATCATTCAAAGTTCTGGAAGCATAGTAGATGGCATGAGATGCTTTGCCAATTCTTTGACCCAAAACAGCTCCTACAGCATAATCACTGGCATCACACATGATCTCAAAAGGCACAGTCCAATCAGGTGGCTGTATTACAGGAGTAGATGTTAACAGTGCTTTCAACTTGTCAAATGCCCTTTTGCATGCTTCATCAAACTCAAAGGTCACATCCTTTTGTAGCAACTTGCATAAGGGGGATGCTATGTTGGAGAATTCTTTGATAAATCTTCTGTAAAAACCTGCATGTCCAAGAAAAGAACGAATCTCCCGTACACTAGTAGGATAAGGTAAAGATTGAATAACATCCACTTTAGCGTTATCTACCTCAATTCCTTTAGATGAAACAACATGACCCAAGACTATACCTTGCTCAACTAGAAAATGACATTTTTCAGAATTTAACACAAGGTTAGATTCTATGCATCTTTGAAGAACAAGTGTAAGGTTATGCAAACAGTTATCAAAGGAATCTCCATGAACTGTAAAATCATCCATGAAAACTTCTATGAATTGTTCAAGATATTCAGAAAATATGCTGACCATACACCTTTGGAAAGTAGCTGGGGCATTGCAAAGGCCGAAAGGCATTCGTCGATATGCAAAAGTGCCAAATGGGCATGTGAAAGTTGTCTTTTCTTGATCTTCAGGAGCAATGGCAATTTGGAAGTAACCTGAATAACCATCAAGAAAACAGTAGTAAGAATGACCAGCTAACCTTTCAAGCATTTGATCAATAAAAGGCAAAGGAAAGTGATCCTTGCGGGTTACAGCATTTAATTTTCTGTAATCTATACAAACCCTCCACCCATTCTGAACTCGGGTGGGAACTAATTCATCATTCTGATTTTTCACCACTGTTATTCCCGTCTTCTTGGGAACCACTTGAACCGGGCTGACCCAACAGCTATCTGAAATAGGGTAAATCATCCCTACTTCCAGAAGTTTTAGAATCTCCTTTTTCACTACATCCATCATGGGTGGGTTCAGCTTTCTTTGTGGTTGACGTGAAGGTTTTGCTCCTTCTTCCATCAAAATCCGATGCATGCATGTAGATGGACTGATTCCCTTAATATCTGCAATTGCCCAGCCAATAGCCATTTGATGCTTCTTAAGAACTTGGACAAGTTGTTCCTCTTGAGAGGCAGTGAGTTTGTTGGAGATGATTACTGGCAAGGTTCCTTTCTCTCCAAGAAAAGCATATTTCAGATGGCTTGGAAGAGGTTTCAAATCTGGAATGGGGGGCTGCAAAACAGAGGGTAAAGGTCTCTTGTTAGAAATTGGTAATGCAATATGTTGAAAAGAATCTGAATATGGTAACTTTGGGGAAACATCCAATGCTGCAACAGTTTCATGTAAATCAGCATTCAAAGCCAATTCTGCATTCTCTTTCTCAAGATGGTTGCTGAGGACAACTTCTAAATTATCTTTTCCATCAAGTTCAAAAGTGTCCTGTGCAAAAGAATCAATCAGATCAACAGAATATACAGGATTTTCATCACAAGGATATTTCATGGCATTATATATATTAAACTTAACAAATGAACCATCAAATTCCATGGTAAGTGTGCCTTCATGAACATCTATCATAGTCTTAGAAGTTTTTAAGAATGGTCTTCCTAGCAAGATAGGTGCATTCTGATCACCATTTTCCATATCAAGAACATAAAAATCGGCTGGAAAAACCAAATCATTTACTTTCACTAGAACATCCTCTACAACACCTTTAGGATATGCATTTGATCTGTCAGCCAATTGGATTATGACACCAGTTTTGTTCAAAGGTCCAAGTTTTAAGGATTCATAAATAGAATATGGCATGACATTTATAGAAGCTCCTAAATCTATCATGGCTTTTTCAAACTTGGTGTCTCCTATCATACAAGGAATAGTAAACATACCTGGATCCTTGCATTTTGTAGGGAGTTTACTTTGAATAACAGCAGAAACATTCTCCCCTACTCTTACTTTCCCAGTAAGCTTCTGTCCCCTCTTTATGGTACATAGCTCTTTCAGAAATTTGGCATAACGAGGTACTTGTTTAATAGCATCAAAGAGTGGAATATTTACCTCACATTTTCTGAAAGTCTCATAAAGATCTGAGTTCTTCTCATATTTTCTATTTTCTTTTAAAGCCAAAGGAAAAGGGGGTACTGGTTTATAATCAGGAAGAGGATGGAATATACTTGGTTCATTTTCATTTGGAATGTCCTTCATGGCTTCACTTGTTTTCTCCTCTTCTTTATTCAGCATTGTAGGTGTTGGCTCTACTTGAGTTTCAACTTCTTTACCACTTCTCAAAACAATTGCACTGGCATTCTCTCTTGGATTCACTACTGTCTGAGAAGGTAATTTTCCTGAATTTTGTGCTTCCAAACGACTAATGGCAGTGGCCATTTGACCTACTTGGTTTTCCAAGCCTTGAATACTGTTTCTTGTCTCTTGCTGGAAGTGTTTTGTCTCCTGTTGAAATTGCACAGTGTTAGTGGCAAGAGATTTAACAATATCTTCTAAAGACATACCAGAATTAGAAGTGTGGCCCTGTTGTTGTCTTGGGGGGTATGGTTGCTTATATTGCTGGAAATTTGATCTGTTTGGAGGTATTTGCTGAGTTGCTTGTGGATTCCCATATCTAAGATTTGGGTGATCCCTCCACCCTGGGTTATATGTATCTGAATAAGGATCATATTTCCTTTGAGGTTGTCCAGGAAAACCACTTGCCCAGTTTGCTTGTTCATCATGTTCCTCTCTAAGAGTTGGACATATATCTGTTGCATGTCCTTCTACAGAGCAAATTCCACAAACTTTTGCTGTTTGCATGTTACCTGCATTCATATTACGAACAAGAGAAGTCAGACTTGCAATTTGCTGTTCAAGGGAAGAAATATTTACCTCTCTGACTTGTTTAGATGAAGAATCAAGTCTACTGCCAAATTGCTGAGAGTTGGCTGCCATATTTGCAATCAGGTTCCTAGCAGCTTCTGGAGTTTTATCTACCAAAGCTCCTCCACTAGCAGCATCAATCATGTTCCTTTCAGTAGGTAAAAGTCCTTCATAAAAATACTGGATCAGTAGCTGTTCATTGATTTGATGATGGGGACAGCTTGCACACAGCTTCTTGAATCTTTCCCAATACTCATACAGAGATTCCCCATTGTTTTGCCTTACACCACAAATTTCTTTTCTGATATTTGCTGCTCTTGAAGCTGGGAAATATTTTTCCAGGAATAACCTCTTCATCTCATTCCATGTAGTAACAGTCCCAGAAGGTAAGTAATAAAGCCAATCTTTAGCCGACTCCTTCAAAGAGAATGGGAAGGCTCTTAATTTAATCTGCTCTTCAGTTACTCCAGTGGGTTTCATGCTTGTACACACCACGTGAAACTCCTTCAGATGTTTGTGAGGATCTTCACCTGCAAATCCATGAAAAGAAGGCAAAAGATGTATTAGTCCAGATTTTAATTCAAAAGTAGTAGCAACATCTAAAGTAGGAAAAGTTATGCATAAAGGTTGCTGATTTAAATCAGGAGCAGCAAGCTCTTTCAAAGTTCTGTTTCCAGCCATGGTTCCTTCTTCTTCGGAATCAGATTCACCAGCAAAAAGAGATGGATCGTCCTCTTCTGAATGTCTCTGTGCTGCCCTCCGTAGCCTGTGCAAACTTCTTTCGATTTCTGGATCTTTCTGCAAATAACCTTGGTTAGAAGATCGAGTTGCAGTCATAAACAATCAAAGATGATTATCAAAGAGAAACTCCCCGGCAACGGCGCCAAAATTTGGTGACTGTCGTACACAACCAAAGATAAACCACTACTTAAAAATATGCATATAGCAAGGTGAGTAGGGATCGTTCCACCGAGAGTTTCTATCTCTTCTTATGCTTTAGAAAACAGAATTAAGAGGGGTTTTTGTCACAATGAGATCAGAAAATAACAGATTACTAAAAACTTTAATAAATCAATCAAGAAAACAAACCTTGGTCTAAGTTAACATCCACCATCGGAATATCAAAGCTGATCATAGATGCTAGAATATATCAATTCATACATTAAACATTCACCCTTGGAAATACTTTCCAAACTCTTTCAATTATAGATAATCAGAAAACAAGCGATCTAATTAACCCTAACTACTAAACAACCTCACACAAGCGGTAAAGATTTAATCCAGCAGCAGCTTTAGGGACAAGGAAGATTGATGAATCTAAACAATACAATCACAAGCGGCTGTATTTAATCTAGCAGAAAATTCTTCCTAAAGTCTAACAATTCCTGACGCAGCAAATTATTAAACCTCAGTTGCTTCACAGATTAGAGGGATCAAACAATTACGGATTTGATATCTAGCCTAGCAATAAATTGCAACGAATAATAAACTAGTAGGCCTCCTAGCAATTAGACGGAACAATCATGAGAATAAACATAGAAGAATATCAATGCTCAAGTATAAACTGAACAATTAAAACATTAAGATCTCACAGCTTTATTAATTCCGAGGTTTCAGCCTCCTTTGACCAAGAATAAACGTTTAGCCACACATGGCCATGAATCACAAACTCAGAAGAAGAAGAAAGGGAGAAGAAGAAGAAGAGAAAAGAGAACGCCCAGAACTCAGAAAAACTCCCTTTTTAAAGAGAAAAATCATGAACTTTCCTTCCAAGCCTCCTTAGGAAGAGAGAACTCCCTTTCCTAGTATATCCACGAATTTTCAAGTCCAAAAACGACCTAATCTCTTTAATTAGAAACCCTTAAAACTCTCCCTAAAAACTAGAAGAAGATCCCCAAGAAAAAGGAAATAAATCCGCAAAGTTCGGAATTTTATAACAGGTTTTTCTTCTTGATCGTTCGAACGCTCAGCGAACGCGGGTCGAACGCTCAAGTTAAAAAACTATTTCTTCATCTCTTGTTCGAACGCTCAGCGAACGGTCAGCGAACGCTGCTCTCGGGTTTCTCTGCAGAACACCAACGTTCGAACGGCCAGCCAACGGTCAGCGAACGGTGAACATATCTTCTTCAATTTGACTCCGATTTTTACGCCGTTTGAACCATGACTTCTATAATCACCAAGAGTATCTAATTAGCTTCATTTTTCCCACATGCTGCCAATTGTCACCTAAATCAAAATATGAGCATAATCAGTGTATTTAGGCACAAAAGTAAATTCAAAAGGTTACACATTAGTAGAGAAAAATATAACAAATTGAGTTCTTATCACTACTCCCGACTCCTTGGGAACCGTGCCGAAAGAAAAAGGGCAAGAACTGAAGGAAGAGACCCCCACTGGCCCATATGCGTGCACGAGAAGTTATACCACCGCTTTGCTAACATGGAGCGTGAGGCGGCCCAAGCCATTGAGAATATAGTCCCCCAAGGATGGGGAGATGAGTTTCTGGACACCCCTGCCGCAGAAGAAGACTACCTACAAGGCCTAGCCCAAATGCTCTGGGAGGAGCCACCATCTATGGACATGATTGGAGATGCTATAGAAGTAGACCCATTGGCTCCTGAGGGGTCGCCGGATGGCCTGCCAGCACTGGTCGCCCTGGACTCAGTCGACGAAGTCACCATGGCCTTCGCCCCACCAGATGAGCAGTTCATCCCTGATGGGATCCCGATCAACCCTGCAATTATGATGGAAGTGCCGCCACCTGCTCCCATTGAGGAATCCAAAGAAGAAGGTCCGATCATGTATGTCTGCATGATGGAAGGGCGAGACAGCTCAGGAGTGCCAACCCACAGGCCAAGGTCGCCTCCTCCACGCCCCTATATCCCGCACCCTGGAACTCGTGATGGCTTGAACCGCATGTTCCGTAGCATGCCCCAAGTGCTAGGGCCAGTACCGGAAGAGGTGTACCATGCAGCTTACGACAAATGGGCACCACCAGCTTACTCTTCTACGGTGCCTGGGATACCAACTGGAATACCCATAATGTTTGCACCCCCCAGAGTTGACCCAGCCAACAAAGTCACCATTGCATATGCGCCACCCGAGGATGAGATACCAATGGCAATCGCCCTCAGTGGATCATGGGTAAGGGTATCGTCAGAGTCTGGCCCCCGATCAGAGAGAAGCCAGAACAAGCCGGTAGGAGGCACAGCACATGATCCTATCTACATCTCTTCTGACGAGAGCGCCAACATGGTGTTGGTAGGAGAGCCAGAGAAAACGATTGCTATCAACCAAGAAGATGAGGCACCACTGAAGAACTGGAGTGCTGTGCCCTTTGCCATCAACAAAGCTACTATCCCAAAGGGGGTTTCTGTCACCTCTGAAATCTCTGTTGTAGCTACTGCTGAAGTTTTTAATAAATATCTGAATGCTTCCTACTACTTGCATCTGTTTGAAAATGAAAATAACAAAAATAAGCAACTTGAGCATCGCAATCTTAGTGTCAATCCCGACGCACACTTGGAAGATCTGGGGCACGGGATAGGTAATAAGATTGCCATAATTGAACAAAAAGAACAAAAGGAAATGGAAAAGCCAGTACAGATGGCAATAATAAATGAAATGCATGAGCTAGTGTCCAATCTTGAAAACGAGCAAGAACTCGACGAGTCAGATTGGGGCACTCGCCCATCGCAGCAAGAAGATTCAAACATCGTCCCCTGTGAGCCTTTCGAGCATGAGGACGACGATGAATCATGGGAAACCCCGCTCGAAATCCAACTTGCATTGGAAAGACACGAAAAAGGCCCCCAGGCTAACATTGAGGAAACAGAGTCAATTGACATAGGCGAAATAGCACAACCAAGGATCCTCCAAATTGGTAAAAAGCTATCACCATTATTGAGAAAACAGATGTTTGATTTTCTTAAATCTTTTTCTGACGTGTTTGCATGGTCATACGAGGATATGCCCAGGTTAGACATGGACTTGGTTGTGCATCGGTTACCAACGAAGTCTGAGGCCGTACCTGTGAAACAGAAGCTCAGGCGCACGAAGCCGGAATGGGCCCTGAAGATCAAGGAAGAGGTCACCAAGCAGTTGGATGCCGGATTCCTGCAAGTAACTCACTATCCAGAGTGGTTGGCCAACATCGTGCCAGTTCCCAAGAAAGACGGGAAAGTCAGGATGTGTGTTGACTATAGAGATCTGAACAAAGCAAGTCCAAAGGACGACTTCCCATTGCCGCACATTGATGTACTGGTGGACAATACAGCAACGCATTCGATGTTCTATTTCATGGACGGTTTCTCTGGTTACAACCAGATAAGGATGGCACCTGAAGACATGGAGAAAACATCCTTCATCACGCACTGGGGCACTTACTGCTACCGCGTGATGCCGTTTGGACTGAAGAATACGGGTGCTACATATCAACGTGCGATGACTCTGTTGTTCCACGACATGATACACAGGGAGATGGAAGTATATATGGATGACATGATAGCAAAATCCAAGGAAGAAGAAGACCACTTGGCGAACCTTGGAAAAATGTTTGACAGGCTCAGAGAGCACAAGCTCCGACTCAACCCAAACAAGTGCGTATTTGGAGTTACTTCAGGGAAGTTGCTCGGATTCATAGTGGGCAAACGGGGCATCGAGGTTGATCCTGTCAAAGCAAAGGCAATTCTAGAGATGCCTCCTCCGTCGACAGAAAAGGAAGTGAGAGGATTCCTGGGCAGATTGCAGTATATCAGTAGGTCATTGCACAGATGACTCCTGTGTGTGAGCCTATATTCAAGCTGCTAAAGAAAGACAACCCTGTGGTTTGGAATGACGATTGTCAAGTAGCGTTTGATAAGATCAAGGCCTATTTGTTGAGTCCACCGACGTTGGTCCCGCCTGTCCTGGGACGACCCTTGATTATGTACCTGACAGTCTCCGAGACGGCTGTAGGATGTGTGTTAGGGCAACACGATGAGAAAGGGAGGAAAGAACAAACAATCTATTACTTGAGCAAGAAATTTACCAACATCGAAGTTAGATACACAGTGCTTGAAAAGACGTGTTGCGCACTGGTCTGGGCAGCTCAGAAGCTCCGACACTATTTGCTCAGTCACACAGTCTTACTAATCTCCAATCTGGATCCATTGAAGTACATCTTTGAGAAGCCGATCTCCACTGGTAGGGTTGCCAGGTGGCAAGTCCTTTTATCTGAGTATGACATTGTCTACACAAATAGGAAGGCAATAAAAGGGCAAGCTGTGGCGGATCACTTGGCAGAACATCCACTACCTGACTACCAACCGCTTCTGACTCACTTCCCGGACGAAGATGTGATGTGTACAGAGTCTGCAGATGATACAGAAGAAACCAAGTGGCAAATGTTCTTTGACGGGGCAGTGAATGTAAATGGAAAAGGGATCGGAGCAGTGCTAATCTCCCCAGACGGTGTTCATCACCCGATAGCAGCGAAACTTCTATTTGATTGCACTAGCAACATGGCCGAGTATGAAGCATGTGTGTTGGGCCTGCGAGCGGCAATCGAGATGCATATAAAAGAGTTGAAAGTGTTCGGTGACTCAAGTCTTATTATCTATCAAGTGATGGGAGACTGGAAGACCAGAGATGTGAAGTTGGTACCATACCAAGAGCTGGTCAAGGAATTAGAAGAAGAATTCGAGAGCGTGACATTCGACTACATGCCACGAGACGGGAATCGGTTTGCGGATGCACCAGCTACGCTGGCATCAATGGCCACCATCACGAATGATGCATGGGTGCAACCATTGGAGATAGAAATTCAGCGCTACCCTGTTTACTGCTTCAGTATCGAGAAAAGCACACCCAAAGAAGAGCCTTGGTACGCGGACATCGAAAGGTACATAAGGAATAGAATTTTGCCAGAAGGTGCCTCAGCTGCAGAGAAGCGAACTATACAGAGGTTGGCAGGGCAATACTTCTACAGTGGAGGTAGGCTGTACAAGAAGTCATACAACGATTTCCTACTGCTATGTGTCAGAGAAGCAGAGGCGCAGAAGTTGATTGAGGAAGTCCATGGAGGGTTGTGCGGCGCACACATGAATGGGCATATGCTAGCAAGGAAGATTCTAAGGATAGGCTATTACTGGATGACCATGGAGGCAGACTGCTACGCTCATGTCAGAAAATGCCAGTTATGCCAGATTTATGCCGACAACATCCATGCACCGCCGAATATGCTGTACTCCATGACATCACCTTGGCCGTTTGCCATCTGGGGAATCGACATGATAGGCCAGGTTCATCCAATGGCTTCAAATGGGCATCGGTTCATCTTAGTGGCAATTGACTATTTTACCAAGTGGGTAGAGGCCATGTCCTTTGTGGATGTGAAGAAATCTCATGTGCTCAAGTTTATCAGAAACAATATAGTCTGTCGCTACGGAGTTCCAGAAGCAATCATCACTGATAATGCAAAGAATCTGAATAATAAGGACATGGAAACGATGTGTGAAGATCTGAAGATCAGAAATCTAAACTCCATGGCATACCGGCCCAAGATGAATGGGGCAGTAGAGGCTGCCAACAAGAATCTGAAGAAAATACTTGAGAAAATGGTAGTCACTTACAGAGACTGGCATGAGAAGCTGCCCTATGCACTGCACGCCTATCGGACGTCAATTAGAACATCGACCGGGGCAACCCCTTTCGCCCTGGTATATGGAATGGAAGCAGTCCTCCCAGTGGAAGCACAGATTCCATCGCTCAGAATTCTGAAGGAAGCTGAAATCAGTGACGTCGAATGGGAAGAATCCAGATTTGACCAGTTACAGTTATTGGATGAAAAGAGGATCAAGGCTTTGTGCCATGGCCAGCTCTATCAACAGAGAGTGGCACGAGCCTACAACAAGAAAGTGAACCCACGATAGTTCAAGGTGGGAGACCTGGTATTAAAGAGAATCTTTCCTCATCAAGAAGACAACAGGGGGAAATTCAAGCCAAACTACGAAGGGCCATTCGTAGTCCACAAGGTTCTGTCCCGAGGAGCACTCATCCTACAAGAAATGGACGGGGCAATCTTTCCTGAGCCGATAAATGCAGACGCGATCAAACTATACTATGCCTAAGATCATTCTGATTGGGAAATGAAGAGAAGCCATCCTTGACTCTCCTTTTGTAAGTGTGAAAACTCACACTCCTTTTATGGCAAATGTTTGACAAATTATGTCTTATAATAAATCTTCAAGATGTGCAGATTAAATAATGAAAATTCAGTGAATTTAGTAAAGAAGAAGAAGACGATGCTGCCACACAGCTACCACGCCACTGGTAGCTCAAGGAAATGAAAGATTTTCTAAATAGAGCATTTCTTGTAAAGGCACTTGCGAAGATCAACGCCGCTGCCACTCCGCTGGCAGCGCATAAGTGAATCAGTGCTTTGAAAGTAAGGCACGTGCACTAGCGTCGTAAGGCGACGCCGACACGCCGCTGGTAGCGCAGAGCGAGATTGAAGATTATATGATCAGCTGTGCACATGCCGCGTTCTCTCCCGCTAGCAGCTCGCTGGCAGCGCGCCCTTAATTGATTCAACCTGTTTTGAGCGGGACTTGAGTTCGCTTCCAGCCGTCTACCCCGATCGCACCACGACGCCACTAGCGCTCGACGCGATCTGAGTTTTCTCCTTTAAATAGACGTGCTGTAATTTTTAGAAATGACTTTTCTTCTTTGGATCAATTTGATTTTGGATCTTGAGGTGTTCGAGATTCGATCAAATCTTCTTTAGAGAGTTGGTGATCGAGTGAGGGGGAGATCTGAGATAGATCGCCTGGAATTGAAGGTTGAGGATTCTTCTTCAATTCGGAACTTCACCTGATCGTGTGATCGCCTGGATTGGTGATCGACTTTGTTGGATGCGTAGGTGGATTCCTACTGCATTGGATCGTCTCAGCGGACTCTAAGGTGATTGTTGCGATCTGGACTGATCGTGTTCTGCAGCTTGTGGATTCAAGCTGTGTTGCAGTTCGTAGATTCGGACTGTGGATCACTGTTGAGTGATTGTTTGCGATATGGATTGATCGTGTTCTGCAGCTTGTGGATTCAAGCTGTGTTGCAGTTCGTGGATTCGAGCTATGGATTGCTGTTGAGTGAGTTTAATTGTAAAGGTTAAGTGTGTGCTCCTTTGTAATTGTCTTTTCATTCAATAGTGGAAATTCGAAGGGTTAGTCGCCTCATATAGACTCGAGGTTTTTCTTGGATCTGGATTCAGGTTTCCTCGTATAATTCTCTGTGTGTATGTTTCCGCATTGTTAAATTCTTAATTGTTGTAGATCGTGGACCTATAGAGTAGTCCTCTACTCTTCCAATTGGTTTCAGAGCCTATTCACTTTGAATTGCTATACAAAGTGTGATCTAGATCTATAGCATGGACTTTGGAAAAGAAGGAGGATCTGCCTCTAGACCTCCATTATTTGAAGGTAACAATTATTCTTACTGGAAAGCAAGAATGAGAGCTTACCTGAAATCTAGCGATGAGCGTGTCTGGCTCTCGGTTTGTAATGGTTATCATCCACCTGAGATCACAACAGAAGGAGGTGTTGTGATCTCTAAACCTCATGATCAGTGGACTAAAGCTGAATCTGATCTATGTGGATGGAACAACAAGGCAATGAATGCCTTATTTTGTGCTGTAAGTGTTGAGGAATTCAGGAGAATTTCCTCATGTGAAGTCGGTAAGGAAGCTTGGGACATTCTTGAGGTCACTCATGAAGGAACCTCAGCTGTCAAGCTGTCCAGACTTCAAAGACTTACTACATCTTTCGAAACTCTATATATGAAAGATGATGAGTCTTTTGATGAGTTTTATGCTAAACGCTCAAATATTGTTAATTCGAGTTTTAATCTTGGAGAAAAGATCTCTACATCTAAGGTTGTTAGAAAAATCTTGAGATCTTTGTCTGAAAAATTCAGACCTAAAGTTACTGTCATACAAGAGGCAAAAGATGTAGATACCATGAGAATTGAAGATCTGGTAGGATCTTTACAGACTTATGAGCTAGATCTGAATATTCCTAAAAGGAGTAAAGGAATAGCTCTAAAATCTGTAAATACTGAAGAATCAGATAATTCTGATGTAGATATGGATGAACTTGTTCTCTTAGCTAAAAAGTTTAAGAGAATGTTTAGAAAGAGACAATCCAATCCTTCATCATCCATGGACAGATCTAATAGGAGATCTGATAAGAAAATTTCTGATCTAAGAAAGGAGAAGAAATTTTCTCAGAATGATGAAGTTCAATGTTACAAATGTAGAGGATTTGGACATGTTGCCTCTGATTGTCCCTCAAAGGATAAAAAGAAAAAGACAAATTATCAGGTTACTTGGGATGACAGTAATACTGATAATTCTTCTCAATCTGATGAGGATATTTCTGCTAATTTTACTACTTTCAATTCCTTTTACTCATCTTCTTCTGGTAGTTCAATCTCTGGAATTGCAGGAGATAATAAAGAGACTTTATCAGATGATGAAGAAGAATTACAAGAAGCCTACAATCAGCTCTATAAGGAGTTCAATAGGGCTCAGAAGAAAGTCAAGAAACTGAGTAAAAAATTGAAGGAATCAGAAACAGAGAAAAATAAAGCTCTTGCAGAAATAGATTCAATAAACAAGAAGTTACTTGAAAGACATGCCAAAGAAAATTCTCTGGTAACTTCTTTAACTGAAAAATTAAAAGAAAAGGAAGCTCAGATTTCTGCACTTCAAGGTAAAGTGATTGAACTTGAGAAAGTTTCAAATTCAATTAAATCTAATGCTTCAAATTCTTCTGCAGGAAATCATCAAATTGATGAGGAATCAACTTCAAAGGAAGTTCCTGAAAGCTCAAATTCTGCTGAAAAGAGGATGAGTGTAAGTAATCAAAATAAGGAATCTTCATAGAAAATTTCTGCTGGAGAAGTAAGACCAACAGGTAAATCTTCAACATCTGCAAAATCTAAATCTGTACAGTTTAGAAATACTGTCAAATCTGGAAATGTTGATTTTTCTGAACATAGGTTCATACCTGTGCGTCATCACTGCAATAAAAAGGGTCATATAAGACCAAAGTGTTATGTTTTGCATGGTTTTCCTGAGGGATATTTTGACAATAAGAGGAAAGTAAATCAAAGTTAGTCCTTGGATTTATACAACAGATTTGATTCCCTGTTAAAATTGACTGAAACATTAAATAAGGAAGTTACAAATCTGTCAAAGAAACTTCCTTCAAAATCTCAAGTAGTTGATGAAGGTACTTCTCAGAAAACTCCTGAAAAACAGATTTGGGTTAGAAAAGATTCCTTAGTTGCTAATGTGGTTCATATAGCTTTGAAAGCTCATGATGTCAACATGTGGTACTTGGACAGTGGTTGTTCAAGACATATGTGTGGACATAGGTCTATATTTAGTACCTTTGAAGAATACTTTGGTGGAAGTGTTACATTTGGTGATGGAAGCACTTCTCAAGTTAAAGGTAAAGGAACTGTAAATGGTCCTAATGGTGTTTGTCTGAAAGATGTGTTATTTGTATCTGGTTTGAAGGCAAACTTGATTAGTATTAGCCAGTTATGTGATTCAAGATTGTTTGTCAATTTTACCAGAAAAGAATGTAAAATTTTGGATAATTCTGGTAAAACTGTTCTTATAGGTGTAAGAACAAATGACAATTGTTATGGAATCATTGGAAACAATGAAAAATCTTTAAAATCTTCTGTATGTAATGAAATTGATTTGTGGCATAGAAGACTTGGTCACATTAACTATAGAGATTTATCAAAAATCTCTAAGTCTGAATTGGTTAGAGGAACTCCCAAGTTTGGGAACAATAAAAAGAAAGGAATGTGTGGTCCTTGCAATCAAGGAAAACAGCCAAACCTGAAATATTTTAGAGTCTTTGGAAGTAAATGCTATATCCTAAGGGACAGAGAAAATCTAGGAAAATTTGATTCTAGAAGTGATGAAGGAATCTTTCTAGGATATTCTTCTTCTAGTAGAGCATACAGAGTTTTTAACTTGAAAAAATCTGTTGTAATGGAATCTATTAATGTGTTAATAGATGATGAAGGAACTGACTGTGAACGTTTGCAGGTTGTAGATGAAGAGGATGAAGTCAGAGATGCTTCCTCAAGCAATGAAATTGTTCCTCTGACAAAAACTCTCAAAGATCACCCAACTGAGCAAATTGTTGGAAATATTTCAGATGGTGTAAGAACAAGACATCAAGTACATAATGAGGTAAGATTTTCTTCTTATCTATCTCAATTTGAGCCAAAATCTTATAAAGATGCCTTGTTGGATGAATCCTGGTTAAATGCTATGCATGAAGAACTAAACCAATTTACTAGAAATAATGTATGGGAATTGGTTGAAAGACCCTCTGATCTGAATGTGATAGGAACCAAATGGATTTTTAAGAACAAATCTGATGAGAATGGGATAGTAACCAGAAATAAAGCTAGGCTTGTTGCTCAGGGATACACTCAAGTAGAAGGAATAGATTTTGATGAAACCTTTGCTCCTGTAGCGAGGTTAGAGTCAATCAGATTACTTTTGTCTATTGCATGCTATTTGAAGTTTAAACTGTTTCAAATGGATGTTAAGAGTGCATTCTTGAATGGATATCTGAATGAAGAGGTCTATGGAGAGCAACCTAAAGGATTTGAGGACACACATCATCCTAAATATGTTTATAAACTGAACAAAGCCTTGTATGGACTCAAACAAGCTCCTAGAGCTTGGTATGAGAGACTCACCTCTTTTTTACTTGAATCTGGTTTTATGAGAGGAAATGTGGATAAAACTCTCTTTATTCAAAGAGAGTCCAAACATATTTTGATTGCTCAAATTTATGTTGATGACATAGTGTTTGGATCTACTTCTGAAAATCATGCTCACTCCTTTGCAGACTTAATGAAAAGTGAATTTGAGATGAGTATGATGGGTGAACTGAACTTTTTCTTAGGACTTCAGATTTATCAATCTCAACAAGGTATTTTTTTCTCTCAAGCAAAATATGCTAGAAATATAGTCAAAAGATTCAGTTTAACTCATGCAAAACATGCTAGGACTCCTATGAGTACTAGCTTAAAGCTTGGAAAAGATGAATCTGGTAAGGATATAGACCCTACCTTGTACAGAGGGATGATTGGAAGTCTTCTGTACTTAACAGCAAGTAGACCTGATATATGTTTTAGTGTTGGAGTTTGTGCAAGATATCAGGCTAATCCTAAAGAATCTCATCTAAATGCTGTGAAAAGGATAATAAAGTATGTTAATGGTACTGTTGATCTGGGAATCTGGTTTTCCAAAGAAACAAACCCATATCTGACTGGATACACTGATGCTGATTGGGCTGGGTGTATGGATGATAGGAAAAGCACCTCTGGTGGTTGCTTTTATATGGGTAATAATCTCATTGCTTGGTTAAGCAAAAAGCAAAACTCAGTTTCTCTGAGTACTGCTGAAGCAGAGTACATTGCTGCAGGTAGCAGTTGTACTCAACTAATTTGGATGAAACAAATGCTTTCTGATTATGGTTTAGATCAGAACCAAATGATTCTCTTCTGTGACAATCAAAGTGCCATAAATATTTCCAAAAATCCTGTTCAACACTCAAGGACCAAACATATAGACATCTTACATCACTTTATAAGAGAGTTAATTGTAGACAAAACTGTTTTGATTGAATATATATCTACTGAAAAACAGTTGGCTGACATTTTCACTAAACCTTTAGATCAGAACAGATTTGAAACTCTTAGGAAATCCCTAGGAGTTTGCTCTCAAAACTGAAACAGGTTCTGTTTTGAGTTAATTTAGATGTAAAATAATCTACATATCTGTTCAAAATGATCTTGTGTGTTCTTGATACTGAAATCTTAATTCAGGAAGCTTGAGTCTATGCATATTGATAGAAATGTCTTATAATCAACTATCATTTTTGTCTTAAACACTTTTGTGCATTGAAGTTTATTGTGTGTTTGAAGCTTGGATTCTATAGGCTATCACCTTTATGAAAAGAAAAGTTTTGGAAATGGCTGCCATAGAGATTAGAGTGAAAGCCACTGTTATTCTCAAAAAGAAAAAGAGAAAGAAGGTATATCCTTGGAATGAACTGTAAACTCAGGTTTTTTAAAGGTCAATGCCTTCTACAAAAAGAAAAGAAAAAGAGATCAGAAAAGGCTACCTATCTCTGATGTGCGAAAGCCACCAAAATGAAGTTGGGGTATGTCTATACTTTCCAAGTATGATTACACTAAAATAGCCTTCCATATGTATAAAGTGTAAAAGTCAAAAAATGTTTTTCACACACTACACAAACATTGACTAATTAATATGCATATGAGCTCAATATCTTGAAGAAAATTTATAGTATGAGAAACCATGAAGGAATTTTGGTCATAGATATGAAATGTGTCACATCTGAATTAACCTTGATAGGTTCCTTAAGATCAGTTTTGTGAATAAGTACTTCTTGGATTGAATAACAGTTGATTATTTGGATGATTTTAGTTTAGTTAAAATCTTAGCTTTGTGTTTAGAAGTATGATTTTTTCATGGAGAATAGTTCAAACTCTTTTTATAAATTTTTCCCTTATGAGTGTATTTCTTTTTGAGTGTGCATGTGCACCTTCTACGTCGCTAGAAGTGTGCTGGTAGCCTCTCCTCTATTTCGTGCTTTGGCTCTTGCCATGGTAAGCGTCGCTGGATGCACGCTGGCAGCGAATTCTTTTTCCCTATAAAAAGGGGAAATCTGGTTCATTTTTTTTACCTCTGTTTTTTTTACCCTCTCTGCTTTTCACCTCGCTCCTCGCATCGTGATCTTTCTCTGCCTTCGTGCCTTCTTTCCGCCACCTTGTTCACTGTTCAGGTAAAATTTTTTTTACTGTCTTCATCTTGCTTCTTCATTTTCTGCTTCCTATTTCAGTAGTCTTCTCTCGTTATTCTAAGCTAGGGTTTGGTAGATTGTTCTGCCATTAGGGCTTTATCGTTCGTTGTTTGTTTCTGTCTGTTTGTTCTTTCTCTTTCATTTTTTTAAATCTTCACCATGCCTCTCAAGAGAAAATCGAGGACTGATTCTCCTTCCACATCTTCTCCTCCTGTGAGGTCTTCTCCTGTTATCTCTTCTCCTCCAGTGAGACCCCCATCCCCTTCTCAGTCCTCTGAACCATTCATTGGTAATGGTTTATCTGATTTTAATGAGTTCTTCAAGCATAGGCCACTCCTGTTGGAAAGGGCCATTAAGCTTGAGTCATTTTCTGAATCTCCTCTCTACTCATTGTTTTCGGACAATGGTTGGAAAAAATTTGCTTTGGTCAGTGGTTTTGCATATCCGGACCTGGTCCGAGAATTTTATTCGAACCTCCACCATCTTCATCTTGCCAATCAAGGCTATGTCAAAGCCTATGTCAGGGGTATCTCTTTCGACTTCTCGAAAGAGCTTATCTCCTCTCTTCTCGAACTGCCCCTTGTTGATTCTCCTTCCTTTAACTTTCTTGATTCTCATACTGATCCTCCGATGGAGTCTATTATTCCTTCTCTAATTGTTCCAGGTGCTCCTACTTCCATAAAAAACAAGCCCAACTACCTTCCTCATGGCTCTCTTCAAGATCTTCTCCGGATCTTGAATCTGTTTGTGTGTGCTTCTCTTGTTCCCTCAGATCACCATTCTAAGATTTCTCACTCGAGAGCAAGACTTCTTCATGCTCTCTGGAACAGAGACAGTGTCTGTATTCCCTCCATCATATTCCATCAGATCCTTCAGTCTCAGAATTTAAAATCCAAGACTGCTGCTCTTCCTTTTGGCATATTCATCACTTACCTGTGCATTCATCAGGGGTTACTCCCTGATCCTGTTGAAATGATCCTTCATCCCAGACCTCCCAATGATTCCTCCACCCTGACCAGAAGTAAACGAGCAAATCCTTTTCGTTTGGTGTCTTCTGAACCCTCTTCTTCTCAGTCCTCTTTGTCCAGCTCTGATGCTGTGGCAATTATGGAAAAACTGAATTCCATGCAAGCCTCCCAGGAGGCTTTCAATTCTGAAGTTAGGGCTCACATGCTCATGATGAGCATGTTCAAATCAGAGACCCAAGAGAAGCTGGAGAAACTGGCAAAGGATGTTGATTTTACCTGTGGTGAGGTACAAAGGGATGTTGCTGCTCAGCAACGAATGCAAAATGAAGCTGATCATTTTCTGGAAAGCATTCGGAAGACTCAGCTAGAGATGGATCACAAACTCTGTTGGCTGCACTCCAGGTCCCAAGACTCATACAAGCATTACTCAAGGACTTGGGAACCAAAACCACCTTCCAGAAAGGGGGAGTTTTTTGGATGATGATGCTGCTGGGGTTGATGTTTCTGCTGATGGTTCTGCTGGGTTGTTGCTGCTGCTTGCTGCTTGGTATTTTTTTTTCTTTCTTCTCTCTATGTGTTGTGTATTTGTTATGTTTCTGAAAGTTGGCTTGTGGAGGAGTTTTCTGTGGGTTTGTAAGGGAAGTTTTATGTTGGTTGGTTGGATGTGTATATATCTGTGTATATATCTGTTGGAACAATGTATATCCTTTTTGAATGAATGAAATTCTGGATTCTCCAAAATCATTGTGTCTCTCCTTATCAGTGTGGTTTTAAAATTCTTAAATCGAAATCAATATTAACTGAGTTTGATATTAAACACTATTTTAAGGTTGTTGTCAGGCATTTGCCAAGGGGGAGATTGTAAGTGTGAAAACTCACACTCCTTTTATGGCAAATGTTTGACAAATTATGTCTTCTAATAAATTTTCAAGATGTGCAGATTAAATAATGAAAATTCAGTAAATTTAGTAAAGAAGAAGAAGACGATGCTGCCACACAGCTACCACGCCGCTGGTAGCTCAAGGAAATGAAAGATTTTCTAAATAGAGCATTTCTTGTAAAGGCACTTGCGAAGATCAACGCCGTTGCAACTCCGCTGGCAGCGCATAAGTGAATCAGTGCTTTGAAAGTAAGGCACGTGCACTAGCGTCGTAAGGTGACGCCGACACGCCGCTGGTAGCGCAGAGCGAGATTGAAGATTATATGATCAGCTGTGCACATGCCGCGTTCTCTCCCGCTAGCAGCTCGCTGGCAGCGCGCCCTTAACTGATTCAACCTGTTCTGAGCGGGACTTGAGTTCGCTTCCAGCCGTCTACCCCGATCGCACCACGACGCCACCAGCGCTCGACGCGATCTGAGTTTTCTCCTTTAAATAGACGTGCTGTAATTTTTAGAAATGACTTTTCTTCTTTGGATTAATTTGATTTTGGATCTTGAGGTGTTCGAGATTCAATCAAATCTTCTTTAGAGAGTCGGTGATCGAGTGAGGGGGAGATCTGAGATAGATCGCCTGGAATTGAAGGTTGAGGATTCTTCTTCAATTCGGAACTTCACCTGATCGTGTGATCGCCTGGATTGGTGATCGACTTTGTTGGATGCGTAGGTGGATTCCTACTGCATTGGATCGTCTCAGTGGACTCTAAGGTGATTGTTGCGATCTGGACTGATCGTGTTCTGCAGCTTGTGGATTCAAGCTGTGTTGCAGTTCGTGGATTCGAACTGTGGATCACTGTTGAGTGATTGTTTGCGATCTGGATTGATCGTGTTCTGCAGCTTGTGGATTCAAGCTGTGTTGCAGTTCGTGGATTCGAGCTGTGGATTGCTGTTGAGTGAGTTCAATTGTAAAGGTTAAGTGTGTGCTCCTTTGTAATTGTCTTTTCATTCAATAGTGGAAATTCGAAGGGTTAGTCGCCTCATATAGACTCGAGGTTTTTCCTGGATCTGGATTCAGGTTTCCTCGTCTAATTCTCTGTGTGTATGTTTCCGCATTGTTAAATTCTTCATTGTTGTAGATCGTGGACCTATAGAGTAGTCCTCTACTCTTCCACCTTTAGACTGTAAATCCTTCCAAATACCTTAAATTCTCCCCTAGTTAAACAATTTTGAGCCTTAAAATTCTTTCCACCCATTGCAAGTGTTCTACACGTCAAAACGGGGCATTCCTGGCAAAGCAAAAAGAAATAGGGCATTCTTGCCCAGAAAAAACTCAAAAAGAAGAGAAAATGGAACAAGAAAAAAGAAAGAAAGAAAAGAAAAGGAAAAGAAACAAAGAAAATGGGAAATGTTTGCCCCGCCAAAAATATAGAGATACAAATAAGCCAGGATGTAAGTCCCACCAATAATAAAAGTAGCACACTTTGCAAACCCAAACAATTAAGCTTTTTGAGCCATCTATCCTTTCTTTCATAACCGAGACCCAGCCTACGTTTCATCCTATCTCTAAGACCTCTCGGATCTTGAAAGGAATGATCAAGGCAGACAGTTAGGTCTGCGTTCATCAGCAATGACGGAATTCAGAGTTTCCTAAAATGGCTGGACACAGCGAAAACCCGAAAAAAGGGCGTTGTGTGGTTAGTCAATCAATCAATCAAAAAAAAAAGAAGAAGAGAGAAGAACTGGTCGCATCTGGATTAAGCAGAGCAAGATACAGACGAGAGCAGTGATAGTGGCAGACAGTAAACTGAGAAAGTTGCACAGATCTGAGGGGTCCGAACCGGCAGGTTGCACCCGAGTCAAAGACTCCACAGTGGTCTGTGATGACAATGCTTCTGAAAATACCAAGCACTCCAAGTCCCTTCTGACCTTGGGAAATTTCTTTGATATTGCAAACATAGGCACACACTGACACACCTGTTTTCTCTATAATTGTTCTGCTTAACTGTTTTGAGCTCCACGTTGGGCTACTAACCTGAGTTGATAATCTCTTAACCTTGGCAAGGGCCGCTGCTGGCTGCAATGGGCAAAAGGCTCGGAGCAAAAAGAAAGAAAGAGAAATGTTTTGCACTTCCCAGCTATTCCACGGCTGACATGTTATCTTTTCCTGCCTGCACAGGTACGCCAAAAGTGGGATGACGGATGTTTTCTCCAAAATTCCCAATGGAGTTCCTTCAGTGAACGAAGAATAATAGCCTCCAAAACCCCCAATGGAAGGCCTTCAGCAAACAAGGGACGACACCCTTGCATCCCCAGTTGAGTCCTCCCAAGCTATAAGAGAGTGATAATTGAGGATGTAGACTTCTCAAGCCTTGCCCAGTCGAAAGAGGCCGGCTTTGCGAAGAAGAGTGGAAAGGAGACAAACAAGCTCGCATCAATCCCTGGTGGAGTCTCTCGCACTCAACAAGAGCACAGACGAGCCTAAGGAACTCACGCCGGAGCAGAGGGAAAAGGCCTTACAAAGAAATAATGACAGCGTGAGAAATCCCCACTTATCCCCAGTGGAGCATCCTTCCCCAGGGAACTCCTACGCTTGTCAGTAACCAGGCTCAACCCGAAAGAAGAGGAAATAAGGAAAAGATTCCTGCCCAATCCCCAGCAATAGTCACTCCAAGCTAGGGAGCCGTTACAAAAGGTAAAGCAAGCTAGAAAGCACTGCAGAGGAAGGAATGACAAGACATGAAGAAGAATGAGCATAAATGAAGATATCATCGGGCAAGATGACCCCTTTTGTAATTTTTTATTTCACACTTTTGTAAATAGAGTAGAGTAGGTGTGTGGGCTCCCTTGAGGCACTAGACAGCGCTGGAAGCACCTCCTCACCAACAGCAGCTCCTCCTCCGCTCTTCCCTCCTTCTTTCTCCATTCGGCCCACATCCTAACCCAACCCTTGGCCATCAAATTCTTAAAAAAAAAAAAAAAAAAAAACAAATGCAAGTAAGCTTCAAATAAAAGACACAAAATGGATCAGAAGTCTGAAGTCACCTAAAAGCTTTAATGGAACAAACAAGAAGAAAAGAATATTGTCAAGCGTCTGGCACCAACGCCGAAACAGGTCGGCGAGCTCAAGCCCAACCTAATTTCTTTCAAACTTAAATCAAATGCTGAAGAGTTGCCCTACAAAAACCCAAGAGCAAAAGGTAAGGAAGCTCTAAAGCCAGGAAGTGACGCCACATGATTTGGCCACTTCCCTCTCAAAGTAAAAACTTCAAAGGACTTAGCTCGTCGACCATGTCGACAGAAATGCTAGGCGCAAAAATGAGATTCTTTTTCTCCTTGCCGTTCATCCACAAGGTGACTCTGGCAAAGAGGGGCAGCTATAAGCACCTCATTTTTGCGCTCCCGAAAAGCCAGAAATGCAAAACCCGGCTAAAAAGTCAAACCCTGAGGAGTGTAAAGTTGACCTTTTAATCAGATAAAATTTGGCCACCTTGATTTATCTCAATGGATAGAGAATCCCGACACGAGTCCAACGCAACTGGGTTTGCAGGAATCGGAGTCCGGATGAGGGTTCTGCGGGCGGTCAAACTGGAGGAAGAGCCGAGAGTTGACTTTTCCTTGAATTCTGTGCCAAGTACCTTGCTCTATACCATTGGATAAAGAATCTCGACACGGTTCCAACGCAACTGGGTGTGCAAGAATCAGAGTCCGAATGAAGGTTCTGCGGGCGGTCAAACTTGAGGATGAGCCGAAAGTTGACTTTTCCTCGAACCCCGTGCCAAGTGCTTAACCCTATGTCATTGAATAGAGGGCTCCGATACAAGTTCAACGCAATTGAGTTTGCTCAAATCGGAGATCAGATGAAAGAGATATGAGCTGTCGAAGTTTCCGGGCAGCAAAAGCTGGAAACTGCACACGTGGCGTAGGAACTGCACACGTGGCAGCCAACGCAGCAAAATATCTCGGGGGCTAAATCTTAAATATCCAAAAATTTCAAGGACTAAACAAAAATTCGTACGGGGCAATCCGTAGATATCCAAAAGTGTCAAATCAGTCAAATCGGTCGAATCGGTCAAGTCGAAGGGCAAATCCGTAATTTTTTTATTTGTATCCGGTCAAATATACCGGATACACATACCCTTGTGTATATCCGGACTCCAAGACCGGATACGAAGATTTGCTCGGCGAGATTCGCGCTGATTCCCCGACAAATTCGCGGCGGAATTAATTTTTGCCAATTATTATGTTTTGTATCCGGCCTTCAAGGCCGGATACAAAGGCAGCTTAGTGTATTCAGCCTTGGAGGCCGGATACACATGGTGTATAGTGTATCCGGACTCCAAGTCCGGATACATTAAAATTGTTATAAAAGGGGGCAGCAGCCCCCTTTCCAATGGTTGGTTGATTCCACTGTGCTTAGGCCTCCTTGCCCGACCTTTGCTCATCTGAACCCTCCCTCTCCAGCACCCATTGACCCCCACCACCTTCCCACCACCACCCCAAGGCAGCTCCACCCCTTCTCCTCCTCCTTCCTCCTCACCTCTCACCCACCAAGTGTCAAGAAGGAGAGGTTGCTTGCTGTTGCTATTGTGGGAGGACTTACCAGCTGTTGTCCATCTTCAAGGGAGTGTCTCCACCTCCTCTAAAGAGCCTAGAACCTCCAGGTAAGGTTCCCTATCATGTTGTGTACCTCATATATTAAATCTAGATTTTTTCGCCAACTTGCTTACTCTTGCCTTTCTCCTTGGCATGGGCTCATTTCCTTGTCATATTAAGCATGCATTTGATTTTCTTTTCGTGGCATAGGAGGCTCTAAAGGTAAGAGAGTCCCCACGTTAAGTTCTATAAGGGAATAGAAGGAAGTCCACCCCATTTGGAGTCTCTTTAATCCACTGTTTTTTTGACTTCTAGCAGTATTTTTTTTGTCCATTAAAAGAGAGAGCATGTTCTCTCTAAGGCTCCATCCAGTGTACCCCCTATGAGACCCCCCTTCTCTACCCTTCTTGTTGCTTTTGATCTCCTGTCAAATAGGTGGATGCCTTGAGCATGGTTGGTGATATTGGGATCCCTATGCTTGCATGCATTCGTGGGTTCATGGGGTATGTGGCCTATTCCTTTGAATGTGAGCACGATCTCACTCTTTTCGTGTTTAGATCAGTAAGCCGGTGAGGTGGTCTTGGGGCTGCTGTTGGTGGCAGCAATGGCCCCCATTTTCTTCTTAAGTAACTTAGACTGATGTGCCATAACCCACAGAAATTACAGCATGCTCCCCTTCCTACGTAAGCCCACTGCTTGGGGTGTCTTCATGCCTCCCCACCTTTGTTTAGTGGCTGTCCTTGCATTGTGGTGGCAGAGTTCGCTTACATTATTATAGCTTGTTATTTGGTGCCTATGTAACCGCATGTTCCTCTTTCTCTTTAATTTATTGATTCACGACTAACAAGCATGCTCCCATTCCCTTAGCCCACTGTCATGTCTCACCTTAGCTGCTGCTGGAGGCAGTAGCAGCACCTCCCACCGCTGGTAGCACACCCAACCTCACTAAAGCCCAGTTTTATTGGTGCTGTCCCCTTTGTCTGCAGCCGGTCTTTGCTTGTTTTTCATGTGACATGTCGCTGTTTTGGCACGTACAATCATGCTCCTTTCATCCCCCCAACCCTTGTCACCGTTTGCTGTTTTGTTTATGAGCATATGAGCATGATCCTCCTTCCCCTAGCGACCTACTGTTTTGGCATTCAAGGGGCCTCTGTTTGCCCTGTTTTCTTTGGTTGTTTGGTGGTTTAAGAATCATGATCCATTAACCCCCAGCCCACTGGTATGATTCACATGAGCTGCTGCCCCTGGCAGCAGCAGCACCTTCCATCTCCAGCTACAAGTTAGGCCTCACTAAGGCCAAAATTAAGGGTTGCTGCCCCCCTTTGTTGGCAGCAGGTCCTTGCTGGATGTTTGTACATGGGTGTGAAGCATGTCTCTTTTATTTCACTGTTTTTCTGGTGTGTCAAGTTAGTATGCATGAAGGAGTCCCATTTGCTGCTTTTACACTAAATTAGCAAACATGAAGGGTGCCTTTGGGGCTGCAGCCGGCAGCAGCTGCGGCCCTCCGTTATTTCTAGTTTCTAGCTTTTTTAAGTTGAATGATGCATTTTAATGTGGGTATCATGAGCTAGAAGACCCATGGCCATGCTTCCCCACCCCTAACTCACCATTGCAAGCCTAGTAGCATGCCCAAATCTCTTCCTTTGACTGCTGCCCCATACTCTACAGCAGGTTGGTTTTGTTATTAATTTCCATGGCATGGAAGTCTTACCCATTGGCCATGTTTGTTTGTGGAGGAGGACCTTAAAGCCCCCAGGTAGGGGTGCTAAGACCCCTACCTTGCTACTGTTGTGCCACTGGGAAGAAGGGGAGGGCAGCAAGCCCCATCACCTCCCCCTTATCCATTTGTTTTAGTTGGGAAATCCCAAAAATAAGGCCAAATGGGGTTTCTCCCAAACCTGAACCAATGTGGGCCCAACCAGGGGCCCACACAGCTTGTAGAAAGCCCTTAGGAACCCCAGGAGGCCACCCCAATGGCCGAAGCCTGAAAAAAGCCATTTCAGGGTGATCCAGCAACTCAGGTCGGATCACCTAGGGCCTATATGTATCCGGCAACTAAGGCCGGATACAGAACAAAAATGCTTTTTTTTTGTGTTTTTTGATCCTTGTCGAATTTTCATGCCACTTTTAACCCAACCAAGTGAGCCAATAGGGTTTCCGGGTCACCCGGAAACCCAACTTGGGACATGGACCGTCGGTCCAACTCGGCACCCGGAAACACAACTTGGGACATGGACCGTCGGTCCAACTCGGCATCTTAGTGGGCTTTCCAACGGGGCCCACCCAGCCCAATAAAATCCGTTTGCATGCAAATAAGTAAGTTAAGTAAAGTGAACTAATTGAACCGGGCAGGCCAAACCCAATGCGGCCCACCCGAACCTTGATTTGTGGAATGATATTTAAACTGCGTGGTTTGGCCGAGACCACGGGCTAGGGCCTATCGGGCCCGCCAAAGCCCATTAACCTAACCAAGGAAGGGTGCAAACCCTAAGCCTCAAGGAACCGGGCTTTTTAAGCCCAAATTTGGACTACGTGCCCCAAGCCCAACATCCAACCCACCTGGGTGAATTTAAATAAGATAAATTAAAGACATTTTGGCAACCAACATGGGGGCCCACCCAGGGGCCCGCAAATCAATGCCGGCCCGCTTCTTGCATGGAAATCACTTAAGTATCCAAATTGAACAAACTAAATAAAACCAACACACTTAACCAAAGCCCACAGGGCCTCCTAGGCTTAGACAGAGGCCCACATGGGCACGTGGGCTTACCCAAGCTCACCAAGGGCACCATGGGCCTTCCAACAGGGCCCACCCAGCCAGACTCAGATCGTCTAAATAAATAAGATAAAATCAATGAAAGGGACCCACACCATCCAGGTGGTCCCACTAGACTTAACCAAGTTGCATATTGGATTAGGAATCGGGTGAGAAACCAAAGTAAGCTGACCCAAACCAGGGAACCCACGGGACCCGTCATCCGACGGGGTGGTCTGGGGTGTCTACGGACTTCCCCAGACCGCAATCGAGAACCAAACTTGGAATCTCAAGCCGCAGACCAAGAGCCCTAAATAGACAGGATTGGGCACCCAGGTGTCCGCCTGCACCCCATCAGGCGGTGGCGACTCCGAAATACCCCGTGCCGCGTTTCCCACGCGCGCACACAAGGAAAGCAAATCAAAGCCACACACAAGAAAAACAACATTGTAGGAACCTCTAGACCATTAGAACTGATTCATATGGACTTGATGGGACCTACAAAGACTGAAAGTCTTGGAGGAAAGAGGTATATCTTTGTTGCTGTAGATGACTACAGTAGATACACCTGGGTAAATTTTCTAAGAGAAAAATCTGAATGTTTTGATTGCTTTAAACAATTGTGCTGTCAAATTCAAGTTGAAAAGAACTTGCAAATAGGGAGGATTGTTAGAATAAAATCTGATCATGGGACAGAATTTGAAAATCAGATGTTTTCCAAATTTTGTGAAGAAGGAATTAAACATGAATTTTCTGCTCCTAAGACTCCACAACAAAATGGAGTTGTGGAAAGGAAGAATAGAGTTTTGCAAGAAATGGCTAGAACCATGATGATAGCCAAGAAAGTGTCAACAAAATTCTGGGCTGAAGCAATAAATACTGCCGGTTATATAAGTAACAGAGTATATGTCAGATCTGGGTGGAAACAAACTCCTTATGAAATTTGGAAAGGAAAACAGCCAAACTTGAAATATTTTAGAGTTTTTGGAAGTAAATGCTATATCTTAAGGGACAGAGAAAATCTAGGAAAATTTGATTCTAGAAGTGATGAAGGAATTTTTCTAGGATATTCTTCTTCATGTAGAGCATACAGAGTTCTTAACTTGCAAAAATATGTTGTAATGGAGTCTATTAATGTGTTAATAGATGATGAAGGAATTGACTGTGAATTTTTGCAGGTTGTAGATGAAGAGGATGAAATCAGAGATGCTTCCTCAAGCAATGAAATTGTTCCTCTGACAAAAACTCTCAAAGACCACCCAACTGAGCAAATTGTTGGAAATATTTCAGATGGAGTAAGAACAAGACATAAATTACATAATGAGGTAAGATTTTCTTCTTATTTATCTCAATTTGAGCCAAAATCTTATAAAGATGCCTTGTTGGATGAATCTTGGTTAAATGCTATGCATGAAGAACTAAACCAATTTACTAGAAATAATGTATGGGAATTGGTTGAAAGACCCTCTAATCTGAATGTGATAGGAACCAAATGGATTTTTAAGAACAAATTTGATGAGAATGGGGTAGTAACCAGAAATAAAGCTAGGCTTATTGCTCAGGGATACACCCAAGTAGAAGGAATAGATTTTGATGAAACCTTTGCTCCTGTAACTAGGTTAGAGTCAATTAGATTGCTTTTGTCTATTGCATGCTATTTGAAGTTTAAACTGTTTCAAATGGATGTTAAGAGTGCATTCTTGAATGGATATCTGAATGAAGAAGTTTATGTAGAGCAACCTAAAGGTTTTGAGGACTCAAATTATCCTAAACATGTTTATAAGCTGAACAAGGCCTTGTATGGACTCAAACAAGCTCCTAGAGCTTGGTATGAGAGACTCGCCTCTTTCTTACTCGAATCTAGATTTATGAGAGGAAATGTGGATAAAACTCTTTTTATTCAAAGAGAGTCTAAACATATTTTGATTGCTCAAATCTATGTTGATGATATAGTGTTTGGATCTACCTCTGAAAATCATGCTCATTCCTTTGGAGACTTAATGAAGAGTGAATTTGAGATGAGTATGATGGGTGAACTGAATTTTTTCTTAAGACTTCAGATTTATCAATCTCAACAAGGGATTTTTTTCTCTCAAGCAAAATATGCTAGAAATCTAGTCAAGAGATTCAATTTAATTCATGCAAAACATGCTAGGATTCCTATGAGTACTAGCTTAAAGCTTGGAAAAGATGAATCTGGGAAGGATATAGACCCTACCTTGTACAGAGGGATGATTGGAAGTCTTCTGTACTTAACAGCAAGTAGACCTGATATAAGTTTTAGTGTTGGAGTTTGTGCAAGATATCAGGCTAATCCTAAAGAATCTCATCTAAATGCTGTGAAAAGGATTATAAAGTATGTAAATGGAACTGTTGATCTGGGAATTTGGTTCTCCAAAGAAACAAACCCATATCTTACTGGATACACTGATGCTGATTGGGCTGGGTGTATGGATGATAGAAAAAGCACCTCTGGTGGTTGCTTTTATATGGGTAATAACCTCATTGCTTGGTTAAGCAAAAAAGCAAAACTCAGTTTCACTGAGTACAGCTGAAGCAGAGTACATTGCTGCAGGAAGCAGTTGTACTCAAATAATTTGGATGAAACAAATGCTATCTGATTATGGTTTAGATCAGGATCAAATGATTCTCTTTTGTGACAATCAAAGTGCCATAAATATTTCCAAAAATCCTGTTCAACACTCAAGGAATAAACATATAGACATCAGGCATCACTTTATAAGAGAGTTAATTGAAGACAAAACTGTTATGATTGAATATATATCTACTGAAAAACAGTTAGCTGATATTTTCACTAAACCTTTAGATCAGAACAGATTTGAAACTCTTAGGAAATCCCTAGGAGTATGCTCTCAAAACTGAAAATCAGGTTCTGTTTTGAGTTAATTTAGATGTAAAATGACTTACATGTCTGTTCAAAATGAATTTATGTGTTCTTGATACTAAAATCTTAATTTAGGAAGCTTGAGTCTATGCATATTGACAGAAATGTCTTGTTCTCAACTATCAATTTTGTCTTAAACACCTTTGTGTATTGAAGTTTATTGTGTGTTGAAGCTTGGGATCTATAGGCTATCACCTTTATGAAAAGAAAAGTTTTGGAAATGGTGGCCATAGAGATTAGAGTGAAAGCCACTGTAATTCTCAAAAAGAAAAAGAGAAAGAAGGTATATTCTTGGAATGAACTGTAAACTCAGGTTTTTTAAGGGTCAATGCCTTCTACAAAAAGAAAATAAAAAGAGATCAGAAAAGGCTACCTATCTCTGATGTGCGAAAGCCACAAAAATGAAGTTTGGGGTATGTCTATACTTTCCAAGTATGATTACACTAAAATAGCCTTACATATGCATAAAGTGTAAAAGTCAAAAATATTTAACACACTACACAAGCATTGATTCATTAATATGCATGTGTGCTCAATATCTTGAAGAAAATTTATAGTATGAGAAACCATGAAGGAAATTTTGGTCATAGATATGAAATGTCACATCTAAATTAACCTTGATAGGTTCTTCAAGATCAGTTTTGTGATAAGTACTTCTTGGATTGAATAAAAGTTGATTATTTGGATGATTTTTAGTTTAGTTAAAATCTTAGCTTTGTGTTTAGATGTATGAGTTTTTCATGAAGAATAGTTCAAACTCTTATTATAAATTTTTGCCTTGTGATTGTGTTTTTTCTTGATTGTGCATGTGCACCTTCTACGTCGCTAGAAGCGTGCCGGTAGCCTTCTCCCTTCTTTCATGCTTTGGCACCTGCCCTGTTAAGCGTCGCCGGATGCACACTGGCAGCGTGTTCTTTTTGTCTATAAAAAGGTGAAATCTGTTTCACTTTTTACCTCTGTTTTTTTTTCTTATCTGCGGTTCTCCTCGCTCCTCGCGTCGTGGTCATTCTTTGCCTTCGTGCTTACCTCCCTTCACCACGTCCACTGTTCAGGTAAAATTTTTTTTACTGTCTTCGTCTTGCTTCTTCATTTTCTTCTTCCTATTACAGTGTTCTTCTCTCGTTCTTCTAAGTTAGGGTTTGGTAGATTGTTCTGCCATTAGGGCTTTTGTCGTGCTTTGCTTGTGTTCTTCTCTCTCGTCTATTTTTTTTTCTGTATTTTCATCATGCCTCCCAAGAAAAAGTCTAGGACTAATTCTCCTTCCACCTCTTCTCCACAAGTAAGAACCTCTCCGGTTGTCTCTTCTCCACCGGTGAGACCCCCATCCCCTTCACATTCCTCTGAACCATTCATTGGAAATGGTTTGTTTGATTTTAATGAATTCTTCAAGCACAGGCCACTCCTCTTGGAAAGGGCCATTAAGCTTGATTCCTTTTCTGACTCTCCGCTCTTCTCATTGTTTTCGGACAATGGTTGGAAGAAATTTGCTTTGATAAGTGGTTTTGCATATCCTGACCTGGTTCACGAATTCTATTCGAACCTCCACCATCTTCATCTTGCCAATCAAGGCTTTGTCAAAGCCTATGTCAGGGGCATCTCTTTCGACTTCTCGAAAGATCTTATCTCCTCTCTTCTAGAACTGCCCATTGTTGATTCTCCTTCCTTTGACTTTCTTGCTACTCACTCTGATCCTCCCATGGAGTCAATCATTTCTTCTCTGATTGTTCAGGGTGCTCCCACCTCCATAAAAAATAAGCCAACCTATCTTCCTCATGGCTCTCTCCAAGATCTTCTCAGGATCTTGAATCTGTTTATTTGTGCTTCTCTTGTTCCCTTAGATCATCATTCTGAGATTTCTCACTCTCGAGCACGACTCCTTCATGCTCTTTGGAACAGAGACAATGTCTGTCTCCCTTCCATCATATTCAATAAGATCCTTCAGTCTCGGAATTTAAAATCCAAGACTGCTGCTTTTCCCTTTGGGATCTTCATCACTTACTTGTGCATTCACCAGGGGGTCCTCCCTGATCCTGTTGAAATGATCCTTCACCCCAAACCTCCCATTGATGCCTCCACCCTTACCAGAAGCAAAAGGGCTAATCCTTTTCAGTTGGCTTCTTCGGAGCCTTCTTCTTCTCAATCCTCCTTGTCCAGTTCTGATGCTATGGCAATCCTGGACAAGTTGAATTCCATGCAAGCCTCCCAGGAGGCTTTCAATTCTGAGGTAAGGGCTCACATGCTCATTGAAAGAGTAGAGGACTACTCTATAGGTCTACGATCTACAACAATTAAGAATTAAACAATGCGGAAACAAACACACAGAGAATTATACGAGGAAACCTGAATCCAGATCCAGGAAAAACCTCGAGTCTATATGAGGCGACTAACCCTTCGAAATTCCACTATTGAATGAAAAGACAATTACAAAGGAGCACATACTTAACCTTTACAATTGACTCACTCAACAGCAAACCACAGTTCGAATCCACGAACTGCAACACAGCTTGAATCCACAAGCTGCAGAACACGATCAATCCAGATCGCAAACAATCACTCACCAGTGATCCACAGTTCGAATCCACGAACTGCAACACAGCTTGAATCCACAAGCTGCAGCACACGATCAATCCAGATCGCAACAATCAACTCAGAATCCACTGAGATGATCCAATGCAGTAGGAATCCACCTACGCATCAATCAAAGCCGATCACCAGTCCAGGCGATCACACGATCAGATGAAGTTCCGAATTGAAGAAGAATCCTCTACCTTCAATTCCAGGTGATCTATCTCAGATCTCCCCCTCACTCGATCGCCGACTCTCTAAAGAAGATTTGATCGAATCTCAAACACCTCAAGATCCGAAATCAAAATGATCCAAAGGAAAAAGTCATATAAAAACAAATACAGCTCGTCTATTTATAGAAGAAACTCAGATCGCATCTCGCTGGTGGCGTCGTGCTGCGATCGGGGTAGATGGCTGGAAGCGAACTCAAGTCCCGCTCAGAACAAGTTAAATCAGTTAAGGGGGCGCTTCCAGCGGGCTGCTAGCGGGAGAGAACGCGGCATGTGCACTTCTGATCATATACTCTTCAATCTCGCTCTGCGCTACCAGCGGCGTGTCGGCGTCGCCTTACGACGCTAGTGCACGTGCCTACTTTCAAAGCACTGATTCACTTATGCGCTGCCAGCGGCGTAGCAGCGGCGTTGATCTTCGCAAGTGCCCTTACAATACATGCTCTATCTAGAGAATCTTTCATTTCCTTGAGCTACTAGCGGTGTGGTAGCTGTGTGGCAGCATCGTCTTCTTCTTCTTTACTCAGTTCACTGAATTTTCATTATTTAATCTGCACATCTTGAAGATTTATTAGAAGACATAATTTGTCAAACATTTGCCATAACAGGAATGTGAGTTTTCACACTTACAATCTCCCCCTTGGCAAATGCGTGACAACAACCTTAAAACAGTGTTTAATATCAAACTCAGTTAATATTGATTTCCATTTAAGAATTTTAAAACCACACTGATAAGGAGAGACACAATGATTTTGAAGAATCCAGAATTTCATTCATTCACAAAAGATATACAGAGATCAGAAACATATACAGTGTTCAAAAATTACAATTTCTCCCCCTTAATCATCACTCCCCTTTAAACCTTCTTTCAGGAGAAACAAACAGAACAGAACACAACAAAAATTATCATATCCATAGCACAACAAAAAAAATTTACAAGCAGCAGCAACAACCCAGCAAAACCATCAACAGAAACATCAACCCCAGCAGCATCATCATCCAAGCATCATCCAAAAAACTCCCCCTTTCTGGAAGGTGGTTTGGGTTCCCAAGTCCTTGAGTAATGCTTGTATGCATCTTGGGATCTGGAGTGCAGCCAACAGAGTTTGTGATCCATCTCCAGCTGAGTCTTCCGAATGCATTCCAGAAAATGATCCGCTTCATTTTGCATTCGTTGCTGAGCAGCAACGTCCCTTTGTACCTCACCACATGTAAAATCAACATCCTTTGCCAATTTCTCTAGCCTCTCTTGGGTCTCTGATTTGAACATGCTCATCATGAGCATGTGAGACCTAACCTCAGAATTGAAAGCCTCTTGGGAGGCTTGCATGGAATTCAGTTTTTCCATAATTGCCACAGCATCAGAGCTGGACAAAGAGGACTGAGAAGAAGAGGGTTCAGAAGACACCAAACGAAAAGGATTTGCTCGTTTACTTCTGGTCAGAGTGGAGGAATCAATGGGAGGTCTGGGATGAATGATCAATTCAGCCGGATCAGGTAAGATTCCCTGGTGAATGCACATGAAAGAAATGAAAATCCCAAATGGAAGAGCAGCAGTCTTGGATTTTAGATTCCGAGACTGAAGGATTTGATTGAATATGATGGAGGGAATACAAACACTGTCTCTGTTCCAGATGGCATGAAGAAGTCTTGCCCTAGAGTGAGAGATCTCTGAGTGATGATCAGATGGAACAAGAGAAGCACACACAAACAGATTCAAGATCCGGAGAAGATCTTGAAGAGAGCCATGAGGCATATAGTTGGGCTTATTCTTTATGGAAGTGGGAGCACCCTGAACTATTAGAGAAGGAATGATGGACTCCATAGGAGAATCAGTATGAGACTCAAGAAAGTTAAAGGAGGGAGAATCAACAAGAGGCAGTTCAAGAAGAGAGGAAATAAGCTCTTTTGAGAAGTCGAAAGAGATTCCCCTGACATAGGCTTTGACATAGCCTTGATTGGCAAGATGAAGATGATGAAGATTAGAATAAAATTCTCGAACCAGGTCCGGATATGCAAAACCACTGATTAAAGCAAATTTTTTCCAACCATTGTCCGAAAACAATGAGTAGAGAGGAGATTCAGAAAATGACTCAAGCTTGATGGCCCTTTCTAGAAGAAGTGGCCTGTGCTTGAAGAACTCATTAAAATCAGATAAACCATTCCCCACAAATGGTTCAGAAGAATGAGAAGGGGACGGGGGTCTCACTGGAGGAGAAGAGATAACAGGAGAAGACCTCACAGGAGGAGACGATGTTGAAGGAGAATCAGTTCTCGACTTTCTCTTGAGAGGCATGGTGAAGAGAAAATTGAAAGAGAAAGGGCAAACAGACAGAAACAAACGACAAACAAAAAGGCCCTAATGGCAGAACAATCTACCAAACCCTAGCGTAGAATAACGAGAGAAGACTACTGAACTAGGAAGCAGAAAATGAAGAAGCAGGATGAAGACAGTAAAAAAAATTTTACCTGAACAGTAGACAAGAAGAAGGAAGGTGAAAATGACAGCAGCACAGGGACACGACGCGAGAAGCGAGAGGAACCGAAGACAGGTAAAAAAGAAACAGGGGTAAAAATTGAATGCGATTTCACCTTTATATAGGCAAATAGAATACGCTGCCAGCGAGCAGCTGGCGACGTAGAAATAGGCATGTGCCAAAGCAAGCTATACCAGAGAAGGCTACATGCACGCTTCTAGCGACGTAGAAGGTGCACATGCACACACAATAAAAAACACAGATTCAAGGCAAAAATTTATAAAAGATGTTTGAACTATTATTCATGACAAATTCATACATCAAAACACAAAGCTAAGATTTTAGCTAAACTAAAAATCATCCAGATAATCAACTTATTCAATCCAAGAAGTACTTATCACAAAACTGATCTTGAAGCACCTATCAAAGTTAATTCAGATGTGGCACATTTCATATCAAAGAGCAAAATTTCCTTCATGGTTTCTCATACTATAAATTTTCTTCAAGATATGGAGTACATATGCATATTAATGAATCAATGCTGGAGAGAAGAGAGCAACATTTTTGACTTTTACACTTCATACATATGGAAGGTTATTTCAGTGTAAACATTCTTGGAAAGTATAGACATACCCCAACTTCATTTTGGTGGCTTTCGCACATCAGAGATAGGTAGCCTTTTCTGATCTCTTTTTCTTTTCTTTTTAAAGACGGCATTGACCCTTAAAAAACCTGAGTTTACAGTTCATTCCAAGAATATACCTTCTTTCTCTTTTTCTTTTTGAGATTTACAGTGGCTTTCACTCTAATCTCTATGGCAACCATTTCCAAAACTTTTCTTTTCATAAAGGTGATAGCCTATAGATCCCAAGCTTCAACACACAATAAACTTCAATACACAAAGGTGTTTAAGACAAAATTGATAGTTGAGAACAAGACATTTCTGTCAATATGCATAGACTCAAGCTTCCTAAATTAAGATTTTAGTATCAAGAACACATAAATTCATTTTGAACAGACATGTAAGTCATTTTACATCTAAATTAACTCAAAACAGAACCTGATTTTCAGTTTTGAGAGCATACTCCTAGGGATTTCCTAAGAGTTTCAAATCTGTTCTGATCTAAAGGTTTAGTGAAAATATCAGCTAACTGTTTTTCAGTAGATATATATTCAATCATAACAGTTTTGTCTTCAATTAACTCTCTTATAAAGTGATGCCTGATGTCTATATGTTTATTCCTTGAGTGTTGAACAGGATTTTTGGAAATATTTATGGCACTTTTATTGTCACAAAAGAGAATCATTTGATCCTGATCTAAACCATAATCAGATAGCATTTGTTTCATCCAAATTATTTGAGTACAACTGCTTCCTGTAGCAATGTACTCTGCTTCAGCTGTACTCAGTGAAACTGAGTTTTGCTTTTTTGCTTAACCAAGCAATGAGGTTATTACCCATATAAAAGCAACCACCAGAGGTGCTTTTTCTATCATCCATACACCCAGCCCAATCAGCATCAGTGTATCCAGATTCCCAGATCAACAGTTCCAGATCAACAGTTCCAGTGTTGAACAGCATCAGTGTGGGTTTGTTTCTTTGGAAAACCAGATTCCCAGATCAACAGTTCCATTAACATATTTTATAATCCTTTTCACAGCATTCAGATGAGATTCTTTAGGATTAGCCTGATATCTAGCACAACTCCCACACTAAAGCTTATATCAGGTCTACTTGCTGTTAAGTACAGTAGACTCCCAATCATTCCTCTGTACAGGGTAGGGTCTACAACTTTTCCAGATTCATCTTTTCCAAGTTTTAAACTAGTACTCATAGGAGTTCTAGCATGTTTAGCATGAGTTAAGCTGAATCTCTTAACAAGATTTCTTGAATATTTTGCTTGAGAGAAAAAAATTCCTTGTTGAGATTGATAAATCTGAAGACCTAAGAAAAAGTTCAGTTCACCCATCATACTCATCTCAAATTCACTTTTCATTAAGTCAGCAAAGGAGTGAGCATGATTTTCAGAAGTAGATCCAAACACTATGTCATCAACATAGATTTGAGCAATCAAAATATGTTTGGACTCTCTTTGAATAAAGAGAGTTTTATCCACATTTCCTCTCATAAAACCATATTCAGTAAAAAAGAGGTGAGTCTCTCATACCAAGCTCTAGGAGCTTGTTTGAGTCCATACAAGGCTTTGTTCAGTTTATAGACATATTTAGGATGATTTGTGTCCTCAAATCCTTTAGGTTGCTCTACATAGACCTCTTCATTCAGATATCCATTCAAGAATGCACTCTTAACATCCATTTGAAACAGTTTAAACTTCAAGTAACATGCAATAGACAACAGTAATCTGATTGATTCTAACCTAGCTACAGGAGCAAAGGTTTCATCAAAATCTATTCTTTCTACTTGAGTATACCCCTGAGCAACAAGCCTAGCCTTATTTCTGGTTACTATTCCATTCTCATCAGATTTTTTCTTAAAAATCCACTTGGTTCCTATCACATTCAGATCAGAGGGTCTTTCAACCAATTCCCAAACATTATTTCTAGTAAATTGATTCAGTTCTTCATGCATAGCATTTAACCAAGAATCATCCAACAAAGCATCTTTATAAGATTTGGGCTCAAATTGAGATAAGTAGGAAGAAAATCTTACCTCATTCTGTAGTTGATGTCTTGTTCTTACTCCATCTGAAATTTTTCCAACACTTTGCTCAGTTGGGTGGTCTTTGAGAGTTCTAGTCAGAGGAATAACTTCATTGCTTGGGGATGCATCTCTGAGTTCATCCTCTTCATCTACAGCCTGCAAAAATTCACTGTCAGTACCTTCATCATCTATTAGCACATTTATGGATTCCATTACAACAGATTTCTGCAAATTAAAAACTCTGTATGCTCTACTAGAAGAAGAATATCCTAGAAAAATTCCTTCATCACTTCTAGAATCAAATTTTCCTAGATTTTCTCTGTCCCTTAAGATATAACATTTACTTCCAAAGACTCTGAAATATTTCAAGTTTGGCTGTTTTCCTTTCCAAAGTTCATAGGGAGTTTGTTTCCACCCAGATCTGATATAAACTCTGTTACTAATGTAACAGGCAGTGTTTACAGCTTCAGCCCAGAATTTTGTTGAAATTTTCTTGGCTATCATCATGGTTCTAGCCATTTCTTGTAAAACTCTGTTCTTCCTTTCCACAACTCCATTTTGTTGTGGGGTCTTAGGAGTAGAAAATTCATGTTTGATTCCTTGTTCTTCACAGAAATTGGAAAACATTTGATTTTCAAATTCTATCCCATGATCAGATCTGATTCTAACAATCTTTCCTATTTGCAAGTTCTTTTCAACTTGAATTTGACAGCACAGATGTTTAAAACAGTTAAAACATTCAGATTTTTCTCTTAGAAAATCTACCCAGGTATATCTGCTGTAGTCATCTACAGCAACAAATATATATCTCTTTCCTCCCAGACTTTCAGTCTTTGTAGGTCCCATTAAATCCATATGAATCAGTTCTAATGGTCTTGATGTTCCTACAATGTTGGTTTTCTTGTGTGTGGCTTTGATTTGCTTTCCTTGATTGCAAGGACCACACATTCCTTTCTTTTTATTATTCCCAAACTTGGGAATTCCTCTAACCAACTCAGACTTAGAGATTTTTGACAGATCTCTATAGTTAATGTGACCCAGTCTTTTATGCCACAAATCAATTTCATCACATACAGAAGATTTTAAAGATTTTTCATTGTTTCCAATGATTCCATAGCAATTGTCACTTGTTCTTACACCTACAAGAACAGTTCTACCAGATTTATCCAAAATTTTGCATTCTTTTCTGATAAAGTTTACAAATAATCTGGAATCACATAACTGGCTAATACTGATTAGATTTGCCTTCAAACCAGAAACAAAAAGAACATTCTTTAAACAAACTCCATTAGGACCAGTTACAGTTCCTTTGCCTTTGACCTGGGAAGTGCTTCCATCACCAAATGTAACACTTCCACCAAAATATTCTTCAAAGGTACTGAACATAGCCTTATGACCACACATGTGTCTTGAACAACCACTGTCCAAGTACCACATGTTGACATCATGAGCTTTTAAAGCTACATGAACCACATTAGCAACTAATGAATTTTTTCTAACCCAGATCTGTTTTTCAGGAGTTTTCTGAGAAGTACCTTCATCAACTACTTGAGATTTTGAAGGAAGCTTCTTTGACAGATTTGTGACTTCCTTATTTAATGTTTCAGTCAATTTTAACAGGGAATCAAATCTGTTATGTAAATCCAGAGACTGACTTTGATTTACTTTTCTCTTATTATCAAAATATCCATCAGGAAAACCATGCAATGCATAACACTTTGGTCTTATATGACCCTTTTTATTGCAGTGATGGCATACAGGTATGAACCTATGTTCAGAAAAATCAACATTTCTAGACTTGCCAGTATTTCTAAACTGTACAGATTTAGATTTCTCAGAAGTTGAAGGTTTACCTGTTGGTCTTACTTCTCCAGTAGAAATTTTCTGTGAAGATTCCTTGTTTTGATTACTTACACTCATTCTCTTTTCAGCAGAATTTGAGCTTTCAGGAACTTCCTTTGAAATTGATTCCTCATTAATTTGATGATTTCCTGCAGAAGAATTTGAAGCATTAGATTTACTTGAATTTGAAACTTTCTCAAGTTCACTCACTTTACCTTGAAGTGCAGAAATCTGAGCTTCCTTTTCTTTTAGTTTTTCAGTTTTTTCAGTTAAAGAAGTTACCAGAAAATCTTCTTTGGCATGTCTTTCAAGTAACTTCTGGTTTATTGAATCTATTTCTGCAAGAGCTTTATTTTTCTCTGTTTCTGATTCCTTCAATTTTTTACTCAGTTTCTTGACTTTCTTCTGAGCTCTATTGAATTCCTTATAGAGCTGATTGTAGGCTTCTTGTAGTTCTTCTTCATCATCTAATAAAGTCTCTTTATTATCTCCTGCAATTCCAGAGATTGAACTACCAGAGGAGGATGAGTAAAAAGAATTGAAAGCAGTAAAATTAGCAGAAATATCCTCATCAGATTGTGAAGAATTATCAGTGTTACTGTCATCCCAAGTAACCTGATAATTAGTCTTTTTCTTTTTATCCTTTGAGGGACAATCAGAGGCAACATGTCCAAATCCTTTACATTTGTAACATTGGACTTCATCATTCAGAGAAAATTTCTTCTCCTTTCTTGGATTAGACATTTTCTTATCAGATCTCCTATTAGATCTGTCCATGGATGATGAAGAATTGGATTGTCTCTTTTTAAACATTTTCTTAAACTTTTTGGCTAAGAGAACAAGTTCATCCATATCAACATCAGAATTATCTGATTCTTCAGTATTTACAGATTTTACAGATTTTAGAGCTATTCCTTTACTTCTTTTAGGAATATTCAGATCTAGCTCATAAGTCTGTAAAGATCCTACCAGATCTTCAATTCTCATGTTATCTACATCTTTTGCCTCTTGAATTGCAGTTACTTTAGGTCTGAATTTTTCAGGCAAAGATCTTAAGATTTTTCTAATAACCTTTGAAGTAGAGATTTTTTCTCCAAGATTAAAACTAGAATTAACAATATCTGAGAGTTTAGCATAAAACTCATCAAAAGACTCATCATCTTTCATATACAAAGTTTCGAAAGATGTAGTAAGTCTTTGAAGTCTGGACAGCTTGACAGCTGAGGTTCCTTCATGAGTGACCTCAAGAATGTCCCATGCTTCCTTAGCGACTTCACATGAGGAAATTCTCCTGAATTCCTCAACACTAACAGCACAAAATAAGGCATTCATTGCCTTGTTGTTCCATCCACATTGATCAGATTCAGTTTTAGTCCACTGATCATGAGGTTTAGGGATCACAACACCTCATTCTGTTGTGATCTCAGGTGGATGATAACCATTACAAACCGAGAGCTAGACACGCTCATCGATTGATTTCAGGTAAGCTCTCATTCTTGCTTTCCAGTAAGAATAATTGTTACCTTCAAATAATGGAGGTCTAGAGGCAGATCCTCCTTCTTTTCCAAAATCCATGCTATAGATCTAGATCACACTTTGTATAGCAATTCAAAGTGAATAGGCTTTGATACCACTTGAAAGAGTAGAGGACTACTCTATAGGTCTACGATCTACAACAATTAAGAATTAAACAATGCGGAAACAAACACACAGAGAATTATACGAGGAAACCTGAATCCAGATCCAGGAAAAACCTCGAGTCTATATGAGGCGACTAACCCTTCGAAATTCCACTATTGAATGAAAAGACAATTACAAAGGAGCACATACTTAACCTTTACAATTGACTCACTCAACAGCAAACCACAGTTCGAATCCACGAACTGCAACACAGCTTGAATCCACAAGCTGCAGAACACGATCAATCCAGATCGCAAACAATCACTCACCAGTGATCCACAGTTCGAATCCACGAACTGCAACACAGCTTGAATCCACAAGCTGCAGCACACGATCAATCCAGATCGCAACAATCAACTCAGAATCCACTGAGATGATCCAATGCAGTAGGAATCCACCTACGCATCAATCAAAGCCGATCACCAGTCCAGGCGATCACACGATCAGATGAAGTTCCGAATTGAAGAAGAATCCTCTACCTTCAATTCCAGGTGATCTATCTCAGATCTCCCCCTCACTCGATCGCCGACTCTCTAAAGAAGATTTGATCGAATCTCAAACACCTCAAGATCCGAAATCAAAATGATCCAAAGGAAAAAGTCATATAAAAACAAATACAGCTCGTCTATTTATAGAAGAAACTCAGATCGCATCTCGCTGGTGGCGTCGTGCTGCAATCGGGGTAGACGGCTGGAAGCGAACTCAAGTCCCGCTTAGAACAAGTTAAATCAGTTAAGGGGGCGCTTCCAGCGGGCTGCTAGCGGGAGAGAACGCGGCATGTGCACTTCTGATCATATACTCTTCAATCTCGCTCTGCGCTACCAGCGGCGTGTCGGCGTCGCCTTACGACGCTAGTGCACGTGCCTACTTTCAAAGCACTGATTCACTTATGCGCTGCCAGCGGCGTAGCAGCGGCATTGATCTTCGCAAGTGCCCTTACAAGACATGCTCTATCTAGAGAATCTTTCATTTCCTTGAGCTACTAGCGGTGTGGTAGCTATGTGGCAGCATCGTCTTCTTTTTCTTTACTCAATTCACTGAATTTTCATTATTTAATCTGCACATCTTGAAGATTTATTAGAAGACATAATTTGTCAAACATTTGCCATAACAGGAGTGTGAGTTTTCACACTTACACTCATGATGAGCATGTTCAAATCAGAGACCCAAGAGAAGCTGGATAAGCTTGCAAAGGATGTTGATTTTGCTTGTGGTGAGGTGCAAAGGGATGTTGCTGCTCAGCAACGCATGAAAAATGAAGCTGATCATTTTCTGAGTAATATTCGAAGGACTCAGTTGGAGATGGATCACAAGCTGTGCTGGCTGCACTCTCGGTCCCAAGATGCGTACCGGCATTACTCCAGAACTTGGGATCCGAAACCTCCTTCCAGAAAGGGGGAGTCATTTTGATGATGTTGCTGCTGGTTGTTGGTTGATGCTGGTTGCTGGTTGATATATCAAGTTTTTGTTTTTGGTTGTTCTGTTGGTTTTTGGTTTTTCTGGAAGTAGGTTTACGGGGGAGATTTTGTTTGGTTGAATGTGTATATATTTGCTGAACACTGTATATGTCTTCTGAATACTGTATATTTTCTCTGAACATGAATGAAATTCTGAATTCTCCCTTCTCATGGTGTTTTGAATGTTTAAATGGAATTCAATATCTGAATTTGATAATAAGCACTGTTGTAAGTTTGTTGTCAGGCATTTGCCAAGGGGGAGATTGTAAGTGTGAAAACTCACACTCCTTATATGGCAAATGTTTGACAAATTATATCCTCTAATAAATTTCAAGATGTGCAGAATCAAAATATAAATTCTGTGAATTTAGTAAAGAGGAAGGTGAGGCTGCCACACAGCTACCACGCCGCTGGTAGCTCAAGGAAATGTAAAGATTTCTAAAGAAAGAACATTTCGTAAAGGCACTTGCAAGGAACAACGCCGCTACCACTCCGCTGGCAGCGCATAAGTGAAATAGTACTTTGGAAGTAAAGCACGCGTACCGGCTTCGTAAGGCGACGCCGACACGCCGCTGGTAGCGCAGAGCAAGATTGAAGAATCTACAAATCAACTGTGCACATGCCGCGTTCCCTCCAGCTAGCAGCGCGCCCTTAACTGAGTCTTTTTTATTTGAGCGGGACTTGAGTTCGCTTCCAGCCGTCTACCCCAATCGCAAGACGACGCCACCAGCGCTCGATGCGATCTGAGATTTCTTATTTAAATAGACGAGCTGTATTCTTTTTTAAATGACTTTTTTATTTTGATCAATTTGATTTGGATCTTGAGGTGTTCGAGATTCAATCAATTCATCTTTAGAGAGTCGGTGATCGAGTGAGGGGGAGATCTGAGAGAGATCACCTGGAATTGAAGTTTGAGGATTCTTCTTCAATTCGGAACTTCACTTGATTGTATGATCTCCTGGATTGGTGATCGAGTTTGTTGGATGCATAGGTGGATTCCTATTGCATTGGATCATCTCAGTGGACTCTGAGGTGATTGTTACGATCTGGATTGATCGTGAATTGCAGCTTGTGGATTCAAGTTGTGTTGCAGTTCGTGGATTCGAGCTGTGGATCTGGATTGATCGTGATTTGCAGCTTGTGGATTCAAGTTGTGTTGCAGTTCGTGGATTCGAGCTGTGAATCTGGATAGATCGTGAATTGCAGCTTGTGGATTCAAGTTGTGCTACAGTTCGTGGATTCGAGCTGTAGATTGCTGTTGAGTGAGTTCAATTGTAAAGGTTAAGTGTGTTTTCCTTTGTAATTGCTTTTCATTCAATAGTGGAGATTCTAAGGGTTAGTCGCCTCATACAGACTCGAGGTTTTTCCTGGATCTGGATTCAGGTTTCCTCGTATAATTTCTGTGTGTATGTTTCCGCATTGTTAAGATCATAATTGTTGTAGATCGTGGACCTGTAGAGTAGTCCCCTACTCTTTCAACGTTGGAGCCTTCTTTGCCATGACAGAAGGCAATCAAGAAGGAGCAGATGAGCTACCTTTCATTGACTGGGCTGCAGTAGAGGTTCCATCTGGGACAAGCCCTACAGCAGAAGCGGGAGATGCAACTCACCCAATAATGGTGATTTCGGATGCGGACCCTGAGCTTGGGGAGCAGGCTTGTGTTATTACCCCTACCCCAGATTCTTTTATCTTGAATAATTGGGAGGAAACTCCCCTTACTTTTGAAGCCGCGTTTGTTTGGCAAACAGACATGGCTTCCAAAAAAAACTCCATTAGTGGAATGCCCTTTTCCTGAAGGTTTTAATGAGCCTTTGTCTTCAGGAAAAGATATTTTAGAAGGCTCTCAAAAAACAAAAGATTTTTCAATTTTTTCTAGAAAAATTAAATTTTTCAAAAAGGTCCGAACCACTTATGAACCATATAAGCAAACGGAATTGGATCGGGTTGAGTATGACTTCGACCTTGAGCTCGACTTTGACCTAATGGGAGTTGAAGAAGAGACCGAGGTCGAAGAAGACGACCCTCCAAAAGAAATCACATATTAATTGGAGCGTCATGAAAAGGGGGTCCAACCCAATATTGATGAGACCATATCAATAAACCTAGGGACCAAAGATGACCCAAAAGTAATGAAGATTGGGGCATGCCTATCTGAGATGCAACATGATGAAATGACACGGTTCTTGGCAGATTATGAAGATGTATTTGCATAGTCGTATCGGGATATGCCAGGGTTAGACACGGACATGGTTGTGCATAGGCGACCAATTCTACAAGATGTTAAGCCAGTTAAGCAGAAGTTGAGAAGGTTGAAACCTGAGTGGACATTAAAGGTCAAAGATGAAGTGGTCAAGCAGTTGCAAGCAGGATTTTTAGCAGTCTCCACATACCCTGAATGGCTAGCCAATATAGTGCCAGTCCCAAAGAAGGACGGAAAGGTCAGAATGTGTGTGGATTATAGAGAGTTAAATAAGGCAAGTCCAAAGGATGATTTTCCACTTCCCACATCGACATCTTGGTGGACAACACTACTGTACATAGCCTGTTTTCATTCATGGACGGTTTCTCTGGGTACAATTAGATTAAGATAGCTAAGGAGGATCAAGAGAAAACAACCTTCATTACACCTTGGGGTACCTTCCACTACATTGTCATGCCATTTGGGCCTAAGAACGCCGGGGCAACCTACCAGCGGGCCATGACAGCCTTCTTCCATGATATGATCCATTAGGAGATGGAGGTCTATGTGGATGATATGATAGCCAAATCATGTGAAGAAGATGACCACTTGATCAACTTAAAAAAGGTGTTTGACCGACTCAGGAAATACAATCTAAGGCTTAACCCTACAAAATGTGTCTTTGGGGCTACATCAGGAAAATTGTTGGGATTTATTGTAAGTAGAAGGGGAATTGAGATCGACCCAGCTAAGGCCAAAGCAATCATTGAAATGCCATCACCTAGAACAGAGAAGGAAGTTCGTGGTTTTCTTGGAAGGATTCAGTATATAAGCCGGTTCATAGCACAGCTCACTGCTATCTGTGAACCAATTTCCAAGCTTCTGAGAAAGAATAACCCGACAGTCTGGAATGAAGATTGCCAAGAAGCCTTTGACACAATAAAGGAATATTTATTGAATCCACCAGTGCTAATACCACCAACTCCAGTGGACCACTGATTCTTTACTTATCAGTTTTGGAGACATCAATGGGGTGTGTATTGGGGCAGCATGACGACACAGGCAGAAAGGAAAGGGCGATTTACTATCTAAGTAAAAAGTTCACGGAATATGAAGCAAAGTATTCCCCTTTGGAAAAGACTTGTTGTGCTTTAGTATGGGCAACTCAGAGACTGAGGCATTATTTCCTTAGCCATTCCACCTTACTGATATCCCGAATGGATCCTTTGAAGTATCTATTTGAAAAACCGGCTTTAACTGGTAGACCTGCAAAGTGGCAGCTGTTACTCTCTAAATTTGATCTCACATACATCACTCAGAAGGCCATTAAGGGTCAAGCCATTGCTGATCACTTAGCTGCACATCCTCTACCAGAATACCAACCCTTGAAGACCAACTTTCCTGATGAGGCAATCCTTTTTACTGAAGAAGAAGAAGGTGAAAGCTCTTGGCAAATGTTCTTTGATGGGGCTGCCAACATGAATGGAAATGGAATAGGGGCAGTTTTGATCAAGCCAGATGGGGCACACATCCCAATCGCAATGAAGTTGAGGTTCCAATGCATGAACAATATTGCAGAGTATGAAGCATGCATAATTGGGTTGCAAGCTGCCTTAGACCATGAAGTGGAGGAACTTGACGTATATGGAGATTCGAGTCTTATCATCTTCCAGACAACTGGTGAATGGAAAACCAAGGATCACAAACCGATCCCCTATCACCAGTATTTGGAAGAAACAAGTACCAAATTCACTCGAATTTCCTTCAACTATATGCCAAGGGCTAAGAACCAATTTGCAGATGCTCTAGCAACATTGGCTTCAATGGTCAGTATGCCAGAAGGTGTTGATATTAGACCACTGGAAATTGAAGTCAGAGATGAACCTGCTTATTGCCTTGTTCTAGAAGAAACACCAGAAGAAGAAGTACCATGGTTTCAAGACATTAAGAACTTCTTGAATGATCGGAGTCTGCCAGAAAATGTCACTCCTACTGAGAAAAGAACAATACAGAGGTTGGCAGGTCAGTTCCTACTAAGTGGTGGACAGTTGTACAAGAGATCACACAACGATATCCTACTTAGATGTGTTGCCAAGACCGAGTCAAAAAGGTTAGTTGAAACTGTATACGGAGGAGTTTGTGGACCCCACATGAACGAGCACATGCTTGCCAAAAAGATCCTGCGATTGGGATACTACTGGTCGACAATGGAGCACGATTGCTATATACATGTCAAAAGGTGTCATCTTTGCCAAGTGTATGCTGATAACAAGAATGCACCTCCAAGTGAATTATACAACATGACTTCTCCATGGCCCTTCTCCATGTGGGGCATAGACGTCATTGGAATGATCTCTCCAAAAGCATCAAACGGGCACCGATTCATTCTTGTAGCAATCGATTACTTTATCAAGTGGGTAGAAGCAACTTCGTATGCAAATATCACAAGTAACCATGTTCTTAAGTTTGTGAAGCACAACATCATTTGTCGCTATGGTTTGCCAAGTGCTATAGTATCAGACAACGCTTCAAACATTAAGAACAAAGATTTGAGGAAGATGTGTGAGCAGTTTCAGATTACCCATCATAAGTCAGCTCCGTACAGACCAAAGATGAATGGGGCAATGGAAGAAGTGAATAAGAACATAAAGAAGATCATTCAGAAGATGGTAATGAGTTTCAAAGATTGGCATGAAATGTTGCCACTTGCTCTACATGCCTACAGAACCTCGATCCGGACTTCTACTAGGGCAACCCCGTATTCCTTAGTATATGGGATGGAAGCAGTTTTACCAGTAGAAGTGGAAATACCTTCACTAAGAGTGCTAATGGAAGCTGAATTAGAAGAAGCTGAATGGATATAGTCAAGACATGATCAACTCAATCTGATAGAGGAAAAGCGTTTGAAGGCGCTTTGTCATGGCCAATTGTATCGAAAGAGAATGGTCTGGGCTTACAATAAAAAAGTGAAGCCCAGAACTTTCCAAGAAGGAAATTTTTTATTAAAGAATATCTTACCCTTTTTGGAAGACCCTCGTGGAAAATTCAAACCAAATTGGGAAGGGCCTTATGTTGTCAAAAAGGTCCTATCAGGGGACGCTCTCATCTTAACAGAAATGGATGGGAAAGATTTTCCTGAGCCAATTAACTCTGATGCAGTAAAGAGGTATTTTCCTTGATTGAATATTACTAGGAAATGATCCGAGGCCATTTTTCCATATTTCCCAAAATTCTAATCTCTAGTCTAGCCAATTCGAGCCTGTTCGTCTTTTTGATCAACCTAAACTGGACTTACAGTCTTAAACTGGGGCAAAGCCAATAGGGGCAAAGCCAATTGGGGTAAAAAGAAAAAAAAAGAAAAAAGAGAAAATAATAGGGGCAAATGAAAGCCAAATACAAAAAAAAGGAAATGGGGTCAAATTCATCATGACTGTAAGTTCGGTTGACCTATTTTCACACTTAGAAAATTTTGAGCCTTTAATACCTTTTCTTTCATAAACCAAGCTTAGCCTTTGTTTCGTCCTATTCTTAAGCCCTCGGTGATTTTAGTATATTCATTCAACTTTCAGAGTAAGATTGGTGATGACGGAATGCAAAAGCCGGCCTTAGTGAAAACCGTAACTGGTGCTAGGGGCAATATTGGCAAAAGGGGAAAAAATAGAAAAAAAAGAAGAAAAAAGAAAGAAGAATCAAGGGTTGAGTTGATCATATGGTCCAAGTTTGAAGTCAGCATGAGCACTAAAAACTGAGCAGATTAGCAGGGCCAGTCATGGAGGAAAAGCCATTTGGGGATGATTCTAAAGGTCACAGGATGGACAGATTTGGTCTCTCCCTATTGCTTGGATTACCCTTTTCATTATTTCAACCTGAAGTTAATTCCTTTAATTATATGTGATTAAGTGTTTTGGATCAAATTTTAAATAAAAAAAAACTATACTTTGGCCAGTGATGAGAAATCAAATACTTTTCATAAAACTTTTGTTTTTACAAGCATCTGAGAATTCTGAGGCCAATAATATAAAACCTATTTGTGAATTAAATTCTTTGTCTTTCCACTATTGGAGTTTGCTTTTGTATAAAGGTATGGAAAAAAGAGAAGAAAAAAAAAAGAAAAAAGAGAAAAAAGAATCTAATCCCTATCCCCTAACTACTCCTCAAGCTCCCTAATCCGAGCCGCCTGAGTTGCAATGATTCCAGAAGCTCCCTCTGCATCTGGATCGCTCAAAAAGGAGATAACCTCATCTGAAAATGATTGCTTGATCTTCAAAGCCCTAAGGTCAGCCAGGGAATCCTGATATTTCTTCTGCATCGCTCGGACTTCAAAGCGATGAACCTGTCTTTGTTCCTCAAGTTTCTTCTCCATGGCAATGCGGCAAGACCTCTGCTCTTCAAGATGCCTCTCCAGATCAATACCTTTTATCCTGAGTTCTTGGGCTTCTCGTACCCATATTTGTTGAAGCTGCTTGTGAGTGGCCCTTTCAGATTCCAGGATGTCTTCATAAGTAGGGGGAAGAACTGCAGGATGATCCTCTGGTACTGGGGCATGACTCTGCACCTGCTCTTTGATCCAGAAATGATAGTCCTTCACATGGGACTCAGAAAAGATCGGACCACGTAGAAGGCGAACATAGGACCACTCATTCATTAACCAAGCATTTAGCCCCATGGTGGCTGGTGTAAGTGGCCCAAGGAAGTTCTCATATCCAGTTGGGATCGTAATCCCCTGGGTCACTCCAAACTGCTGAAGAACCCTCAAAGGAAGATAGAGAATAGCAGATTTCAAGCCTGCTAGAACCAGAAAGTTCCTATCTCTAAAGCTGATCACTGTCTCTAGATTGGGTTGATAAGTGCCAAGCTATCTCACCTGATCATCCTGGAGTGTACCCAAGAAAGTGAACCAACCTTGCTTGCCACCTTGGATGTTAGGACACCCCCTGTTGCTCATTAGAACAGGAACTTTCAATCTTGGAAAAAAGCGGCGAGTTATCTCCTCAACCCGACTCAGGTGGTCAAGTAACCAAAGCTGCAGAAAAGGGGAGTATTTTAATTTATTTCAAAAGAAAAAAAAGAAAAGAAGAAAAAAAAGAAAGAAAAGAAGAAAGAGAAGAAAAAGAAAAAAAAATATTTCCTTTTTACCTGTAGGATAGGGGCGCATGCAAGGAAGCGCTTCTTCTTTCTGAAATAGCAGTCAGTCAGGGCCTGGTATATCTCTGCCAAGATCATAGGGGCCAATCTTTCACTTTCCCTAACCTGGTAGACAACTGAGATGAGAGCCAAGTCAACCTGGTCGTCACCTCGTGGAAAGAGCAACTGATTGACCACTATCAAGGTCAAAGAATTAAATCGGGCATCCTACTCCTCACCTCTTAGAAGTTTTTTAGTCAAAAAGGTCTTGGACAAAGTCAACAGTGTATCAGAATTTCCTAAGTCTTTCTTCCCTATACCCAAGAAGGTGGATGCCTCCTTTTTGTAGCTAGGCTTTAGGGGTGTGTTCACAACTTTTTCAGAAAACCTTAGACCAAGGATGGTTTCGATTTCTTCAATGGTAGGAGTCATCTCTTTGTCATCAAAGCGGAAGAGATTTAATTCAGGTACCCAGTGTCCAATCAAAGCTTCAATGATTTCCCACTTAAAGGGAATTTTAGGGATGTGTAGGATGTGGCCTAAGTGGATGGAATCCTAGCGAATTTCCTCATCAAGGGTCATAGAGTTAACCCACCTATCATAGAAGGAATCCACAACATTGTACCTGGTGAGATTAGGAGGTTTTGATCTAACAAGTTGTCTTGCAGGAGGAGATTCATCGGCAGAAGATAACGGGGCGAGGGAAGCCATGGAAGCACCAAAGAAGCCAAGGAAAGCAAAAAACGGAGAGCTCAGGGAGTTTTCAAACTATTAAAAACGTCACAATGACGTTCCCCATGAGTTTATATAGAAAATTCGAAAAAGCAATAAAATCCGCATTTATAATACGAGTGCGGCGTGCCCGTAAAAAATTTACGGGCAGCATACGTCCGCATTAATATTACGGGCACAGCTTGCTCGTAATATAAATATGGTTTTATTGAAAAAATGCAAAAAATGGGAAATTTCAATTTTAATGCTTTCCCAAGTTTCACCTGTCCCTGCTTAAACATGTATCATGCAATGGAAGCAAGAAATAAAGAAGAAAAGAGCATAAATGAAGAAAAAATGAATCAAACTTCTTTTATATATATGAAATTGTACATCATTTTGTCAAAATACAAGTACATGAGATATCCTAATCTAATCTGTCTATCTAGGTCTACCCCTGCGGCCACGACCACGTCCTCTGCCTCGACCACTGCCTGAAGGTCGCCGACGCTCGAAAACATGCTCCACAAGGTGACGAGCTGTACTACGGGTCAAACTGCTCAAAATAGACTGAATATCATACCACATATATAAAGGCACAAGGCCAGCAGTGGGATGATCAAGAGGAACGAACCCCGAGGTATCTACATATCCCCCCAACTCGGTATCAGAATCCGCAGGGACCGGCTCAGTCACAGGCTCGGTGGCAGGCTCAGGCACCTCCTCTGTCATAGCAAGCTCCATAGCAGGATCAGCAGGAACAGACACCCCAGGAGCATCAGCATCAGGCCTAGGCTCCACAGGCTCAGTAGCGGTCTCCTCTATCACCCCAGCCTCCTCGGTAGGCTCCATCTCCATCTCAGCAGGCGCATCAGGAGCAGTCTCTAGTGCTGGAGCAGACTCTGGCACGTCCTGAGTAGTAGGGACAGCAGTAGGTGCAACCTCGGCCTCGATCTCGGGCTCTGCTGCAGGCACCTCTACCGATCTAGGAGAGGTCACAAACTCTACTCGTGCCACTGAGAAAACCTCGCCACGAAGATGCATAGGGAGTGAGGAAGCAGGTGACCTAGAAGGGCTGGCTGTGTCATCTTGAAAATAAGAAAAGCAATTCTAATCAAAGCATGATAAGCAGATATAAGAAGCAGAAATTAAAAAGGGTGAAAGAATTAACCTGAGTATAAGATGGACCCGACTAGTCCTGTGCACTAGAAGGACCCGCCTGGCCCTGTGCTCTAGCAAGCTGGCCCCTGAGGTCGGCAATGGTAATAAAGAGGGCGTCCCGCTCAGCTATAGCGGCATCTCACTGTCGCTCTATATCAGCATACCAAGATCGGATCTCTGCCAACTGAGCCTCCTGAAATAGAAGAGAATGTGTCAGAAAATACCAAGTCAAAATAGAATATAAGAATGGAAGATCAAAAAGGGGAAGGCATACTAGGCCCTGATCACTACCCCTCCTATCTCCGTGACTCTGCCACGGACAGGCATAGGTGGCATGAGGCACCCAACTGAAGCCTGCCTAAACCAGGCATCATAGTCACCCTCCTCTAACAAAGTCTCTGCATCCGTCCAATCTAGGAACTGAGCAGGATCAACAGGCATAGGAGGAAAAGAGGGTGCAGTATCTGGAGGGATGGCAGGAATCTGGGGCTCTCCGACATGCTGATAAAAGAAGCACTCACCGCAGTACCAGATGCTGCCCATCTGACCAATAAAGAACTGGTAACGCTGACATCTTTGGTCAAGGGCAAACGCATCATCCCTAGCCGCATGCAGGGCCAAGACCTCATGAATGTCCTCCATCCGGGGGACGAGCAGCTAAAAAACAGAAAGGAGAATATTAGGCATATAATTCAGGAAAAGGGAAAAAGGAAGAGCTAAAGAAGCTTACCTCAAACTGATACAGCCTATCCAGATGAGCCCGGGCAGACCTAGGATGACTCTTTTCAAAGTTGTGCTCCACATGGCACCATCTACGAGCCATAGGATATGTCTCCTCTGACATCGTAGAGGTAGGGCGGAAGTATGGAATATAAACCCTAGCAAAAAACTGCAAAAGAAGAAAAAAGGGTCAGAAGGATAAAAAAGGGGAGAGGAAGAGAAAGAAAAATGGAAAAAAAGGTGTTTCACCTACAGGAAGGGCCAGAAGAATCTACACCCAACTCCAGCTCCTCGAGAGGTAGAGAGGCCACTAACTGATCGGCGTAGACCAGCTAGAATGGTGCCAAAAATAAGCGGGCCCCAAGCATACCTCCTCACTCGCTGCAGATCTCCCAATAAACTCAAAAAATGAGGACTGACAGAAGTCGTGTTCTTTGGGAAGAAGCGGGAGCCCATCATGTACAAGAAGATGAAGCGGAAGGCGAAAGGGAAAACTGTATGACCGGCGGCAAGCTGACCAAGCTGTCTCCTCCGGAAGGTCTTTCTCAACAAAGTCAGAGACAATCTAGGCCTCCCTCTATCGCAAGCCTCCGGAGGCAGCACCACATATCCAAGATAAGCAGCAATCTCCGCAGCATCAGGCATCACCATCTCAGGGATAATATCTCCAGTCATCCTAATCCCGGTGATGAGAGTGAAGTCGGACGGCCGGATCCCGATCTCAATGTCTGGAAAATGGAAGCTCAACGTCTCTGGAAAGAACCTTTCGAGCATCGATGCAATAAGGGCTCGATCCAAGCGCACATCTGGGATGGTGATGAAGAGGCCATAACAAAACAAGCCCAACTCCTGGCGAAAGGACGAACTGCAGTCTCTGAGAAATCTGATGAAGCTGGCCCAGCTCCCACGGTAATGAGACAAGGGATACTCCAAAGGGATGTCTGCCCTAATACAAGCTGAGGGATGAGTCCTCAAGCCATGCAAAAGGTCAGTATCCCTAATCTGGGCAGCAACCACCTCAGGGACTTCAACCCTAGTCCAAGCCTCATCCCTGCCATGGCCTCCTCTGCGGCCTCCTTTACGGCCCTCATCACGGCCTCCGTTCCGGCCTCCACCTCGACGCCCGCTACGGCCTCTGCCTCTGTCTAGAGCCTCAATTGCCGGCTAAGGAAATAATTGGAAGGAAGAAAGAATCAGGGTGATGAATTTTGAGAAGGAATTTGTGTAAGTGTGAAAACTCACACTCCTGTTATGGCAAATGATTGACAAATTAGGTTTCTAATGAAGCTTCAAGATGTGCAGATTAAACAATGAAAATTCAGTAAATTTAGTAAAGAAGAAGAAGTTGGTGCCACCACACTGCTACCACGCCGCTGCCACCCCGCTGGCAGCACATAAGGAAATTCGTGTGTCAAAAGCAAGGATCGTGCACCTGCCGCGTACTCTCCCGCTAGCAGCGCGCGTTTAACAGATTCAACTCACTCTGAGCGGGACATGAGTTCGCTACCAGCCGTCTTCTTCGATCGCTTCACGACGCTACCAGCGCTCGACGCGATCTGTGTTTTATTCTTTAAATAGACGAGTTGTAATTTTTAAGATGACTTTTTTTTTCTTTGGATCATTTGCTTTTCGAATCTTGAGGTTTTTGAGATTCGATCAAATCTTCTTTAGAGAGTCGACGATTGAGTGAGGGGGAGATCTGAGATAGATCGCCTGGAATTGAAGACAGTGGATTCTTCTTCAATTCAGAACTTCATCTGATCGTGTGATCGCCTGGACTGGTGATCGACCTTGATTGATGCGTAGGTGGATTCCTACTGCATTGGATCGTCTCAGTGGATTCTGAGAGGATTGCTGCGATCTGGATTGATCGTGTCCTGCAGCTTGTGGATTCAAGCTGTGTTGCAGTTCGTGGATTCGAACTGTGGATCACTGGAGAGTGATTGTTTGCGATCTGGACTGATCGTGTTCTGCAGCTTGTGGATTCAAGCTGTGTAGCAGTTCGTGGATTCGAACTGTGGATTGCTGTTGAGTGAGTCAAATTGTAAAGGTTAAGTATGTTCTCCTTTGTAATTGTCTTCTCATTCAATAGTGGATTTTGAAGGGTTAGTCGCCTCATATAGACTCGAGGTTTTTCCTGGATCTGGATCCAGGTTTCCTCGTATAATTCTTTGTGTACTGTTTCCGCAATTGTTAAATTCTGAATCGTTATAGATCGTGGACCTTAAGAGTAGTCCTCTACTCTTTCAATTTGAAATTCAGAAGGGTTAGAGTATTCCTCTGGGGACGCCTCATGCAAATCCCCAGAAGGAAGATCTGGGATATCAGAATCAGAATCCCTCGGCTCTCGAAGATAATGCCACATCAACATGATCCCTCCGAACCCTCGAATAGGAGGGCTCATCCGCAGGATCCCTAGAAGCTGAACGAATGCGGGCCATCTACGAGTTCAAAGTAGAGAGATGATTTGTTATTTATTTCTGTGAAAATTTATTTGTTCTTCATTTAATCAAGTTTAATTGTTTGCAGGATTGAACAATATAAGGGAAAAGGCCTCAGAAGTATGACCAAATTGGGATTCTACCAAAGAGGACTTCCTTCAGTGCTCCAAAATTTTGTTTTTGGGAGACTTTACTATTTCTTTGTTGTTGTTTTTCTTATGTATTATCCTTATACAACAAAAAGGAAAACGAGAAAGAGAAGAAAAGTGCTTGTTAAAATTTAGATTCGGAGACTGGAATCTTTTTGTTTCTAAGATACCTAATGGTTTAACTTTGCTTGGTTTCAGGACAGTCAAGGCATGCCCAAACTGGAGTGAAGTGTGTACAAAATCTCTAAAGCTTATGCATGCAAAAATCAAGGTAACAGGGAAAATACCCGACAAGGTTTGAGTTGATTCAGTTCATACCAGTCGTTAAAGTATTCAGCTCAAGATCATGGCAACATATCAAGATTGGATTTAGACAGGAACTATCAACATTCAAAGATGGAAAACCAGACATCCAAAACAAATGGATTCAAGAACATGTGGACACTTGGAGTTTCTAACAGTAGACATTCAAAGAGATCTGCAGAATCAAAGTCTCATTCAAATATAGATTGAAGTTCTGAAGTTGCAGAAATTTAAGGCAATAAAATACTGTAACGCCCCGAATCCGGGTCATTTTTTTTTTTCTCATTTTGACTCGGATCAAGGCATTAACTTGTGGTACATTACAATCAGTTCAAATATAAGGAAATAAAAAGCTAAGATTTATCAGAGTACTAGGAAGCTTACATCACTTATTAGAAGCTGAATCATCCAATTACATTCACTAATCAAATGAAAGGCAACTACAAATTTAACTAACTCTTAATATCCTACACAATCATCTATTACGATTCCAATAAAATAAATACAGCTATATAAAATCATCCTACTCTTTTCATATGAAATTTCTAGACTTCAACCCACTATCTGTCTAACCCGTGGCGTCCTCTCCAAGATAACCTGAAAAAGTAGAATATGAAGTAGGGGTGAGATACAACTATCTCAGTAGGTAACACATGCATGCTAGAAACAGTTTATATATAAAAGTAATCATTCATGCACGATAAAATAATCAGGTAGTCACGGTCGATAATAAGAACGATTAATCACCATATGAAACCAAAATCTAATCAGGGTTCGGAATAAAGAGAGTTTATTATGTAGCCTTCGTTTCAATTAGAAAGGCAATATAGTATAAATCAAACTCTTCTGATTCAAATGTAGATCATGTCATTCATAATTAATAGTAAGTCTCAATCTGATAACAACATTCTCCCATGTAGGATGCAATCACGCAGTAATCACATCTACCCTACATGAGGTCTCTCCCGCAGGAGTCATCACATCTCACCCGCAGGTGGTAATCACATCTCACCCGCAGGTGGTAATCACATATATCTCCCTTGTGGGATGCAATCACATCGTGATTACATCTCCCCCACAAGAGGTCACATCTCTCCCGCAGGAGGTCACATATCTCCCCTGTGGGATGCAATCCAATCAGGATCACATCTCCCCCAACAGGAGGTCTCATCTCACCCGCAGGTGGTCTCTCCCCTGTGGGATGCAATCCAATCAGGTTCACATCTCCCCCAACAGGAGGTCTCATCTCTCCCGCAGGAGGTCATCTCACCCGCAGGTGGTCTCTCCCCTGTGGGATGCAATCCAATCAGGATCACATCTCCCCCAACAGGAGGTCTCATCTCTCCCGCAGGAGGTCTCTCCCCTGTGGGATGCAATCCACTCAGGATTACATCTCCCCCAACAGGAGGTCTCATCTCACCCGCAGGTGGTCTCTCCCCTGTGGGATGCAATCCAATCAGGATCACATCTCCCCCAACAGGAGGTCTCATCTCTCCCGCAGGAGGTCATCTCACCCGCAGGTGGTCACATATCTCATCCGCAGATGATACAATCTCTTATAGCCATCATGGCATTCAGTCCACAGTCCAATTATATTTTCAGAAGGAAATTACCTATATAGAATCCTTGTAACCATTTCAAGTGAATTTGATCCTCTTTAAACCCCAAATTGTACTAAATCATAAAACAAGGTGGTTAAATATCTAATATGAACCTTTTAGTGTAAGTGGCCTTCAGGGACACATTAAGAATAATCTTAGAGAAGTGTTACAAGGGGTGGAAATCCAAATACCCTATTTTATAATGATTTAGGGACTATGAATGTCATAAAGTTCTCAAAATACATTTTGGATGAATGAAATAGTCTTAGGATCCCTAATAAGGTCACCATACCAATAATCAATCAATTCTGAGACAAAAAGTTTCGGACCCCAAAAATATTCTAAGTCTAGTTAAAAACGCTGACTTTTGGTATATAATTTTTCTAGACAAATCTACAAGGAGTTTCGAGCTCAAATTTTGGTTGTAGTCTATTGAAGGGTAAACACATCTCCTAAAATTTTATGGGCTCCTGAATCACTCATCTGGGTATTAAACCCAAACCAGGCTTTTTGATAAAAACCGGGATTTAGGCATGAATTGGAAAGTTGACTTTTTATTGGCTGGGAATTAGACCTTGGAAGTATTTTTATTGGTTCCAAATGGGGGGTAAAACCTTATTTACATGTAAAGACTTAAGTAAATGGAGCAATAAATACACAAGGCATTTACTTAAATGTCTTTCATGTAATAAGGGTGCTATGCGAGAGGCTTGGGTTGTCTGGGAAAGGGTTCGAGAAGAAAAGGGAATGAAAAACTGTCAAAATAGCATTTTTTTGCTAGAGCGCCTAGGATCGCTCAGGTTCGCCTAGGCGGTCAAAGGTCGGCGGTAGTACAAAATAGGTCGCCTGCGATCCGTCTTCAAGCGATATTCGGCGGTCTTAAAGTTTACACTAGCGCCCAGGATCGCTGAGGATCGCCGAGCGCAGAGAGGTAGGCGGTCTCCCAAAAACGAACATAAAATGTTTAGAAATCTGATTTTTCATGTCCAGGATGATTCTAACATAATTATATGAATGATATCAAGCTAAATACATGTATATATAACACTAAAACATGCAATACGATCGATTAACCTCCGAAACACAAAACGAAACGGAAATCGGTGCTACCTACCTCTTGAACGTGTGCTCTCCTCTTCCTTCTCTAAACAGCAACTCTCAGACTCAAAAGCACTCCTTTGCGATGAAGAAAACCAGAGCAACCTCTTCCTCCTTCTTCTTTGGTCGCTCTTACCGCCGCTCTCCGTCGTGCGGCTAACGAATACGAGCAAGTCTTCCCAACTTATTCGTTTAGGTTATTTTAGCATATATATATATATACCTTCTATCCCATGCAACGCGCACACAACAAACTCAATGCACATCGCCCAATCAAAATACTTTAGCTTTAAAATATTAATCTTACCGCGATAACTCACGATCAGACGCTCTGATCTGCGCCAAACTCCCGATCTTCACTAATAATGATATTCTCTACAATAATAAATTATTTCCATCCATAATAATCCTAAAGAATATTAATTGTTATTTTATTTTAATATTTGGGAAAATTCGAGGTTTTACAAATACAGCCATGAGACAAGTAGAGTTCGGGAACTCTACCAATCAGAACAGAGGATTCAAAAGTCAACAAATTATTACTAGCAGAATACCCAAACATTCAGATAAAGGCCGAAACAGATATATCTTGCAAGTATCATACGGCCAATTGAAAATCAGAGTTCAAAATCAGTATTTCATGTCAACCAAGAAGGATGCAATCGGGATTTTAATTGCATACATCATGCATCTAAAACTTTTTGCGATCGAGAAGTGTAGGGAACATACCTGTTTGCTATTGAAAGTAGGGGATTTCAAACAGAGAAATCAAATAGTGCCTCACCGGAAGAATGAAACATAGTGAACAACAAAAGCTCACTGTCGCCGAGGGATGTTCGAATCGTTGGAGAGAAGGTCTTCGCCGAGAAAAGAAGTCAACAAAGGGGTTGACGTCGCCGGAGAAGATGAGAGTTTCCAGAGAGGAGGAAGATGCCGGCAAAGTCGTGCACTGTCGGAGATTGAAGAACGAAGACCGGAGAAAGGTATGCGGGCGCAAGCAATTTAGGGCGAAATGCGGGCAAGAATGAAAGAAAAGTCTCGGTCGAGATTAAGTAAGCCATAAAACCCGCAAAAGGAGCACGGGCAGTAGACGCCCGCAAAGGTAATGCGGTCAATTGCGCCTAATAAGTCATGAAAATACCACATTATAGCACATTAATTTCATGACTTATCTGGTTTTATTTCATATTTAATTCCCAATTTTACTTAGAAATTTTCAAAGTTTTTCATCTTTGTATTTTATTTTCATTGTCTAAATTGTGCCTAATTTGTTGAGGTAGAGATACTCTTGGTGATTATAGAAGCACGGTTCAAACGGCGTAACATTCAGAGTCAAATTGCAGAAGTTATGATCAACGTTCGCTGGCTGTTCAACTGTTGTTCGAACGTTGGTGTTCTGCAGAGAAACCCAAGAGTAGCGTTCGTTGGCGGTTTGACTGTCGTTCGAACGTTGGTATTCTACAGAGAAACCCGAGAGCAGCGTTCGCTGGCCGTTCGACTGTCGTTCGAATGTTGGTGTTCTGCAGAGAAACCCGAGAGCAGCGTTCGCTGGCCGTTCGATGAACGTTTGAACAAGAGAAGAGGAAACAGGTGTTTCACTTGAACGTTCGACCCGCGTTCGACAGTCGTTCGAACGTTCAAGTAGTAAAAACTGTTATAAAATTCCGAAATTTGCGGATTTGTTTCCTTTTTCTTGGAGATCTTCTTATAACTTTTAGGAGGATTTTTTAGGGTTTCTAATTGAGGAGATTAGGTCGTTTTTGGACTTCTAAGTCATGGATATACAAGAAAAGGAAGTTCTCTTTTCCTTAGGAGTTTATTATTTTGAAAGGAAAGTTTCTATTCCTCTTCAAGGATTCTTTGGCAAGCTGAGGGGATTCCTATAAAGGAGAGAGCTGGAACGTGAAAAGAGGGACTTAATGCTGGGAACGAGAGAAGGAAGCTGGAACGTGGGAGAGATCAGAGCTTGGATCGTCATTAGTTTATTTCTTCTCTTTTCTTCTCTTTCTTTTGTTATACTCTGTTTTTGATGGTTGTTCTTAGTTCAATCATGAACTAACTTTTATTACTAAAGCTTTGATGTAATCTAAACATGATGTTTTAATTCTGAATATTATTGCTAATGAATTTATGATTCGTTCTTTGAGTATTTTATTATTATGCTTAACCCAATTGAGTACTTGATCACCATTCAATTGTATTTGGTAGTTGTATTGAGACCGAGAGGAGATATACAATTTTAGTTCCTGTGATAAAATACCATATTCTACATGTTGATAGAGATATTGGCATGGTTTATGTAGCTTTGTGTTTTGTACATGAAAGTCCACAGATCTTAATGTGCCTTTTTTCTTTTAAATTCACATAGAGATATTGTGAGTTATCGTGGGGAGGAAAGTTCGTTGATGCTCGAGAGAGACCATTGGATAGAATAGGGATTTTCGCTTTCAAATTGGATTATAAAATTTAGTAGCATGTGTATTCAAGAGTTAATTCAGATTGGTTTATGATGAAATCAAATGCCTTAGTATTTTTAATCTCTTATTGAATCTTACTCTTTTATTTTCTTAGTTAAAATTTTAATTGCTAGTTATACACCCATCTCACTTTTTGATTATCCAAATAGAATTTAGGATAGTAATTTCAGTATTTAGTAGCTACAATTCCCTGTGGGTTTGACAATCTATTTCATCACTTTATTACTTGTTACGAATTCGTACACTTGCGAAAAAGTACATCAAGTTTTGGCGCCGTTGCCGGGGAATTATTTGTTTACTAATATTGATACTATCTATTGTTAGTTTTAATTTGGATTTTTAATTTTTATTTCAGGTCTTGTGTATGCGACACTCAAGAAGTGCTGAAATCTTTCCTTGTGATCCGGAAATTGATCGTACCTTTAGGCGGTTGAACAAGGAGAAGAGGCAAGTTTTGAATAACTCTCTAGTTGAAATGGCAAATCAAATTTCAGAAGAGGAGAACAATAGGGCTTTGAGAGACTATGCCATGCCATTAGTCACCGGGGCTCATACAAGCATTAGAAGGCCAGCCATTCAAGGAAATAATTTTGAGATAAAGCCAGCCATCATTCAAATGATCCAATCAACTGTGAAATTCAGTGGCATGCCGAATGATGATCCCAATGCTCATATTGCAAATTTTCTGGAAATTTGTGATACCTTCAAGCACAATGGAGTTTCTGATGATGCAATAAGGTTGAGGCTCTTCCTTTTCTCTTTAAGAGATAAGGCAAAAGGTTGGTTAAATTCACTTCCACCAATGACCATCACTACGTGGGATGGTTTGGCTCAAAAATTTTTAGCAAAGTTCTTTCTTCCATCAAAAACTGCTAAGATGAGGAATGATATCACTACCTTTGCTCAATTCGACATGAAGTCACTATATGAAGCATGGGAAAGATATAAGGACTTGCTTAGAAGATGTCCTCACCACGGTTTACCCAATTGGTTGCAAGTCCAAACCTTCTATAATGGATTGAGTCCAAATACACGGACAATTGTGGATGCCGCAGCGGGTGGAGCATTGATGGGGAAGCCATTTGAAGAAGCCTACAATTTACTTGAGGAAATGGCCTCAAATAACTACCAATGGCCATCAAATCGTTTGGGAGCAAGAAAAATTCAGGGAGTTCATGAAATTGATGCCATAAATTCTTTAACTTCTCAAGTTACTTTATTGTCAAAGAAAGTAGATAATATTAATGTGAATGCTGTTCAATCTACTCACTTTGTTTGTGAAATTTGTGCAGGGAATCATTCAAGTGTTGAATGTCAAGTTGGAAACTCTTTTGCCATGGGTGTATCCGAGCAAGCCAATTATGTCTCCAACTTTCAACACCCAAATAATCCCTATTCAAATACTTACAACCCTGGATGGCGAAATCATCCAAATTTTTCTTGGAGTGGTCCTCAAAATATCAATAAGCAACCTCCCGGATTCCAACAGCAAGAAAAGAAGCCAAATATGGAGGAATTGCTTACCAAGTTCATGCAAGACACTTCAGGATTCATGCAAGAAGCAAGGACTACTTTCTGGAACCAAGATGCTAGCATCCGGAACCTTGAGCACCAAATGGGGTTGTTTTCAAAGCAATTGGCAGAAAGATCTCAAGGGTCCCTCCCAAGTGATACTATTACCAATCCAAGAGAACATGCTAAAGCCATCACCCTAAGGAGTGGGAAAAATCTGAAAATTCAGCAAGAAGTGAGAAAAGAAGATGAAGAAGAGGAAAATGAGAAGCACAAAGAAAATACAAAAACAGATTTGCTTTCTAAAACTCTTCCTCATGTTCCTCCTATTCCTTTTCCACAAAGATTGTGAAAAAATAAGTTGGACAAGCAATTTTTTAAGTTTCTAGATATTTTTAAGAAATTACATATTAACATCCCTTTTGCAGTTGCATTGGAACAAATGCCTACTTATACCAAGTTCATGAAGGAGATGTTGTCTAACAAGAGAAAATGGGAGGAGCATGAAACGGTGATGCTAACCGAGGAATGTACATCAATCTTGCAAAATAAACTTCCACAAAAGCTAAAAGATCCAGGGAGTTTTACTATTCTTTGCACAATTGGAAATTCTCACTTCAATAAAGCTTTATGTGATTTAGGAGTGATGTACTTTTTCGCAAGTGCACGAATTCGTAACAAGTAATAAAGTGATGAAATAGAGTGTCGAACCCACAGGGAATTATAGCTACTAAATACAGAAATTACTATCCTAAATTCTATTTGGAAAATCAAATAGTGAGATGGGTTTTTATCTAGCACTTAAAATTATTAACTAAGAAAATATAAGAGTAAGATTCAATAAGGGATTTAAAATACTAAGGCATTTGATTTCACCATAAACAAATCTGAATTAACTCTTGAATACACATGCTACTGAATTTTATAATCCACTTTGAAAGCGAAAATCCCTATTCTATCCAATGGTCTCTCTCGAGCACCAACGAACTTACATCCCCACGATAACTCACGATATCTCTATGTGAATTTAAAGGCAAAAAGGCACATTAAGATCTGTGGAGTTTCATGTCCAAAAACACAAAGCTACATAAACCATGCCAATATCTCTATCAACATGTAGAATATGGTATTTTATCACAGGAACTAAAATTGTATATCTCCTCTCGGTCTCAATACAATTATCAAATACAATTGAATGGTGATCAAATACTCAATTGGGTTAAGCACAATAATAAAATACTCAAAGAATGAATCATAAATCCTTTAGCAATAGTATTCAGAATTTAAAACATCATGTTTAGATTACATCAAAGCCTTAGAAAGAGAAATTAGTTCATGACTGAACTAAGAATAACCATCAAAACAGAGTATATTAAAAAGAGAAGAAAAGAGAAGAAATAAACTAATGAGATCCAAGCTTTGATCTCTCCCACGTTCCTTGGTTCCTCCTCACGTTCCCAGCATCCACCTCTTTCTCTTCACGTTTCAACTCCTCCTTTATATAAATCATATAAACTTGCCCAAAAATCCCTTGAAGAGAAAGTAGAAACTTTCTTTCCAAGACTCCTAAGGAAGAGAGAACTTCCTTTCCTTGTATATCCACGACTTAGAAGTCCAAAAACGACCTAATCTTCTTAATTAGAAACCCCTTAAAGTCCTCCTAAAAACTAGAAGAAGATCCCCAAGAAAAAGGAAACAAATCCGCAAAGTTCGGAATTTCATAACAGGTTTTACTACTTGATCGTTCGAACGTTCATCGAACGCGGGTCGAACGTTCAGGTCAAAAAGTTGTTTCCTCTTCTCTTGTTCGAACGGCTAGCGAACGCTGCTCACAATTTCTCTATTTGTCACCAACGTTCGAACAACAGGCGAACGTTCAGCTCACGCTGCTCTCGGGTTTCTCTGTAGATCACCAACGTTCGAACGACAGGCGAACGGCCAGCGAACGTTGCTCATATCTTCTACAATTTGACTCCGATTGTTACGCCGTTTGAACCGTGACTTCTATAATCACCAAGAGTATCTCTACATCAACAAATTAGGCAAAATTTAGACAGTGAAAATAAAATGCAAAGATGAAAGACTTTGACAATTTCTAAGTAAAATTGGGAATTAAATATGAAATAAAACCAGATAAGTCATGAATTAAATGAGCTATAATGTGGTATTTTCATGACTTATCAAGGAGCAAGTATAAATCTAATGCCGTTTTTTGTTTTCTAGAAATTGGGGATTGGTGAAGCTAAGGCAACAACCGTATCTCTCCAACTGGCGGATCGATCCATCAAATACCCAAGAGGTATCATAGAAGATGTTCTTGTTAAGGTTGACAAGTTTATTTTTCCTGCAGATTTCATTGTATTGGACATGGAGGAGGACAAAGAAATTCCACTCATCCTAGGCCGACCATTCTTAGCTACAGGAAGAACTCTTATTAATGTCCAACAAGGAAAGCTTATACTTAGAGTGCAAGAGGAACAGATTGTGTTTGATGTGTTCGAAGCTATGAAGCATCCCTCCACAAGTGATTCATGTTTTCAGATTGATACCATCAACAAGTTGGTTTCAGATACCTTCAAGAAAAATAATCCAAGGGAACCACTAGAAGCATGCATTACCAAATCAGGGAATATTTCTTCTACAGACATGAGCATTAGAGAGTGTGCACTCTATTTAGAGGCTTCACCACCTTACACTCACAAGAAGAAGCCAAATTTTGAAGATCTTCATAAGAAAGAAGCCTCTCAACAGAATTTACTGACTTCTGACCCTCCCAAGCTTGAGCTTAAAACTTTACCTTCTCATTTAAAATATGTTTATTTAGGAGTTGACAATTCTTTTCCAGTAATTGTCTCTTCCTCTTTGACAGGTCTTGAAGAAGAGAAACTACTTCAGGTATTAAGAGCTCACAAATCAGCATTGGGTTGGTCAATAGCCGATATAAAAGGGATTAGTGCTTCAATTTGCATGCACAAAATCCTTATGGAGGAGAGCCATAAGACCACGGTACAACCACAAAGAAGGCTCAATCCAAACATGCAAGAAGTGGTAAGGTCTGAGGTTCTCAAGTTGCTGGACGCAGGTATCATCTATCCAATTTCTGATAGTTCATGGGTAAGTCCAGTTCAAGTAGTACCAAAGAAAGGAGGTATTACAGTTGTTAGGAATGAAACCAATGAACTTATTCCAACAAGAACAGTAACAGGTTGGAGGGTGTGCATAGATTATAGGAAACTCAATGATGCCACTCAAAAAGACCACTTTCCACTCCCTTTTATTGATCAAATGTTGGAAAGGCTTGTTGGTCATGCTTATTACTGTTTTCTTGATGGATACTCAGGGTACAACCAAATCCAAATTGCACCAGAAGATCAAGAGAAGACTACTTTCACTTGCCCTTATGGAACATTTGCCTATAGGAGGTTGCCTTTTGGTTTGTGCAATGCTCCAGCCACTTTTCAGCGATGCATGATGGCAATATTTTCTGACATGGTGGAAAAGTTTCTGGAAATTTTCATGGATGATTTCTCTGTTTTTGATTTCTCTTTTGATGCTTGTTTGAATCATTTATCTATGGTATTGAAAAGATGTGAAGAAACTAACCTTGTGTTAAATTGGGAAAATTTTCACTTCATGGTGCAGGAAGGAAAAGCGCTTGGTCATAGGATCTCATCCAAAGGGATCGAAATGGATAAAGCCAAGGTGGAGGTTATTGAAAAATTACCTCCACCCACAACAGTCAAGGGTGTACGGAGTTTTCTTGGGCATGCGGGGTTTTACCATCGTTTTATTAAAGATATTTCTAAAATCACTAAACCCCTTTGTAGCTTATTGGTCAAGGATACACCTTTTATTTTTTCAAAAGACTGTTTGCATGCTTTAGAACTTTTGAAGGAAAAACTGATTTCAGCCCCCATAATTTGTGCACCAGATTGGGAGCTACCTTTTGAGTTGATGTGTGATGCTAGTGATTATGCTTTAGGAGCTGTTTTAGGACAGCGGAAAAATAAATTATTGCATGTCATTTACTATGCTAGTAGGACCTTGAATGATGCTCAACTCAATTATGCTACAACTGAAAAAGAATTATTGGCTGTAGTTTTTGCCTTTGATAAGTTTAGATCTTATTTGATTGGCTCCAAGGTTATTGTATATACTGACCATTCAGCTCTCAAATATTTGCTAGCCAAAAAGGAAGCAAAACCAAGGCTATTTCGGTGGATTCTACTTTTGCAAGAGTTCAACTTGGAAATCTAAGACAAGAAGGGAACCGAGAACCAAGTAGCTGATCATCTCTCTCGACTTGAGCTTGAAGATGAAAAAGCCACCACATCCATCCCAATCAATGAGGTATTTCCTGATGAACAACTTCTTGCCTTTTCATTAATAGAAGTTCCCTGGTATGCAGATTTTGCGAATTACTTGGTTAGCAATGTGGTCAATCCGGAGTTCTCATATCAACAAAAGAAGAAATTCTTTTCGGATGTAAAGCATTACTTTTGGGAAGATCCTTTCCTCTACAAGCATTGCAAAGATTAAATCATTAGGAGATGTGTACCTAAAGAAGAGATGGAGAATATCTTAAAGCATTGTCATTCACTCGAAGTTGGAGGCCATTTTGGACCAAACAAAACTGTTGCTAAGGTGCTACAATCAGGTTTTTATTGGCCCTCCCTCTTTAAAGATGATTTTGCTTTTGTTTCCGCATGTGATCAATGTCAACGAAGTGGAAATATTTCCAGAAAAAATGAAATGCCTCTAAACAATAATCTTGTTGTTGAATTATTTGATGTTTGGGGCATTGATTTTATGGGACCATTCCCTTCATCTTTCTCAAATCAATACATTTTAGTTGTTGTTGATTATGTTTCCAAATGGGTAGAGGCAGTAGCCCTCCATACAAATGATTCTAAAGTTGTGTTGAATTTTTTGAGAAAACAGATTTTCACCAGGTTTGGCACTCCAAGAGTAATCATTAGTGATGGGGGAAAACACTTTTGCAATCAGCACTTTGAGGCACTCTTACGTAAATATGGTGTTACACATAGAGTTGCCACTCCTTATCATCCCAAAACAAGTGGTCAAGTTGAGGTTTCCAACCGGGAACTGAAACGCATATTGGAAAAGACAGCTAACTCATCCCGAAAGGATTGGTCAAAGAAGCTTGATGATGAATTGTGGGCATACCGGACTGCTTTCAAAACACCAATTGGAATGTCTCCATACCGACTTGTCTATGGAAAAGCTTGTCATCTCCCGGTGGAATTAGAACACAAGGCCTACTGGGCAATGAAAACTTTGAATTTTGATCTTGTGACAGCTGGAGAGAAGAGGCTTCTACAACTAAATGAGATGGATGAATTTTGGCTTGATGCTTATGAGAATGCTCGAATTTACAAGGATAGAACAAAACTCTGGCATGATAAGCACATTCAACGGAAGGAGTTTCTTGTTGGCCAGAAAGTGTTACTCTACAACTCTAGGCTGAGATTTTTTTCGGGAAAGCTTCGTTCTCGTTGGTCTGACCCTTTCACTATGGTAAAAGTTTACCCCCATGGAGCTGTAGAGATTCATCATGACAAAAAAGGCACCTTCAAGGTCAATGGTCAGAGATTAAAGCCTTATGTTGATGAGGATTTCAAGAACTACAAGTCCTCCTATTTGCTTCACCCGTCAACATAAAAGATGGTTTTCAGTCAAGCTAATGACTATAACCAAGCGCTTCTTGGGAGGCAACCCAAGTGTTTTTTTACTTTTTGTATTCTACTTTCATTTTTACTCGTTTTTTTATTATTATTTTTTTTAGGTTCTTGAAGGTTATTCACCGTCATACAAGTCCATCCTACAGTCCATTTCAACATATGAAAATCTGGGGAGTATTTTGTCCCTTTCTCTTTATTTTCATTTTGCTCTTGAACATTGAGGGTAATGTTAGATTCAAGTTGGGGGGAGTTGTGCTGAAATCTCATGTTTTGTTGACCTCTGTTTTGGTAATCTCAAACCCAGATTTTTGTTGACCTCTGTTTTGGTGATCTCAAACCCAGATTTTTTTTATTTCAGAGATTTTTTATTTGATGTGCTGAATAGGCTGCTGGTAGGATAGTTTTCTTTATGATGTGAATTTCTAGCTCATGCCTAGAAATCTAGATAGCTTGATATTCTTAGTTAAGCTTAAATAGTTGAACACATAATCACATGACTGGGAGATCTAAATTTTGGCCTTTATTACTTATCTTTGGATAGTGTGATTTCATTTGTCTCACTTTGAACTTAGCACGAGCACACTAATGCATTGTGTGTGGGGTATGAGAACTGAAACCATTCATAGAAGTTTTGATAACTTGAGTTCTGTTGATTGACTTATAGATGGACAATTTTGGCATGATAATTGTGGTATCAGAAAAGAAAATTTCTTTTCAGAGTAACAAACAGTGCTAAGAGATTTCGAGCTCCTTTTTACTAAGTAACCGGGTCTCTTGTCTCACTAAGCAATGAGTGTTCGTGTCAAAAGGTAAGGAGTCTTAAATGATTGATAATGTGGCTAGTTTAGCTTTGTAGCCTTTTTGACTCGAGTTAGTAAAACCTGTAGGGGTGTCTTCACACCTAATGCCCTTTGAGCCATCTGGTTCGGGAGTCATTGGTCCAACACTCGATAAATGGGTCAATTAGAAAGCTTAAGGAAGCTAGACATTGCACAGTCCACATGTTGTGAAGAAAAAAAAAGAAATATAGAAAATGAAAGTCAAAATGTCATGCTTTGGTTGTTTCATCAAATAAGGAGTCCTCTGAATTTGTGTTTGTTAGAACTTTTATAATGGAATTATTTTGAAGCCTCATAATGATGTGTTAGATCACTTTACACCAAAGGCACTTGTGATGTTCCACTATCTAAGTATAAGTGATTAGGCTCATTGTTGATTTCTTAAGATCGTGAACATGGAGTTTCAAATTTTAAGTTATCCTTGAATATTAACTGTTGTTCTGGGTGTTGCTTTATCTTCTTTGATAGCATGTGTTTGAAATCAATTTCATGTTTGTGGGTATCATCCTGGTAAACCTTCATGAGACTATAACTCGTCCACTAGGGGCACCTAGGGGTTTAAAGGCTTGTTGCATATGCTAAATGCAATCGAGAGTGCCAGCTGTAAAACCCCGAATTTTCCTTAAATAATAAATTAAATTAGTAAATAATATTACTGAGAGTTATGATTGATGGAAATACTTTATTATTGTAGGGGGTGATCAATTTAGCGGAGATCCAGAATTAGATGCAGATCTGACCGCCCGATCATGAGATATCGAGGTATGTATTCTAATTGGGCAAGGTGTATAGGAGAGTTTGCATGGGAGATGCATGGGATCAGAAAGTATATATAGGTATAAAATAACCTAAATCGTATGCCTTGTATTGTCGCTCGTATCATTCAGCTGCAAGCGACGAACATTGAGCGACCGTGAAGAGAAGAAGAAGAAGGAGGGAGGAAGACCAGGTTACCTTGCTCTGAGTGTTGCTTTGCAACTGTAGAGAGATTGGAGGGTTGCTGTTCAGAAGAGAAGAAGAGGAACGCACGTATAAGAGGTAGGTGACACCGTTTTGCTTTCAGAAATTAGATTTTCCTTCGTTTAATCGCAAACACATGTTTTTATTATATGTATTGGTGTATTTAGTTAGATAAGCATGTTATAAATACATTAGAACGAGTTTAGACGAGAAAAATCATGATTTAGAACTGTTTCTGCTCGATTTTGTATGACCGCCGACCTCGACTGTACTCGGCGATCATCGGCGCTCCTCGGCGCTAGTTATAAAATTTAGGACGCCGGAGACCGCGAGATGACGGACCACGGGCGCTCGAAATTGAACTACCGCTGACTAGGGACCGCCAGGGCGATCCTGAGCGATCCTAGGCGCTCTAAGCAGAAATTCCAGATTTTCATAATTTCGAACCTAAATCAATTCTAAACTATTTTTTAGACAATTTTAATGATTAATTAAGGTACTTTAAGACCAAAATAAACTATCTAAATCCCTGTTTTACAGAAAAATAAATTAGGGAGATATTTAGGACATTAGTTGCCAAGTTTCAAAGGTAATTGAGAAATGTGATTTTGGAAAAGCCTAACTACACTTTGATTATCAAAACACCTCTAAATGACATTATAAATTAGAATACATTCTAAAGAGAATTCAGAATTCAGATGAACGAATATTGAAGTAAATGTACAGATATAACCATTATATGCCGCTAGGCACCATACCTTATAGAAATATGATACTTTAGGGAATTTTTGGAGTCTAGTGGGCATAGCTGGTTATGGATCCATAGTCGTGGCTAGATAGCTGAGGGATATGTCATTTGGGTTGAGTTACTCCTATATGCGACGCGCTTCCTTTTCAAGTTAGTTTGTCTGGAAAGGTCCTATGTCTGGAGGGACACCCCGGTGAGCCGCTGGTGATTCCCTGTACATGTGGATAAGCGACCATCTCCATGTATTGATTCTGGTGCTGCATGCTGGTGGTACATGCCAACTCTGATGGGTACGTGTGCAATAAGTCGGTGACTACGGCTCTTGTCTAAGCTGCGCTGCATGGGACTTGAGTATCATTAGTAGCATTGCTCCTAAGTCGCACGGTGGTATAGCAATTGGTTGAGAATCATCTCAAAAGGTTTATCTATTTTTGTGAGTCCTACAATGACACTGAAATCATAACACTTGGTATTATTATTGTATACATGCGGGAGGCATGTGATTGAGATATTGGTCGAATGTGACTGCTTAGTACATCCTGGCAATGTGTGAATTATGTTACTGATTTGACTATTGTATTCTCATATTAAAACTTGCTGAAATTCATTTCTAGAACTGTTTATCAAACTGTTTTGTGTTCTTGAACGGTATAAATGATTATGCGAGCCTGATTAGTCGATGTTGCTTAATCGTGCATGAACTGTTACTTTACTTATATTAACTGTTTAATTATGCATGTATTACCTACTGGAATATTCGTATCTCACCCTACTTTTATTCCATTTTTCAGCTGATACGCGAGAGGGGGATCTCTTAGACTCCCAGGGAGAGATAGCTGAGTATTCACCAGAGGATTACTATTATCCAGATCTTGTCTAAGGTGGATTAATGCTATAGACTTAGTACATTTGATTGGACTATTATTATTCATTGAGTTGATGTATTGAGAGATGAGAGAGATAGTACCCAGTTATTTTACCAGACTATGATATTACTGATTGATGGTCAAGTTTTATGTTCAGTTGAGGATTTTGATCTACACTTCCGCACATACTTGTTTCCGCAACTCTGATAGTATAATAAGATAATGGATTTTAAATTCTTTAGTCTGGTATGTTATTGATGTTGTATTTGATATGGGCCGGTAACACCTCAGATTTGGTTGTTGAACTAAATTGGGGTTGTTACAGTAGCGATACGGGTTCGGGTTGGGTGCCGGTTTGCACTGACCCGGGTTCGGGGTGTTACACCAGCGAAAGTGGTATAGTTAGGACTTTCTATTTTAATTGTTTTAGTTCAGTTTTGCTAGGGACCAGCAAAAAGTAAGTTGGGGGGGTGTGATAAGTCATGAAAATACCACATTATAGCACATTAATTTCATGACTTATCTGGTTTTATTTCATATTTAATTCCCAATTTTACTTAGAAATTGTCAAAGTTTTTCATCTTTGTATTTTATTTTCATTGTCTAAATTGTGCCTAATTTGTTGATGTAGAGATACTCTTGGTGATTATAGAAGTCACGGTTCAAACGGCGTAACATTCGGAGTCAAATTGCAGAAGTTATGATCAACGTTAGCTAGCCGTTCGACTGTCGTTCGAACGTTGGTGTTTTGCAGAGAAACCCAAGAGTAGCGTTCGCTGGCCATTCGACTGTCGTTCGAATGTTGGTATTCTACAGAGAAACCCGAGAGCAGCGTTCGCTGGCTGTTCGACTGTCGTTCGAACGTTGGTGTTCTGCAGAGAAACCCGAGAGCAGCGTTCGCTGGCCGTTTGATGAACGTTTGAACAAGAGAAGAGGAAACAGGTGTTTGACTTGAACGTTCGACCCGCGTTCGACAGTCGTTCGAACGTTCAAGTAGTAAAAACTGTTATAAAATTCCGAACTTTGCAGATTTGTTTCCTTTTTCTTGGGGATCTTCTTCTAACTTTTAGGAGGATTTTTTAGGGTTTCTAATTGAAGAGATTAGGTCATTTTTGGACTTCTAAGTCGTGGATATACAAGAAAAGGAAGTTCTCTTTTCCTTAGGAGTTTATTATTTTGGAAGGAAAGTTTCTATTCCTCTTCAAGGATTCTTTGGCAAGCTGAGGGGATTCCTATAAAGGAGAGAGCTGGAACGTGAAAAGAGGGAGTTAATGCTGGGAACGGGAGAAGGAATCTGGAACGTGGGAGAGATCAGAGCTTGGATCGTCATTAGTTTTTTTCTTCTCTTTCTTTTTTTATACTCTGTTTTTTATGGTTGTTCTTAGTTCAATCATGAACTAACTTTTATTACTAAGGCTTTGATGTAATCTAAACATGATGTTTTAATTCTGAATATTATTGCTAATGAATTTATGATTTGTTCTTTGAGTATTTTATTATTATGTTTAACCCAATTGAGTACTTGATCACCATTCAATTGTATTTGGTAGTTGTATTGAGATCGAGAGGAGATATACAATTTTAGTTCCTGTGATAAAATACCATAGTCTACATGTTGATAGAGATATTGGCATGGTTTATGTAGCTTTGTGTTTTGTACATGAAAGTCCACAGATCTTAATGTGCCTTTTTTGTTTTAAATTCACATAGAGATATCGTGAGTTATCGTGGGGAGGTAAGTTCGTTGGTGCTCGAGAGAGACCATTGGATAGAATAGGGATTTTTGCTTTCAAATTGGATTATAAAATTCAGTAGCATGTGTATTCAAGAGTTGATTCAGATTGGTTTATGATAAAATCAAATGCCTTAGTATTTTTAATCTCTTATTGAATCTTACTCTTTTATTTTCTTAGTTAATAATTTTAATTGCTAGTTATACACCCATCTCACTTTTTGATTATCCAAATAGAATTTAGGATAGTAATTTAGTATTTAGTAGCTACAATTCCCCGTGGGTTCGACACTCTATTTCATCATTTTATTACTTGTTACGAATTCGTGCACTTGCGAAAAAGTACATCAGCAGCTATAGACAAGAGCCGTAGTCACCGACTTATTGCGCACGAACTCACCAGAGTTGGCATGTACCACCAGCATGCAGCACCAGAATCAATACATGGAGATGGTCGCTTATCCACATGTATAGGGAATCACCAGCGGCGCACTGGGGTGTCCCTCCAGACATAGGACCTTCCCAGAGCAAACTAACTTGCAAGGGAAGTGCCCTCGTATATAGGAGTAACTCAACCCAAACTAAATACCACTTAGCTAACCAGCCAAAACTATGGATCCATATACAACTAAGCCCACTGACACAAAACACGATAAAACCACATACGGGAGGACACGCTAATGTAGGAGGCATACACACTTTTACCCGTAAAGGATTACACATCTCTACACAGAGGATTACCCATATTTGCCATAAAAGTTAGTATCAACTCAACCACAAAAGCCGTATCACCCAACCATAAAAGTAAAGTGAACAACACCATACCACATACCAAACCTTACCCAAGTATTCCATTCCATGTGAAATCCATGATTCAATCCTTACTAATTCCATTAAAGGCTTTTTCAGAATAACATATGCAATTTCTTAATTATATTCGAATAAAGCTCATGTATCATAAATTCAATAGAAACCAGAGTTTATGCAATTCCAGAATCCAACATTCATATTGAAAACTCAAATAAAGTAAAACAAATCTTACTTAAAGTTTCCTTTAATTAACCCCTTTGTTAGAATCCAATTTCCTATCTTAACACCTAAGCTAGTTTCTATTTAAATTTTCTGTATTTTATTTCTCCAGCATGTTCTACAAACCTAAAATAAAGTTTAGGAGATGTTCTTACCCTAGGAATTCCAGTAGAATTATTCCTATCAATATCTTATTTAGACCCTTTCATGCACACCCTTTCATTATAACCTTCAATTTATTGATTAATCTTTCCAATTTAATTTTATAATTTTTATACCTTAATTAGGTCCTTATAAAGATGCTAACATGCTTAACTAATCAGAAAAATTATTGGATTTTTATTCGTATTTCAAAATCCCCAAAATCTGCAAAATTTACATAAAACGCCGACCTTTACAGGGCTAGGCGATCCTAGGCGCTCGTGCAAAATTAAACAGAAAATTTCCAGATTTACAAAGTTCGGATTTTTATGCTTTTACTATATGTTTCTTGGGTCTAAATTAATCTAATAACATTCTAAAACATTCCTAAAGCCTTATAGACTAATTCCCATCAATTAAATACCATTCTATAATTAATTTCATGATCAAACAAAGTTTTCTTCTTTATTTCAACAAATCCTTCAAGAATACCAATCACTAATATATAAACAATTTGATTCCATGTAAATACTATTCCGACTAATCCATATGAAATCATAGAAAACGAAATCATGCAATTCCTCACGTTTTCCAAGGTTACTAATTGCCTTATACGCTAAAATCCTTCTTCCATTAAAACTTCTAATTTTGGACCTGACTTTTACTCCCAAACGCACCAAGCTAGCGTTCTCTGATTCACATCTCCACCGCTCACATTGTAGTTCCCTCAGTCATGAACAAAAACCCCAAATTTGATGATGATCCACCGCACGGATTTTCCCCGATCATGTTTTGATAATGGCTGGTCAAACACCTCCATTAGCAACCTCCTTCCTTTCTCTCCCTCTTTTCTCTCAATAATAAACCCATGAAAATTCTCTTTTGTCTAACCTTAATCTCCTATTTATATTAGGCTTTAGAAGTCTTAAACCAACCCTAATAGGCTACTTTAATTTGGGCTAACCCAACCATGGTCTAATTAAAGTTTAACTCATTCTAATTAATTCCTACTTTTTCTCCACCTTTTATTTTTCTACTTAAACCTTAATAATTTGATCTCTTATCATCTAAACTCCTATTTATAACCTATTTTTGTGCATAATATTTAATTAAACTTTAATATCACCTAAAACCTTATTTTCTCCAAATTAAGACGTGAAATCTCCTAATTACCCTTTTTCCCACTTTTAGGCTTTTATTAATTCCTTTCAATTTCTAACTTGTCTAAATAAATTATTTTCTTCTATTTTCTAATTCTAGTTATTATTTAATGATCTATTTATTAATTACCCTTTTCTGAAAATTACCAAAATACCCTTTTTACTCTTTTAGGCTAATTTCATTAAAATTCTTTCTTTATTTACAACTTATGACTTATTCGAATTAATTATCCTCTAAATTTTCATTTTTTATTTTAACTAGGACTTAACTCATATTTTCTTTTATTTATTATTTATTTATTTATTAGGCCAAAATTCGGGGTTTTACAACCTGCTATCTTACCTTAGTAAAATATGGAATACACACTATTGCGTATTCTGGGGAGTCCTGTCATAAAGGACGAGATAATTGCCTAAGGTTTGTTGGTTTTAAGCGGGACCATTGTGACCCATCCACTTACCTGGGGACTCTCCCGGAACATCGTACAGCATGCAAATTTTGCACTTTCTATAAAAAGACAGTAAGGAGCCCTATATCAGTCAAATATCCCAAAGCTCACCCAATTAGGCATAGCACTTCACCACACTGTGGATAAATTTCTTTAAACTGCGTGGGGTGACACACATGAGGGAGACTGTGTGAATGATCTGACTCGAATGTTTTGTCAATGAATGAATGCTCTTCTCAAACAAAACTTAAACCTCTCTAGCAGCCACCCTTCTGTTTCGATAAACTTACTTTCGGGATGGTATTAGCCCTACGCTCCCGTGGCTTTCTGGGGAAAGTAAGGTAAACCCATCTCCCCAGGTTTCTGGATTCCTTAGCGCCACTAGTTTCTTTCCGTGGTATGTGAGGGGTCTGGTACTTGGCTCGGGCCCTTGTAGGCAGATGCTTCGGGCTGGGTATCCTTCCCGACCTATTGTTTCTAAAAGACCCTGATGCTGTGAATGTGCTTTGAATGTTAATGTGATTGTGAATGACGAAATAAAATAAAGTTAAAATCAGCTTAAAACCTAAGAGTCCATCTGGGGCAGCAACCCCCGCCTTTCGCATCAAATTGAGTAAACCCTAGATCATGGGTTGTCTTAGCCCTAATTTTGGAGGCCGACCCAATTCTGATCAGGGGAGCCACCCCAAATCCATGCATTGAGTCCTGTGAGCCGTGGGCCTTGACCCATTGAGTCTGCTAGAAGCACCCTAAGTTTAGTCGGCCTTCTAAGCAGATGAAAGCCGGCCAGATCAGACAGTCAGATGAAAGTAGGCTAGATCAGAATAGGGGCAGAAAAGACCCTAGATTTAGGAATTCGGCAACCTGCCTTTGAAGCAAATTTGTACCCTCCTTTTGGGCTCCCAACAGCCCAAAAGGTGAATTCTTTGCAAATTTTGTAGATACCATTGTAATTTCACCCTCGATGGAAAGTTGTAATTTTTGCTGGCACCAGAAGCAGATGAAAGAACAGATGAAAGGGAAAAGGCTAACTGGGACTTAGACGTGCTTCCTTATACAAGTATGTCTAGGAGTCGCACCTTAACTGGTGCCAACCATTTAGAACCACACACCTTGTGTGTTTGAATTTAATTTCTGCATTTGTTTGCTGATTTGCTAAAATGGTGATGCCCACCCCTTTTATTTAATGTCTGCAATTTCCCATGCATGCTTTAGACTGATTGAGAGTTATAATGTGGAAACCCTAACTAATTTGGAATTTCGATTGGATAGTTGGCATGGCATCTTCGTCTTCGTCTGAGAGAGTCTGCTTCCCTAGGATAGAGAAGTGTGCCTACGATATGCCTTGGATACGTTCTTGGACCAGGTAGCTCCAAGAGGATGAGCAAATTGAATGGGAGGTGCAATACCGTATGGGGCAAACCTATCCTTGTTGAATGTGCCGATGAATTAGGATATGATCCAAGCAGCTTTGCTTTTCTGGGATCCCTAGCTTTCAGTGTTTGGTTCGGTATCAATGAGTTGACTCCCACAATTGAGGAATTCGACCTATTCCTCCGATTTCGTGACCTTGGAGAACATGTCCGACCAAATCTCAAAGATAGCTACAAGAATGAAGTGTAACGCCCCGGATCCGTGTTGTTCATTAAAGATATAACACGTCTCACAGAAGGTTAGGTAAGGATCTCAATAACAGTGATCGCTGGATAATCACCCGATTTATACCATATCAGAGTGCACAATTAAAATTCTCATCTAAGAATTCTATAGAATCTTCAAATAACATCAAGTGGTTCCAATTTACTACCTTATTACATTTCCCACAAAATCAATTGTAACAGAGTTTAAAACTAAAAGAACCTACTAGTCTAAGGATTGTAGTAATAATCCTCCTCCCTATAGGTGTCAATCAGATCTACCCCAGTAGGTGCCTCACCACTAAGATCTGAAAAACAAAGCAACAACGAGGAATGAGATACGAATATCTCAGCGAGTAGCACATGCATGCAGAAATAGTTAAACACAGTTATAAACATGCTGCGATAAATAACCAACGATTAAACCAACAAATTTCCGATAACACCACAAAAAGGTCAATGTCATGCATATTGTTAAATTGATTAATTTATATGCCAAGTAGACACTCCACACCTCCATGTACACAGTTCCGACCTACTCATGGTATCGGACACTCTAAAATGACGGCCAACTCAGGGTATCGTCATCCAATGCCGGCCTACTCCGGGTATCGGCACTGACAACCAGGCCTACTCAGGGTATCTGGCTGCTCTACACTGGTCGTGGCAACACACAAGGCCATGCAATTATACCAATAAACAAATACCATCACATTACTAAGCTTAACAAGGATCCAAGGGAAGCTAAACCCAAAACCGATAAATAACCATATAAACTCCGCATTCAGTAAACCCACATTGATTTCAAACCTGTGTATCCCAATACACTCATCACAAGTTGTTCCAACCAGAACATCAACTCACACAATTCGAAGGTTCCCAACCTCACAACAACACTCTCATGCAATAAAATTTCTTACTCACACAAAACCATTCAATACTTTTCAGGCATTGGATATTGAACGAAACCAATTTATACAATTTCTAAAGCAGGAAACAGATGAAGTATATACCAAAAATGGCTCATTTACTTATAGGATCATAAATAGCACAACCTACCTAAATTTCTTAAACTCTCCTTTCGAATAGTTTGTAATAATGTTCAGTATGTGATTCAATAGTCTCCAATTTGGTTTGAACGAATATAGTATTTCTAACATCCTAAACTAGTCAATAAGTAAGTGCTTAAACCTTCAAGGTGTCCACTGTAACTGGTTTTTATCAAATCTCTCCTTTCGGCAAAAGATCGGGGCTGGCGTTGACCTCTAGCGCTAGGCGCGAGGTCGGCGGTAAGACATTTATAAATAAATACCTGTCGCGCTTGGTATAAGGCTATTGGGTGCGAGACTTGCGCGAAGAAAACGAGACCACGCGAGCTAGGCGCGCGTTGAGCATGGGCTCGGCGGTAAGTCAAATTGTCGTTTCACCGACCAGGGTGAGTTGGCGCTGGGTCGGCGCCACTCGGCGAATACCCCCTTGTTTCTTCGACTCTCTGTTAGTTCAAGATCTACATGACTGGCCGAACGTTTTCCCTCTGTAACAATTTTCCTAGTCTCCAAATATTCCCAGAACACATTTAAACCACTTTTGAAATTAATCTAAACACATTTTTATTTATCTCATTCAATCCTAAAGAAACCCACACTCGGACTATCTCCTTCCAGAAAACACATGACTATCTCCTTCCAGAAAACATATGCATTCAGATTAAACTTACGAATAATACGAAAACCCAGTTTTAAAACGATGTCACTCACCTTATACGTTTCCAAGTCTTTGCAACAGCAACCCTTCGTAGAGCAAAACACCGACCAAGACCAACACCAACAGTCGATCTCTGCTAAGACTCCTTCGGTCACGAGAGTATATCCAAATACCCTAAATACGGAATACCTCGATCGGCAGGAAAACCCAAACTCTTCTTCTCTCTCCGAACCCTATATCACCAGCCGCAATCGCCTTCAACAATGTATGCGCAAACGAAAAGAAAACCCTACGATTCTAAATACGCTAGGTATTTATACTTACCTTTTATACACTTTGCCGCTCGACGAGTTTTGAAACATTTGTTTTGGTGCAATGCTCGCCCACCAAGATTCCTACATACACACACCTTATTAGTTTTATTTTTCCCATAAAATCATGTAGAAATTATTGGGGTTTTACATGAAGCTTGTGCTTTCTTTGGCCTCCCCAGAGGGGAATTCCAAACTTTAGGAGGTGACCAAGCATTCACGAGGGTCTCCAAAACCTTCCTTGCTGAAAAGATAAGAGGTAAAAATCAGGAAAGACCCCATGTTTGGTTCGACACCTTCACCCTCATGGTTTTGTTGCAAATCTTCTTTCCAACTGGGGGAGACACCATTAATTTGGCCCTCAGAAATTGTGGATCAACTCCGGTTGGGGTACTGACTTGTGCCACTAATCCTAGCTCAATTGTTCCATTCCCTGACCTTGACCAAGAACGGAACCAGGAGGTTTCAAGGGTGCACCCCTCTCCTCCACATTTGGTTACAAGACCACCTGATGGTTGCTGAACCCATCAGCCCTCACTATGGGGTAGTCCATGATAATATCACATGGATGGCCCGCAAAGAGATTAGACCAGACTTACCCACTCGTGAGGATTGGTTGAACCATTTTCTCAAATTGAATGGAGAAACGGACATTAGATGGTGGGGCACATTCAACTTCACCTACACCCCCATCCCGGCCTTCAGAGACAGAAGGTGCCTAGCCTTGGTAGGTTTAACTCATGTCGTGCCGTACTATCCAAGCCGAGTTGTGGGACAGTTTGGGAAGTCTTAGGGAATACCAATTAAGGACGATGCAGGCGATTTGACTGGCCCACTCACAAGGGAATTGAAGAAGCATTTGCTTAAAGAATGGCGGAATGTGTGCAAACTCCAGGAGGACTTCTTTTCCCAATCCCACGTTCATCTATACGAATAGTGGATGGCTCGGGCGTTTGGCCTCGACGGCCCCCCGCCTCTTCAGCCCGTCGCTTCTAGCAACATTCCAGTTCCGCTCCCTGGCATATACAAGGATAGGGTGGCTAAACTGCAAGAAACCCATTCTTGTCTTCATCTCGCCTACGTGAATTCAGAAAGAGAAAGTAGGCAGGCCAATGAGGCCCTGCAGCAAGAAATGGAACTTGTGTGCAAGAGCGCAAAGGAGGACCGACGTCTGCGGTTCTACGTGCCTTGAGAAGGCAAGACGTGTCCTCCCACTATGATGATGACCAGCCTAGCTAGAACTTGGCTTTGTTGTAATGATGCACTGTAAATCTTGATGTTAACTTTCCAGCTGTTGTAATTCTCAAGCATGAAATTTTCTTTGAATCCAATATCTTGTGTTGAATCTAATCTGCAAAAACAAAAGCATAATTTGAAATGAATGAAGTAAATGAAAAAAAAATTGAAGTCCTCCATAGGCAAATTGGCCCCAAGTGGCCACCTTTGTTAATCTCGGTGTAAGCACCCAAATTTTGATCAAGCCAAATAAAAAGAGAAAAATGTGCTAAAAGACAACAAAACGGATCAAAACCCTAAGGAAACAAAATTGACCTTTTGATCGGGTGCAAATTCCCCACCATACTTCTTCCCAATGTTTAGGAAATTCCGACACGATTCTAACGCAACTGAGTTTGCTCAGATCGGGGTCCGGATGAAGAAGATATGAGCCGGTCAAACTTGAGGGGAGCCGAAAGTTGACTTTTTGCCGAACCCCGAATCAGGTGCTTACCCCTATGCCATTGGATAGAGGGCTCCGATGCGGGTCCAACGCAATTGAGTTTGCCCAAATCGAAGTCCAGATGAAGAAGATATGAGCTGTCGAACTTTCCAAGCAGCAAACCCAGAAACTGCACACGTGGCGACAAACGCAGCAAAATATCTCAGGGGGCAATCTCTAAATATCCAAAACTTACCAAATATCTTAGGGACTAAACCAAAAATCGTACGGGGCAATCTGCGAATATCCAAAAGTGTCAAATCGGTCAAATCAATCGCGTCGGTCAAGTCGAGGGGCAAATCCGTAAATACCCTGTTTGTATCTGATGACATATGTCGGATACACAGGAACTTCTTCATATCCAACATTTAATGTTGGATACATTGCCATGCCCCCACTGGATTCGCACCGATTCCCCGATAGATTCGCGCAGAAAATAAAATTTTCGAAATGATTATGTCTTGTATCCAATATTTTTTGCCGGATACAAAGGAGGTTCTGTGTATCCGACATAAAATGCCGGATACAAAGGAGGTATAGTGTATCCGACATTAAATGCCAGATACAAAAAAATTTGTTATAAATAGGCAAAAGCAACCCCATTTCGGGGGTTGGCTTCCCTTTGGTTGATTTCCACCCCCTCTCCTCCTTTGTCTCTGATCCGAAACCCCCCACTTTCACCCTTCCTTGACCCTTGAACCCCTAGAACACCGCCTAAAGGCCATCCTACCCCTCTCCACTCCCTTCCTCCACACTTAGGAACTTGAAGGAGAAAAGGAAGCTGCTGCCACTGTGGGAAGGTGCTGCTCCAGCCTGTGTTCTTGCTTCAAAGGAGATCCCTACACCACACAAGGGTTGTAAGAACCATAAGGTATTGTTCTCCTTTACATTTTATATCACATATATGAGCATGGATGGGATTTGTGATGGTTAGAAGGATTCACTTCTCCCATGATTAAACCAGTTTTTTTATTGCAAGTGGTTTGCATGTACCTTGTCCTCATTTGCATAATATGCTTGTCTCCAAAGGTAAGGGAGGTTTACGTTTGGTTAAAAAAGGGGGAGATGAGAGGTGCTCTACACATTCTTAAGTCCCATTCTAAGCTACTGTTGTGCATGCTTATTTGATCCTTTGAGGGAGCATGTTCCCTCCTTTTCTCTTGATCCATTGTATCCCTTGAGTAATCCCCCTTCTCTTCCCTTCTTAAAGCTCTTTTAGATCGGGTGAGTATGTCAAGTTAAGGAGGTCATGATAAAAGCCACATGTGATAAATGCTAGTTCTTCATATAGCCTAATTGTTTTTCTAAGTTTGCATGAACTCATCATTGTGTAAAGCACCTATGCTATTGCTTCTAGGACCATGTGAATGCCTGTACACTTGAGCACTCACCCACTTGCATGCTACCTTTACTTGCTAATTTATATGATTTTCGTGCTCCATGAGATCTGTCCAAGTTTTTTGAGTTGTTGTTGATGGAATGAGTTGCATGAGGAGACCAAGAGGGAGGCTTTCCCTCTTCTCTGTACCACTGTGGGCCCACATAGGGGCCCACAGATTCTCTGGAACTCCCCAAGAAGCCTAAAAACCCAACCCCAATGCAAAAAACCACAAAAACAGCTTCTGTAGGTTGATCCGGCAACTCAGGTCGGATCAACAGAGTTGTATTTGTAGCCAGCAAAAGATGCCGGATACACTGAGACTTGTGTGTAACCGGCATCTTAGGCCGGCTACACTGCCAGATTGCTTTTTTTGCTGTTTTGTGATATTGTGCTGATTTTTTGGTTCATGTGATCAATCCGGATGAACCAGAAGGGTTTTCGGGTCACTCGGAAACCCAAGATGGGCCATGGGCCGACCCGGTCCAAATCGATTTCCGGTGGGCCTTCTAACGGGGCCTACCAAGCCCGACAAACTTATTTGGGCTTAAATAAGATAATTAAAAGAATTGAGTGGGCCAGACCATCGGAGGCCCACCCAAGCCAAGTTTCAAAAGCATGTTGCTTAGATTTAGGCATGGTTTGGCCGAGACCACGGGTAGGGCCGATCGGGCCCGCTAAAGCCCACTAAACCAAACCAACTTAGGGTTTCCAAACTCTAACTCAGGAAGTCTTGGGCTTTCAAGCCCAAGCCCAGGTAAAGGGGCCCCAAGCCCAAGGCCTGGCCCGTTTTTGCACAGTTAATAAAGATAATCAAAATCACTTGGCAACCAACTGTGTGGCCCACTCAGGGGCCCACAAAGCAATCCCGGCTCACTTTTGCATATAAATCAAATTTAATCAAACTTTAAATTCAAATAAAATCAATTCATTGAGCCAAAACCCAAAGGGCCTCTCAGGTTTAGACTGAGGCCCACCAAGGGAACACGTGGGCTTAACCAAGCCCACCAAGGGATCCGCAGGCCTTCCAACGGGGCCTGCCCAATCAGACTCAGATCACCCTAAATAAAGAAAAGATAAAATCAAGTAAAGGGACCCACACCACTTCAGTGGTCCCGTAAGACTTAACCAAATGGCATGCTGGATTAGGAATCGGGTGAGTGAGAGACCAAAAGTTGACTCAAACCAGGAAAACTACGGGACCCGTCATTCGACGAAGCGGACTGGGGTGTCTACGGACTTCCCCGGACCGTAACCGAGACCCTACCTTAGAATCTCTAGCCGCAGACCAAGCCTAATAATAGAAAACCTAGGCACCCAGGTGTCCGCTTGCACCCCATCAGGCGGTGGCGACTCCAAATTCCCATTTTTACCCAGTGCGATCCGGAAACAGGTGCGCACACTTGGTCGATGAGACCACTTCTTCATTGAAATCAAAATCCTGAAACCCTACAAGTGTTCTAAACCTAAGAACACCCAAGCCTTTGAGCTTAGATCACACCCGTATGTATCTTTTTTTTAAGATCATCCGGTCAGCCTTTTGGGGCATCGAAGCCGCTAATAATTAAACCAGAGATTGGTGGAGGATCGTCCTAGTGTAAGGCGCCGAAGTCTATGGTAATTGTAGACACCCCAAATTGCACTACAGAATGAAAAAGTAATAAAAACATGTAATTAGAACTTAAAACAGGTCAAAAATGCAAAAAAATTTACAAAGCAGGCTTTGCCCGTATTTCATTCACGGGCCGGTCGCGCCCGAGATCGCTCTATGGTCAGGCGCGCCCGTATTGAAAATACGGTCACCATTGGACCGTAATTCATTTACGGTCACTAAAGACTCGTGCGAGTTTTACTCTTCTCTTGATTTCCGAGCTTTATCTTTAGTCCAATATATCTTTAAATGAGCGAATTACGTCTTTTATTCGCTGAAGCCACCTTGGTTGGCTATGGATGGGCATTATCTCTGTCTTTCACTCTATCTTAAGGATCAGGATATATCCTTCTGGACCAGCCTTGCCCCTGGGTTTGCCTATAAATAGAGGGCCTTTCCTCAAGCAAAAGGCCACGAAATTTTGAAGTCCAAGAAGCTCCAAGAGAAGGAGAGGAACCCCTGCTGCTCTGCCTGCTCAATACAGGTAAGTTCCTTTTCCCTTTTATTTTCTGTCTTCAATTCTAGAAGTAATAGGATCATCTCTATTGCTGTAGAATAAGGCCATCTTTTGTATCTAGTATTCCTAAACCTGCCTCTAAGTACCTCAAGAGTCTCTCTAGCCGTAAAACGTGAAGAGAGAGCTAGGGGAAAAGAGAAAAGGTGGATCCCTAGAATAGAACCCCATATCTGTTTTTCTCTTTTTTATAGAATAAAGCCTCTGATTGTGTTTGTATAACCAAACCTATCTCCAAGTACCTCAAGAATCCTCTCTAGCCGTAAAACGTGAAGAGAGAGCTAGGGGAAAAGAGAACAGGTGGATCCGTAGGGTAGACCCCCATGTGCTCAAATCTGTGAGATGTGGCTGCTTTGAATATCTTGATCATGTTTTAATGGTTTTTATGATGAATCTGAATGAATCTATGAATCCATGATGTTTATAGCATGAGATCCCCACTTTTTTTATAAAATTTGGATTTTTGCCACTTTTGCACCTACAGCACTGTTTTCGTGATTTTTGTGAGTTTATGCTAAGATCTTGGATTTATCATGATCAATATGGTAGATCTGGATCCAGAAGCCTGAAAGTAAATTCTAGGGTTTCATGATGTTGTTTTTGAATTGTTTTTCATGTTTGAGAGAAGACCCTACGGTCTAAATTCTCCCCTTTTGGTGTTTTTCATCAACGTGGGTATTTTTGTTTTTATTTTCAGATTTAATGTGAAATTTGAGCTTTATCTATGTCCTGGACTATTCAAGTTCAGTTTTGAAATATTTTATAAAAATCATATTTTTCTAGATTTCTAGAATTTGACTTGAAGCCAGATTTTTGGATTTTTCACTTTAAATTGATTTTATTTGATTTCATCTCAATTTTGTTTTGATCATGAAACCCTAGGAATGGTATGATCATATTTGAAAGTTCTGGATCAATCAGACTATTCATATGAAAAAACCATATATTTTGTCTTTTTTGTGATTTTTCCTTATTTTTATAGCAAGCTTTTCTTTTTTGTAAAACATGAACAATACCTGGCAACCACCTTGTGTGGATGAATAGGGGTGCCTAACACCTTCCCCTGTTCATAACCTAATCCCCTTACCCATCTCTGGTTGTTTTTTTAGGAGGGTTATTTTTACCCTAAAATTGCCTTTTGTGCTTATTTAATATTTTGGTGTCCATTCACACCTAAATTGAATGGTGGCGACTCTTTGTTTAATTTAATCCCATGTGATGATTGAGGAAGTCAATGGAAATTGATTTTTTCCCATGTCTCACAATTGGTGACTTTGCTGCGGACTGGAGGATTTGAGCCTTTTTGGTGTTTTAGTTCATGTTTTTGATTTTTTTATTTGCTTGCTATTTTGTGTTCTTAAGCATGTTGAGTATGTTTTAAATCTGATTTATTGCTTAAGAATTCATGGGGGTAGAAACATGCTTAATTCTGATTTATAGGATTGTTTCTACAAACATGCGTAGGGGAGGGTCGTTTTGCTGAACCATGTTTATTTCTTGCTATATTTTTATGATAGCATGTTTTAATTTTCAGCATGATCTCCATGATGATTTTGGGTGTATAACATGATCATATGTTTGCATGATTAGATGATTTTTTTTATGAGCATGTTTTAGGTGCTATAGGATTGCTTTATTTACTTGTTTATTTTAAATATGCTTTCCTATTATGCCTTGGTTTGTTTATGCATGGCTGCGAAAAGAGTGGTAAGGGTTTGGGACGTTGTGAATGCACCCTATTTTTACAATCCACTGTGCACATTTTATTTTTTTTACACAACCTACCCTTAACCTATAGGAAGTTGAACCCGAATGTGTGTAGCTTGGCGCAACGAGGTCGATACTTCGGAAAGCGAAAGTGAAAACATTCACCTTAGAACTTTGAGCTAATGATGTGATGATAACGTGGATCTGGGATTCTGGTCATCACTAGGCTTGAGTGCTAAGTTGCCATTAAGCCAAAACCCAAAACCCCTACGCTTGAAGGTGGAGTTACACGTTTTTGGCTAAAGTACACAATTACGTGGGGATATGGGTTTGTATGATTGTGGGAAGGCCGTGTGCATGGCTTACAAACCAGGGCATAATGCGGATGCCATATTGAAGGTAAACAAGGTAACAAGGTAATCCTATTGTTTTGCATTATTTTCATGTCATGGGGTGTCATGGTGCCCATTGGTTCGGGATAAAATTTGTCCCAAAATATGCATATTTTCTAAAATTGGTGCAGCCCATAGGAAGAGTTTCTAACTTTGTTTAGAATCAATCGTACCCAATGTTCATACAAGAGGCAACAAAAGGGTACCAAATTCTTGAGTATGGTGTCAATTTGGAGGGTACATGTGCCTTCCTAAACATGTATTTTAGCAAAAAGGTCAAAGTCCACTTTGGGACAGTTTAGAAGCCCTGCACTGGGTGAACCGTATGTTTGGATGAGCAATCAAAATGATCAAACCATGTAAAAACTGAGAAAACATAAAAGAGTTCCGTAAAACCGTATTTGATACACGGGCTGGGCTCGTCCGTATTAGTTATACGGGCGGGGTTTGCCTGTGAATTTCATACAGTCACGGCTCGCTCGTAATTTAAATACGGGCAGGGCTGGACCGTACTGTATATACGGTTTTCGCGGAAAATTCAATTTTAATCAGCTTTTTCCCACTAAATCTTATTCCTTTAACCTTTAAATGATGATAAAGGGAAACAGGGTTGAATAAAATGCTTCAAAAAAATAATAATAAATAAATAAATAAATAAAAAAGCGTTAAGAGAAAATCCTTTGGGCCTCTGAAAGCCTTTGAATTTCAGACTTTTTCTCAAAAAATCCTTTGGGCCTCTAAAAGCCTTTGAATTTAAGACTTTTTCTCAAAAACTCCTTGGGCCTCTGAAAGCCTTTGAATTTCAGACTTTTTCTCAAAAACTCCTTGGGCCTCTGAAAGCCTTTGAATTTCAGACTTTTTCTCAAAAAACCCCAAGCCTCTGAAAGCCTTTGAATTTCAGACCTTTTCTCAAAATGTCCTTGGGCCAAGCCTTTGAATTTCAGATCTTTTGGGCCTCTGAAAGCCTTTGAATTTCAGACCTTTTTCTTTTGGGCCTCTGAAAGCCTTTGAATTTCAGACCTTTTTCTTTTGGGGCTCTGAAAGCCTTTGAATTTCAGATCTTTTTCTTTTGGGCCTCTGAAAGCCTTTGAATTTCAGATCTTTTGGGCCTCTGAAAGCTTTTGAATTTCAGACCTTTTTCTTTTGGGCCTCTGAAAGTGATGTACTTTTTCGCAAGTGCACGAATTCGTAACAAGTAATAAAGTGATGAAATAGAGTGTCGAACCCACAGGGAATGGTAGCTACTAAATACTGAAATTACTATCCTAAATTCTATTTGAATAATTAAAGATTGAGATGAGTATTTAACTAGCAATTAAAATTATCACCTAAGAAAATATAAGATTAAGATTTAATAAGAGATTTAAAATACTAAGGCATTTGATTTCATCATAAACAAATCTGAATTAACTCTTGAATACACATGCTAATGAATTTTATAATCCAATTTGAAAGCGAAAATCCCTATCCTATCCAATGGTCTCTCTCGAGCACCAACGAACTTACCTTCCCACAATAACTCACTATATCTCTATGTGAATTTAAAAGCAACAAGGCACATTAAGATCTGTAGATTTTCATGTCAAAAACACAAAGCTACATAAACCATGCCAATATCTCTATCAACATGTAGAGTATGGTATCTTATCATAGGAACTAAAATTGTATATCTCCTCTCGGTCTCAATACAATTATCAAATACAATTGAATGATGATCAAATACTCAATTGGGTTAAGCACAATAATAAAATACTCAAATAATGAATCACAAATCCATTAGCAATAATATTCAGAAATAAAACATCATGTTTAGACTACATCAAAGCCTTAGAAAAAGAAATTAGTTCATGATTGAACTAGGAATAACCATTAAAAACAGAGTATATTTAAAAAGAGAAGAAAAGAGAAGAAGTAAACTAATGGAGTCCAAGCTTTGATCTCCCACGTTCCTAGTTCTTCCTTACGTTCCCAGCATCAATCCTCCTCATTCACGTTCAAGCTCCTCCTTTTTATATCTCCAAACTTGCCCAGAAATCCCTTGAAGAGAAAATAGAAACTTGCCTTCCAAGACTCCTAAGGAAGAGAGAACTTCCTTTTCTTGTATATCCATGATTTTCAAGTCCAAAAACGACCTAATCTTCTTTATTAGAAACCCCTAAAAATCCTCCTAAAGACTAGAAGAAGATCCCCAAGAAAAGGGAAACAAATCCGCAAAGTTCGGAATTTTATAACAGGATTTAATACTTGATCGTTCGAACGGTCATCGAACGCCGGTCGAACGTTCAGGTCAAAAAGTTGTTTCCTCTTCTCTTGTTCGAACGTTCATCGAACGGTCAGCGAACGCTGCTCACAATTTCTCTATTTTTCACCAACGTTCGAACGACAGGCGAACGTTCAGCGCACGCTGCTCTCGGGTTTCTCTGTGGATCACTAACGTTCGAAAGGCAGGCGAACGGCCAGCGAACGCTACTCTTGGGTTTCTCTGCAGAACACCAACGTTCGAACGGCAGGCGAACAGCCAGCGAACGTTGCTCATATCTTCTACAATTTGACTCCGATTGTTACGCCGTTTGAACCGTGACTTCTATAATCACCAAGAGTATCTCTACATCAACAAATTAGGCATAATTTAGACAATGAAAATAAAATGTAGAGATGAAAGATTTTGACAATTTCTAAGTAAAATTGGGAATTAAATATGAAATAAAACCAGATAAGTCATGAATTAAATGTGCTATAATGTGGTATTTTCATGACTTATCAGAAAGCCTTTGAATTTCAGATCTTTGGGCCTCTGAAAGCCTTTGAATTTCAGACTTTTTCTCAAAAACTCTATGGGCCTCTGAAAGCCTTTGAATTTCAGACTTTTATCAAAAATCCTCGGGCCTCCGAAAGCCTTTGAATTTCAGACCTTTTCCAAAAATGTCCCTGGGCCTCTGAAAGCCTTTGAATTTCAGACCTTTTCCAAAAATATCCCTGGGCCTCATAAAGCCTTTGAATTTCAGACCTTTTTCAAAACCCCCCTAAGCCTCTGAAAGCCTTTGAATTTCAGATCATTTTCTCTTTATTGTGGGACCTGTTGGAAGCCCTAGAATATTCCAACAATTCTAAAAAAAAAAAAAAAGAAGCAAATAAAGAAAAAAATCCAAACTCGTGTTCACCCAGCTTGCACATAGGCATTCATAGGTATGTGAATGAGATTAAATTGGCACTGATATTTTTTTTCTTTATTTCCAGGTACTAATACACTTGCAATCATAGCTCCTGTAACCAGATCAAGAGCTCGCGCCATGAATCCCATTGAAGACGAAGCTGATGCTCCTCATCCAGATGTTGTCCTACTCCAAGAACAAGTAGCAGGACTAGCCCGAATGCTAGAGAACGTATTGTCCGTACAGGCCCAACAAGTGCAGGCCCAACAAATGCAGGCCCAGAACCAAGCATCCACTTCCAACCCTGCACCTCCACCCCAAATCAATATTCCACCTCCAGTACAACCAATTCTTGAACCCGTCTATGAACCCACCCCTGAACCTATACTGATCAGGGATGAGACATCTGAGTCAAACAAGGCTAAGGAAAAGGAAAGGATAAGGGAAGAGGTTGAAAGAAAGTTCCTACACAAACTGGAAATGATCCAAGATGAACTTAGAGAAGTAAAAGGGGTGAGCAACTTCGGGGGCACCAACTTTGAGGACTTATGCCTATACCCCAATGTTAACCTGCCGGCTAAGTTCAAGTGCCCAGACCTAGATAAATATGATGGCACTGGCTGCCCCATGAGCCATTTGAAGTTATACTGCGGTGCCCTATGCCAGTTTGGTCGAGATGAGGGTGTTTTGATCCAACTCTTCCAAAGGAGCTTAACTGGAACTGCCTTGAGGTGGTTCGCTACTCTAGACCATGGAAAGATTAGAAGATGGAAGGACCTAGCAGATGCCTTCCTAGCTCAATACCGGTTCAATTCAGAGATCGTACCAGACAGGTACGATGTAATGAGAATGAGCAAGGGAAGGGATGAACCTGTGAGACAGTATGCCAAGAGATGGAGGGAGACTGCCTCTCAGGTCAGGCCACCTATGCTAGAGCAGGAGATGATTTCTACTTTCATCAGCACATTGGGTCAACCATTCTACAGCCATTTGGTGGGTCAGACCACCACTAATTTCGCTGCCTTAGTCCAAGAGGCTGACCGAATTGAAGACGGGATAAGATCAGGTAAGATAGTTGACCACTCTGCTATGGTCAGTCAGCAAGACCCTAATGTGAAGAAAGGAAGCGGGATGAAGAAGAATGGGAACAAGAAAGAAGGGGAGGTAAACATGGTGCAGCCACCATCAGGCCCTAACAAGCCCATACAAATCAACGTACCTGCTCATTTTCCTACTCCATCTCCATCTACCCAGGCCCCTATGAGGGTTAATGTTCCAGCAGCACCTTCAGACCAAAAAAGGGTTTTTACCAAGGAGGAAAAGGATGCTTATTTTGCAGCAAGGAGAAATAGGGTTTTCACCCCTATTCCAATGACTCCTTCTCAGTTGCTGCCCACCTTATTGCAAGCAGGGTATATCACTTTAAGAGAACCCAATCCGAATGCACCCAAGGGGAGAAATTTTGACCCCTCCACCACTTGTGATTACCACATGGGTGCACCTAGGCACCCTACGGACAAGTGCTGGCCTTTGAAACATGCCATTCAGGATTTACTGGACCAGAATACCCTGTCTTTCAATACAGGGGCTCCCAATCCTCCTAGAACAGATATTGGACAGAACCCTCTGCCCCAGCATCATGGAGCAGGTCCATCTAATGTTATAGGTGTCGTCCCTTCTGATAAAATAACCTTTGACCCATTCCAGTTAATTGCTCCAATAGGGACAACGGTCAAGGTTTATTTTAACTGAATAAACAAGGAAAAAGAAATAAATGTAATTTCAAAGGGGAATGATAGTGCTGCAAAGAACATTAGCTCATCTCTGGACCGGGTCTCGTCCCTCATGGCCCAAATGAACATTGCAAAACCACCATTGGTCATCAATTGCAGTCCATCCACCTTTACTTCACCCATTCAGTCAAAACCACCATTGGTCATAAACTGTGACCCTCTTAATGCATCAGTCACTTCTGTGACCCCTCAACCAAAACGACTTCCACCATTGGTTGTTGATATCCCTCTCACTCAAATTTCATCATCCAAGTCTAAACTTCCTCCCTTGGTGATAAATGTCCCCAAGCCTTCCTACTCTGAATCGGCTGTACCATGGAACTACAGTGAAGCTTTTACCACTACATGCCCTGCAGCTGAAAGCAAGGAAGAAGTGAACCTCATGATGAGGTCAGTAAAATGTGTAGGGGTGGAAGAAAAACAAAAGGAAATAGAGAAGGAGAAGGAAGAAGAAAAAAATAAAGGAAAGGCCAAGATAGGGGATGATGCCCCTCAGGGAACTAACAGTGAGGCTGCTGACCTCATGAAGGTAATAAAAAAGAGTGAGTTCAATGTTGTCGAACAGTTGAACAAAGTCCCTGCCCAGATCTCAATACTGGGCCTATTGTTAAATTCTGAAAAACATAGGGACTCCTTGTTAAGGATGCTCCAGGGGGCCCATGTGCCTAAAAACATTGAACCAGACCAACTAGGCCGGATGGTTGGGCAAATATTATCTCACAATGTCATAACCTTTTCAGAGACTGAGATCAGCCCAGCAGGGTACCACCATGTTGACCCATTGCACATAGCTGTACTCAGTAAGGGTTGCATGATAGCCCGGGTCTTGATTGATAATGGGTCGGCTCTCAATGTCTGCCCATTAATAACCTTTGTTAAGCTCGGTCTGGAGCAAAACAAAATCAAACAGAATGGAAGAATCATAAGAGCATTTGACAGCTCTAAAACACACTCCCTAGGGGAGGTTGAACTGCCGGTCACAATTGGACCGTATATTTTCAACATCACATTTGAAGTGATGGATATACCTGCAGCCTTCAACCTACTCCTAGGAAGGCCGTGGATTCATACGGCTAGGGCTATACCATCTACCCTCCACCAAAGAGTCAAATATATCAGAGGGCAAAAGGTGATTACTGTCCTAGCCGAAAATTTGGTTCCTCCCATGTGGTCCCCTGATGTACCCTACATAAACATGGAAATGACTGCTGACAAAATGGCATTTCACTCTTTCCAGTTTGAAGCTGTTAATTTCATACCTGGGGGGTATCAGGAAAAAGAAGGAAAATTGACCTGTGTTGAGAAAATGGTCAAGAATGTGCTAGAAAAATATAACTTTCACCCTGGAAAAGGTCTGGGGGTTAACCTGCAAGGAAGGATAGAACCGATAAAGGTTAAGAAGATAGTCCACAGAGCAGGATTGGGGTCAAAGCCAAGGAAGTGGAGAAGTCAGAAGGAAATGGAAGATATGAAATTCCCTCACATCAGGGAAACTTTTCCTAAGCTTTCTCACATGATTCAGCTATCTCCTCCTGAGGATCAGTCCAAACCCCCATACTATAACATCAATCCATTCCAAAAACCCAAATCCTCAACCGTGCAACCATATGTTCCACCTCCACCTCCACCAGCATTGGGTGGGCCTGGGCCACATAAAAAACAGAAGCATGACTTTTCTGAGGACGTGGGAGCCTTTTTTGCCATGACAGAAGGCAACAAATAAGAAGGAGCAGAGGAGCTACCTTTTATTGACTGGGCTGCAGTAGAAGTTCCATCTGGGACTAGCCCTACAGAAGAAACAGGCGATGCAACTCACCCAGTATTGGTGATTTCAGATGCGGACCCGGAGCTTGAGGAGCAGGCTTGTATCCCTGCCCCAGATTCTTTTAGTCTGAACAATTGGGAGGAAACTCCCCTTACTTTTGAAGCCGCGTTTGTTTGGCAAACAGACATGGCTTCCAAAAAAAAACTCCATTAGTGGAATGCCCTTTCCCTGAAGGTTTTAATGAGCCTTCTTCTTCAGGGAAAGATTTTGTAGAAGGCTCTCAAAAAATACAAAAAGATTTTCCAATTTTTTATAGAAAAGATAAATTTTTCAAAAAGGTCCAAACCACTTATGAACCATATAAGCAAACGAAATTGGATCGGGTTGAGTATGACTTCGACCTTGAGCTCGACTTCGACCTAATGGGGGTTGAGGAAGAGACCAAGGACGAAGAAGACGACCCTCCAAAAGAAATCACATATCAATTGGAGCGTCATGAAAAGGGGTCCAACCCAATATTGAAGAGACCATATCAATAAACCTAGGGACTGAAGATGACCCAAAGATAGTAAAGATTGGGGTATGCTTATCTGAGATATAGCGAGATGAAATGATATGGTTCTTGGCTAATTATGAAGATGTATTTGCATGGTCGTATCGGGATATGCCAGGGTTAGACACGGACATGGTTGTGCATAGGCTACCCATTCTACCAGATGCCAAGCCAGTTAAGCAGAAACTGAGAAGGTTAAAACCTGAATGGACATTGAAGGTCAAAGATGAAGTGGTTAAGCAATTTCAAGCTGGGTTCTTAGCGGTCTCCACTTACCCTGAATGGCTTGCAAATATAGTGCCAGTACCAAAGAAAGATGGAAAGGTCAGAATGTGTGTAGACTACAGAGACTTGAATAAGGCAAGTCCAAAGGATGATTTTCCACTTCCACAAATAGACATCTTGGTAGACAACACTGCTGTACATAGCCTGTTCTCATTCATGGACGGGTTTTCTGGGTACAATTAGATTAAGGTGGCTAATGAAGATCAAGAGAAGACAGCCTTCATCACACCTTGGGGTACCTTCCATTACACTGTCATGCCATTTGGATTTAAGAACGCTGGGGCGACCTACCAGAGGGCCATGACAGCCTTATTCCATGATATGATCCATAAGGAGATGGAGGTTTATGTGGATGATATGATAGCCAAATCATGTGAAAAAGAGGACCATTTGGTCAACCTGAAGAAGGTGTTTGACCGGCTCAGGAAATATAGTCTAAGACTTAACCCTGCGAAATGCGTCTTTGGGGCTACATCAGGAAAATTATTGGGCTTTATAGTAAGCAGGAAGGGAATTGAGATTGACCCAGCTAAAGCCAGAGCAATCATTGAAATGCCATCACCTAGAACGGAGAAGGAAGTTCGTGGTTTTCTTGGAAGGATTCAGTACATAAGCTGGTTCATAGCACAGCTCACCGCTATCTGTGAACCAATTTTCAAGCTTCTAAGAAAGAATAACCCGACAGTCTGGAATGACGATTGCCAAGAAGCCTTCGACACAATAAAGGAGTATTTATTGAACCCACCTGTGCTAGTACCACCGACTCCAGGAAAACCATTGATCTTATACTTGTCAGTTTTGGAGACGTCAATGGGGTGTGTCTTGGGACAGCATGACAATACAGGCAGAAAGGAAAGGGCGATTTACTACTTAAGCAAGAAATTTACAGAATATGAAGCAAAGTACTCTCCTTTAGAAAAGACTTGTTGTGCTTTAGTGTGGGCAACTCAAAGACTGAGGCATTATTTCCTTAGTCATTCCACCTTATTGATATCCCGAATGGACCCTTTGAAGTATCTATTTGAGAAACCAGCTTTAACTAGCAGAATAGCAAAGTGGCAGTTGTTACTCTCTGAATTTGATCTCACCTATATCACACAGAAAGCCATTAAGGGTCAAGCCATTTCTGATCACTTAGCTGCACACCCTTTACCAGAATACCAACCTTTGAAGACTAATTTCCCTGATGAGGCAATCCTGTTTACTGAAGAAGAAGAAGGGGAAAGCTCATGGCAAATGTTTTTTGATGGGGCCGCCAATATGAATGGAAATGGAATAGGGGCTGTTTTGATCAAGCCAGATGGGGCACACATCCCAATCGCAGTGAAGTTAAGGTTCCAATGCACAAACAATATAGCAGAGTATGAAGCATGTATAATTGGGTTGCAAGCTGCTTTAGACCATGAAGTAGAGGAACTTGACGTATATGGGGATTCGAGTCTTATCATCTTCCAAACAACTGGTGAATGGAAGACCAAGGATCACAAATTGATCCCCTATCACCAGTATTTGGAAGAAATAAGCACCAAATTTACTCGAATTTCCTTCAATTATATGCCAAGGGCCAAAAATCAGTTTGCGGATGCTCTAGCAACATTGGCTTCAATGGTCAGTATGCCAGAAGGTGTTGATATTAGACCATTGGAAATTGAAGTCAGAGATGAACCAGCTTATTGTCTTGTTCTAGAAGAAACCCCAGAAGAAGAAGTACCATGGTTTCATGACATTAAGAACTTCTTAAATAATCGGAGTTTGCCAGAAAATGTCACTTCTACAGAGAAAAGAACAATACAGAGGTTGGCAGGACAGTTCTTACTAAGTGGTGGTCAGTTGTACAAAAGATCACACAATGATATACTACTTAGATGTGTTGCAAAGACCGAGTCAGAAAGGTTAGTTGAAACGGTACATGGAGGAGTGTGTGGACCCCATATGAACGGGCATATGCTTGCCAAGAAGATTCTGCGATTGGGATATTACTGGTCAACAATGGAGCATGATTGCTATATACATGTCAAAAGGTGTCATTTATGCCAAGTGTATGCGGATGACAAGAATGCACCCCCAAGTGAATTACACAACATGACATCTCCATGGCCCTTCTCCATGTGGGGTATAGACGTCATTGGAATGATCTCTCCAAAGGCATCAAATGGACACAGGTTTATACTTGTAGCAATTGATTACTTCACCAAGTGGGTAGAGGCAGCTTCATATGCAAACATTACAAGTAGCCACGGTTTGAAATTCTTGAAGCACAATATCATTTGTCGCTACGGTTTGCCAAGTGTCATAGTATCAGACAATGCTTCAAACCTTAAGAACAAGGACATGAGAAAGATGTGTGAACAGTTTCAGATCACCCACCACAAGTCAGCTCCGTATAGACCAAAGATGAATGGGGCAGTGGAAGCAGCAAATAAGAATATAAAGAAGATCATTCAAAAGATGGTAGTGAGTTTTAAAGAATGGCATGAAATGCTGCCACTTGCTCTACATGTTTACAGAACTTCAATCCGGACTTCTACAGGGGCAACCCCGTATTCCTTAGTATATGGAATGGAAGCAATTTTACCAGTGGAAGTGGAAATACCTTCACTAAGAGTGCTAATGGAAGCTGAATTAGAAGAAGCTGAATGGATACAATCAAGACATGATCAACTCAATTTAATAGAGGAAAAGCGATTAAAAGCGCTTTGTCATAGCCAATTGTATCAGAAGAGAATGGCTAGGGCTTACAATAAGAAGGTGAAGCCCAGAACTTTCCAAGAAGGAAATTTAGTATTGAAGAAAATTTTACCCTTTTTAGAAGATCCTCGTGGAAAGTTCAAACCAAATTGGGAAGGACCTTATGTGGTCAAGAAGATCCTATCAGGGGGTGCTCTCATCTTAGCAGAAATGGATGGGAAAGATTTTCCTGAGCCAATTAACTCTGATGAAGTAAAGAGATATTTTCCTTGAATGAATATTACTAGGAAATGATCCGAGGCCATTTTTCTATATCTCTCAAAAATTTCATCTCTAGTCAAGCCAATTTGAGCCTGTTCGTCTTCTTTGTTAAACCTAAACTGGACTTACAGTCTTATACTGGGGCAAGGCCCATAGGGGCGAAGCCAATAGGGGCAGAAAGAAAAAAGAAAAAAATAGGGACAAATGAAAGCCAAATACAAAAGAAGGGGAATGGGATTGAATTCACCATGACTGTAAGTCCGGTTGACCCATTTTCACACTTAGAAAATTTTGAGCCTTTAATACCTTTTCTTTCATAAACCGAGCCTAGCCTTTGTTTCGTCCTATTATTAAGCCCTCGGTGATTTTAGTATATTCATTCAACTTTCAGAGTAAGATTGGTGATGACGGAATACAGAAGCCGACCCTAGTGAAAACCGTAATTGGCACTAGGGGCAAAAAGAAAAAAAATAGAAAAAAAAAGAAAAAAAAATCAAAGGTTGAGTTGATCATGTGGTCTAAATTTAATCAGCATGAGCACTGGAAACTGAGCAGATTAGCAGGGTCAATCATGAAGGTAAAGCCATTAGGGGATGATTCTAAAGGTCACGGGGTAGACAGATTTGGTCTCTCCCTATTGCTTGGACTACCCTTTTTATTATCCAACCTGATTTTAATTCCTTTAATTATATGTGATTAAGTGTTTTGGATCAGCTTTCAAAAAAAAAAAAAAACTATACTTTGGCCAGTGATGAGAAATCAAATACTTTTCCATGAAACTTCTGTTTTTACAAGCATCTGAGAATTCTGAGGCCAAAAATATAAAACCTATTTTGAATTAAATCTATTATCTTTCCACTAATGGAGTTTGCTTTTGGTATAAAAGTATGAAAAAAAAGAAAAAAAATAGATAAAAGAATCTAATCCCTACTCCCCAACTGCTCCTCAAGTTCCTTAATCCTAGCTGCCTGAGTTGCAATGATTCCAGAAGCTCCCTCTGCATCAGGATCACTCAAAAAGGAGATGACCTCATCTGAAAAGAATGCTTGATCTTCAACGCCCTAAGGTCGGCCAAGGAATCCTGATATTTCTTCCGCATCACTCGGACTTCAAAGCGACAAGCTTGCCTTTGTTCTTCAAGTTTCTTCTCCATGGCAATACAGCCAGACTTCTGCTCTTCAAGTTTCCTCTCCAGATCAATGACTTTTATCCTAAGCTCTTGAGCCTCCCGTACCCATATTTGTTGAAGCCGCTTATGGGTTGCCCTTTCAGACTCCAGAATGTCCTCATTGGTAGGAGGAAGAACTGCAGGAGGATCCTCTGGTACTGGGGCATGACTCTGCACCTGCTCTTTGGTCCAGAAATGATAGTCCTTCACATGGGACTCAGAAAAGACAGGACCCCGCAGAAAGCGAACATAGGACCACTCATTCATTAATTGAGCATTTAGCCCCATGGTGGCTAATGTAAGTGGCCCTACAAGGCTCTCATAGCCAGTTGGGATCATAATTCCCTGGGTCGCTCCAAACTGCCGAAGAACCCTTAAAGGAAGATAGAGAACAGCAGATTTCAAGCCTGCCAGGACCAGAAAGTTCCTATCTCTGAAGCTGATCACTGTCTCTGGATTGGTCTGATAAGTGCCAGGCCATCTCACTTGATCATCCTGGAGAGTACCCAAGAAAGTGAACCATCCCTGCTTGCCACCTTGGATATTAGGACAACCCCTGTGGCTCATCAGAACAGGAACTTTCAACCTTGGAAAGAAGCGGCGAGTTATCTCTTCAACTTGGCTCAGGTGGTCAAGCAACCAAAGCTGCAGAAAAGGGGAGAATTTCAATTTATTTTAGAAAGAAAAAAAAGAAAGAGAAAAAAGGAAAAAAAAAAGGAAAAAAAAAGAGAAGAAAAAAGAAAAAAAAAGAAGAAGGAAAAGAAAAAGAGAAGAAGAAGAAGAAAAGAAAAAAAAGAAAAAAAAAAGAGAAAAGAAAAAAATATATATATGTATATTTTTTTACCTGTAGGATAGGGGCGCAGGCAAGGAAGCGTTTCTTCTTTCTGAAATAACAGTCAGTAAGGGCCTGGTATATCTCTGCTAAGATCATAGGGGCCAACCTCTCACGTTCCCTAACCTGGCAAATAACTGAGATAAGAGCCAAGTCAACCTGGTCATCACCCCGTGGAAAGAGCAACTAGTTGACCACTACCAAAGTCAAAGCATTAAACCTGGCATCCTTGTGCCCACTCCTTAGAAGTTTTTCAGTCAAAAAGGTCTTGGACAAGGTCAATAGGGTATCAGAACTCCCTAAGTCTTTCTTCCCTATACCCAGGAATGTAGAGGCCTCCTTTTTGTAACTAGGCTTTAGGGGCGGGTTCACAACTTTTTCAGAAAATGTTAAGCCAAGGATGGTTTCAATTTCTTCTATGGTAGGAGTCATCTCTTTGTCATCAAAACGGAAGAGATTCAGTTCAGGAACCCAGTGTCCAATCAAAGCTTCAATAATTTCCCACTTGAAGGGAATTTTAGGGATGTGTAGGATATGCCCTAAGTGGATGGAATCCCAACGAATCTCCTCATCAAGGGTCATGGAGTTAACCCATCTGTCATAGAAAGAATCTACCACGTTATACTTGGTGAGAATAGGAGGTTTGGATCTAACATGTTGTTTTACAGGAGGAGATTCAACGACAGAAGAGAACGGTGCAGGGGAAGCCATAGAAGTGCCAAAGAAGCCAAGGAAAGCGAGAAAAGACGTGCTCAGGGAGTTTCCAAACTATTAAAAGTGTCACAATGACGTTCCCCATGAGTTTATATAGAAAAAATCGTAAGGCAGTAAAATCCGTAATTATAATACGGGCATAGCGCGCCCGTAGAGGAAATACGGACACCCTTGACCGTGGAAACTTCACGGGCAGAGTGCACCCGTAGTAACTTTACGGGCACGGCTTGCTCGTAGTCTAAGTATGGTTCCTTCGAAAAAATGCAAAAAAAAAAAAAAGGGAAATTTCAATTTCTTGTTTCCCTAAGCTTCACCTGTCCCTGCTTTAACATTCATCATGCCATAAAAGCTGAAAACAAAGAAGAAAAGAGCAGAAATGAATAAAAATCAAGATTCTTTTATATATATATATATATGAATATGTACATCACTTTGGTCAAAATACATATACATCAAAAATCCTAATCTACTGTGCCTACGCAGGTCCACCCCTACGGCTACGGCCACGGCCACGTCCTCTGCCTTGACCACGGCCTGAAGATCACCGAGGCTCAAAAACATATCGCACTATGTTACGGGCTGTACTACGGGTCATCCTGCTCAAAACAGACTGAATATCATGCCACATATATAAAGGCACAAGGCCAGCAGTGGGATGATCAGGAGGAACGTACCCCGAAGTATCTACATATCCCGTAGACTCGATATCAGAATCCGTATAAACAGACATAGAATCATCAGAAGTAGGATCAGCAGCAGCAGGCGTCTCCTCTGTAGGCTCCATGGCAGGACCAGCAGGAACAGATGTCCCAGGTACATCAGCATCAGGACCAAGCTCCACAGGATCAACTATGGCCTCCTCCGTCATCCCAGCCTCCATGGTAGGCTCTACCACAGCGGCATCCCTAGCCGACTCCATATCCACATCCGCAGATGCCACAGGAACAGTCTCAGCTACTGGGGCAGACTCTGGCACATCCTCAGCAGCAGGTGCAATATCAGCCTCGATCTCAGGCTCTGCTGCAGGTGCCTCTACCGGACTGGGAGAAGTCACGAACTCCACCCGTGCCACAGAAAATACCTCATCCCGAAGATGCATGGGCACAGGAGAAGCAGGTGAAGAAGGGCTGGCTGTGTCCTCCTGAAAATAAGAGAAGAAATTTCAGTCAGAACCAGATAAACAGTTATAATAGCAGGAATGGAAATAAAAGAAGAAAATAACCTGAGTATGAGATGGACCCGCCTGGTCCTATGCATCAGATGGACCCGCCTGGCCCTGTGCTCTGGCTAGCTGTCCCCGGAGGTCTGAGATCGTGATATAGAGGGCATCCCTCTCAGTAATCGTACATCACGCTGGTGCTCTAGATCAGTGTACCGAGACCAGATCTCTGCCAACTGAGCCTCCTGAAATAGAAAAGAAAGAAGTCAGAAAAATGCTAAAGTTCAGATGAAATGGAAATATAAGATCACAAAGAGAGAAGGCATACCGTCGTATCATAAGCCCGGATCACTACCCCTCCTATCTCCGTGACTCCACCACGGACAGGCATGGGTGGCATGAGGCACCCAACAGAAGCTCGCCTGAACCAGGCATCATAGTCACCCTCCTCTAATAAAGTCTCTGCCTCAGTCCAATCTAGGAACTGGGCAGGATCAACAGGCATAGGAGGGAAGGAGGGGGTAGTATCTGGAGGAATGGCAGGAATCCACGGCTCTCCTACATGCTGAAAGAAGAAGCGCTCGCCGCAGTACCAAATGCTGCCCATCTGACCAATAAAGAACTGGTATCTCTGTCGTCTCTGGTCAGGGACGAAAGCATCATCTCTGGCTGCATGCAGGGCCAGCACCTCATGAATGTCCTCCATCCTGGGGACAAATAGCTGCAAAAAAGAGGGGGATATTAGATATGTGATTCAGGAAGAAAAGGAAAGAAGAAATAAGAGGAATTAATGTAGATTACCTCAGACCGGTATAGCCTGTCCAAGTGGGCTCGGGCGGACCTAGGACGACTCTTTTCAGAGTCGTGCTCTACATGACACCATCTGCGTGCCATGGGATACGTCTCCTCAGACATCGTAGAGGTAGGGCGGAAATAGGGTATATAAACCCTAGCAAAAAACTGCAGAAAGAAGAAAAGAGTCAGAGGAATAGAAAAGGAGAGATAGAAAAAAAAAGGAGAGAAAGAGAAAAAGAAGGGAAATAAGATTCACCTGCAAAAAGGGCCAGAAGAACCTGCACCCAACTCCAGCTCCTCTGGAAGTAGAGAGGCCGCTCACTGATCGGCGAAGGCCGGCCAAAATAGTACCAAAAATGAGCGGGCCCCATGCATACCTCCTCGCTCGATGCAGATCCCCCAGTAAGCTCAGAAAATAAGGACTAACCGAAGTCGTGTCCTCTGGGAAGAAGCAAGATCCCATCATGTACAGAAAAAGGAATCGAAAGGCATACGGGAAAACATGATCACCGGAGGCAAGCTGGCCAAACTGCCTCACCCTGAAAGTCTCCCTCAACCATGTCAGAGACAATCTCACTCTCCCTCTATCCCATGCCTCAGGAGGCAGCACAATATATCCAAGATAAGCAGTGACCTCATCAGTCTCTGGCATCACCATCTCAGGAATGACATCACCAATAATCCTAATCCCGGTGATAAGGGTGAAGTCAGAAGGCTGGATCCCAATCTCAATATCTGGGAAATGGAAGCTCAAAGTCTCTGGGAAGAATCTCTCGAGCAGTGCCGCAATAAGAGCACGATCCAGGCAAACATCTGGAATGGTGATAAATAGGCCAAAGCCATATAAGCCTAACTCCCGACGGTAGGCCGAACTGCAAGCTCCAATAAACTTAATAAAGCTGGCCCAGCTCCCTCTGTAATGGGACATCGGATACTCTAGAGGGATATCTGCCCTAATACACGCTGAGGGATGAGTCCTCAAGCCATGCAAAAGATCAGTATCCCTGATCTGGGCAGCAATCGCCTCCGGGACCTCAACCCTGGTCCTGGCCTCATCTCTGCCACGGCCTCCTCTGCGGCCTCCTCTACGGCCCTCATCATGGCCTGCATCTCTGCCTCCACCTCGGCGCCTGCTACGGCTCCTGTCTCTGCCCGAAGCCTCAACAACCAGCTAAAGAAACGATGGGAAGGAAGAAGGAATCAGGGTGATGTATTTTGTGAAAGAATATTGAATTCAGAAGAGTTACAATATACCTCTGGGGTCGCCTCACGCGAATCCCCAAAAGGGAGATCTGGGATATCAGAATCTGAATCCCTCTCGGCTCTCGAAGACGAGGCCATATCAGCAGAATCTCGCCTAACCCTCGAAGAGGAAGGCTCATCTGCAGGATCCCTAGAAGCTGATTGAAGGCGGGCCATCTACGGTTCAAATCAGGGAGATGTTAATTATTCTTGTTAGAATTTTATTGCTCAATCTTTAGTTTAATCAAGATTAATTAATTTGCAGGAAAAGGAAAAGTGGAAAATAGAAAAAATACTTTAAAAGTTTCCGACCAAATCAGGAGTCAATTACAGAAGATTATCTTTTTAATCTCAAGAAATTCTTTAAGAAGCTCCATTATCTTTTAGTGGCTTATTTTATCAGTTAATTATTCATATATTTTTGTTGGGTTTCAGGACAGTCAAGATATGTTCAAACTAACCTGAGGTTGTGAACAGGAGGTTAAGTCTAATAAGGAAAATGCCTAACAAATCTAGGCTTGTTCAGGAGAAAATTCAGAAATGTGGATAGGAGATTCTAACATCCCACAGATCAAGAATCAGTTCAAACCCGTGAGTGTTCAACTCAAGCTAAAGTTTCAAAGCAAAATCAGTCATTAGTTTGAGTCTACTACAAAGAGAACACCAAGAGGAAAGCATGAACAGATGCAAACAACATGCTAAGTAAGGGTGTGCCAATGACAGTGGTAATTGCCCCATGGTGATCAATGTCAAAAGGGAAATGAAAGCATACAAGATTGAAGCAGAAATCCAGTCTCAATCAGAAAAATTGCAAATATCAGTTCAGTCAGCAGAAAGCAAACTCAGAAATTCAGAAATTTGCTCATTCAAAAGCCAAATCTGTTAGCCCAAGAGCAGAAAATCATTTGGTTGAATATAAAAGTGGAAGATTTACTCATGAAAATCATACAAGCATTCAGGGCATCCATACAACAATTTTCGGATGTAACATTGGTATAAAAATCAGATATTGAACCAATGAAATAAATTGGAATCAAGGACAGATCATGGAATAGCTCATGGACGAATTGCTTAAAGACATACCTGTTTATCTGAATTTCGAAAAGAAAATGTGAGCTTGGTCTCACCAGAGCAAGGAGTTTGCTCACTCACAGAAGAAAGGAACAATCGTCCAAGGCAGAAAGTAAGAACTCACCGGAGGAGAACAGTGGTCGCCGGAAGGAGAGAGTCGCCGGAGAAGAACAGTGTTCGTCGGGGATTGAAAGAAGAAGAAGGAAGACTGCAGAGAAGACTACGGTCGCAAGAAGTTAGGGCAAAGTGCGGACAGAAATGAAGAAATGTTCGCGGCCGCAGTTAAGAAGGAGAGTAAAATCCGTAAACTCAGTATGGGCTTCAGACGACCGTGAAAGTAATACGGTCCCGTTCGCCCGTGATCGAACTACGGGTAGCATTGGTCCGTGATACAAATACGGGCGAAGCCAAAAAGTTGCATATTTTATTATTTTCTCCACACTTATCAAAAGATTAGTGTTTATATTAGTTGTAAGTTGCAAGGATTGCCACCATACTCACTTTTGTCTAAAAATTTTGTCTCAAATCTCACTTCATAGCCACGAGAGCTCAGTGAGAGGAGAGAGGAGGATTTGGCCCTTAAGCTGAGGGACTTCTAGCAAATCTTCCACAATCAATTCTGTTTTCCAAAAATCATCCATTTAATCCTTGCAAAGTGCAATTGATTAGACAAAAATCTCAGAAAGTGCAATTGGTGGGTCTTTTTGCTCTCTGCTTGTAATTGGTTCCAATTACCAGCAAAGAGGGGGCAACTGTAGACACCCCAAATTGCACTACAGAATGAAAAAGTAATAAAAACATGTAATTAGAACTTAAAACAGGTTAAAAATGCAAAAAAATTGACAAAGCAGGCTTTGCTCGTATTTCATTCACGGGCCGGTTGCGCCCGAGATCGCTCTACGGTCAGGCGCGCCCGTATTGAAAATACGGTCACCATTGGACCGTAATTCATTTACGGTCACTAAAGACTCATGCGAGTTTTATTCTTCTCTCGATTTCCGAGCTTTATCTTTAGTCCAATATATCTTTAAATGAGCGAATTACGTCTTTTATTCGCTGAAGCCACCTTGGTTGGCTATGGATGGGCATTATCTCTGTCTTTCACTCTATCTTAAGGATAAGGATATATCCTTCTGGACCAGCCTTGCCCCTGGGTTTGCCTATAAATAGAGGGCCTTTCCTTAAGCAAAAGACCACGAAATTTTGAAGTCCAAGAAGCTCCAAGAGAAGGAGAGGAACCCCTGCTGCTCTGCCTACTCAATACAGGTAAGTTCCTTTTCCCTTTTATTTTCTGTCTTCAATTCTAGAAGTAATAGGATCATCTCTATTGCTGTAGAATAAGGCCATCTTTTGTATCTAGTATTCCTAAACCTGCCTCTAAGTACCTCAAGAGTCTCTCTAGCCGTAAAACGTGAAGAGAGAGCTAGGGGAAAAGAGAACAGGTGGATCCCTAGAATAGAACCCCATATCTGTTTTTCTCTTTTTTATAGAATAAAGCCTCTGATTGTGTTTGTATAACCAAACCTATCTCCAAGTACCTCAAGAATCCTCTCTAGCCGTAAAACGTGAAGAGAGAGCTAGGGGAAAAGAGAACAGGTGGATCCGTAGGGTAGACCCCCATGTGCTCAAATCTGTGAGATGTGGCTGCTTTGAATATCCTGATCATGTTTTAATGGTTTTTATGATGAATCTGAATGAATCTATGAATCCATGATGTTTATAGCATGAGATCCCCACTTTTTTATAAAATTTGGATTTTTGCACTTTTGCACCTACAGCACTGTTTTCGTGATTTTTGTGAGTTTAGGCTAAGATCTTGGATTTATCATGATCAATATGGTAGATCTGGATCCAAAAGCCTGAAAGTAAATTCTAGGGTTTCATGATGTTGTTTTAGAATCGTTTTTCATGTTTGAGAGAAGACCCTACGGTCTAAATTCTCCCCTTTTGGTGTTTTTCATCAACGTGGGTATTTTTGGTTTTTATTTTCAGATTTAATGTGAAATTTGAGCTTTATCTATGTCCTGGACTGTTCAAGTTCAGTTTTGAAATATTTTATAAAAATCATATTTTTCTAGATTTCTAGAATTTGACTTGAAGCCAGATTTTTGGATTTTTTACTTTAAATTGATTTTATTTGATTTCATCTCAATTTTGTTTTGATCATGAAACCCTAGGAATGGTATGATCATATTTGAAAGTTCTGGATCAATCAGACTATTCATATGAAAAAACCATATATTTTGTCTTTTTTGTGATTTTTCCTGATTTTTATAGCAAGCTTTTCTTTTTTGTAAAACATGAACAATACCTGGCAACCACCTTGTGTGGATGAATAGGGGTACCTAACACCTTCCCCTGTTCATAACCTAATCCCCTTACCCATCTCTGGTTGTTTTTTTTAGGAGGGTTATTTTTACCCTAAAATTGCCTTTTGTGCTTATTTAATATTTTGGTGTCCATTCACACCTAAATTGAATGGTGGAGACTCTTTGTTTTATTCAATCCCATGTGATGATTGAGGAAGTCAATGGAAATTGATTTTTTCCCATGTCTCACAGTAATTAAACCAACAACTAGCTAAGGCATGCCCGAGTATCCCTAGCCGAAATTTTGGGGCAACGAAGTTGCCGGTAATTAAACCGGAGATTGGTGGACGATCGTCCTGGCATAGCATACCTCTAGTGAGGCGCTGACTAAGGCACGCCTGCGTATCTCTAGCCGAAGTTTTGGGGCACCGAAGCCGCCAGTAATTAAACCGAAGATTGGTGGAGGATCGTCTTGGTACAACATACCCCTAGTGAGGCGCCGACTAAGGCACGCCCGGGTATCCCTAGCTGAAGTTTTTTGGGGCACCGAAGCCGCCCGTAATTAAACCGGAGATTGGCGGAGGATCGTCCTGGCATAGCATACCCCTAGTGAGGCGCCGAAGTCGATGGTAATTAAACCTGCGACTAGCTAAGGTACGCCTGGGTATCCCTAGCCGAAGTTTTGGGGCACTGAAGCCGCCGATGATTAAGTCGGAGATTGGTGGAGGATTGTCCTAGCATAGCCTTCCCTTCGTAAGGCACCGATTGAGGCACGCATGGGAACTACTAGCCGAAGTTAGGCGGCGACGCCGCCAGTGATTAAACTGGAGATTGGTTGAGGCATGCCTGGGTGCTGCTTTTCAACTCACCCCCTGCGGAGACCCTGCATGGTCCAACCCCGTGATACTAAGCTCAAACAAAACCCCCCTCAATTGAAGGTTCTCTTTCCTTGCCAAGATGGCTAAAATAGATCAGCTTTTTCAAAAATTTAGGGTTCTCTTTCCCAGTCACCTTCGAGTGGCTAAAATAGATTCGATTTTCAAAATTTAGGGTTCTCTTTCCCAGTTGCTTGAGGGCGACTAAAATAGATCAGGTTTCAAAAAATAGGGTTCTCTCTCCCAGTCACCTTCGAGTGGCTAAAATAGATCAGTTTTAAAAAAAAAATAGGGTTTTCTTTCCCAGTCACCTTCGAGTGACTAAAATAGATCAGCTTTCAAAAAATTAGAGTTCTCTTTCCCAGCCACTCTCGGTGGCTTAAATAGATCAATTTAGTGTGCTTTTTCCCAGCTGGCTTAGAAAGGCTAAAATAGATCAGTCTTAAAGAATAATCAGGTTCTCTTCCCTTGCTGCTTTGGAGCGACTAAAACAGATTGGTTAAGAAGAAAAACAACAAAAAAATAAATTCAATAAAATTGCATGAGTTATCTGTGTAAAATTGCACTAATGCTTGTCCATTGTTTCAAAAAGGTACCAAAATAGCTTCCCAGAGCCCATACCTGCTAAGATCGAAGCAAAGGCCAGAAATGGATCAGCCAGAAGATCAGACACCACCAAGACAGCATCTGGCAGAAACTAGTCAGACATAGGCAATAGATGAAATGCAGCAGAGAATGGACAGCATGGGCACCATCATCCAAGATTTGATGGCCGAACTGAGAGAACTATGGCTGGTCCTCCACCGATGGCACCACCACCACCACTGCCAGTGGCTCCACTTCCCCCGGCAGTACCAGCCCACCTCCCACCACAAGAGCAGCCCACACCTGTCCAGCTGGGGCAGAACGAAGAGGACTGGTACAGGACCCAGGAAGCTCAATTTGAACAGAGGGTAGCAGCCATTAAAGTAGCAGTCAAGGAAGACAGTAAGGCAGAGATAGCAGCAATGCATGAGGAATTGCTGAAGCAGCTGCAACCAAGTATGGTGCAGAGTGAGGCTACTCTCGAAAGTCTCTGTTTCTTCTCTGACATTCAGCTCCCACCCAAGTTCAAGTGCCCAGAGTTGCACCAATTTGATGGCACCAAATGTCCACTAACCCATTTGAGATCCTACTCGGCGGATATGTGTCAGTATGCCAAAGACGAGAAAATTATGGTGCAATTTTTTCAAAGGTCATTAACTGGGGCAGCCTACACTTGGTTTTTGAGTCTGGATAAAACCAAGATAAAGACCTAGAATGACTTGGCAGCAGCATTCGTCTAGCAATACCGACTGAATAGCCAGATCGTACAAACAAGAGCAGAGTTGCAGAGATTGACAAAGAAAAGTCAGGAGTCGGTTAGGGAGTATGCCAAGAGATGGAAGGAATTGGTGACGCTTGTACAACCCCCTTTGCTAGAATAGGAGATGACTTCTCTGTTCATTGCATTGTTGGGGCACCCATTCTTCTCTCTGCTACTGGGGCAGAGTACATCTAATTTTAATGATCTGATTCTGACGGCTGATAGACTTGAGGATGCAGTCAGGGCCGGTAAGATTGACGGTAGTGGCTAGGGTTTTGGACAAAGAAGACTAGCAGTAGGACAAGGCAGTAGGAACCAGGGGCAAGAGCCCAGGAAACAAGAGACACAGGTGGTCAGTTATGTGCAACCGACACAACCGTACCATTTCTCCCAAAGACCTGATACAGTAACGCCCCAAAGCCTGGGGCAACCAGCTTACCAAGGGGTGAGAAGGACCCGAGAAGAAATGGAGGCTAGAATGAAAAGGGTATTTACTCCTCTGCCGTATGCACCCGCCAAGTTGTTGGCAACACTGCTAAAGAAGGGGTACCTTCAAGTAAAACCCCCAAATCCCCGATTGGTTAACTCAAGGAGTTACAATGCAGCAGAGAGATGCGACTACCACTCTGGTGCTCCAGGGCATCACACCAATCAATGTAGGGATTTGAGGCATAATATTCAAGACCTGATTGATATCAAGAAGATCTCAGTTGATCCCCCAGCACCAGCAGCATTGACGCCAGCCACTGGCACCGCCACAAACCCTCTCCCAGATCACTCCAAGGCTTCTTCCAGTGGGCCTGTGAATCAGGTGAGTAACAACCAGGGCAGTGAAATTCAGTTCGATCCGTCATTGTTAATTGGATGCCCAGGGCAAGTTCTCAAGGTGTACTTCCAGAAAGGGGCAGTGCAGCAGTTGGTAAACGTCATTGAGGAAGGCAGCAACGAGGCCTTCCCAGATCTCCCTCAAGTGCATTTCTACCAAGTTGACGAACCTAAATTTTTCTACCCTTCGTCCATCCCAAACGCACATACCATCAACATATTTGACCTAATGGACAGCCCTCCACATAACCTAGTAGGCCTTTCGTTCGAGCCACCCACCCTTAACCTTTCGCAACTCCACCTCGAAACACCATCTTACAATGCCGTACCACCACCATACCAACTCCAACCTCTCTACCACCAGTATGGCGTCACCACCACCGAGACTAAAATCAACCGGATCACTCGATCTAGCCGATCTATTAACACTAACCCTCCACCTGCACCAGAGGGAGAGACGGAGGAAGAAAAGAGAAGAAGAGAGAAAGGGAAGGAAGTGGCCACTGAAATGCCATAGACCCATAAGAAGGGAAAGGCGACGGAGGAGGAGATTGTTAATCTCCATAACAACATTCATGCCTCAGAATATGACCTCCTCCAACAATTGAACAAAGTACCTGCCCAAATATCCATCATGCGCCTTTTGTTCGACTCGCAGAAGCATAGGAATGTGTTGATGAAAGTCCTGGATGATGCGCATGTACCAAACATCATCAGTCCTGAGTAGTGGAGGCGGTAGTGTCAGTAATAATGGCACCAAAGGCTATTTCATTTTCTGCAACTGACTTGCCACCTGAGGGTTGCAATCACATTGAACCGTTGTATATATCAGTAAGATGCTTCGACCTTGTTGTGCGCACGTCCCTCGGGGCACCGCATGGAATGTGATGGGGTATCGGGATATCGGAGTCGCCAGTGCCTGAGATGTGCAGGCAGACACTTGGGTGCCTATACAGGTCTAAGATTTTCTGGTCTACCACTTTTTTTAGAGATTCAGGCAAGTTCTCGGTTACGGTCCAGGGAAGTCCGAAAACACCCCGGTCCACCCCGTCGAATGACGGGTCCCTTGGGTCTCGCTAGTTTTGAGTCAACTTAATCTCACCCTTTTCCTATGTCAGCATACTTATTTTTGGTCTAGTGGGGACCACTGAAGGTGTAGGCCCCCTTTATTATTGATTTTATCTTTTTTAGCCCTTTTAGTGAAGTGAGTCGAGTGTGGGCCTCGTTGGAAGGCCCAGAGTGGATCAGATTGGACTGTCAAATCCAACGTCTATTCTGGGTTTCTGGGGTTGCTTGGAATCTGTGTGGGCCCACAGAAGTGGAACACAAAAAGAGAGGCCTTGTTTGGCCACTTACCTATTAAACCATCATAAAGAAGCACAAAATAGCAGAAACATAATAAAGAAGGGACTTGGGGGATTCATGGGGTACATTAGAAACTAAAGATGAGGAGAGGAACATGCTCCCCTTATAAAAATAGTTAATTCGGACATGACAAGGGCAGCCTTTCAAGTGTACTTCAATTCGCTTTTGTAACTAGGCAGACGGCACCTCCTTACCATGAGGTGTTTCTCATACGAAGTGAAGGGAGAAAATACCATCAAATGTTAGAAGAACAACACATGATACAAAGAAGTAGTATAACACATTTGAATTTACATATGTACAATACAACTTACCAGAAAAGCTTACCTAGGGTATGCTTGAAAGTGTGGAATCCCTTTGAGGCTTTTCCGGTAGCGTAACGGTAGTTTTCCAAGCTCAAGAGAAGGAGTTCAAAGCTTCCTTCGGGTTTGTGATAGAATGGAAGAAGTTGGAGAGAGTTTTAGCACACTTGGACAGGATATGGGGAATTTGGAAAGGTTTAGAATAGGAAGAGCAGGATTTTGGCCAGCATAACGACTCTTTCTTGAACTTAGGAGGGAGATTTCTAAGTCTATTTTGGGTTTGGAAGGAAATAGAAGAAGAAGAAAAGGTTTGCTATGCTTGGGAGAGACCTGGGTTAGTTGTAGGAGGGTATGCAAAAGAGCTAAAGGTTTAGAAAAGGAGAAAGGAGAAAGGGGGACAGGGGTTCAGATGGGAAGAAGAGAGAGGGTAGAGAGGGGGCATGCTTCCTTGCCTTTGGAGCATCCCTCCCCCTTCCCTTTTATTGGGGAGGTTGCTTAACAGTTAAGAAAGACTATTTTTTTAATTATTTTTATCAAAAATGATTTTTTTATTATTATTTTTTACTTATGACCTTTCTATTATTATTTTTTACTTAAGGGTTAAGAATGACTCTTTTGTTATTATTTTTTACTTAGGGGTTAAGAAAGACCTTTTTATTATTATTTTTGTTTTCTTAAGGATTAAGAAAGGATGACATCCATGTGGCGTAGTTTGCCACGTGGACAGTTTATTTTTGACCTAGGGCTGCTCATAACTCTCTCATTTGAGCTCCGATTCTGACAAACTCAGTGGCGTTGGAATCAGGTCGAGATTCTCTACCCACTGAGCTAGAGTTTAGTAGCAAATTCGGGTTTTTTAGCAGAAGTGCCGAGTCGCGTCCTAGAGCCAATTTTGCTCATATCTCCTTATCCGGGACTCCGATTCCAACAAACTTAGTTGTGTTGGAATCGTGTTGAGATGCACTTTCTACTGGTATAGAATTGAGTAGCTGATCTAGGGTTTAGCAGAAAGTCAATTTCTGCTTTTTTCAGATTTGACCAGTCCATAACTTCTTCATCCGAACTCCGATTTGAGCAAACTCAGTGGCATTAGAACCGTAACGAAATCCTCTTTCCAATGGTATGAAGTATGGTGATTGATTTGCACCAGATAAAAAGTCAACTTTTTGACCTCCCCAGGTTTGACTTTTCAATTAAGATTTTCATTTTCTGCATTCTGGGAGGTGCAAAAATGAGGTGCTGATACTTGTCGTGAAACGGGTGATGATTGATAATGGGTCAACACTGAATATCTGCCCGGTCAGGATTTTTCACAACCTATAGTTGAACACTGATTTAATCAAGCCAAGTTCCCATAACGTCCGGGGATTTGATAATGCCAGGAGAAAGTCTCTCGGAGAGGTCGCTGTGCGCACGTCGTGGGAAATGCGTGACACGAGAGGCGCAGGCGATGAAAGGGTGCAAGGAAAAAGGGGGGTTTAGGAGTCGCCACTGCCTGATGGGGTGCAGGCAGACACCTGGGTGCCCTAAGGATGTCCACTTTGGTCTGCGGCTTGAGATTCCGGCTAAGGTCTCAATTACGGTCCGGGGAAGTCCGTAGACACCCCGGTCCACCCCGTAGGTTGACAGGTCCCATGGGTTTCCCTGGTTCGAGTCAATTTTGGTTCAACTCATCCTTATGTCCTAAACCAACATGATCACTTATTAAGTCTGAATGGGACCTTCAAAGGTGTGGATCCCTTTTATTTCAATTGATTTTATCTTTCTTTGTTCAGGTGATGTTGGTCTGAATGGGCCCCGTTGGAAGGCCCATTTGATGCCAAGTAGGGCTTAGGCTAAGCCCAATTCTCATCGGGGGTTATGTCGGATAACCCCGCTTATTGGACTTGGTTATGTGGTTTGGAGGTTAATATAATGTACAAGATGATCATTGGGTTTACTAGGCCTAACCGCAGAACAGGCGTGGTTCAGGGGCGAACCGCTCTGTGTATGCGGTTTTGGCACAGAAAGCCCAAAAGGGAAATTTTCATGGGGGCTTTGGGTTCCTGTGTCTCTTGTGATGTTTCAGTAGTTGTGTGGGCCCATAGTGGTTCAGTGGAGGGGAAAGATCCCTCTTTGATCTCTTTTTGGGCTTCTAAGGTTCAAGCAAGAGAGGGGAGGATGGCATGGAGGTTGCCCCCTCTGTTGTGAATCATGCATACCTGTAAAACAGGGATCAAAGTGTCCCTGTTTTGGTTTCCCAACACCCCCAAACGGCAGGTTCATCACTGGCAAGAAATACAAACAAGCAAGGGCTTGACTCATGCTTAAGCTCCAAACTTCTACACACATACTTATCTACATACCATGCACGTGGATCCGCAAATGTACACATCCAGTTCATGCTAAAAAGATAGTAAGACCGTTAAAGAAGTCTAGCATGATCCTATAATGGGGAACCCATGCATGCATCCGAAAGATATCCAAAACAACACAATGTACATTAAGACATAAAAAGCGTATGCTGCAGGTACCCAGGTCAGCAACTAGAAAGGGGTTAGACATGCTAACTAAGGCTGGAAATGGTGGGAAAGTGGGGTGGGGAGCATGCTTACGGGGTCCCTTATTCATGGTACACATATTGAGGCATGACATACAACTCAAATTTATTAAGACAGGGAAAAGGGGTGCTGCTGCTGTTGCCAGCAACAGCTCATGTGAGCCATAACAGTGGGCTAAGGGGTGAGGGGAGCATGCTTGTTGACCATAAAACAGCAAATGATGTAGGGGAGGCTAGGTGATCATGACCATGGGGTTTACACATGCATTCAATGGGTTACAAGGCCAAGCATGCTAGGTAGGTTTAGTCCTAAAAAATCTGCTAAAGGTGTTGGGAACAGCAGCCATATGAGGCGGGGTTAATGGGCTAAAGGGAGAGCATGCAGGTGGCTCGAAATACTGGTGGAACAGGGATCAAAAGGGATCCCTACTCTGGTCCTTTCCTTACTTCAAAAATCATTAACCAAGCAAACATAGATAAGGATCACTAAAGAGCTTGAAGAGCCAACTCTATATTAAAGTGTATGTGTGTGCACTTGCCATGCTTGGTTAAAAACAAAGTGAATATCATGACAAACCCGCGAAGACAGCAAACCAAAGATGTCCACATGGTTATGAAACAAGGATTCCAAATGGTGATGGGTGATGGATGATCTCATGCCTACATAAAGCAGCAGCTAAGCCATGCACAAGTGAAGTAGAAACAATGAACTCAGCATAATCATCCCAATTTAACTCTTAGATTCAGCAAGCTCGTCTCAATCTAACTCAATCAATCAATAAAGAAAACACTTAAAGAAACCAAGAGAAGGGGGGTTATATGAAGGGTACATAGGATCATCATGCAAGGGGGAACATGCTCCCCCTCAAACAATTAAAACAAGAACCAGAACAGTAGCTTGCACGACTCAATGAAGCATAGAAAATCTCTTATCCTCCCTTCAAAACCAAACGTAGGGTCCCCCTTTACCTTTAGGGACTTCCACATGGTGAAATACAGAATAAACACACCTAGATAAGGTAGAGACAACAGCTCCAAGTGAGGTTAATCCAAACATCATATTAGAGGCTCATTTCCACATATATAGTACAAAACAACACAAGAGACAATACCTGAGGGTGAGGTGGTCCTGGAGCAGTATATGGGATTCCTTTGAAGCAAAACCAAGTGCTGGCAGGCTCCCTTCCAGCAGCAACAGCACTCCTTCTCCAAGTTCTTTAGTGGGGAAGAGTGATGGAGGGCTTGGGAGGTCTTGGGATTGGGTTTGGGAGGTGTAGGAAGCCAAGAGAGGTGGGAGAGAGGGGGTTCAGATGTTCAGGGAGCAAGGGAGAAGGAGAAGAAACAGTAGAGACCAACCATCCTTTGTCCCATATCCGAATTTGCCTTTTATAGAAAACAGGGTCAAAACTGCATACTCCGTGCAGTTTGGTCAAAACCGCATAGTATGTGCGGTTTGGTCTGAACCGTATGCTATGTGCGGTTCAGCCACGTCTTTTTAGCAATGATTAGGGGACAAACTCGCGCAGGCACAGACTGACAAACCATGCAACCGTACTGTAAGTACGGTTACTTTTCAGATTTGCCCTTTTTTTTCTCCCCTTTTTTTGGTTGAGTTGATGGCCGAGGTGACTCAGTCGCCCACTCGGACGAATTAGACTTCCCCAATATCATTATTTCCCATTTATCTTAATTAGTTTAATTAAGATATTTTAACTTTGACGGATTTGCCCCTGGGACTGTTTTACTCATATTTTCTCCGTCCGGGCTTCGATTCCTGCAAACTTAATTGTATTGGAACCGTCTCAGGATGCTCTAACCATTGAGATAGGGTATAACAATCAATTTGGGCTCAGGCAGAAGGTTATCTTTTGCTCTTAAGGGTTTATACCTGTCTTTTAGGGTTTTGCTTTCAGGTTTTTTAGAGGGGTGCAAAAATGAGGTGCTTACAGTCGCCTTGAACATTGTGATTGCAGAAAAGTCCTTCACTATGATGTTTGAACTCATGGATATCAATGCCTCTTTTAACTTGCTAATTGGAAGACTGTGGTTGCACCAGGTTGAGGCATCAACTTTGCGCCGGATGATCAGATTTATTTCTACAAACGAATTAATCACTATACATGCTGAGGACCACCGGGAGTTTGAGAAGGTCGGGGTTCCTTACATAGATTATGAACTACCCACATTGCAGAACTTCCAGACTGTGGAAATGGTACAAGTCAACCATGCTCCTGCATCCGAACAAGCGCAACAATCGCGGAAAAGGAAGAGGAATGGCATGTTTGGCGCAGCTGAATGTGCCAATTGGGGGCTTTGAGTCGGAGAAGGACTGAGGAGATACAAGCAAGGGATCAAAACAGCTGTATAGCCTTATGAGAAGGCTATTGGGTTCGGAATGGGATATAATCCCCAACCTGAGGACTACACCAGGCTCTATGGCATGCAAGCAGAAAGGAAAAGATCACGAATCGAAGGAAGAGACCCACATTGTGTAACGCACCGAATCCGGGTCATTTTTTTTTCTCATTTTGACTCGGATCAAGGCATTAACTTGTGGTACATTACAATCAGTTCAAATATAATGAAATAAAGAACTAAGATTTATCAGAGTGCTAAGAAGCTTAAATCATTTATTAGAAACTGAATCTCCCTATTACATCAATTACTCAAATGAAAGGCAGCTACAAATTAACTAACTCTCAATATCCTACCAAATCATCTATTATGATTCCAATAAAATAAATACAACTATATAAAATCATCCTACCCTTTCATATGGAATTTCTAGACTTCAACTCACTATCTGTCTAACCCGTGGCGTCCTCTCCAAGATAACCTGAAAAATAGAATATAAAATAGGGGTGAAATACGAATATCTCAGTAGGTAACACATGCATGAGGAAACAGTTTATACATATAGAAAATAACAGTGGTTTCATGCTCGGTAAAATAGACGACTAATTACGGTCAATAAGATAAACGAATAATCTCAATATAAAACAAACATTTACTCAGTGCCCGAAATAAAAGAAGTTAATCCTGTGCATTTCTATTCAATTTAAAGGACATTGTATTATATTTCACATTCCCATGGTTTCTGGTTTATTTTCTTTAGTGTCTTCTTAAGAGCAGTTCCACATTTTATTCATGATTCCATAATATTCCATTTTAACAGTTCTCATTAAATCATAGCAATTCTATTCAGTTATGACATTTCAATATTTCCTTTTTAAATAAACAATCCATTAACTTGAGAATCAATCATCATATCAGTAATAAAAGCCAACCTTCAGGTAGTAGCCTATCTCTACCATAGAACACAAACACGTAGTATCCACACAAGCTCTGCAGGAGAATGCACATCTCTAAGACTACAGGTACCCCTTGCAGGAGACAGCATAACTCTACCGCAGGATGTGAACACTTAGCATCTACCTCTACACTAGGAGATAGCTTCCTCACCTTCCAGTGGTAATTCACACACCCATCCTCCATGTGGGATGCAATCATGCATAATCACATCTCCCCCACATGAGGTATCTCTCCTGTAGGATGCAATCCATCGGAAATACATCTACCCCACAGGAGGTAATGTCTCCGCCACCAAGCGGGTAATCTCTGCCACCAAGCAGGTTGGGTCTCCGCCTCCAAGCAGGTTATCTCTACCACCAAGCAGGTTGGGTCTCCATCACCAAACAGGTTAGGGTCTCCGCCACCAAGCGGGTTGGGTCTCCGTCACCAAACGGGTTAGGGTCTCCGCCACCAAGCGGGTTGGGTCTCCGCTACCAAGCGGGTTATCTCTACCACCAAGCAAGTTGGGTCTCCATCACCAAACGGATTAGGGTCTCTGCCACCAAGCGGGTTGGGTCTCCGCCACCAAGCTGGTTATCTCTGCCACCAAGCAGGTTAGGTCTCCATCACAAAACGGGTTAGGGTCTCAGCCACCAAGCGGGTTATCTCTGCCACCAAGCAGGTTGGGTCTCCGTCACCAAATGGGTTATCTCTGCCACCAAACAGGTAATATACAATACATCTCTGCCACCAAGCAGGTTATTAATAAAACTGGCCACCAAGCCAATACAGAAATAATTCTCAATTCCATTATTATTTATAACATATTAGGTTCATGTTTAGTTGATAATTCAAAGTCTGGTTCTAAACAGTTTCTCAGTTTATTAATTATAGTATTTTGTTCAGTAAATTCAAATAAGTTTAGCGTGACATCCTGATTTAGTGTTAGACAGGAATTTAATTACATCGGAAATGGAACGCATAACACGCATGCTAAAGTGCGGTTCTAATAATGTATTAAGTACATTAATATAAATATTTAATTGTTTAATAATATATATGTGGGTCGTTTTAAAGCATTAGGACTTAATTAAGATTTGGTTAATTTATCAAAAGTTATTACAGTTTAGATTTAGTAGAAGAGTAGATTACGTATAAAATCTAATTAGGTTTAGGTTAAGGTTTTCAAGTTATTTAAAGTTTGGTGAGGGTCAAAAAGGCATATGAAAGTATTTAGAGTTTAGTTTAATTCAATAAAGTAAGATGGAAGTATTTAAGTTTAAGTTTTAATTTATTAAAGTAAATAAAAATATTTAAAGTTTAGGCTTGTAATGATTACAAGCATGAATTCGCTTTACATATTTGATCGCGTAGGTACGCTAACCAAGTCGCGGCTCTTGAGCGATAACGCGTTTCGCGTGTTTCATTTTAAATAAAGCGAGCACCGAGCGACTGTTAGTCTGCGATCACGGGCGCTCTAAATATTTCAACTAACGCTGAACAGCGCTGAGGAGCTCCAAGTGCAAGCACGGTCGGCGCTCTAACCAAAACGGCGAACGGAGTTTCTAAAAATCATATTTTTGTGTTCTAATCACTTCTAACATTCATATAAAATTAATATCAGACAATATACGTATATTTACAACATAAAAGATCATGCAACTCGAATCGAATAAACCGTAGGAAACCAAAATGAACGAGTAAACGGTGCTACCTACCTATGTTCGCTCAAGAACACCTTCTTCCACCTCTTTCTCTTTCGTGTGACTTTGATTTCTTCTTTCGCAGCAACCCAAGCCCCTTCGAGATGACGATCTCCTTGGCTGCTCCTTCTTCATCTTCTCTCGGCCTCCCTCTCTCTTTTGTTCGTTTTTCTCTCTTCAGCCGCCAGAACCCAAAAACTAAAACTCCCCTACAATCAACCCCACATAAAATATAAAAACCCTATTTTATTCTCCTCTGATCCCACGTATCTCCTTACGATCATGTTCCATACTTATCCACCCGTTAGATTTAATAAGGACCGTTAATTCTCACTTACCTCGATATCTCGCGATCCAACGGGCAGATCTGTGTCAAACTCCGGATCTCCCCTTGTAATGATATCCCCTACAATAATAAATTATTTCCCATCCATAATAATCCTCAAGAATATTAATTATTATTTTATTTTAATATTTGGGAAAATTCAGGGTTTTACACATTGGCCCATCTGTGTGCATGGCCAATTATACCATCACTTCACCAATATGGAACGAGAAGCTGCTCAATTGCTACAAAATATTGTTCCCCAAAGATGGGGTGACGAGTTTCTAGATTTCCCGGAACAAGAAGAGGGCTACTTGCAAGGACTGGCTCAGATGTTGTGGGAGGAACCCCTGCCCCTGGAAATGGTCGAAGATGCAGTGGAAGTAGATCCGCTAGCCCTAGATGGATCACTAGACGACCTACCAACATTGGTCACCCTGGAATTTGCCAACGATGTTACCATTGCTGTTGCTCCAATTGATGAACCACCAGTCCCTGAGGGAATACCCATGTACCCCCCCCTGCGGCAGTTGAAGCACCACCACTTGCCCCCATCCCAAAGTCAGAGGAGGAAGAGGATCCGGCTATGTACATATGCATGATGGAAAGTCAGGGTAGCTCAGGAGTTCCCAGTCGAAGACCCAAATCTCCACCTCCTCCTCCGCAACCTCAGCATCCGGGGACTAGTGACGGATTGAATGTAATGTTTCGAGGCATGCCCCAAGTGCTAGGGTCAATTTTGGAAAACATGTATCACGAGACCTATGGTCAATGGGCACCAGAGAAGAACTCGACCAATAGGTTAGAAGCACCATCTGGATCATCTTTGGCCGTCGCACCACCGAGGGCGGACCTCGCAGATGCGGTCACTATTGCCTACATGCCACCTTATACTGAGATTACAATGGCAATTCCCCTCAAATTCACATCCTGGAGGGGGCCGTCAACTGAATATGACCCTAAGTTTGAGAAAAGCCAGAACAAGCCGAAGGGTGCGGCCAATGACCCTATTTGCATCTCATCGGATAAGAGTGCCAATATGGTCTCGGCGGGAGAGCCGGAGGAGATAGCTGTGATCAATAGGGAAGATAGCCCACCACTGCAAAATTGGAGCTCTATGCCTTTGTCACCAGCAAGGCCAATCTTCCAAAGGGGGTCCCCTCTACTTCTGATATTACTGTTGTAGCAATGGCTGAACTTTTCAATAAATGCCTCAAATCTTTTGAGTACTTGCCTGTCTCTGATAATAATTGCATAAATAAGCAAACTCAACCCCGTAACCTTAGTATCAATCTCGACGCACACTCGAAGAGTCCGAGGCACGAGGTAGGTAATCAGGTTGCTCAAAAAGAACAAAAAGAAATTCAAGAAATAATAAAAGAAAAGCATGAGCTAGTGCATAGTGCTGAGCAAGAATCTCAGGAATCAGATTGCGGCACTTTCCCATCGATGCTGGAGGATTCGGAACTCGTCCCCTGTGAGCCTTTCGAGCTTGAGGACGACGACGAATCATGGGGGACTCCACCTAAGATCCAGTTCGCTCTGGAAAAGCATGAAAAGGGTCTCCAGGCTAATATTGAGGAAACTGAACCCATTAACATAGGCGAAACAGCACACCCAAGGATTCTTCAAATTGGTAAAAAACTGTCACAATTACTGAAAACACAGATGTTTGATTTTTTAAAATCTTATACTGACGTGTTTGCATGGACATACGAGGATATGCCTGGGCTAGACATGGACTTTTTTGTGCATCGGTTACCAATAAAATCTAAGGCCACACCAGTGAAACAAAAGCTCAAGCACATGAAGCCAGAATGGGCCCTGAAGATCAAAGAAGAGGTCACCAAGCAGTTGATTGCCGGATTCTTGCAAGTAACGGATTACCCAAAATGGTTGGCAAACATCGTGCTAGTTCCTAAGAAGGACGGGAGGGTCAGGATGTGCGTTGACTACAGGGACTTGAATAAAGCTATTCCTAAGGATGACTTTCCTTTGCCGCATATTGATGTAATAATTGATAATACGGCGATGCATTCTTTGTTCTCGTTCATGGACGGATTCTCTGGTTACAACCAGATAAGGATGGCACCTGAAGATATGGAGAAGACATCCTTCATCACGCACTGGGGCACGTATTGCTACCATGTGATGCCAGTCGGACTGAAGAATGCGGGTGCTACCTACCAGCGGGCAATGACCTTGTTATTCCACGACAAGATGCACAGGAGATGGAGGTATACGTGGATGACATGATTGCAAAGTCGAAAGAAGAAGAAAGTCATCTGGTGAACCTCAAAGAGGTGTTCGACAGGCTCAGAGAGTGCAAACTCAGGTTCAACTCGAACAAGTGCGTATTCGGAGTCACCTCAGGGAAGCTGCTCGGGTTCATTGTGGGGAAATGAGGAATCGAATTTGATCCCTCAATGTTAAAGCAATACTAGAAATGCCTTCCCCGTCAACAGAAAAGGAAGTGAGGGTTTCCTTGATAGATTGCAGTACATCAGTCGGTTCATAGCACAGATGACTCCCGTGGGCGAACCGATATTCAAATTGCTGAAGAAGGACAACCTAGTGGCTTGGAATGAAGACTGTCAAGTGGCGTTCGATAAGATCAAGGCATATCTGATGAATCCGACGACTTTGGCTCCCCCGATACCAGGGCGACACTAGGATAACCCAATGGCTCGGAGATGGCAATAGCATGTGTCTTGAGGCAACATAATGAGACACTACAAAAAAGGACGTTTTTACCGGCGGTAGCTTACCGCCGGCAAAAACGCATTTACCGTCGCTAAAAACATTACCGGCGGTAACACCTATTGCCGTAAAAGATGTCGTCACTAAAGGTTATAGCGGCGGTAATAAATCTACTGCTATTGCTTACTCATTACCAGCGATAAGTTACCGTTGTAACGCCCCGAACCCGGGTCAGTGCAATCTGGCACCCAACCCGAACCCGGTTCGCTACTGTAACAACCCAAGTCCGGTTCAACAACCAAACTCGAGGTGTTACCACGAAGCTGGGGTCAGATACAAACCAAGATTCACAATAATTTTAAAACTACTAATTAATTACATCAGAGTTATGGTGGCCAATAAAAACAATTCTTTATTCAATAATATCAATTCAGTTTACCATAAAGTTTATCTAATCAACATGTGGCATTAATACCAATTATAATTCTACCCATCAGATTAAAACCCCATCTTCGCGATCTCTCCAAGCAACCTGAAAAATAGGGAAAACGGAGTGAGATTTACATCTCAGCAAGTAGCAGGTGCATGCAATTAGAAACAGTCCAATATAAGCAAATAGTCATGAGGTATTCGATTAATCAATGATAAGACAAGTAATCCCAAGTTATCCATGGCAATTCCAAATAAAGCGATAAAACAGATGAACATGTATAAATACTAGTAATCTTGATGTTAACGAGGTAAAACCGACAAAAGCGATAAAACACGTGCCATTGCAGGACTCACAAAGATGATAAGTATTTGAGATGACACTAGACTAAATGCTATTCCACCGTGCGGCTTAGGGGCAGTGCTACTTAATGATACTCAAGCCCCATGCAGCGCAGCTTAGGCAAGAGCCGTAGTCACCGACTTATTGCACACGAACCCCGCAGAGTTGGACGTATCACCAGCATGCAGCACCAGAATCAATACATGGAGTTTGGTCGCTTATCCACATGTACAGGGAATCACCAGCGGCTCACCGAGGTGTCCCTCCAGACATAGGACCCTCCCAGAGCAAACTAACTTGCAAAGGGAAGCGCGCTCGCATATAGGAGTAAATCAACCCAAACTAAATACCACTTAGCTAACCAGCCAAAACTATGGATCCATATACAGCTAAGCCCACTGACACAAACCACGATAAAACCACATACGGGAGGACACGCTAATGTAGGAGGCATACACACTTTTACTCGTAAAGGATTACACATCTCTACACAGAAGATTACCCATCTCTGCCGTAAAAGTTGGTATCAACTCAACCACAGAAGCCGTATCACCCAATCGTAAAATTAAAGAGAACAACATCATACCACATACCAATACATACCCAAGTATTCCATTCCATGTGAAAATCATGATTCAATCATAACAAATCCAATTATAGGCATTTTCAGAATAACATATGCAATTCTACCAATTATATTCAAAATAAAACTCAAGTATCATAAATCCGATAAAATCTGAGTTTATGTAATTCCAGTAGCCAATATTCCTATTTAAAGCTCAAAATAAAGTAAATCCAATCTTACTTAGAGTTTTCTTTATTAATCCCTTTTATTAGAATCCAATTTCCTACCTTAGCACCTAAGCTAATTTCTATTTGAATTTTCAGTATTTTATTTTTCCAGCATGTTCTACAGACCTAGAATGAAGTTTAAAAGATGTTTATAAGCTATAAATTTCAGTAGTATTATTTCTAGCAATATCCATAACCTTTGACTCTTTTATAAACAATCCTTTCATTATAACCTTAAATTTATTGCTTAATATTTTCAAATTAATTTTATAATTTTTATAGCCTAATTAGGTCCTTATAAAGATGCTAACGTGCTTAACTAATCAGAAAATTTATTGGATAATTATTCCTATTACAAAATTCCCAAAATTTGCAAAATCTGAACAGAGCGTCTACCTCTACAGGGCTGGGCAATCCTAGGCGCTCGTGCAAAATTAGACAAAAATTTTCAGATTTCTAAAGTTCGGATTTTTATGCCTTTGCCATATGTTTCTTTGGTCTAAATTAATCTAATAACATTCTAAAACATTCCTTAAGCCCTTTAGATTAATTCTTCTTAATTGAATACCATCCTATAATTATTTTCATGATTAAACCAAGTTTTCTTCTTTATTTCAACAAATCCTTCAAGAATACCAATCAATAACATATAACCCATTTGATTCCATGTAAATACTGTTCCGACTAATCCGTTCAATCAATATTAAATCACAGAAAACAAAATCATGCAATTCCTCACGTTTTCCAAGGGTTACTACTTGCCTTATACGCTAAATCCTTCTTCCATTGAAACTTTTAATTTTGGACCTGACTTTTGCTCCCAAACGCACCAACCTAGACTCTTCCAATTCAAATCTCCACCGTACACAATGTAGTTCCATCAGTGACGAACAAAACCTCCAAATTTGAAGGCGATCCACCGTACGGATTTTCCCCGATCATATTTTTATGGTGGCTGGTCAGATACCTCCATTAGGAACCTCCTTCCTTTCTCTCCCTCTTTTCTCTCCAGAAGAACCAACGAAAATTCCCTCTTGTCTAACCTTAGTTTCCTATTTATACTAAGCTTTAGAAATCCTAAACCAACCCTAATTGGCTAATTTAATTTGGGCTAACCCAACCATGGTCTAGATAAAGCCTAATCCTTCTAATTTATTTCCTACTTTTTCTCCACCTTCTATTTTTCTACTTAAACAATACTAATTAAGTTTCTTATTATCTAAACTCCTATTTATAACCTATTTTCGTGCAAAACATTTAATTAAACATTATTATCACCTAAAACCTTATTTTCCCCAAATTAAGACGTGAAATCTCCTAATTACCCTTTTCTGAAAATTACCAAAATACCCTTTTTACTCTTTTAGGTTAATTTCATTAAAATTCTTTCTTTATTTACAACTTATGACTTATTTGAATTACTTACCCTCTAAATCTTCACTTAACTCATATTTTCTTTTATTTATTATTTATTTATTTATTAGGTTAAAATTCGGGGTTTTACAACCGCCACTTTTGCTTTATCGGCGGGGCTTACCGCCGCTAAAAATGGTATTTAAAAAATAAAAATAATAACATCACGATTTTTTAGCGGCGGGAAGTACTGCTGCTAAAAGTAATATTAAAAAATAAAAAAATTTGCAGCCATCCTTCGGCAGCATACATACCGAGAGAGAGAAAGAGGGGGAGAGAGAGAGTGAGAGAAAGAGAGGGAGAGGGAGAGAGATAGAGAGAGAAAGAGAGATGGAGAGAGAGAAAGAGGAAGAGAGATAGAGAGAAAGAGAGGGAGAGAGAGAGAAAGAAAGAGAAAGAGAGATGGAGAGAGAGAGGAAGAGAGATAGAGAGAAACATGCTTAGAGAGAGATAGAGATATATATAGAGAGAGATCATATAGAGAGAAAGAGAGATAGAGTGTAACGCCCCGGTTTCGGGTCCAATTCCCAAAACCCGAGGTATTATGGTAAGCAACAAAAGCAACTAAAATATGGAATAATTTAAAACTTTTTCTAACTTTATAATCAGAGTAAAAGCAGAAACTTGAATTCAAATTCTCTTTATTAATCAACAATTATAATATAAAAGGATTTCAATTATATAAGCAATCCTACATCTATATAGACTACTCAGCTACAACTAGCCCACAACTTGACGTCCTCACCAAGAGTACCTGAAAAATGGGAGAAACCGGAGTGAGAATAAATCTCAACAAGTAGCAAGGTGCATGCATGAAATCAGTCCACGTTTACAAAATAAGTCATGAGATGTACGATTAAACCAACAACAACATCAACAAGGATAATTCCAAAGTTTAAATCCAATCCCATTAATATTATCAAATCATATTTCAATAACAATACCAATAAAACATCGAATGGTCAATGTCATGACTATTGTTTGAATTGATTAATTAACATGCCAAGTAGACACTCAACACCTCCATGTACACAGTTCTGGCCTACTTAGGGTTTCGGACACTTTGAAATGACGGCCTACTCAGGGTTTCGTCATCCAATGCCGGCCTACTCCCCGGGTTTCGGCATTGACAACCAGGCCTACTCAGGGTTTCTAGTTGCTCTACACCGGTCGTGGCAACATACAAGGCCATGCAATTACATCAATAAACAATACCATCACATTACTAAGCTTAGACATGGATCCAGGACAAGCTAAACCAAAACAGAAAACCATCGTATAATCTCAACTCTGACATCACAATAAATCAATATGTTCAACATCATGTATAACACAACACAACTCACCACATGTCCCTCTGGACCAGAACAGTACTTCTTGTAGCTTCCGTATTTACTCAAATCTCATAACACAAGTCCATTGGTAATAAAACCCATTTACTCACACCAAGAGAATCTTTACAAATACATTTCAGAACTTTCAATCAAGTAAAACCAGGTTAAATAAATTCTCAATCAAATACAGTGTATAAACAAAGAGAAAACTAAATCATGAACTCCTAGTGTTTGGAACAATAACATCACCTACCGATAACCCTTAAAATTCACCTTGGAAACTCCTAAGGATTACTAGAAATTCCCCTTAATAATCTCAGAGTATTTGAACAGGTAAAAGTATTTCTAAGATCCTAAATAAGTCATTGGAAAAGTGGTTGAACCCTTAAAATATCAAAATCTAGCTTTGTTTGGTCTAAAACCCATTTCAGCTAAGTATTTGGGGTTGCGCTAACCTTTGGCGCTTGGCGCGAGGTCGGCGATAACTCAATGATATGAATACACGTCTCGTTTACCTAAAATAACTAGGCGAGAGCTAGGCGCGAACTAGGCGATAAGGAGAATCCATCTTGCGCTTAACCAAACTACTCGGCGCGAGATGAGCACGAGCTCAGCGGTAACAAGTTTTTCTTCTCCCGCCGACCAAACCAGTTGGCGTTAGGTAGGCGCCAACTCGGCGGATACTACCTCCGATTTTCAACTCTCTGTTAATGCGAAAACTCCATGACTGACTGAATTTTTTATGTCTGTAACAATTTTCCTAACCTTCTACTATACCCAAAAGACGTTTATACAAGTTTCAGACAGAATTATTCTAAACACATTAAAATTTATCTCTAGAAATCTTTCCAAAAACCTCACGTTCGACACTGTATTTTCCAGAACTTATGCAATACGACTAAACTCAATGATCAAAGCCAAAAACCCAGATTAAAACGATGCTACTCACATCTTGGTAATTAAAATTTAACTAAGGTTTCTTTCTAATTCAACCCACCCATGAACAACACTTTTCTTGATTCTTAAAAAGAGATTCAAATCACCAAATCAAAACTTTATAAACATCTAACTTTTCCAATGAAATCCAACTTAAAAACCAATACGATCAATCATAAAAAAACACAAGAAAATATGCAGTTCCTCCAGTTTCAAGTGTTTGCTACTTGCCTTTTTTATGAACCCAGATTTTTCAGAACTTCTTCTGTGCCCGTTTTTGGAGCTCGACCGCACCCCTCTAAACTTCTCAAATTTAGATCTTCACCGTTCAGTTTTAAGTCCTTCATGATTAGAACAAAATCCTAAAATTTCAGCCCATTCCAACGGTTGGAGCTTTTTATCTTGTTGTTCGAAATTGGCTAGTCGGCCATCTCTGCAACTCCTTTTTCTTCCAAAATCTGGTTTTCTACCAACTTCTGGGTTAATTTGCACTACCTTAGACTCATCCAAATCCAATCTCCACCGTTCAGATTAAAGTATCTCATGTATAGAGCATAACCTCCAAATTTCATGACGATCCAACGACTACATCTTCGGGGATCGTCGTTCAAAGTCTGCTGGTCGGACCTCTGCAGCACCTCCATTTTTCCTTTCTTCCCTCTCTTTTCTCTCCTCTGTTCTTTCCTTTATTTTTCTCCCAAGTCCAAGCACGAATTTTTCCCTCTTTCCTCCTTATTTTTGGACTTGCTAAAAACCCTAAACCTTTCGTAGACCTCCCCTTTTATAAGCTCTCTTAATTAGAAGTCCTAATATGTTTAGGAAACCTTCTAAATAGGATTCCCACTCTTAATTGGAAACCTCCCCATCTTAACCCTCATTCTAATTCCTCCTTTAAGTATCTTATATAAGAGAAGGATTTATTTTAATTTATTTTCGTGCTAATTAAATTTCTTATTTTAAAATATTACTAAAACACCCAAAGCTCATCTTATTCTCAAACTTAAGGTTCCTTATCAACCATAATCACCAATATACCCTTTTTCCTACTTTTAAGCCATAATTTACTATTTAAATTCAAACCTAACCCAAATTAAGTCTAGTTAAATATTTCAAGTCTAATAATTATTTAATTACTCAATATATTAATTTGGCTAATTAGAAAATGACTAAAATACCCTTTCCTTGAAATTCCATACTTAACCTTTGAATCTTTTTCCAAAAATTCTCCTCTTTATTCTTCACATCAATCTTAACCATATAATGTACTTGGATTAATACCTATCTTCTCCAATCCTTTATATTTAATTTCCTCTCCCAATTTATCCAAACCAACCTTGCTCTTTCCTATTTAAATGAAGCCACTAGTTAAATTCCTAGTTACTCAAAATTATTGTTTATTTATTTAGTTACTAATATCTCTTTGGATCATAATATTATTCTTCCAATACCTAAATTGAATCTTAACTTCTCAATATTTAGGTTTATTTAATTTACTTTATTTTAGGAAAAATCCGGGGTTTTACATAGAGAAACATACCTTTAGTTGAAGAGAAGAAGAGACTCGGGTGGTATTTGTAGAGTCGACTTTCACCGGCGGTAGGTACGTTACCACCCCTAAAAGTCGACGTTTACCGCGCCTGCAAGACGAATTAAATTTGAAAATGGCGGTTCTACTTTTAGTGGCGGTAATTTACCGCCCCTAAAAGTCAAAATAAATTTGAAAGGCACGCTTTACTTTTAGCAGCAGTAACCTACCGCCCCTAAAAGCCCAGTCAAAATTCAACCCATTAAAAATGCGGGGAAAATTCCCGCTCTCATTTCACCGAAGGGCCTTTTAGCGGCAGTAAAATTACCGCCGCTAAAAGACAAGTTTGATTTCAACAAAAAGGCCTTACCGCCGCTAAAATTCCAGTTTCATTTTTATGACGAAGGAGGACTTTTAGCGACGGTAACTTACCGCCGCTAAAAGACCTTTTCCATTTCTTGAATTATGTTTCCTTCTAAGTAATACTTGTTTTTTTTTTTTAAAACGAAGAAAGTTCTTTTAGCGGCGATAACTTACCACCGCTAAAAATGTAGTTTTATTTCTAAACAAAGAAGGCCTTTTAGCAGCGGTAGCTGAATTACCGCCACTAAAAGTGTTATTACCGACGGGCTTGTACCGCCCGGAACAACTTTTTATTTGGCGGGAGCTTCGCGCCAACTTGGTACCGGTAGTAAGCTACCTACCGCCGTTAAAAGTGGAGTTTTATTTCAACGACGAAGCCCTTTTAGGGGCGCTATCTGAATTATCGCTGGTAAAAATGGCCCTTTAGGGGCGGTAAACATGTTACCGCCGCTAAAAGTGTTATTACCGATGGGCTTTTTTACCACCGGGAACAACTTTTTATTTGGCGGGAGCTACCCGCCAATGTTTTACCAGCGGTAAGCTACTTACCACCGGTAAAACTTAATATAACGGTGGTAGTTCCCGCCGCTAAAGGCTCTTTCGCGCGCAAAAAACTCGCGCCGTAGGTTTGTCACGCGAAAAAAATGATTTACTAATTTTTAGGGGCGGAAAATGCCTTTACTGCCGGTAATAGTGCTTTTAGGGGTGGAATTTGCTTATCGCTACTAAAAGCTCGCCGCTAATTCCCCTCGTTTTTTGTAGTGAGACAAAGGGAAAGGAACATGCAATTTATTACTTGAGCAAAAAGTTCACCAACTTTGAAATAAGATACACAATGCTCGAGAAGACATGTTGCTCATTGGTTTGGGCAGCTCAAAAGCTTTGGAATTATTTGCTCAGCCACACCGTCTTCTTGATTTCGAGTATGGATCCATTGAAGTACATTTTTGAGAAGACGATTTCCACTGGAAGGATAGCCAAGTGGCAGGTTCTTTTATCTCAGTATGACATTGTCTATACAACAAGGAAGGCAATAAAGGGATAGGCAATAGCAGATCACTTGGCAAAACACCCTTTATCAAATTACCAGCCACTTCTTATTGGGTTACCAGATGAAGATGTAATGTACATTGAGCCAGCAGAAGAGGAAACCAGATGGCAGATGTTCTTTGACGGGGCGGTCAATATCAACGGAAAGTGAATCGGAGTAGTGATAATTTCCCTAGAAGGAGTCCACCACCCAGTAGCAGCAAAGCTCTTATTCGATTGCACCAACAACATGCAAGAATACGAAGCATGTGTGTTAGGCTTGAGAGTAGCAATCGAAATGAACGTGCGTAAGTTGAAGGTGTATGGTGATTCTAGTCTAATTTATCTACCAAGTGATAGGAGATTGGAGGACCAGAGATGTAAAGTTGGTACCGTATCAGGAACTGATTAAGGAATTGGAGGAGTAGTTTGAAATCATGACATTTGACTATATGCCACGGGACAAGAATCAGTTCACAGATGCCTTAGCAACAATGGCATCCATGGCCACTATCACTAATGATACCTGGGTACCACCTGTAAGCACCTCATTTTTGCGCTCCCAGAAAAAAAAAAAAAAAACCAAAAATACAAACCCTGGACAGAAAGTCAACCCTAAGGGGTGAAAAGTTGACTTTTTTTTTGATCAAATGAAATTGGCCACCTTGCTTTATCTCATTGGATAGAGAATCTCGACACGATTCCAACGCAACTGAGTTTGCAGGAATCGGGGTCCGGATGAAGGTTCTGCGGGCGGTCAAACTTAAGGAAAAGCCAAGAGTTGATTTTTCCTCGAATTCCGTGCCAAGTACCTTGCTTTATATCATTGGATAGAGAATCTCGACACGATCCCAACGCAACTGAGTTTGCAGGAATCGGGGTCCGGATGAAGGTTCTGCGGGCGGTCAAACCTGAGCAGAGCCAAAATTTGACTTTCTGCTAAAATCCGATCCAGAGGCCTACCCCTAGGTCATTGGATAGAGAATCTGGACACGATCCCAACGCAACTGAGTTTGCAGGAATCGGGGTCCGGATGAAGGTTCTGCGGGCGGTCAAACTTAAGCAGAGCCAAAAGTTGACTTTCTGCTAAAATCCGATCCAGAGACCTACCCCTAGGTCATTGGATAGAGAGTCTCGACACGGTTCCAATGCAACCGAGTTTGCAGGAATCGGGGTCCGGATGAAGGTTCTGCGGGCGGTCAAACTTGAGCAGAGCCAAAAGTTGACTTTCTGCTAAAATCCGATCCAGAGGCCTACCCCTAGGTCATGGGATGGAGGGCTCCGATATGATTCTAATGAAACTAAGTTTGCCCAGATCGGAGTCCGGATGAAGGAAATATGAGCTGACGAAATTCCCGGGCAACAAAACCGGCAATCTGCGCACGTGGCAAAAAGCTGCACACGTGGCGAGTTGCGCAGGAAAATATCTCGGGGATTAAATCCGTAAATATCCAAACATACGAAATATCCCAGGGACTAAATCCGTGAAAATCCGAGAATATCGGATTAAATCAAAAATTGCCAGGGACTAAATCTGAATTTTTCAGATTTTTACGTCCTGCGAGTGGCGGCATTAAATGATTTTCATCATTATGCCGCTCGCGCGGACGTGGCGAGCGAGCATGCGCCCACCTTGAGCTGGGTGCCAAGGTGGGCGGCACCTTTTTTTTTCTGGCTTATATAAGCCGCGCGACTTCTCGCACAGGGGGTTGGAAGATTTGTCGAAAAAAAAACTAAGTGTTCGGAGGGTGAGAGGGTTCGAAGGGTTTTTTGTGTGATTTTCTTCTTCCTTCACCCGAAGCCCCTCTCTTCATCCCTGCAGGCTTCCCAAAAAAACCCCAAGCGCCTCACCCCCTTTGGTTCTTCTCCATTTCCACCCAAGCAAGTGGAAGCTTGCTACTGTTGGTGCGGTAAAGAGGAGGCTCCAGCCGCTGTCCGACTTCGAGGAGGCTCCCCCACTCAGCTCCAGAACTCAGGAACTCCAGGTAATGTTTCGCACTTGTTCACATGTATAAAAATGGGAGTCGTATGCATGTCATCATAACTGGTGTGTTTCCTTCCCTTGCTACGCATTCTGTTGCTCCCCATTTTGGGTGACATGGAGGTCTCCAGGGTAAGGGGGACCTCATGCACGACCCCGTGAAGAAGACAAGGGTTTGGTTGCTCCTCCGAGTGCTCATGGGGTACCCGGCACTCCAGTAAGGAACCAGCTCCTCATTTAATTCCTCTGATGTATCCCTGTAAACCCCCCTCCTCTCTCCCTTCTTCGGACGTTAATGTGCCGGCTCGGAGGCCCAGTCGGGGGAGGAAAGTGCATGTATGTCTGCATGTTGTTTTCTTGTTGTTTTTATATTGCTATACTTGCTAGCATGCTCCCATCACCCCCCTTTTTTTTTCAACCTGTTAATGCATCTGTATCTGTTTGTTTTTTATCGGGTTTGTTTCTGTTCTTTTAAGAGATTTTTATGAAGCATGAATCTTGTTTGGATTAATTTCAATATAAGTTTAAGTATGTTTTGGGGAGTGGCCGAAGCCCTGGGAGGGCTTACAGAGCCTTAAAAAATGAGTTACAGAGCTCAAAATCAGCTCAGAAATGGAGTTTGAAAAAAACCGAGAACATCGAGTATCCGCGAAGCTCGCGCGAAGCTCGCGAGTATCCGCGAGGCTCGCGCGAAGCTCGCGCGCACCTTCGCGCGAAGCTCGCGAGTATCCGCGAGGCTCGCGCGAAGCTCGCGCAAGGCTCACGCTCATCTCATGCGAGGTTCGCGCGAGGTCGCGTGAACCTCGCGCCCACCTTTTTTTTTATGTGTTTTTCACGTTTTCGGTCCGCCCGGCCCGCGCCGACCTCGCGCCTAGTGCCCGAGGTCGGCGCATACCCCTAAAAAATGCCAAATTGATATATTTTTGAAAATTTCCAAAAATGCCCTTTATTGTACCGCGGGGGGCGAACCACCCCTTTTGTTCGTTGCGCATCCAACTCGTACCTTGGTACAGGGAGGTACCCCACCCCATGGGCTCCGCTTCGCTTCGCCCACAGGGCCCCCGAGTACCTCCCCTTGGACCCAGCACAATGAGCCAGTTTTTTTTCTGACAGAGTGTCTTTTTGTGTGATTATTGTTAGATGTGAATGCTATTTCTGAACCGAACCGGATAAACCAATAGGGTTTCTGGGTCACCCGGAAACCCGACATGGGACTTGGACTCCCGGTCCAACTTGACTTCCAGTGGGCCTTCCAACGGGGCCCACCAAGTCCAATAAACACCAAAGCATGCCATTAAAATAACTTAAGTAAAATGAACAATTTGAACCGGGCGGGCCAAACCCAATGCGGCCCACCCGAGCCTTGTTATGTGAAATTGATGCATGAAGTGCGTGGTTTGGCCGAGACCAAGGGCAAGGGCCTACCGGGCCCGCCAAAGCCCACCAACTGAACCAAGGAAGGGTGCAAACCCTAATTTATGGTAACTTGGGCTTACAAGCCCAGATTCGGACTACGGGCCCCAAGCCCAGTGTCCAAATCACTTTGGCAAAATTAAAAAGATAAATTCGATAAAAAATACTTGGACACCATGTGGGCCCACCTTAGGGGCCCACAAACCGGTCTGGCCCACTTGTGCATGAAAAACACTTAACCTTCAAATCTGAATCTAAAGTAAAATCAATGCACCAACCAAAGCCCAAAGGCCCTCCTAGGATAGGCCAAGGCCCACAAGGGCACACGGGCTTGACTAAGCCCACCAAGGACACCGTGGGCCTTCCAACGGGGCCCACCCAACCAGACTCAGATCACCTAAGTAATCAAGATAAAAGCAATTAAGAGGACCCACACCACTCAGGTGGTCCCGCCAGACTTAACCAAAATTGCATATCGGATTAGGAATCAGGTGAGACCTATGTAAGCTGACTCAAACCAGGGAACCCACGGGACCCGTCATCCGACGGGGTGGACCGGGGTGTCTACGGACTTCCCCGGACCACAACCGAGAACTGACTTAGAATCTCAAGCCGCAGACCAAAAGCCCTAATAGACAGGATTAGGCACCCAGGTGTCCGCCTGCACCCCATCAGGCGGTGGCGACTCCGAATCACCCCGTGCCACGTTTCCCACGCGCGCACACCACCTCTAGAAATAGAGGTCCGGCATTATCCCGTCTATTGCTTCAGCATTGAGAAAAGTCCACAGAAGGAAAAACCTTGGTACGTAGACATTGAAGGATACCTGAAAGACTGGATTATACCAGAAAATGCCACGGCAGCTGAAAAGCACACGATTTAGAGCTTGGCAGGACAGTTCTTCCTTAATGGAGGTAAGGTATATAAGAAATCCTACAACGACTCGTTGCTGTTGTGTGTTGAGGATGAGGCACAAAAGTTGATTGATGAAGTCCATGGAGGCTTGTGTGGTGCGTGTGCGTGCGTTGGAAACGTCGCACGGGAAAATTTGGAGTCACCACCGCCTAATGGGGTGCAGGCGGACACCTGGGTGCCTAGTCTTGTCTATTATGGCTTGGTCTGCGGCTTGAGATTCTAAGTAGGGTCTCGGTTGTGGTCTGGGGAAGTCCGTAGACACCCCAGTCCACCCCTTCGGATGACGGGTCCCTATGGGTTCCCTGGTTTGAGTCAACTTTGGTTTCTCACCCGATTCCTAATCCAGCATGCAATTTCGGTTAAGCTTGGCGGGACCACCTAAGTGGTGTGGGTCCCTGTTGGAAGGCCCACGGTGTCCTTGGTGTGCTTGGTTAAGCCCGCATGCCCCTGGTGGGCCTCCATCTAAGCCTGGGAGGCCCTTTGGGCTTTGGTGAGTTTAATTGATTTTACTTTTAGGATTCGAGTTTAAAATTAAAGTGATTTGCATGCAAGGGTGGGCCGGAATTTGTTTATGGGCCCATTGGGTGGGCCCACAATCGTTGTGAATGATTTATTCGACTTTATCTCATTTTTAATCCTCAAAGTGGGCTAGACCATGGGCTTGGGCCCATTAGTCCAGGCTTGGACCGGGCGGTCCATGGTTCAGTGGGTTAGGGTATTGGACCCTACCCTGTTGGGTTGATGAGCCTGGTGGGCCCGATAGGCCCATGCTCGCACTCACGGCCAAACCATTCCTACCTTAGCCAGCATGCTTTCTTTTTGGGCTTTGGCGGGCCTCATAAGGTTCAGCCCATTCGATTTATTTTGATTATCTTGTTTACTTTTAGATATGATCTTGGACTAGGTGGGGCCCGTTGGAAGGCCCACAAAGGGATTCAAGTTGGGCTCGCAAGCCCGTGCACCATTTTGGGTTTCCGGTTGACCCGGAAACCCTACTGGTCTAATTGGTACGGTTCAAACAACCTAGAGAATCAGCAAACCTGCAAAAATAGGCTTTTGGAGAATCCTAAGGGCAACCGAAATCTACTTTCGGTCAAACACAACTTACAGTATAACCAAAAATACATTTCGGTTACACTGTCTTTCTGGTTTAACCGAAATTAAATTTCGGTCAAGCCAGAAAGCCCCTGTAACCGATCTAAGTTTTCGGTTAACCTGCCGAAATTGATTTTTTGCATTTTTGAACAGAGAACCAGTCTAAGACACTTGTGAGCATGTATGGAGCTTCTGTGGGCCTCTGTGTGGGCCCACAGTGGTACGAATGAGAGCCATTTGGCTCACTCTTGGGGGCTTTCTAGGTTGACCACCAAGGGGAATCAAGGGGTTTCTTCCCCCCCTTTTCCAAACTAAACAAGCATCAACCAGGGATCTAGGATCCCTGGTTTGGGTTTCCTTTACTCCAAGACAAATTAGCATGCTTTCATGAGGCTTAATAGAGAAATAAAGACAAGCAAAGACTTATCTAGGCATGCTTCTCATGCATCTCACGGTTGCAAAATAGCGATTCAAAACATGATGAAAACCTTATTGAAAACGCATGCATGAAAACAGTTGGAAGAGCATGCAATCATACAAGGCCAAAGCCTTGTATACAATAGCAATAGCAAATAGGCATACATCTCATGTATTTCAGCATATCAATATTACTTCGAAAACCTAACAAAATAGCACTTAAAGAAGGGTAGGGGAGGGGGCTTATGCCAGGGTTACATTCAGATTTACGTAGGAGGAAGATGCTCCTCTTGTCGACATGGAACCAGCACCACAACCATGACCTTGAAATAGTGATCTAATGGGGGTGGTATGACCACTTTTAGACCAACCAAACCACCCTCTAACCGCTTTTTATACTACCGGGCTTACCTCCTTGTTATATGGAAGTGACCTTTCATCCAATGAGCATGAGGAGATGGCAAAAATGGCAAACTAGCATGCATATAGTGACTAAGACATGAAGTTACAACATGCTTGAAAATTAAAGTGCTCCAAAGGAGCTGAAATTCATATATGTTGGATAAATTTTAGTGGGAATTCATACCTTACAATCGAAACACTCTTTGGAGGTGCGCTTGAAGCTCCTTGAGGTACCACAGCTCTTGGACAGCGCTTTTCCAAACACCAAGTCTTCACAAGGCCTCCTCCAAGGTCTCCAAGAAAGGAAGGAGGGGATGGGGAAGAGTTTCAAGTGATTTGGGAAGGGGTTTGGGGTGTTAGGAAGGGTTGGGAGGGTATAGAAGATAGGGACGAGCAGGGTAGGGAGAGGGAGAAAATCGAAGAACAGCCAACCCCTAGCCAAATGGCTGGAGTCCCTATTTATAGCCAGAAAAGGGTAACCGAAATTAATTTTCGGTTTCACAGGATTCACAATATAACCGAAAATTTATTTCGGTTATATAGGATTTGTGCGTAAAATTTCGGTTGCTTTTGCACTCGATTGGCAGTTAATTTCTGTCAGGTATAGATTCGACAATCTGTCGGGCGATATTCGATTTCACTTTATGAACCAAAAATATATTTTGGTTATACATAATTTGTGTATAACTAGAATTTAATTTCGGTCATTGTGACAAAATTTTTTATATTTACAGATTGCTCCCTGGATTTGACCGATTTGACTTGATTTGACACTGAGATATTCGCAGATATCCCCCCTGTGCAATTTTGGATTAAACCCTGAGATATTTGGCAGATTTTGGGTATTTACGGATTGCTCCTTGAGATATTTTTCTGCGTTTCTCGCCACGTGTGCAGTTTCTTTGCCATGTGTGCAGTTTCCGACATTGCCACCCAGAAACTTCAACAACTCATATCTCCTTCATCCGGACTCCGATTCTAGCAAACTCAGTTGCGTTAGAACTGTATCGGAGCCCTCTATCCAATGAAATAGGACTAAGCACCTGGCACGGGGTTCGGCAAAAAGTCAACTTTCGGCCCCCCCTCAAGTTTGACCGGCCTGCAGAACCTTCATCTGGACCCCGATTCCAGCAAACTCAGTTGCGTTGGACTCGTGTTGGGATTCTCTATCCATTTAGATAAAAGCAAATTTTCTTTTGATCAAAAAGTCAATTTTCGATCACTCAGGGTTCAACTTTTTAGCTAGGGTTTGTATTTTCGGCTCTTCCGAGAGCGCAAAAATGGGGTGCTTACGGTGCGCATATGCGTGGGCACATTTTAGCAAGAAAAGTCTTGAGAATGGGTTATTACTGGTTAACAATGGAATCTGATTGCTATGTTCACGTCAGGAAGTGCCAGTTGTGCTAGATTTATGCTAATAATATCCATGCACCACCAAACATTATGTACTCCATGAATTCACCTTGGCCGTTTGCCATCTGGGGAATCGACATGATTGGGCAGATCCATCCTAAGGCATCAAATGGGCATCTATTCATCATGATCGCAATCGATTACTTTACCAAGTGGGTAGAAGCCATGTCCTATACAGATGTGAAAGTGTCGCATGTGCTCAAATTCATTAGGAACAACATCGTTTGCCGTTATGGTGTACCTGAGGCACTTATCACAGACAATGCCAAGAATTTGAGCAACAAGGACATGGAAAAGATGTGCGAGGATTTGAAGATCAGACATCTGAATTCCATAGCATACCGGCCCAAGATGAATGGAGTAGTAGAGGCTGCCAACAAGAACCTAAAGAAGATATTGGAAAAAATGGTGGTCACTTACAGAGACTGGCATGAAAAGTTGCCTTATGCATTGCATGCGTATCGAACATCGATTAGGACATCGACTGGGCAACTCGTTTCTCCCTCGTATATGGAATGGAAGCAGTCCTTCCTATTGAAGTAAAAATTCCCTCCCTTAGAATTCTGAAATAAACAGAGATTGATGATGTTGAGTGGGAAGAATCAAGGTTTGACCAGCTACATTTGTTGGACGAGAAAAGAATCAAAGCTCTGTGTCACGGTCAGCTCTATCAACAAAGAATAGCACGAGCTTACAATAAGAAGGTAATACCATGAAGAAGATATTCCCACTCACGAAGAAGATATTCCAACTCCTTTCTCCCTCGTATATGGAATGGTAGACCTTGTCCTGAAGAAGATATTCCCCCACCAAGAAGATAACAGAGGGAAATTCAAGCCGAATTACGAAGGGCCATTTTTGGTTCAAAAAGTTCTATCCAAAGGAGAATTGATCCTAAAAGAGATGGACGGAGCTATATATCCTGAGCCAATAAATGCAGATGCAATCAAATTGTACTATGTCTGAGATCGTTCCAATTGGGAAATGAAGAGAGGCCATCCTTGACTCTTCCTTAGATTGTAAATCCTTCCATACACCCTAAAGTTCTCCCCTAGTTAGACACTTTTGAGCCTTTAATATTTCTTTTCGACTTAGTACATGTGTTCTACCCGTCAAATTGGGCATTCCTGGCCCCAAAAAAAAAAAAGAGAGAGAAAGAAAAGTTTCCAAAAAGGCAATTGTCAAAAGCAAAGTAAAGACAGCAGAAAGGGGAAAATGTGGACTCCACAAAGGAAATAAGTCAGGATGTAAGTCCCAACGACAAAGTAGAGCACTGTGCAAACCCGAATGTTGAAGCCTTTTGAGCCATTTACCTTTCTTTCGAACTCCAAACCGAGCCTACATTTCATCCCATCTTTAAGACCTTTCGGATCCCAAAGAGAATGATCTTGAGCAAAATGGTCAAATTTGCATCTGTTGGTGATGACAGAACTCAATCTTCCCTGAAAGGCCAAACACAGTGAAAACCCAAAAAAGGGCATTGTGTGCAAAAAGGGTCCGTTGTTGGAAAAAAGAGAGAGAGAGAGAGAAAGAAGAAAGAGCTGGTCACACCTTGGTTGGGTAGAAGGAAGAATGCAGTAAGAGCAAAAACAGGATGAGTAGTACACTGGATGGAGACAGAAAAGTGATCTGAAGGGCCCAGACTGGCAGGCTGCGTGTGAGTCAGCGCTTCTCATCGGCCCGTGATGACAATGTTGCAAAAAATATTAAGCACACTAAGTCTCATCTAGTTTAAGGACTAACCTTTGTGATAAATGTAGGCACAAGCACACACCACCACGTCTGTGTTTTTCTGTAATTGTTTTGTTTAACTATTTCTGAATCCCCCAGTGGTGCTGTCACCCTCTGAAGAAGAGTTCATTACCTTGACAACAGCCATCTTCGGTGGTGATGAGTAAAAGGCTCAAAATAAATCAAAGGACAGATCCTTGCCTACATCCCCCAGCGGATCGGTTACTAATGTTTTGTTTCTCTTACAGGATCAAACAAAGAAAACGAGCACTCTTTCTTCTAATCCCCAGCGGAGATCCCTTCCCCTTAATCCCCAGTGGAGCTCAATGGAAGGAGAGTATCCTTAAAAAGAGCAAGAACTCCACAAATCCCTAGAAGCGTATCATGTCCCCTCATAAAACCCCCGGCGAAAGCTCCAAAGCACAGGGGGTGTCATAACAGAGTTGCTTCAACTTGAGTGGTAGCCCATTATCTCCCCATGGAGTAGCCTGATCAGAAGTGCCACAAAAGACCAAGTAATCCCCCCAGCAAATCTGTCCACCCCAGGAGAATGCTCAAGTCCCCGGAGTAGTACCGCCATTATAGCTCCTTAGATCCCCGCGGAGTTGCCTAATCAAGTACCAAGTTGCGTCAATTCCCAGCGAAGTTTTGCATTATATCCCCAGCGGAGTTTCCTTCCCTAGAAGAGTGTCATGAAGATCCCTGAATCCCAGGCAAACTTTGCAGAAAAGAAGCCCAAATCGGCACTCAATGAGAAGAAGGGAGATAGATGAGAACAAAAAAGAAGGGACTCTCCCTTAATCCCCAATGGAACTACTCCAAAGCCTCATCATAAAGAGGGTCCCTGCACCACCAAGGCTTGGAGAGAAAAAAAGCAAAGCAAAGGAACAATGGGCGAATTTGCCCCTTTTTGTAATTTTTGAATTCCCACTTTTGTAAATAGAATAGGATAGGGAAGGTGTGCGTGGTCTCCCAAAATGATGGACAGCAGCAAGAAAGCCTCCTCCCATCCTCTCACCCTCACTCCCAGTCCCCAACCTTAGTCTGGCCAAAATAAAAAATCCCAAATCTAAAAAAGAGTAGAAGAAATCAAAGCTGAAATCATCAAAAAGCTTTAATGGAACAAATGAAAAGAAAGAACATTATCGAGTGTCTTGCATCAACGCTGAAACAAACTAATGAGCTCAAAACCAATCTTAACATTTCTTTCAAAACATAAACTAAAAGCCGAGGAACTGACCTACTGAAACCCAGGAAGGGTAAGGAGGCTCCAAAGCCCGGAAGTGACACCAAAATCTGGCGCTTCCCTTTCAGTGAACACAATTCAAGGAATGAGCTCGTCGACCATGTCGACAAAAATGCAAGGTGCAAAAATAAGGTTCTTTTTCTTCTTTGTCGTTCATCCCCAAGGTGACTCCGGCAAAGAGGGGCAATTGTAGACACCTGATTTTTGCTCCCCCAAAAATGCAAAAAATAAAATTTTGACTTTTTAATCCAATGAAAATTGACTATTAAACTTCCTCTCATTGAAAAGAGAATTCTGACACGATTCCGACGCAACTAAATTTGCATTAATCGAAGTCCGGATGAAGAAGTTATGAGCTAGCAAAACTTGTGGGGAGCAGAAATTGACTTTTTGCTCAAGCCCAATTCAGCTGCATAACTTTATCACATTGGATAGCAGATCTCAACACAATTCCAACGCAACTGAGTTTGCTGGAATTGGAGTCCCGGAGAGCAAGATATGAGCAAAGCTGCATTTCGAGGAGCAGTTTTGCACTTCTGCTAAAAACTTGAATTTTTTGTCAAAGTTTAGCTTAGTGGATAGAAAATCTCGACCTGAATCCAATGCCACTGAGTTTGCTAAAAGCGGACATCAGATAAAAAAGTTATGGCCAGTCAAAGTTTTCATAAAAGCTACCCACGTGGTGAAAAAGCAGAAAAAGACAAAACAAATAAAAATCTTGAATAGAATAATAATATTTATTGAAATATCTAATTTTCGTATTTAAAATAAATGAAAAATAAAAAGGAAAATCGGATAAAAATCTGAATTTTCGCCAAAATGGAGAAGGGTTTGGCGTCCGCAAGCATTAAAAACATGTGTGACCACATTTTAAGTGCGGTTTGGCCTAAACCGCACTTAAAATGCGGATGAAACCCTATCCCTAACGCCAGCTGTCGCTAGCTGGCGACAGCTGGCTGATTCGCGCGAGATTTGCGCACATAGGCGGCTTGACTGCACTTCAAATGCGGTTCAAGCCAAACTGCACTTGAACTGCGGTTTTGGAATTTTTTTCTATAAAAGGGGGCCCCAGCCCCCATTGCAAGAGGTTGTTGCTGGTCCCCCCTTTGTCTCCATTGTTCTCCCCCTGCTGAAATTCTTCTTCCCTACCAAAACCCCTCCTAATTCCCACTTTACCCTTGAAACTGCCTCTTTCACTTCTTCCTTCTCTTGTTAACCCCTTCAAGAACCAAAAGTGGTTGATTTTAGAGACCAGAGGAGGTGCTCCCAAGGCTGTTGTCTACATCACTCTGGGGATCCCCACCTGTCCAAAGAGGAAGGTAATACTAGGGTAAGTAAACTTGTTGTATTTTTGTGTATATAAAATCTTTTGAAGATATATGGTTTTGTTCACTTTAAGGCTTATTCCTCGGTATATTTTCTAACCGTTTGGCTCTCTTTGTGAATGATATGGAAGTCCCCATGAAAGAATGGTAGGAGGACGGTCCTCAGGTAGTATAGAAGGTCTCATATAGGCCATTTTTTATAATCTTTCTCTTGTTGGTTTATCTTCCATTTGAAAGAGAGGGGTTTGTCCTCTCATTTGTTGTATCTCATGTACCCTTAAAAAACCTTATCCCTCTCTCCCTTCTTTTGTCTAAAGTCGATGATTATTCCTTTGTGCGTTCGTGTCTCAAGAATATTTTATCTTCCCCTCCAGTCATCTTGCATGAAAAGCATGAGAATAGCTTAGTTGCACACACACATGCATCTTGTCGCTAGCATGATCAATGGAAATTTTTCGTGGTAGATAAATGTCATTTATTACACATATACATAATAAGCTTGTATATGCATGTTAGATCCCCTTAGTCATCTTCATAGCATGCATACGATTCCCTTCTAAGATTCGACTTACATGTCATTTGTGTATATAAATTGCTATCACTGTAGCGCCCCAGATTCGGGTCTGCCCTATCACGGCACCAACCCGTACCTGAGACCTACTTATGGGCCCAAAAGAACTGGATGAACATAGTTAACCCGGGCAATTACAATGTAATCATCAAAGTGCATAAGATAAAGAAGCATGGAATTAAAATTTTCCATATAATAAAAGGGCACCTGTGTAATAACTCCAAAATACAATATCTGAGTATACAAAAAGGAAACTAAGATCTCTCCATCACTATCTCTCACATGAGCATTAATATACAAAGATGATAATCTAAGGTTAACTCCAAGTTTACAAATCCCAAAAAAATAATTACATCCTCGGTATATTTTCTAAAAAAACTAAATACAATATCACAAGGAGAACCCTACTATGGATAGTAGAAGCTCTCGGGCCTGTGCTCAAGCTCACCCTCAATATCTGCTCCAGTATGTGCCTCACCAAGCGGATCTGAAAACAAATCCGATAAAACAAAACACGTGAGAGTTAAAGTCCCAGTAAGTAGCAAACATGCATGAATGGAAACAGTTGATGCAATTTATATAATATCATGAATTGAAGCAATTTAGGCAGTTCATATAACATCATGAATAAAAGCAATTCATGCAATTAATATTCTCAAGTCAAGCATCTAAATAATATAACACATAAACTTTGCTCGATAGACCCAATCATTTACTACAAGTACGTCTTGGTAGAACTCATAATGTAAAACAAACCTTTTCCATCGGTTACTAAAACCATTGCCTCATTTTGCAAACCAAGAGGGAGTACTCAATACACAAACCAAGTGGAATTCCCCATCCACTACCATTTAACCAAGGCCAAGTGAGATCTACACCGTCACCGGCATTCAACAAAAGGGTAAGTGAGATCTACACCGTCACTACCAATCAACCACGACCAAGTGAGATCTACACCGTCACTTCATATCACATAAAGAGCTCATCATAACTTTATTAAATCAAGTTGATATTAACATGGTGTAAGGAATAATCAATAAGCACTTCACATCCAAAGCCAATTCACAGTAGAATACATAGCCCATAAAGTCCATGAATTACGTATTTGAGAAGTGAGATAGTCTTAGGATCCCCAATAAAGTCACCATACCAAAAATCAACGGATTCCGAGACAAAAAGTTTCGGATCTCAAAAATATTCTAAGTCTTGTTAAAAATGTTGACTTTTCGGTGTATAGTTTTTCTAGACAAATCTACAAGGAGTTTCGGGCTCAAATTTTGGTTGTAGTCTATTGAAGGGTAAACAAATCTCATAGAATTTTATGGGTTTCTGAATCATTCATCTAGGTATCAAACCCAAAATGGGATTTTTGATAAAAATAGAGAAAACTGGAAATTTAGGCATGAACTGGAAAGTTGACTTTTTATTGGTTGGGAGTATTTTATTGGTTCCAAATGGGGGGTAAAACCTTATTTACATGTAAAGACTTAAGTAAATGGAGCAATAAGTACATAGGACATTTACTTAACTGTCTTTCATGTAATAAGGGTGCTGTGCAGGAGGCTTAAGTTGTTTGGAAAAGGGTTGGGGAGAAAAAGGGTGAATAACTCTCAAAAACAGGGTCACCAACGTTCGGGCATTAAGGTAATGCACAAGGCAACGTTCGGGCGTTGAGGTTGGACGTTCGGGCATTAAGATAATAAGCAAGGCAACGTTTAGGCGTTAAGGTCACGATTAGACTTGGCGATTAATCCTGGTTCGCAATTAGCTTTAACAGAACTGATTTTTGGGGGGTCTTGGCTTAGGATTCATCGCCAATTTTCAGGAATAATCGCCACCTCGGATTTTCTAATATTTTCAACTCAAAACTCATACCAACCCTATCCAACCTTCCCAATACCAAATGTAATGATTCTAAAACATCCCAACATACTTAAAAACACTTCCCAACACAGGAATCCATACCCAATCCTCATGAACATAAATCCAACATAAAAAACATCATTCAAGATACCAAACTTAAACCCTAACCAGAAGTATAACCAATAGAGGTTGCAAATCCATGGCAAATCAAAAGAAAAACTAGACAAGATAATTCGATAAACCAAACCCTCCGAATTTTAGAATCAAAACCCAACATGCAAGAGATTTTCCAATTTAAATCAAACCCTAGGAGGGAGAAATATGAAAATCCAATAAATTCATTTTAGTTGAAGGGTTTGCTACTTACTTGTTAATGGAGAAGCAAACTTCTCTCTAATCTCTCCTCTTCTTCTCCTTCTTCTTCAAGCCTTCAAGCAAGCTCCCACTCCTTTCTCACTTGTTCTATACGTCCAAGACAAGAGGAATGGTTCTCAAAACACTTAGAATAGAAATTAGGGCATCCTTTTATATGCCTAACTTTTGGTCTTTCAAATCTGCCCCTAAACAGAGCTTTTATTTAACTAAAACCCTTAGGGTGTACTTGAAGCATACTAGGGGTACCTTAGTGTTATTTGAGGGGGTACCTTGGTGTTAATTTGAGGGTACCTTAGTGTTATTTGAGGGGTACCTTAGTGTTTCAAGGGGATTTGCCTTAGTTACTCAAGGGGTTATACTTTAGGTAAACTTGAGGGGTACCTTAGTTATACAAGAGGGGGTACCTTAATTATTGAAGGGTGTACCTTAGTTATACAGGGGTGTACCTTTAGGTAATACAAGGAGGTGACCCCAGGTAATATGAGGGGTGTACCCTAGTAATATAAGAGGGGTACCTGAGTTATAGAATGGGTGTACCTTTGTTATATGAGGGGGGGGGGGGGGGTACCTTGGCTATAGAAGGGTGTACCTTAGTTATATTGAGGAGGGGTACTTAGCTATAAAAGGGGTGTACCTTAGTTATACGAGGGGGTACCTTTAAGTAATACAAGGGGGGTATACCCTAGGTAAAACAGTGGGGGTACCTTACTTATATAGGGGGTACTTTAGTTAAACAAAGGGGGTACCTTGGCTATATAAGGGGGTGTACCTTAGGTAATGTAAGGGGTGTACTTTAGTAATATAAGATGGTACTCTAGTTATACAAAGGGGGTACCCTAGCTATATAAGGGGGTGTACCTTAGTTATTTAAGGGGGGGTACCTTAGCTATAGAAGGGGTGTACCTTAGTTATTCAAGGGAGGGTACCTTAGCTAAAACAGCGGGGTACCTTAGCTAATACAAATGGGTACCTTAGGTATATAAGTGGGGTACCTTAGGTAAATCAGATGGGTACCTTAGGCAAACACAGGGGGTACCTTAGGCAAATAAATGGGGTACCTTAGGGAATACTAGTGGGTACCTTAGGTATAATTGGGGGGTACTTTAGGTAGACATGAGGGGTACTGTAACGCCCCGAACCCGGGTCAGTGCAAACCGGCACCCAACCCGAACCCGGATCGCTACTGTAACAACCCCAATTTAGTTCTACAACGAAATCCGAGGTGTTATTGGCCCATATCAAATACAACATCAATAACATACCAGACCAAAGAATTTAAAATCCATTATCTTATTATACTATCAGAGTTGCGGAAACAAGTATGTGCGGAAGTGTAGATCAAAATCCTCAACTGAACATAAAACTTGACCATCAATCAGTAATATCAAAGTCTGGTAAAATAACTGGGTACTATCTCTCTCATCTCTCAATACATCAACTCGATGAATAATAATAATCCAATCAAATGTACTAAGTCTATAACATTAATCCACCTCAGACAAGATCTGGATAATAGTAATCCTCCGGTGAATACTCAGCTATCTCTCCCTGGGAGTCTAAGAAATCCCCCTCTCGCGTATCAGCTGAAAAATTGGAATAAAAGTAGGGTGAGATACGAATATCCCAGTAGGTAACACATGCATGATTAAACAGTTAATATAAGTAAAGTACAGTTCATGCACGATTAAGAAACATCGACTAATCAGGCTCGCATAATCATTTATACCATTCATGAACACAAAACAGTTTGATAAACAGTTCTAGAAATGAATTTCAGCAAGTTTTAATATGAGAATACAATATTCAAATCAGTAACATAATTCACACATTGCCAGGATGTACTAAGCAGTCACATCCGACCAATATCTCAATCACATGCCTCCCACATGTATACAATAATAATACCAAGTGTTATGATTTCAGTGTCATTGTAGGACTCACAAAGATAGATAAACCTTTTGAGATGATTCTCAACCAATTGTTATACCACCGTGCGACTTAGGAGCGATGCTACTAATGATACTCAAGTCCCATGCAGCGCAGCTTAGACAAGAGCCGTAGTCACCGACTTATTGCACACGTACCCATCAGAGTTGGCATGTACCATAAGCATGCAGCACCAGAATCAATACATGGAGATGGTCGCTTATCCACATGTACAGGGAATCACCAGCGGCTCACCGAGGTGTCCCTCCAGACATAGGACCTTCCCAGACAAACTAACTTGCAAAGGAAGCGTGTCGCATATAGGAGTAACTCAACCCAAATGACATATCCCTCAGCTATCTAGCCACGACTATGGATCCATAACCAGTTATGCCCACTAGACTCCAAAAATTCCCTAAAGTATCATATTTCTATAAGGTATGGTGCCTAGCGGCATATAATGGTTATATTTGTACATTTACTTCAAAATTCGTTCATCTGAATTCTGAATTCTCTTTAGGATGTATTCTGATGTATAATGTCATTTAGAGGTGTTTTGATAATCAAAGTGTAGTTAGGCTTTTCCAAAATCACATTTCTCAATTACCTTTGAAACTTGGCAACTGATGTTCTAAATATCTCCCTAATTTATTTTTCGGTAAAAAAGGGATTTAGATAGTTTATTTTTGTCTAAAAATACCTTAATTAATCATTAAAATTGTCTAAAAATAGTTTAGAATTGAATTAGGTTCGAAATTATGAAAATCTGGAATTTCTGCTTAGAGCGCCTAGGATCGCTCAGGATCGCCCTGGCGGTCCCTGGTCAGCGGTAGTTCAAATTCGAGCGCCCGCGGTCCGTCGTCTCACGGTCTACGGCGTCCTAAATTTTATAACTAGCGCCGATGATCGCCGAGTACAGTCGAGGTCGGTGGTCATACAAAATCGAGCAAAAACAGTTCTAAATCATGATTTTTCTCGTCTAAACTCATTCTAATGTATTTATAACATGCTTATCTAACTAAATACACTAATACATTTAACAGAAACATGCATTTGCGATTAAACGAAGGAAAATCCAATTTCTGAAAGCAAAACGGTGTCACCTACCTCTTATACGTGCGTTCCTCTTCTTCTCTTCTGAACAGTAACCCTCCAATCTCTCCACAGTTGCAAAGCAACACTCAGAGCAAGGTAACCTGGTCTTCCTCCCTTCTTCTTCTTCTTCTCTTCTCGGTCGCTCAAACGTTCGTCGCTTGCGGCTGAATGATACAAGGGACAATACGATTTAGGTTATTTTATACGTATATATACTTTCTAATCCCATGCATCTCCCATGCAAACTCTCCTATACACCTTGCCCAATTAGAATACATACCTCGATATCTCATGATCGGACGGTCAGATCTGCATCTAATTCTGGATCTCCGCTAAATTGATCACCCCCTACAATAATAAAGTATTTCCATCAATCATAACTCTCAGTAATATTATTTACTAATTTAATTTATTGTTTAAGGAAAATTCGGGGTTTTACATCCTCCCCTCCTAAAAGAAAAATTTCGTCCTCGAAATTTACCTTGTGGTTCTGGAAATAGGTCGGGATACTTTCTCTGCATTTCCGATTCCAATTCCCACGTAGCTTCCTCGGTTGTGTGGTTCTGCCAAAGTACTTTCACAAGTGGAATCACTTTAGTATGAAGAACCTGCTCCTTCCTGTCCAAAATCTCAACTGGATGCTCCTCATAAGTCAAGTCCCCTCGCACTACTATCGGCTCATGCTGAATGATATGAGTAGGGTCATGCACGTACTTCCTCAACATAGAAACATGGAATACGTCATGAACTCCTTCCAGCTGTGTAGGTAAAGCCAATCTGTATGCTAATGGTCCCACTGTACCCTTAATCTCGAACGGACCTATATATCTTGGAGCCAACTTGCCTTTCTTTCCAAATCTCTTGATTCCACGAGATGGTGATATCTTCAGGAATACCCAATCACCAACTTCAAAATGCAAGTCTCTTCTTCTTGTACAATCTGCGGCCCAATAAGTTGTCTTTCTCCAACTTCCACCCAGCACACTGGGGATCTACAAGGTCTGCCATAAAGTGCCTCAAATGGTGCTATCTGAATACTCGATTAATAGCTTTTATTATAGGCAAACTCCACCAATGGTAGATGCTGATTCCAACTGCCTCCCCAATCCATAACACAACATCTCAGCATATCTTCCAACGTCTGAATGGTACGCTCAGACTGCCCATCTGTCTGAGGATGATAGCTAGTGCTGAAATTAAGCTTAGTTCCCAAAGCTGCCTGAAATGCAAGCCAAAAGCGTGTTGTGAATCGTGCATCTCTGTCAGACACTATAGAAACTGGCACTCCATGAAGTCTCACTATCTCCCTGATATATAACTCAGCTAAGGACTTCAACGGCTGTGTAGTGCTCATAGGCAAGAAATGCGCAGACTTAGTCAGTCTATCTACGACAACCCATATAGCATCTTCTTTCTTTGCTGTCAATGGTAACCCAGATACAAAATCCATAGTTACATGCTCCCACTTCCACTCTGGAATAGGAAGTGACTGAAGTAAACCAGGTGGTTTCCGATGTTCAGCCTTCACTTGCTGGCATATCAAACACTTTGCCACATACTCTGCAATCTCTCTCTTCATTCCTGAACACTAGTAGATTTCTTTCAAATTTTTGTACATCTTCGTACTTCCTGGGTGAACTGCATACCTCGATCTATGTCCATCTAATAATATCTTCTCCTTAATCTCCTCATCAGCTGGAACACAAATACGACTTCTATATCTCAATAGCCCATCTTTATCCGAAAGTCTACAGCTGCCTCAGATCCTCTACTCATCATCTCCTTAGTCTGAATCAATTGTGGGTCAATCAGTTGTTTCTCCCGAATCAATTGAACCAAATCTGGTTCAATCTGAACACGAGCAACTCGGATCACTCCATCCTGTGGCATGCTAAACTCTCCCTACCAATTGATAAGTCATGAAAATACCACATTATAGCACATTAATTCCATGACTTATCTGGTTTTATTTCATATTTAATTCCCAATTTTACTTAGAAATTGTCAAAATCTTTCATCTCTACATTTTATTTTCATTGTCTAAATTATGCCTAATTTGTAGATGTAGAGATACTCTTGGTGATTATAGAAGTCACGGTTCAAACGGCGTAACAATCGGAGTCAAATTGTAGAAGATATCACCAACGTGCGCTGGCCGTTCGCCTGCCGTTCGAACGTTGGTGATCTACAGAGAAACCCGAGAGCAGCGTGCGCTGGCCGTTCGACTGTCGTTCGAACGTTGGTGAAAAATAGAGAAATTGAGAGCAGCGTTCGCTGACCGTTCGATGAACGTTCGAACAAGAGATGAAGAAACAACTTTTTGACTTGAGCGTTCGACCCGCGTTTGATGACCGTTCGAACGATCAAGTAGTAAATCCTGTTATAAAATTCCGAACTTTGAGGATTTGTTTCCTTTTTCTTGGGGATCTTCTTCTAGTCTTTAGGAGGATTTTTAGGGGTTTCTAATAAAGAAGATTAGGTCGTTTTTGGACTTGAAAATCGTGGATATACAAGGAAAGGAAGTTCTCTCTTCCTAAGGAGTCTTAGAAGGCAAGTTTCTATTTTTCTCTTGAAGGGATTTCTGGGCAAGTTTGGAGAGATAAAAAGGAGAAGCTTGGACGTGAAAAAGGGGGATTGATGCTAGAAACGTGAGGAAGAACCAGAGGAACGTGGGAGATCAAAGCTTGGATTCCATTAGTTTACTTCTTCTCTTTTCTTCTCTTTTTCTAATATACTCTGTTTTTAATGGTTATTCCTAGTTCAGTCATGAACTAAATTCTTTTTCTAAGGCTTTGATGTAGTCTAAACATGATGTTTTATTTCTGAATATTATTGCTAATGGATTTGTGATTCACTATTTGAGTATTTTATTATTGTGCTTAACCCAATTGAGTATTTGATCACCATTCAATTGTATTTGATAATTGTATTGAGACCGAGAGGAGATATACAATTTTAGTTCCTATGATAAAATACCATACTCTACATGTTGATAGAGATATTGGCATGGTTTATGTAGCTTTGTGTTTTTGACATGAAAATATACAGATCTTAATGTGCCTTGTTGCTTTTAAATTCACATAGAGATATAGTGAGTTATCGTGGGAAGGTAAGTTCGTTGGTGCTCGAGAGAGACCATTGGATAGAATAGGGATTTTCGCTTTCAAATTGGATTATAACATTCATTAGCATGTGTATTCAAGAATTAATTCAGATTTGTTTATGATGGAATCAAATGCCTTAGTATTTTAAATCTCTTGTTAAATCTAAATCTTATATTTTCTTAGGTGATAATTTTAATTGTTAGTTAAATACTCATCTCAATCTTTGATTATTCAAATAGAATTTAGGATAGTAATTTCAGTATTTAGTAGCTACCATTCCCTGTGGGTTCGACACTCTATTTCATCACTTTATTACTTGTTACGAATTCGTGCACTTGCGAAAAAGTACATCACCAATCTCTGACCGAATCAATCAATCTACACTGACTCATCATGAAAACTGCTAAAGTAGCTACCTAATCATCAACTAAACTTTTTCTACTCAAAGCATCCGCCACTACGTTTGCTTTACCGAGGTGGTATTGCAAAGTGAACTTGAAATCCTTTAGCAGATCCATCCACCTTCGCTGCCTCATATTCAAGTCCCTCTGTGAAAACAGATATCTCAAACTCTTATGATCAGAAAAGATCTCAAACTCTACCCCATAAAGGAAATGCCTCCATAGCTTCAATGCAAAGACTATGGCTGCTAGCTCTAGATCGTGGGTAGGGTAGTTCCTCTCATGCGGCCTCAACAACCTCGAAGCATACGCTATAACTCTGCCCTACTGCATCAATACACATCCCAAGCCTATCCTAGAAGCATCACAATATACCACAAATGCCTCATCCATGGATGGCACAATCAACACTGGTGTAGTAGTCAATCTCTGATTCAATTCCTGGAAGCTCTGCTCACATTTTTCATCCCATAGGAACTTCACTGCCTTCTTGGTTAGATTAGACAAAGGTGCAGCTATACGCGAAAATCCTGCAATGAATCTCCTACAGTAACCTGCCATACCAAGGAAACTCCTGACCTCTGTTACTGTAGTAAGTCTAGGCCATTCTGCCACTGCCTTAACCTTCTCAGGGTCCACAGATATACCCTCTCCTGAGATAACATGACCTAAGAAAGAAATTTGCCTTAGCCAAAACTGACACTTGCTAAATTTCCCATACAATCCGTGGTCTCTCAGAGTGTGCAATACTGACTTCAAATGCCCCACATGTGCTTCTCGGGTCTTAGAATATACTAGGATGTCATCAATGAACACCACTACAAAACTGTCCAAGTATGCATGAAAAATCCTGTTCATGAGGTCCATGAAAACAGCTGGGGCATTGGTCAACCCAAAAGGCATAACCAAGAACTCATAATGCCCATAGCGTGTACGAAAAGCCGTCTTCTCTATGTCCTCCTCTGCCACTCTCAACTGATGATATCCTGACCTCAAGTCTATTTTGGAGAACCAAGATGCTCCTCCTAACTGGTCAAACAGGTCATCAATCCTAGGCAACGGATACTTGTTCTTCACTGTTACTTGATTCAGTTGCCTATAGTCAATACACATCCTCATGCTCCCATCCTTCTTCTGTACAAATAAAACTGGCGCACCCCACGGAGACATACTCGGTCTAATGAAACCTTTTTCCTAGAGCTAATCTAACTGCTTCTTAAGTTCCTCCTGTTCTGGTTTCGCTAGCCTATAGGGTGGTTTTGAAACTGGAGCCGTACCAGGCATCAACTGTATCCTGAACTCTACTCCTCTAGCAGGTGGTAATCCAGGTAAATCCTCTGGAAACACATCCGCAAACTCCTGTACAACAGGTACATCGGAGATGACAAGAGTGTCACTCCTAAGCTCCTCTGCTATCATAGATGCTACCAGACCAATCCGCGACTTCAACCCCTTACATTTGAAACAATGAGTGGTTTGATCTGACCCTCTAACTATCACCGTACCCGCATAACAATCCAATGTCACATGGTGTCTACATAGCCAATCCATCCCCAATATCACATCAAAACCTCCAATGTCCAAGGCAATCAAATCACCAGAAAACTCCAATCTACCCAATCTAATCATACAGTCTTTATACATATGCTCCACTCGGGTAGACTCCCCCAAAGGTGTGTGCACAGACAATGCAGTATCCAACGCAGTGGGTGACAAACCAATCCGTTGTGCACAAGCAGGTGATATAAATGAATGGGAAGCACCAGAATCAAACAGAACACATGCTGATCTACCACAAATGAAAAGAATACCTCCAATCAACTCAGGTGCCTCGGGATCACCCTCAATGTCATCCATACGATCGGGCTCACGCTCCTCATGTGCATCCACTGCATATACCCTCGCCGGCTGCGGCTGCTGAGCAGGTACTGCCTGTCTCTGGCCTCCTCTCTGAACTGGTCCTCTGCCCTGGGGCTTCTGCCCAACAGGTGCTCTCTAAGCTGGTTGCTGAAACTGCTGCCTCTGTGGAAAAGCAGGTGCGGTCTCTGGCTGTGGTAATGCCGGTCGTGGCACTGCTAACGGCTGATAACTAGAAGGGAACCGACAATCCGTGATCCTGTGACCTGCCCTACCACATCTGTAGCAGGTGCCCGACGCTGCAACACACGGTCCAGGTACATGGTATCTGCCACAACTGACACATGCCTTCGGAGCTGACCTATACTGTCCTCCTGCAGGCTCCGCCCTAACCCAGTCTCTGGGTCTCTTGTTCCCACTAAGGACACCTCTCTTATCTGCCGGCCTCATAGGCGGCCTAGCTCTGCTCTGGTTCAGTCTAGCCTCCAAGTCACTCTCAGCTCTAGTGGCTCTACGGACCACGTCCTTCAGTTCGGTGCACATGAGTACTGTCAGCATACTCCTAATCTCAGGCTTCAGACCCCGCTCAAAATGTGAAGTCAGCCTCCTCTCATCCTGTGTCATGTGAGGTGCAAATCGGGACAAGGCTTCAAATCTAGCCTCGTACTGAGCCACCGTCTGGCCTCCCTGAGTAATCTCCATAAATTCCCGCTCTTCTTGAGCTGGACTTCCTTAGAAAAGTACTGGTCATAGAAGACCTCCCGGAATCTGTCCCATGTCATGTACGTAGCCTGTGGATCCTGCCTCTTTCTGGCTGTCCACCAGTACACTGCCTCTCCCTCAAACAAGAATGCTGCCAAGCGCACTCTCCGGTCCATAGGGCATCCCATAGCCTCAAAAATCCACTCGACTCGCATCAGCCATCTCTCAGCCTCCATAGGATCTGGTCGTCCACTGAAGATAGGTGGATCCAATTTCCTGAACTGCTCGAGATCCTTGGCTGTCTGTATGGCCCTCTCATGTACAGGCTCCTCTCCATGACCATTGCCACCATTTCCGCCATTGCCATGCTGGCTCAGTCTCTCCTCTCTTTCCTTGGCAAGAAGCTCTGCCAAGCTGCTAACAACAGTCCATATATCACCCCCTGGAGGTGGTGGAGGTGGTGGAACATCCGGCTGCTCCTCTTCTATAGGATCAACTCTAGCACGCCTTCCCCTGCCAGCCATTTGCAAAATACAATTTCACTTGAGAATCCAATAATTCTAAGGGTTCTATCTAGCGTACTCAAATTCCCATTCCCATAAAGTTTGGCTAATTCTAAGGTTAGGACCATTGCTCTGATACCATCTCTGTAATGCCCCGAACCCGGGTCAATGCAAACCGGCACCCAACCCGAACCCGGATCGCTACTGTAACAATCCCAATTTAGTTCAACAACGAAATCCAAGGTGTTACTGGCCCATATCAAATACAACATCAATAACATACCAGACCAAAGAATTTAAAATCCATTATCTTATTATACTATCAGAGTTGCGGAAACAAGTATGTGAGGAAGTGTAGATCAAAATCCTCAACTGAACATAAAACTTGACCATCAATCAGTAATATCAAAGTCTGGTAAAATAACTGGGTACTATCTCTCTCATCTCTCAATACATCAACTCGATGAATAATAATAATCCAATCAAATGTACTAAGTCTATAACATTAATCCACCTCAGACAAGATCTGGATAATAGTAATCCTCCGATGAATACTCAGCTATCTCTCCCTGGGAGTCTAAGAAATCCCCCTCTCGCGTATCAGCTGAAAAATTGGAATAAAAGTAGGGTGAGATACGAATATCCCAGTAGGTAACACATGCATGATTAAACAGTTAATATAAGTAAAGTACAGTTCATGCACGATTAAGCAACATCGACTAATCAGGCTCGCATAATCATTTATACCATTCATGAACACAAAACAGTTTGATAAACAGTTCTAGAAATGAATTTCAGCAAGTTTTAATATGAGAATACAATATTCAAATCAGTAACATAATTCACACATTGCCAGGATGTACTAAGCAGTCACATCCGACCAATATCTCAATCACATGCCTCCCACATGTATACAATAATAATACCAAGTGTTATGATTTCAGTGTCATTGTAGGACTCACAAAGATAGATAAACCTTTTGAGATGATTCTCAACCAATTGTTATACCACCGTGCGACTTAGGAGCGATGCTACTAATGATACTCAAGTCCCATGCAGCGCAGCTTAGACAACATGCGTTTGCGATTAAACGAAGGAAAATCCAATTTCTGAAAGCAAAACGGTGTCACCTACCTCTTATATGTGCGTTCCTCTTCTTCTCTTCTGAACAGCAACCCTCCAATCTCTCCACAGTTGCAAAGCAACACTCAGAGCAAGGTAACCTGGTCTTCCTCCCTTCTTCTTCTTCTTCTCTTCTCGGTCGTTTAAACGTTCGTCGCTTGCGGCTGAATGATACGAGCGACAATACGATTTAGGTTATTTTATACGTATATATACTTTCTGATCCCATGCATCTCCCATGCAAACTCTCCTATACACCTTGCCCAATTAGAATACATACCTCGATATCTCATGATCGGATGGTCAGATCTGGATCTAATTCTGGATCTCCGCTAAATTGATCACCCCCTACAATAATAAAGTATTTCCATCAATCATAACTCTCAGTAATATTATTTACTAATTTAATTTATTATTTAAGGAAAATTTGGGGTTTTACAGGTACCTTAGGTATACAAGTGAGGTACCTTAGGTATACAAGTGGGGTACCTTAAGTAAAACAAGAGGGTACCTTAGATAAAATAGTGGGGTACCTTAGGTAAATCAAGGGGGTACTTTCGGTGAAACAAAGGGGTACCTTAGGCTAACACATGGGGATACCTTAGGTAATCATAGGGGGTACCTTAGGTAAATCAGAGGGGTACCTTAGGTATACAAAGGGGGTACTTTAGGTAGTACTTGGGTGGTACCTCAGGTAACACTTCGATGTACTTTGAGTAGTACATGGGGATACTTCGGGTAATGCATGGGTGTACCCTAGGCTTACTTGGGTGTTACCTTGGGTAATACTTTGGTGTACCCTGGGTATACTTGTGTGGTACCTTGAGTAGTACATGGATGTACTTTGGGTAGTGCATAGGTGTACTTTGGTGGTATCTTGGGTGATGCATAGGTGTACTATCGTATTATTCGGGAGGGTACCTGGGTTATACTTTGAAGGTACTTCAGGTACACTTAAATCAAAATTTTTCAGAATTTGATTTCCAATTCACTAGATCTAATTGGAGGATAATTTAGCTAATTGAAATTAAGATATAGCACTAACTTAGTTTCCCTTAATAACTTCAATAAAATTCAATTTGATTTCCCTAAATCCTTAACTATAATCCATATTTACCCCATCTTCATAACACAAGTACTTAATTAGTCTAATAATCACACTTTAGATAATTAAGCCTAATAATTAAAGTATAATTCGGGTCAGGGTTTTACAATCACTTAGTTGCATGATTAGATGAATATATGCTTGGATGGTTGATGAATTTAAGCTTTGGTTTAGGCTCTCTTTTGTACCTCCGAGGTACTTCCTCAAAGAGGGAAGGAAGGTGATTATTTTCATGATAACAGGGACCATTAAAGTATGCATTTCGAGCTAAAAATAGGGTATTAATACCACTGTGGTGTAAGCACCTCATTTTTGCACCCTCAAAAGTGCTGAAAATGAAAACCCGAGCAAAAAAGTCAAACCCTAAGGGGGCCAAAGTTGACTTTTGGATTAAGTGATAATTGGCCACCTTGCTTTATCTCAGTGGATAAAGAATCCCAACACGGTTCCAACGCAACTGAGTTTGTGGGAATCGGAGTCCGGATGAAGGATTTACAGGCCGGTAAAACTTGAGGGGGAGTAGAAATTGAATTTCTGATAAACCCCATATCAGTTGCTTAATCCTATCACAATGGATAGATGTAAAACCCCGAATTTTCCTTCAACAATAAATTAAATTAGTAAATAATATTACTGAGAGTTATGATTGATGGAAATACTTTATTATTGTAGGGGTGATCAATTTAGCGGAGATCCAGAATTAGATGCAGATCTGACCGTCCGATCATGAGATATCGAGGTATGTATTCTAATTGGGCAAGGTGTATAGGAGAGTTTGCATGGGAGATGCATGGGATCAGAAAGTATATATATGTATAAAATAACCTAAATCGTATTGTCGCTCGTATCATTCAGCCGCAAGCACCGAACGTTTCAGCGACCGAGAAGAGAAGAAGAAGAAGAAGGGACGAAGACCAGGTTACCTTGCTCTGAGTGTTGCTTTGCAACTGTGGAGAGATTGGAGGGTTGCTGTTCAGAAGAGAAGAAGAGGAACGCACGTATAAGAGGTAGGTGACAGCGTTTTGCTTTCAGAAATTGGATTTTCCTTCGTTTAATCGCGAACGCATGTTTCTATTATATGTATTAGTGTATTTAGTTAGATAAGCATGTTATAAATACATTAGAATGAGTTTAGACGAGAAAAATCATGATTTAGAACTATTTCTACTCGATTTTGTATGACCGCCGACCTCGACTGTACTCGGCGATCATCGGCGCTAGTTATAAAATTTAGGACGCCGTAGACTGCGAGACAACGGACCGCGGGCGCTCGAATTTGAACTACCGCTGACCAGGGACCGCCAGGGCGATCCTGAGCGATCCTAGGCGCTCTAAGTAGAAATTCCAGATTTTCATAATTTCGAACCTAATTCAATTCTAAACTATTTTTAGACAATTTTAATGATTAATTAAGGTATTTTAAGACCAAAATAAACTATCTAAATCCCTGTTTTACAGAAAAATAAATTAGGGAGATATTTAGGACATCAGTTGCCAAGTTTCAAAGGTAATTGAGAAATGTGATTTTGGAAAAGCCTAACTACACTTTGATTATCAAAACACCTCTAAATGACATTATACATCAGAATACATCCTAAAGAGAATTCAGAATTCAGATGAACGAATATTGAAGTAAATGTACAGATATAACCATTATATGCCGCTAGGCACCATACCTTATAGAAATATGGTACTTTAGGGAATTTTTGGAGTCTAGTGGGCATAGCTGGTTATGGATCCATAGTCGTGGCTAGATAGCTGACGGATATGTCATTTGGGTTGAGTTACTCCTATATGCGACGCGCTTCCTTTGCAAGTTAGTTTGTCTGGGAAGGTCCTATGTCTGGAGGGACACCCCAGTGAGCCGCTTGTGATTCCCTGTACATGTGGATAAGCGACCATCTCCATGTATTGATTCTGGTGCTGCATGCTGGTGGTACATGCCAACTCTGATGGGTACGTGTGCAATAAGTCGGTGACTACGGCTCTTGTCTAAGCTGCGCTGCATGGAACTTGAGTATCATTAGTAGCATCGCTCCTAAGTCGCACGGTGGTATAGCAATTGGTTGAGAATCATCTCAAAAGGTTTATCTATCTTTGTGAGTCCTACAATGACACTGAAATCATAACACTTGGTATTATTATTGTATACATGGGGGAGGCATGTGATTGAGATATTGGTCGGATGTGACTGCTTAGTACATCCTGGCAATGTGTGAATTATGTTACTGATTTGAATATTGTATTCTCATATTAAAACTTGCTGAAATTCATTTCTAGAACTGTTTATCAAACTGTTTTGTGTTCATGAATGGTATAAATGATTATGCGAGCCTGATTAGTCGATGTTGCTTAATCGTGCATGAACTGTACTTTACTTATATTAACTGTTTAATCATGCATGTGTTACCTACTGGGATATTCGTATCTCACCCTACTTTTATTCCAATTTTTCAGCTGATACGCGAGAGGGGGATTTCTTAGACTCCCAGGGAGAGATAGCTGAGTATTCACCGGAGGATTACTATTATCCAGATTTTGTCTGAGGTGGATTAATGTTATAGACTTAGTACATTTGATTGGATTATTATTATTCATCGAGTTGATGTATTGAGAGATGAGAGAGATAGTACCCAGTTATTTTACCAGACTTTGATATTACTGATTGATGGTCAAGTTTTATGTTCAGTTGAGGATTTTGATCTACACTTCCGCACATACTTGTTTCCGCAACTCTGATAGTATAATAAGATAATGGATTTTAAATTCTTTGGTCTGGTATGTTATTGATGTTGTATTTGATATGGGCCAGTAACACCTCGGATTTGGTTGTTGAACTAAATTGGGGTTGTTACAGTAGCGATCCGGGTTCGGGTTGGGTGCCGGTTTGCACTGACTCGGGTTCGGGGCATTACAGAGATGGTATCAGAGCAATGGTCCTAACCTTAGAATTAGCCAAACTTTAGGGGAATGGGAATGTGAGTACGCTAGATAGAACCCCTAGAATTATTGGATTCTTACAAGTGAAATTGTATTTTGCAAATGGCTGGCAGGGGAAGGCGTGCTAGAGTTGATCCTATAGAGGAGGAGCAGCCGGATGTTCCACCACCTCCAGGGGGTGATATATGGACTGTTGTTAGCAGCTTGGCAGAGCTTCTTGCCAAGGAGATAGAGGAGAGACTGAGCCAGCATGGCAATGGCGGAAATGGTGGCAATGGTCATGGAGAGGAGCCTGTACATGAGAGGGCCATACAGACGGCCAAGGATCTCGAGCAGTTCAGGAAATTGGATCCACCTATCTTCAGTGGACGACCAGATCCTATGGAGGCTGAGAGATGGCTGATGCGAGTCGAGTGGATTTTTGAGGCTATGGGATGCCCTATGGACCGGAGAGTGCGCTTGGCAGCATTCTTGTTTGAGGGAGAGGCAGTGCACTGGTGGACAGCCAGAAAGAGGCAGGATCCACAGGCTACGTACATGACATGGGACAGATTCCGGGAGGTCTTCTATGACCAGTACTTTTCTGAGGAAGTCCAGCTCAAGAAGGAGCGGGAATTTATGGAGATTACTCAGGGAGGCCAGACGGTGGCTTAGTACGAGGCTAGATTTGCAGCCTTGTCCCGATTTGCACCTCACATGACACAGGATGAGAGGAGGCTGACTTCACATTTTGAGCGGGGTCTGAAGCCTGAGATTAGGAGTATGCTGACAGTACTCCTGTGCACCAAACTGAAGGACGTGGTCCGTAGAGCCACTAGAGCTGAGAGTGACTTGGAGGCTAGAGCGAGCCAGAGCAGAGCTAGGCCGCCTTTGAGGCCGGCAGATCAGAGAGGTTTCCTTAGTGGGAACAAGAGACCCAGAGACTGGGTTAGGGCGGAGGACAGTATAGGTTAGCTCCGAAGGCATGTGTCAGTTGTGGCAGATACCATGTACCTGGACCGTGTGTTGCAGCGTCGGGCACCTGCTACAGATGTGGTAGGGCAGGTCACAGGATCACGGATTGTCGGTTCCCTTCTAGTTATCAGCCGTTAGCAGTGCCACGACCGGCATTACCACAGCCAGAGACCGCACTTGCTTTTCCACAGAGGCAGCAGTTTCAGCAACCAGCTCAGAGGGCACCGGTTGGGCAGAAGCCCCAGGGTAGAGAACCAGTTCAGAGAGGAGGCCAGAGACAGGCAGTACCTGCTCAGCAGCCGCAGCCGGCGAGGGTATATGCAGTGGATGCACATGAGGAGCGTGAGCCCGATCGTATGGATGACATTGAGGGTGATCCCGAGGCACCTGAGTTGATTGGAGGTATTCTTTTCATTTGTGGTTGATCAGCATGTGTTCTATTTGATTCTGGTGCTTCTCATTCATTTATATCACCTGCTTGTGCACAACGGATTGGTTTGTCACCCACTGAGTTGGATACTGCATTGTCTGTGCACACACCTTTGCGGGAGTCTACCCGAGTGGAGCATATGTATAGAGACTGTATGATTAGATTGGGTAGATTGGAGTTGTCTGGTGGTTTGATTGCCTTAGACATTGGAGGTTTTGATGTGATATTGGGGATGGATTGGCTATGTAGACACCATGTCACATTGGATTGTTATGCGGGTACGGTGATAGTTAGAGGGCCAAATCAAACCACTCATTATTTCAATTGTGAGGGGTTGAAGTCGCGGATCGGTCTGGTAGCATCTGTGATAGCAGAGGAGCTTAGGAGTGACACTCTTGTCATCTCCGATGTACTTGTTGTACAGGAGTTTGCGGATGTGTTTCCAGAGGATTTACCTGGATTACCACCTGCTAGAGGAGTAGAGTTCAGGATACGTTGATGCCTGGTACGGCTCCAGTTTCAAAACCACCCTATAGGCTAGCGAAACCAGAACAGGAGGAACTTAAGAAGCAGTTAGATGAGCTCCAAGAAAAAGGTTTCATTAGACCGAGTATGTCTCCGTGGGGCGCGCCAGTTTTATTTGTACAGAAGAAGGATGGGAGCATGAGGATGTGTATTGACTATAGGCAACTGAATCAAGTAACAGTGCAGAACAAGTATCCGTTGCCTAGGATTGATGACCTGTTTGACCAGTTAGGAGGAGCATCTTGGTTCTCCAAAATAGACTTGAGGTTAGGATATCATCAGTTGAGAGTGGCAGAGGAGGACATAGAGAAGACGGCTTTTCGTACACGCTATGGGCATTATGAGTTCTTGGTTATGCCTTTTGGGTTGACCAATGCCCCAGCTGTTTTCATGGACCTCATGAACAAGATTTTTCATGCATACTTGGACAGTTTTGTAGTGGTGTTCATTGATGACATCCTAGTATATTCTAAGACCCGAGAAGCACATGTAGGGCATTTGAAGTCAGTATTGCACACTCTGAGAGACCACGGATTGTATGGGAAATTTAGCAAGTGTCAGTTCTGGCTAAGGCAAATTTCTTTCTTAGGTCATGTTATCTCAGGAGAGGGTATATCTGTGGACCCTGAGAAGGTTAAGGCAGTGGCAGAATGGCCTAGACTTACTACAGTAACAGAGGTCAGGAGTTTCCTTGGTATGGCAGGTTACTATAGGAGATTCATTGCAGGATTTTCGCGTATAGCTGCACCTTTGTCTAATCTAACCAAGAAGGCAGTGAAGTTCCTATGGGATGAAAAATGTGAGTAGAGCTTCCAGGAATTGAAGCAGAGATTGACTATGGCACCAGTGTTGATTGTGCCATCCAGGGATGAGGCATTTGCGGTATATTGTGATGCTTCTAGGATAGGCTTGAGATGTGTATTGATGCAGCAGGGCAGAGTTATAGCGTATGCTTCGAGGTTGTTGAGGCCGCATGAGAGGAACTACTCTACCCACGATCTAGAGCTAGCAGCCATAGTCTTTGCATTGAAGCTATGGAGGCATTTCCTTTATGGGGTAGAGTTTGAGATCTTTTCTGATCATAAGAGTTTGAGATATCTGTTTTCACAGAGGGACTTGAATATGAGGCAGCGAAGGTGGATGGATCTGCTAAAGGATTTCAAGTTCACTTTGCAATACCACCCCGGTAAAGCAAACGTAGTGGCGGATGCTTTGAGTAGAAAAAGTTCAGTTGATGATCAGGTAGCTACTTTAGCAGTTTTCATGATGAGTCGGTGTAGATTGATTGATTCGGTCAGAGATTGGCAGGGAGAGTTTAGCATGCCACAGGATGGAGTGATCCGAGTTGCTCGTGTTCAGATTGAACCAGATTTGGTTTAGTTGATTCGGGAGAAACAACTGATTGACCCACAATTGATTCAGACTAAGGAGATGATGAGTCGAGGATCTGAGGCAGCTGTAGAATTTTCGGATAGAGATGGGCTATTGAGATATAGAAGTCGTATTTGTGTTCTAGTTGATGAGGAGATTAAGGAGAAGATATTATCAGAGGGATATAGCTCGAGGTATGCAGTTCACCCAGGAAGTATGAAGATGTACAAAAACTTGAAAGAAATCTACTGGTGGTCAAGAATGAAGAGGGAGATTGTAGAGTATGTGGCAAAGTGTTTGATATGCCAGCAAGTGAAGGCTGAACATCGGAAACCACCTGGTTTACTTCAGTCACTTCCTATTCCAGAGTGGAAGTGGGAGCATGTAACTATGGATTTTGTAACTGGGTTACCATTGACAGCAAAGAAAGAAGATGCTATATGGGTTGTCATAGATAGACTGACTAAGTCTGCGCATTTCTTGCCTATGAGCACTACACAGCCGTTGAAGTCCTTAGCTGAGTTATATATCAGGGAGATAGTGAGACTTCATGGAGTGCCAGTTTCTATAGTGTCTGACAGAGATTTCTTGCCTATGAGTTATATATCACAGCACGCTTTTGGCTTGCATTTCAGGCAGCTTTGGGAACTAAGCTTAATTTCAGCACTAGCTATCATCCTTAGACAGATGGGCAGTCTGAGCGTACCATTCAGACGTTGGAAGATATGCTGAGATGTTGTGTTATGGATTGGGGAGGCAGTTGGAATCAGCATCTACCATTGGTGGAGTTTGCCTATAATAACAGCTATCAGGCGAGTATTCAGATGGCACCATTTGAGGCACTTTATGGCAGACCTTGTAGATCCCCAGTGTGCTGGGTGGAAGTTGGAGAAAGACAACTTATTGGGCCGCAGATTGTACAAGATAGCATTGAGAAAGTGAATCAGATTAGGCGAAACATGCTTACAGCCCAAAGTCGTCAGAAGAGCTATGCAGATACAAGAAGAAGAGACTTGCATTTTGAAGTTGGTGATTGGATATTCCTGAAGATATCACCATCTCGTGGAATCAAGAGATTTGGAAAGAAAGGCAAGTTGGCTCCAAGATATATAGGTCCGTTCGAGATTAAGGGTACAGTGGTACCATTAGCATACAAATTGGCTTTACCTACACAGCTGGAAGGCGTTCATGACGTATTCCATGTTTCTATGTTGAGGAAGTACGTGCATGACCCTACTCATATCATTCAGCATGAGCCGATAGTAGTGCGAGGGGACTTGACTTATGAGGAGCATCCAGTTGAGATTTTGGACAGGAAGGAGCAGGTTCTTCGTACTAAAGTAATTCCACTTGTGAAAGTACTTTGGCAGAACCACACAACTGAGGAAGCTACGTGGGAATTGGAATTGGAAATGCAGAGAAAGTATCTCGACCTATTTCCAGAACCACAAGGTAAATTTCGAGGACGAAATTTTTCTTTTAGGAGGGGAGGATGTAAAACCCCGTAATAAATTAAATTAGTAAATAATATTACTGAGAGTTATGATTGATGGAAATACTTTATTATTGTAGGGGGTGATCAATTGAGCGGAGATCCAGAATTAGATGCAGATCTGACCGTCCGATCATGAGATATCGAGGTATGTATTCTAATTGGGCAAGGTGTATAGGAGAGTTTGCATGGGAGATGCATGGGATCAGAAAGTATATATATGTATAAAATAACCTAAATCGTATTGTCGCTCGTATCATTCAGCCGCAAGCGACGAACGTTTCAGCGACCGAGAAGAGAAGAAGAAGAAGAAGGGAGGAAGACCAGGTTACCTTGCTCTGAGTGTTGCTTTGCAACTGTGAAGACATTGGAGGGTTGCTGTTCAGAAGAGAAGAAGAGGAACGCACGTATAAGAGGTAGGTGATAGCGTTTTGCTTTCAGAAATTGGATTTTCCTTCGTTTAATCGCAAACGCATGTTTCTATTATATGTATTAGTGTATTTAGTTAGATAAGCATGTTATAAATATATTAGAATGAGTTTAGACGAGAAAAATCATGATTTGGAACTATTTCTACTCGATTTTGTATGACCGCCGACCTCGACAGTACTCGGCGATAATCGGCGCTAGTCTTAAAATTTAGGACGCCGTAGACCGCGAGACGACAGACCGCGGGACTCGAATTTGAAATACCGCTGACCAGGGACCGCCAGGGCGATCCTGAGCGATCCTAGGCACTCTAAGCAGAAATTCCAGATTTTCATAATTTCGAACCTAATTCAATTTTAAACTATTTTTAGACAATTTTAATGATTAATTAAGGTATTTTAAGACCAAAATAAACTATCTAAATCCCTGTTTTACAGAAAAATAAATTAGGGAGATATTTAGGACATCAGTTGCCAAGTTTCAAAGGTAATTGAGAAATGTGATTTTGGAAAAGCCTAACTACACTTTGATTATCAAAACACCTCTAAATGACATTATACATCAGAATACATCCTAAAGAGAATTCAGAATTCAGATGAACGAATATTGAAGTAAATGTACAGATATAACCATTATATGCCGCTAGGCACCATACCTTATAGAAATATGGTACTTTAGGGAATTTTTGGAGTCTAGTGGGCATAGCTGGTTATGGATCCATAGTCGTGGTTAGATAGCTGAGGGATATGTCATTTGGGTTGAGTTACTCCTATATGCGACGCGCTTCCTTTGCAAGTTAGTTTGTCTGGGAAGGTCCTATGTCTGGAGGGACACCCCGGTGAGCCGCTGGTGATTCCCTGTACATGTGGATAAGCGACCATCTCCATGTATTGATTATGGTGCTGCATGCTGGTGGTACATGCCAACTCTGATGGGTACGTGTGCAATAAGTCGGTGACTACGGCTTTTGTCTAAGCTGCGCTGCATGGGACTTGAGTATCATTGGTAGCATCTCTCCTAAGGCGCACGGTGGTATAGCAATTTGTTGAGAATCATCTCAAAAGGTTTATCTATCTTTGTGAGTCCTACAATGACACTGAAATCATAACACTTGGTATTATTATTGTATACATGCGGGAGGCATGTGATTGAGATATTGGTCGGATGTGACTGCTTAGTACATCCTGGCAATGTGTGAATTATGTTACTGATTTGACTATTGTATTCTCATATTAAAACTTGCTGAAATTCATTTCTAGAACTGTTTATCAAGCTGTTTTGTGTTCATGAATGGTATAAATGATTATGCGAGCCTGATTAGTCGATGTTGCTTAATCGTGCATGAACTGTACTTTACTTATATTAACTGTTTAATCATGCATGTGTTACCTACTGGGATATTCGTATCTCACCCTACTTTTTTTCCATTTTTTCAGCTGATACGCGAGAGGGGGATTTCTTAGACTCCTAGGGAGAGATAGCTGAGTATTCACCGGAGGATTACTATTATCCAGATTTTGTCTGAGGTGGATTAATGTTATAGACTTAGTACATTTGATTGGATTATTATTCATTGAGTTGATGTATTGAGAGATGAGAGAGATAGTACCCAGTTATTTTACCAGACTTTGATATTACTGATTGATGGTCAAGTTTTATGTTCAGTTGAGGATTTTGATCTACACTTCCGCACATACTTGTTTCCGCAACTCTGATAGAATATAAGATAATGGATTTTAAATTCTTTGGTTTGGTATGTTATTGATGTTGTATTTGATATGGGCCAGTAACACCTCGGATTTGGTTGTTGAACTAAATTGGGGTTGTTACAGTAGCGATCCGGGTTCGGGTTGGGTGCCGGTTTGAACTGACCCGGGTTCGGGGCGTTACAATAGAGGACTCCGATACAGTTCTAACGCAATTGAGTTTGCCAAAATCGGGGTCCAGATGAAGAAGATATGAGCAGTTAAAGTTGTAGAGCAGTAACGCCGGAAACTGCACACGTGGCAAAAGAGCAGCACACGTGGTGAAAACGCAGATAAATATCTCGGGGATTAATCATTAAATATCCAAAATGTTCAAAATATCTCAGGGATTAATTTGCAAATAGCCAGGGGGCAATCTGCAATTATCTCAGGTGTCAAATCGATCAAATCCGGGGGGCAATCTGTAAATATCAAAAAATTCACCTCTTGTATCCGACGTATATGATCGGATACACATAAATTTGTTCATATCCGACATAATATGTTGGATACAAAAAATCTCTACCGAAATCTCGCTGGATTTTCCGACAGATTTTCTGGCAGCATTTAATAATTGAAATTATTGTGTTTGTATCCGGCATTTTATGTCGGATACAAACAAAAGGCAGTGTATCCGACCTACATGGTCGGATACACACAAAACTTGGTGTATTTGATGTAAAACCCCAAATTTTCTACATGATATTTATTGTTAAAAATTAATAAGCTGTGTGTATGTAGGGAAACTTGGTGGGTGAGCATGCACTGAATCATAGGTTTTAAATTTCGTCGAGCGGCAAAGTGTATATCGGGTAAGTATAAATACTTAAAGTATTTAGACTCGTAGGTTTTCTTTTTCACATACATTGAGATTGAAGGAGATTACGGCTAGTGTTATAGGGTTTTGGAGAGGAGCAAACTTGTGGGGTTCTTTGAGAAGAGAGTTCAGAGGATCGACTGTTGGACTTGCGAACAGGAGGATCGACTGTTGGACTTGCGAATAGGAGGATCGACTGTGGGACTTTCTATTCGAGTAGTTGCTGTTGCAAGGTTTTGGAGCATATAACAGTGAGTAGCATCGTTTTAATATGAGGTTTTTGGGTTTTGTCTATTGGTTTTAGCCGTATGCATGATCTCGGAGAAATAACGATTCGCACATGTTGTTTTTGGATTATTTTATAGGCGAAAATTTTAGGTTGTTAGATTAAATTCGAATTGTGTCTAATAGTCTTTGGAGGATGGTAGGAGTGTAGAAAAGTAATTACAGAGGTGAGAAAATGGGTCAGTCATAGAGTTCTGGGAGTTACAGAGAGTCGCAAATCATAGGGTGTATCCGCCAACTTGGCGCCTACCTAGCGCCAAGTGGTAGAGTCAGCGCGAGATATGTTTTTTTGTTCTCACTGAGTTCGCGCGCATCTAATGCCAAGAGTTTTAGTTAGCGCGAGATCGATTTTAGTTATCGTCGGGTTCGTGCCTATCTCTTGCCAAGTATATTTTTAGTTAGTGCGAAGTGTTTTTGGCATCACTGAGTTCATGCCGACCTCGCACCAAGCGTCAGAGGTTAGTGCACCCACTAAGAATTTGCCGAAAGATGTGTCTGACCAAATAAAGCCAGATTTTGATGGTTTGGGGTTCCAATCTCTTAGCCAATGACTTGTTTAGGATCTTAGAATTACTTTTATCTATTCAAAACACCCGGAGATTATTAAGTCAAATTATTGGTAAGTCTTAGGAGTTCCGAAGTGAATTTTGAAGGGCTATCGGTAGGTTATCTTACTGTTCCTGACACTAGGGGTCAATGAATTAGTCTTTCTCTTTTGTTCTACACTTGTTCTTGATTGAGAAATTATTTAACCTTGTTTTACTTGATTTAGAGTTTTGAATTGTATTTGTAAAGTTATCTTGGTGTGAGTAAATGGATTTTGTTTCTATCAGTTAGACATGTGCTTTGGGTTGGAATATTTACTGAGATATCATGGGGTACTGTTCTGGTCCGGAGTGACCTGTGTTGAGCTGTGTTGTGTTATACATGATGATGCATGTATGTTCATCATGGTTGGAAGCATGCATGTGAGGGTTGATTGATTGTTTTTTTTGGTTACTTTATTTGGTTGCTGATATGTGGAAGATGAACCAAAATAGGGACACAAGGCCCCTATTCATCGCTGTAAATGGTGGGAAGGGGAGGAGGCAACTTCCCATGCCCTCTCTCTCTTTCCCTTGAACCCTAAAGCCTGAAAAAGACCCAAAGGAGGGGTGTTCCCCCCTCTTTGAATCACTGTGGGCCCACACAGGAGCCCACACAATTGCTAGACATCACAAGAAGCCTTGGAACCCGGATCCATTTGGAAGAATCCAGAAAAAGCCTTTCTGTGTGCTGATCCGAAAACTCAGGTCAGATCAGCTTATTTTTGTTTGTAGCCAACTAGGATGGTCGGCTACACTTGCTTTTGCTTGTAGCCGACCAGAGTGGTCGGCTACACTTGTTTATGTGTGTAGCCGACAACTCAAGTCAGCTACACTGCAGAAATTGCATTTTCTTGTTTTTTTTGTCTTGTGTAAATTTTCTTACTCTTTCAATTGAACCAAATGAACCATCAGGGTTTCCGGGTGACCTAGAAACCCAAAGTGGGACTTGGACATCCCGGTCCAATTAGATGCACTCGTGGGCCTTCCAACGGGGCCCACCAAGCCCGGCAAACCCACTTCGATGTAAATAATCAAAATAAATAAACCGAGCGGGCCGTACCATTCGAGGCCCACCCAAGACCCAATCTTGAAGCATGCTGGCGTAGTTAGGATTGGTTTGGCCAAGACCACGGGCCAGGGCCTATCGGGCCCGCCAAGCCCATCAACCGAATCTGAAGGGTCGAAACCCTAATTCCCTAGGCCAAGGGCCCCAAGCCCAAGGCCAAACCCACTTTGGCAAGGATTAATTAAGATAATTCAAATCACTTGGCAACCATTGTGAGGCCCACCCAGGGGCCCACCAATCAATCCTAACCCGTTTTGCATGAAAATCAACTTAAACCTAAACTTGAACCCTAAATAAAATCGATTCATTGGACCAAAGCCCCAAAGGGCCTCTTAGGCTAGACTGAGGCCCACCAGGGGACATGTGGGCTTAACCAAGCCCACCAAGGAATCCGCAGGGCCTTCCAACGGGGCCCGCCAAATTAGGCTCACATCACCACAAGCTAAAAAAGATAAAATCAAGCAAAAAGGGGACCCACACCATTTTGGCGGCCCCCGCCAGACTCAATAAAACGTGCATGTTGGAATAGGAATCGGGTGAGTAAAACACGCTGAGTTGACTCAAACCAGGAAACCCATGGGACCCGTCATCCGACGGGGTGGACTAGGGTGTCTACGGACTTCCCCAGACCGCAACTGAGACCTTGCTTAGAATCTCAAGCCTCAGACCGCCTAATAGAAAAATCTAGGCACCCAGGTGTCTGCCTGCACCCCATCAGGCAGTGGCGACTCCAACCTTCCCAAATGACCCATCCGGAGGCACGCATTTACTCGTGCGCCCCGCCGTGCGTATTCCCCCGCGCACATGTGGGTCTGCTCAGAGACCCACAGCAACTTTCGGATGTCCCAGGGAACCAGGCGAGCCAGACTCATCAAGGATTTCGGCCATTTTTTATTCCCAAGCTGAACCACATACTCAGTGCTGTTTGGGCTTGATCGCATTTTACATGCGATCAGGCCTGAACCGCAGACTGGACTACATTATATATGTAAAACCCAGATTTTAGAATTTTAATTGGAGGAAAATATTTAGAAATTTTAATAATTTTTTTTTTTTGTGGAATTTCAGGTGGATGTTTCGCAAGGGCATTTGGGGAATTTTAGGAAAATTTGAAATGGGATAAGCTAGGGTAAGTGGAGTTACATTTTAAATTCAATGGTCAAGAAATATTAATTTGGGAACCCTATTAAAAATAATTGCATAGTGGAGGTTGTATTTGTTTAATGACTAATTAGGGAGCTAAAGGTTAATGTGTCATAGTGTAGGAAGTTGGGTGGAGGAGCACTACAGCAGATCATTAAGTGGGAGCTGAAAGGTTGGGCACATGCAAGGGGTTCACGATGAGAGGCTGGAGGTGGCTCTTTAGCTTCCAAGGGTTGCTGGAGAAAGAACACTTGGAGTTCTTGTGGCTGGAGAAAAGAGAAGCAGCAAAAGGAAGGGCCTTCTAGAGCGTCATTGTTGCTGGAGAAAAAGAAAAAGGGAGAGAGCAGCAGAAGGTGGAGAACCAAGGATTCTTTTGGAGGTCTGGGAAAAATTTTTCTGCAGCAAGTTCAAGTGGGAGAGTGTTCCAGACGTCCAGATCAGGTAAGAACTATTTTCTGGTTAGGTTATAACAAGTCTCACAAGGAAATATGAGCTGGACGAGCAGATCTCAGATCTGAAATTTCTCTGCAGTCATTTCCAGATTTTGAAGTGGTTATGGACGTGGGGAACATCTGAGTTTCATTGCTGGTTATTTGAAGTTTGCATGCCAGCAAAAATAAGGCAAGTAGCACCTTCTTTAATCATGGTTTTGTATGAATGGTGATCATTTACAGAGTTAGACAAAATGCTGTTTTTTCTGTACCTGAAATGGGCGACTGAAACATGTTTTAGTTTTAGTCTAATTGAATTAATTTCGAAATGATTAAATTGTGTTATCATGATGTTTCTTATCATGTTAGAAGTGTTTAGTTAGAGAGATTTAATTCCATCCTAAAGTTTTTGTATCTACAGCAACTTATAAGTAAGTTTGTTGAATGGGACATTGTATCTGCAGCAAGTATAAGTTTTGTTGAATGGGAAAAATGTATTGGCTGTTTGACCTATTCAGTTGGAGTAATATTAACTCAGTCCTATTGCAAGGCTACAAGTAGTATCTCAGATTTTTTTTATTGATTGAATTAAATTGAAGAGGTTAGAATGTTTGTCACAAATGAACTTGTTGGAAAATTCTGTTGGAATGCTAATGGACGGCTAATGGGTTGGTGGAAGGTTTCTTGCTTCAAATAAATACTAACATGGGTAAATAGACTGTTTAGATGATTAGTAAAATGCTGGGAGTGGAATAGAAGATATACATTAGGTCAGTCCATGAAAAGTGCAAAACTGAATTAGATTTCATATGTCTTGATGTCTATTAAAGTATTTGGAATTTCTGTTTTTCTGTTTCTGATTTGGGCGTTAGTTCTATGGGACTTATAAATCTTGATGAGATTAAATTATAGAAAGTTCAGAAGTATCAATTGAATGAATTGAAGGGTGCTAGATGTGCTTTAGAAGAAAGACATTGGTTAGGAGGTGGATTAAATTCAGATGCATAGATGTGCTGCAAATGGCTAGGTTAGCATCTTCTTTGTTTCCTACCAGATGCGGCAGATTTGTTCTATGAGTATAAAAGGAGCCTTGGGTGTTCTAATCCTAGCTATTTAAACAAGATAATTTAGGGTCATTCAAATTTTCCAATGTTATTAGAAACCTATTGTTGATAAATTGATAAAGTTGGATTGAGAGACTTACTCAGAAACATGGTAGCAAATGGACCTAATTTTCTGCAGCAGAATTCATGTTTATATGAGTTCAGAATTATATAAGTTCAGATTTTTATAAGTTCAAATTTTATGAGTTCAGGTTATAGGAGTTTAGACCTCATGAGTTCATTTTATAAGAGTTCAGATTTGAGCCATAACTTAAACTCGAATGAGTTCAGATTTATATTAAATCTGCATTCATATCTGGGCATAGGTGATGTGCTACTTGAACTACTAAATCAGATATGAGTTGGATTATATTCAAATGTGTTTGTATTAAATTTCTGTTCCAACTTATTTGATCTCTAATATATATTAAATCTATTAGATTAAATTCGATAGTGTTTATATGGGTTATTTAGATCCTAAGTGAAGGGCTGGAAGTGTATTGACTGAATTGGTAGCTGGTTAGTTATGTTTAAGAGAATGAAGCTTGGTTCAGATGTGGGGAAGAGATGATAAAGAGCAAAGTGTAGCTGTTTGGGTTTTTTTTTTTTAAACCAGTTATGTCTCCAGCTCCTAACACCTATTCAAATAGTTTTATCTAAATCTTAATTAGCATCCTTGTTAAGTAGAATATTAGGAAATCCAACTTAGTGCTATGGTTAGGAGAATCATTGGGAGATAAAATACTAGAGTCATGTCCTAAATTTTCTGCAGCATAGTGGGAAGACTCTTTAAAGCTTATTTTGTGTCAAGCTTATCTAATTACTTCACATGAGTTATTCAAAATTAAGTGGGAGTTTTAGAACTGTTAGTAACTTATGGAAATTCTTTTGACAATAAGGATGAGAGATTAATTGGTCTTGGACTCAACTAGAAAGTAATTAGCAAATCTGAACTTTTAAAACTAAGAGGATTAGACCTTTGGGAAACACTCTTGTTCTGATTTTAGAACTCATTGAATTAACTAATATTATGGCATGACCTGAGTATCATTCTGAATATGATTTCTTGGTAAGTCTTTGATTAAAGTCTTATTAATATTAGAACTAACTAGAAAAGGGAGTAACAAATCTGAAATTTTGTTGAAGCTAATAAAGAGTTGAGTATCAGAAATTTCTGGGGCAGATTTTCATACCAACGAATTTAGTTGGTTTCTATTATGACCTGAATAGAAATTGGAGGTGTTTTTCTTCGAATATTCATTGGTTATCATTTTAGTTTAAGTGAAAAATATTTTCACTGTATGTACCATTTGCTGTAAACTTTTATTGTTGGATGGCTTTAGTGTTTCTTTGGAACTGAATTTGGTATTAACATATGTAAATGACTTGGATTTCATCGAGCATGACTTTATGCTAAATTTGTAAATCATTTGATAAGTTTGCCAAAGTAATAAGGGTGAGACTTAGTGTGGATCCACAGTCGAGTTGTCAGTGAATTTTGTACATTTTGTTTGGATTAAGTTTAGAGTTCCTTAGTGCATTTCCTCCATGATGGAGAGGCCTTCCATGAGGGAAGTGCTGCAGCAACTCCCTTTCCACCATGAGGGTGAGGTCACACGAGTATTTCCGCCATGAGGGCGATGAATTGGATTGTTTGAGCTGTTGCAGTATTTCGACTGGATTGTTTGGAACACTAGTGCTTAGCCACACAAATTAGACAAACTTCACGAGTCCCAATATATGTATATTTTTATCTCGAATTTGACTTTTTATTGAGTATGGTTGTTGAGTTTTGTCGGATTAATCGAGGCTAACCGTAAACTTAATTGATTACAACTTATGCATGGTTTAAATTGTATAACTGTATTTTGTGCATGCATTGCTGCTTGCTGAGATATTCGTATCTCATTGTTTGTTTTGTTTTCAGATCTCGGTGAGGACGATACCGGGGGTGTTGATATACCGGCGGGCTATCCGGAGTATCGTGAGGAGGACTATTTTGCTGAGTAGAGACTTGTAGTTGTCTGGTTTTTTTTGGATATTGTGAGTCACTTATGATTATTGTACTTCATGGTTGGATGGTGTTTGGGAACTTTAGCTGACCTTCATATCTGAAACTGAATTTTTTGTGTTCATTTATGTCATGTTTCTTATACTCTGCTAGGATCCTGTGAATTTTAGTTAACCCTCGGATACGAGTTACGGTCATTTCACGTAACCCGGATCTGGGGCGTTACAGAGATGGTATCGGAGCCGACAGAGTATATAATAAGGAAGCATGAAATAAAAACCCCTATAGGTTGGCCTTGGGATTGTGTGCACGCTAGATAGCACCTAGGAATGATAGGGAGAGATCCTATCTAACTTGAATTTTTTTTTTTTATTTTTGTGTTGCAGTTGATATGGCTGGTAGGGGTCGACGAGCTGCGCGAGCACGCACCCCGGTAGTACGTCCAGTGGAGGATTTGTATGAGGGGGACATTCAGGAGCAGCCCCATATTCCTGCTGAGGGCCAGCAGAGACCCCAGCCTCAGGCACCTCGTGAGGCACCCCCTCAGAGGGGAGATGACATATGGGCTGCAGTGGGCACCCTTACTCAGCTCTTGACCATGGAGCGTGAGGAGAGGATGAGCCAAACCGGCAACGGAAATGGCCAACGTCAAGGGCAGGGTCAGGCAGATGTGCAGTTGGGCCGTAATGATGTGCAGCAGCAGCACCTTAGAGAAGTGGAGCAGTTCCGGAAGATGGGGCCTCCTACATTTAGAGGAGTACCAGATCCTCTGGAGGCAGAGGGGTGGATACAAAGGATAGAGAGGATTCTAGATGTGATGCAGTGTCCAGAGGGGAGCCGAGTGAGGCTTGCCACATTCATGTTAGAGGGGGAGGCCTATCACTGGTGGCAGGGTGTGATGAGGAGGGAGGCCCCAAATGCTCAGATGGCTTGGGGGCAATTTAGGGAGTTGTTCTACAGTCGCTACTTCACAGCTGAGTTCCGCCTGTGTAAGGCAAGGGAGTTTATGCACATCTCCCAAGGGACACTGTCAGTAGCTCAGTATGAGGCAAAATTTGAGGAGTTGTCACGTTTTGCTCCGCACATGGTAGCTACTGAGGAGCAGAAGGTGCAGCATTTTGAGGGAGGCTTGAGGCAAGAGATATAGGATAAGGTATCTGTGTTCTTATGTACCCAATTTGCTGAGTTGGTTCAGAGGGTAGAGAGAGCTGAGAGGTTGCTGCCAAAGGGCAAGACTGAGCCTAGTAGAGCTCGTGTACCCACCAGATCTGGTATTGACCAGCTGGATGTCCCTGGAAGGGACAAGAGGCCGAGATTGGATAGTCAGGGAGATGGATGCCGTAGTTGTGGTCGGAGGAATGTACCAAGGCCATGCTTTGCCCCACCTGGTGCTTGCTTCCGGTGTGGTCAGAGGGGGCACCGTGTAGCAGAGTGCACATATCCAGCCTCATATCAACTTTTGCAGACTGATACCAGATTTGCGCCGCAAAGAGATTTTACACCGTATCGTTTCCGGCAGCAGAGGCTTGATCAGAGACGTGTTCCACCAGCACCTGCTGGGCAGAGGCAGCTAGATAGAGCTCCTAGGGGCAGAGGGGTACCACCTAGAGCCGGACAGAGGCAGCCAGCACCCGTAGCTCAGAGGCAGCAAGCACGAGTGTTTGCTGTTGGTGTTCAGGAGGAGGAGGAGCAGCGAGATGCCCCGCAGTTGGTTGGAGGTATTATTTTTATTTCTGGGAGATCTGTTATTTGCTTATTTGATTCTGGAGCATCTCTTTCTTTCATTACGCCGTGTTGTGCTAGTCGCATTGGATTATTGCCTGATACTATGGATACTTCTATGACTGTGCACACACCACTGGGAGAGTCCGTTAGTGTACATCATGTAATTAGAGATTGTCTGATTAGACTGGGATCCTTAGAGCTGCCTGGGGATTTGTTAGCATTGGAATTTGGGGAGTTTGATGTGATACTGGGTATTGATTGGTTGTTTAGACACCACGTCAGTATTGACTGTTTCAGAGGCACTATTACAGTTAGTCAAACGGACCAGCCAGTGTTTTGTTTCCAATGTGAGGGATTTTCTAGTAGAGTGGAGCTAGTAGCATCTATTGTGTCAGAGGAGCCGAAGAAAGATATCCCTAGCATTGCGGTGGTGCCCGTGGTCAGTGAGTACCTAGATGTATTCCCAGATGACTTGCCAGGATTACCACCACCTAGGGAGGTCGATTTTCGGATTCGACTCATGCCTGGCACGGCACCAGTGTCTAGACCACCATACCGTATGTCACAGCCAGAGTATGTAGAGCTGAAAAAGCAGGTGGATGAGTTGCTAGAGAAGGGGTATATTAGACCGAGTGTTTCACCATGGGGTGCACCGGTTTTGTTTGTGCAAAAGAAAGAGGGATCCTTGCGGATGTGCATTGACTATCGTCATTTGAACCAAGTGACGATTAAGAATAAGTATCCACTACCTCGTATAGATGTTTTATTTGACCAGTTGGGGGGTGCATCTTGGTTTTCTAAGATTGACCTCCGATCTGGATACCACCAGTTGCGAGTTGCACCAGAGGATGTGGAGAAGACAGCATTCCGCACTAGATATGGGCATTATGAGTTTCTCGTCATGCCATTTGGGCTGACTAATGCCCCAGCTGTCTTCATGGACCTGATGAATCGGGTATTCCATTCCTACCTCGACAACTTCGTGGTAGTGTTTATAGACGACATATTGGTTTATTCCCACAGTAGAGAGGAGCATGCCCAGCATCTTAGGACAGTCTTGCAGACTTTGAGGGATCACCAGTTGTATGCCAAATATAGTAAGTGCCAGTTTTGGCTACAGAAGATTTCTTTCCTTGGGCATATCATTTCTGGTGAGGGAGTTGCAGTAGACCCAGCTAAGGTTCAGGCAGTGACAGACTGGCCTAGACCCAGTACTGTGACCGAGGTGCGTAGTTTCCTGGGTATGGCTGGTTATTATCGAAGATTTATAGAGAATTTCTCCAGAATAGCCGCTCCATTGTCTAATCTGACTAAGAAAGCGGTGAAGTTTGTTTGGGATGATAGCTGTGAGCGGAGCTTCCAAGAATTGAAGAGGAGACTAACTGAGGCTCCAGTTTTGATTATACCTTCGGTGAATGAAGGGTTTTCAGTGTATTGTGATGCATCTAGAGTTGGGTTAGGCTGTGTGCTGATGCAGCAGAGGAGAGTTGTGGCATATTCATCACGTCTATTGCGTCCTCATGAGAGGAACTACCCTACCCATGACCTAGAGTTAGCTGCCATAGTATTCGCACTTAAGATTTGGCGGCATTATTTATATGGGGTACAGTTCGAGATCTACTCTGATCACAAGAGTTTGAGATACATTTTCTCACAGAGGGATCTTAACATGAGGCAGAGGAGGTGGATGGATCTTCTGAAGGATTACAGTTTTACACTTCAGTACCATCCGGGCAAGGCAAATGTAGTTGCTGATGCCTTAAGCCGTAGGGGTGTTTCAGGGGACCAGATAGCTATTTTAGCTTCTTTCATGGTCAGTCAGTGCAGCCTAGTGGATACTCTCAGAGATTGGCCATGTGAGTTTGTCTCCCAGGGGCAGGGCAGGATTATAGCCCAAGTTCATGTAGAGCCAGATCTGATTCAGCGTATTAAGGAGAGGCAGTTGTCTGATTCAGGGTTGCAACACACTAAGGAATTGGTAGACAAGGGTGATGCCACTGCCGGAGACTTTGAGTTCAAGGATGGCATGCTAAGATTTAGAGGAAGGATTTGTGTACCAAATGATGCAGAGATTCGTAGGGTGATTCTGGAGGAGGGTCACAAATCCAGATATGCAATCCATCCTGGTAGCACGAAAATGTATAAGAATCTGAAAGCTGTTTATTGGTGGTCTGGAATGAAGAGAGACATAGCAGAATATGTGTCCAAATGCCTAATCTGTTAGCAGGTCAAAGCAGAGCACCGTAGACCTCCAGGATTGTTGCATCCATTACCGGTTCCTGAGTGGAAATGGGAACATATTACAATGGATTTTGTGACCGGGTTGCCACCCACAGTCAAGAGGCAGGATGCCATATGGGTGATTGTTGATAGACTGACGAAATCAGCCCATTTCTTGCCTTATCACACCACTCAGACTATAGCTTCTTTAGTAGAGATGTATACTCGGGAGATAGTTCGGTTGCATGGAGTTCCAGTGTCGATTGTATCTGACCGAGATCCCCGATTTACATCTCAGTTTTGGCGGAGTTTCCAGGAAGCCATGGGTACTAAACTGAGTTTTAGTACCAGTTTCCACCCACAGACAGATGGCCAATCAGAGAGGACTATTCAGATATTGGAAGATATGTTACGATGCTGTGTATTGGATTGGGGTGGTAGTTGGAGCAGCCACTTGCACTTGGTAGAATTTGCTTATAATAACAGCTACCAAGCCAGTATACAGATGGCACCGTTTGAGGCTTTATATGGCCGTGCATGTAGATCACCAATTTGCTGGGAGGAGGTTGGTGAGAGGCAGTTTTTGGGTCCTCAAATTGTGCAAGACAGTGTTGAGAAGGTGAAATTAATCAGGCAGCGGTTGTTGACTGCGCAGAGCCGTCAGAAAAGTTATGCAGATAATAGACGGCGAGAATTGAGATTTGAAGTTGGAGACCAAGTGTTTATTAAGATTTCACCTTCAAAGGGGGTCATGAGATTTGGCAAGAAAGGCAAGTTATCCCCGAGGTTCATTGGCCCATTTGAGATTGTGAAGGAGGTGAGCCCAGTAGCATATCGCCTAGCTTTGCCTGCTCAGTTGGGTGGAGTACATGATGTGTTCCACATATCCATGTTGCGACGATATATTCCAGATCCGAGCCATGTGATCAATTATGAGCCATTGATTATCCGAGAGGACTTATCTTATGAGGAGAGACCGGTTCAGATATTAGATCGGCGTGATCAAGTCCTACGGACTAAGGTGATTCCTTTGGTAAAGGTCCTATGGCACAATCACACAACCGAGGAAGCTACTTGGGAGCGAGAGGATGAAATAAAGCGCAAATATCCGGAGTTAATTATTTCGTCATGAGGTAAATTTCGAGGACGAAATTTATTTGTAGGGGGGGGAGGATGTAAAACCCAGATTTTAGAATTTTAATTGGAGGAAAATATTTAGAAATTTTAATAATTTTTTTTTTTTGTGGAATTTCAGGTGGATGTTTCGCAAGGGCATTTGGGGAATTTTAGGAAAATTTGAAATGGGATAAGCTAGGGTAAGTGGAGTTACATTTTAAATTCAATGGTCAAGAAATATTAATTTGGGAACCCTATTAAAAATAATTGCATAGTGGAGGTTGTATTTGTTTAATGACTAATTAGGGAGCTAAAGGTTAATGTGTCATAGTGTAGGAAGTTGGGTGGAGGAGCACTACAGCAGATCATTAAGTGGGAGCTGAAAGGTTGGGCACATGCAAGGGGTTCACGATGAGAGGCTGGAGGTGGCTCTTTAGCTTCCAAGGGTTGCTGGAGAAAGAACACTTGGAGTTCTTGTGGCTGGAGAAAAGAGAAGCAGCAAAAGGAAGGGCCTTCTAGAGCTTCATTGTTGCTGGAGAAAAAGAAAAAGGGAGAGAGCAGCAGAAGGTGGAGAACCAAGGATTCTTTTGGAGGTCTGGGAAAAATTTTTCTGCAGCAAGTTCAAGTGGGAGAGTGTTCCAGACGTCCAGATCAGGTAAGAACTATTTTCTGGTTAGGTTATAACAAGTCTCACAAGGAAATATGAGCTGGACGAGCAGATCTCAGATCTGAAATTTCTCTGCAGTCATTTCCAGATTTTGAAGTGGTTATGGACGTGGGGAACATCTGAGTTTCATTGCTGGTTATTTGACGTTTACATGCCAGCAAAAATAAGGCAAGTAGCACCTTCTTTAATCATGGTTTTGTATGAATGGTGATCATTTACAGAGTTAGACAAAATGCTGTTTTTTCTGTACCTGAAATGGGCGACTGAAACATGTTTTAGTTTTAGTCTAATTGAATTAATTTCGAAATGATTAAATTGTGTTATCATGATGTTTCTTATCATGTTAGAAGTGTTTAGTTAGAGAGATTTAATTCCATCCTAAAGTTTTTGTATCTACAGCAACTTATAAGTAAGTTTGTTGAATGGGACATTGTATCTGCAGCAAGTATAAGTTTTGTTGAATGGGAAAAATGTATTGGCTGTTTGACCTATTCAGTTGGAGTAATATTAACTCAGTCCTATTGCAAGGCTACAAGTAGTATCTCAGATTTTTTTTATTGATTGAATTAAATTGAAGAGGTTAGAATGTTTGTCACAAATGAACTTGTTGGAAAATTCTGTTGGAATGCTAATGGACGGCTAATGGGTTGGTGGAAGGTTTCTTGCTTCAAATAAATACTAACATGGGTAAATAGACTGTTTAGATGATTAGTAAAATGCTGGGAGTGGAATAGAAGATATACATTAGGTCAGTCCATGAAAAGTGCAAAACTGAATTAGATTTCATATGTCTTGATGTCTATTAAAGTATTTGGAATTTCTGTTTTTCTGTTTCTGATTTGGGCGTTAGTTCTATGGGTCGTATAAATCTTGATGAGATTAAATTATAGAAAGTTCAGAAGTATCAATTGAATGAATTGAAGGGTGCTAGATGTGCTTTAGAAGAAAGACATTGGTTAGGAGGTGGATTAAATTCAGATGCATAGATGTGCTGCAAATGGCTAGGTTAGCATCTTCTTTGTTTCCTACCAGATGCGGCAGATTTGTTCTATGAGTATAAAAGGAGCCTTGGGTGTTCTAATCCTAGCTATTTAAACAAGATAATTTAGGGTCATTCAAATTTTCCAATGTTATTAGAAACCTATTGTTGATAAATTGATAAAGTTGGATTGAGAGACTTACTCAGAAACATGGTAGCAAATGGACCTAATTTTCTGCAGCAGAATTCATGTTTATATGAGTTCAGAATTATATAAGTTCAGATTTTTATAAGTTCAAATTTTATGAGTTCAGGTTATAGGAGTTTAGACCTCATGAGTTCATTTTATAAGAGTTCAGATTTGAGCCATAACTTAAACTCGAATGAGTTCAGATTTATATTAAATCTGCATTCATATCTGGGCATAGGTGATGTGCTACTTGAACTACTAAATCAGATATGAGTTGGATTATATTCAAATGTGTTTGTATTAAATTTCTGTTCCAACTTATTTGATCTCTAATATATATTAAATCTATTAGATTAAATTCGATAGTGTTTATATGGGTTATTTAGATCCTAAGTGAAGGGCTGGAAGTGTATTGACTGAATTGGTAGCTGGTTAGTTATGTTTAAGAGAATGAAGCTTGGTTCAGATGTGGGGAAGAGATGATAAAGAGCAAAGTGTAGCTGTTTGGGTTTTTTTTTTTTAAACCAGTTATGTCTCCAGCTCCTAACACCTATTCAAATAGTTTTATCTAAATCTTAATTAGCATCCTTGTTAAGTAGAATATTAGGAAATCCAACTTAGTGCTATGGTTAGGAGAATCATTGGGAGATAAAATACTAGAGTCATGTCCTAAATTTTCTGCAGCATAGTGGGAAGACTCTTTAAAGCTTATTTTGTGTCAAGCTTATCTAATTACTTCACATGAGTTATTCAAAATTAAGTGGGAGTTTTAGAACTGTTAGTAACTTATGGAAATTCTTTTGACAATAAGGATGAGAGATTAATTGGTCTTGGACTCAACTAGAAAGTAATTAGCAAATCTGAACTTTTAAAACTAAGAGGATTAGACCTTTGGGAAACACTCTTGTTCTGATTTTAGAACTCATTGAATTAACTAATATTATGGCATGACCTGAGTATCATTCTGAATATGATTTCTTGGTAAGTCTTTGATTAAAGTCTTATTAATATTAGAACTAACTAGAAAAGGGAGTAACAAATCTGAAATTTTGTTGAAGCTAATAAAGAGTTGAGTATCAGAAATTTCTGGGGCAGATTTTCATACCAACGAATTTAGTTGGTTTCTATTATGACCTGAATAGAAATTGGAGGTGTTTTTCTTCGAATATTCATTGGTTATCATTTTAGTTTAAGTGAAAAATATTTTCACTGTATGTACCATTTGCTGTAAACTTTTATTGTTGGATGGCTTTAGTGTTTCTTTGGAACTGAATTTGGTATTAACATATGTAAATGACTTGGATTTCATCGAGCATGACTTTATGCTAAATTTGTAAATCATTTGATAAGTTTGCCAAAGTAATAAGGGTGAGACTTAGTGTGGATCCACAGTCGAGTTGTCAGTGAATTTTGTACATTTTGTTTGGATTAAGTTTAGAGTTCCTTAGTGCATTTCCTCCATGATGGAGAGGCCTTCCATGAGGGAAGTGCTGCAGCAACTCCCTTTCCACCATGAGGGTGAGGTCACACGAGTATTTCCGCCATGAGGGCGATGAATTGGATTGTTTGAGCTGTTGCAGTATTTCGACTGGATTGTTTGGAACACTAGTGCTTAGCCACACAAATTAGACAAACTTCACGAGTCCCAATATATGTATATTTTTATCTCGAATTTGACTTTTTATCGAGTATGGTTGTTGAGTTTTGTCGGATTAATCGAGGCTAACCGTAAACTTAATTGATTACAACTTATGCATGGTTTAAATTGTATAACTGTATTTTGTGCATGCATTGCTGCTTGCTGAGATATTCGTATCTCATTGTTTGTTTTGTTTTCAGATCTCGGTGAGGACGATACCGGGGGTGTTGATATACCGGCGGGCTATCCGGAGTATCGTGAGGAGGACTATTTTGCTGAGTAGAGACTTGTAGTTGTCTGGTTTTTTTTGGATATTGTGAGTCACTTATGATTATTGTACTTCATGGTTGGATGGTGTTTGGGAACTTTAGCTGACCTTCATATCTGAAACTGAATTTTTTGTGTTCATTTATGTCATGTTTCTTATACTCTGCTAGGATCCTGTGAATTTTAGTTAACCCTCGGATACGAGTTACGGTCATTTCACGTAACCCGGATCTGGGGCGTTACAATATATGCGGTTTATTTTTGTAATTAATTAAAAATTAATTTTCTTCGACCCGGTTGGACCCAATCCGACCCGTTTTGATGCAAGATGAACCATACTGGGTTTTTGGACCATTCCAAGCCCATTTTGAAACATTGGGCCCATTTGGGCCCACCAAGGCTTTGTGGGCCTTCCAACTGGGCCCACATTCAATCCGGCCCAAACAAAGCCCGTTTTAAATAAATTGGCCTAAGGCCACCAGGTTAATTGTCTATGGGCCTCCCCAAGCCCATTGGGCCCTTAAAAACTTTAACCCACTTAATTTGTATGTTGTAATCAACTCTTAAGCCAATAACAACCAAATCCAACAAGGATTACCCAATAAACCTGACTGGGTCATGGGCTCAAGCCCAACTCGGATTCCAACGGACCTTCCAACAGGGCCCGTATCGGACCCACTTGTAAGTGTGAAAACTCACACTCCTGTTTATGGCAAATGTTTGACAAATTATGTCTTCTAATGAAGCTTCAAGATGTGCAGATTAAACAATGAAAATTCAGTGAATTTAGTAAAGAAGAAGAAGTTGATGCCACCACACTGCTACCACGCCGCGGCCACCCCGCTGGCAGCGCATAAGGGAATTAGTGTTTTGAAAGAAAGGTCCGTGCACATGCCGCGTACTCTCCCGCTAGCAGCTCGCTAGCAGCGCGCTTTTAACTGATTTAACTTACTCTGAGCGGGACTTGAGTTCGCTTCCAGCCGTCTACATCGATCGCTTCACGACGCCACCAGCGCTCGACGCGATCTGAGTTTTATTCTTTAAATAGACGTGTTGTAATTTTTAATCGTGACTTTTTTCTTTGGATCATTATGATTTCGAATCTTGAGGTGTTTGAGATTCGATCAAATCTTCTTTTGAAGAGTCGGCGATCGAGTGAGGGGGAGATCTGAGATAGATCACCTGGAATTGAAGATAGAGGATTCTTCTTCAATTCGGAACTTCATCTGATCGTGTGATCGCCTGGACTGGTGATCGGCCTTGATTGATGCGTAGGTGGATTCCTACTGCATTGGATCGTCTCAGTGGATTCTGAGGGGATTGCTGCGATCTGGATTGATCGTGTTCTGCAGCTTGTGGATTCAAGCTGTGTTGCAGTTCGTGGATTCGAACTGTGGATCACTGGTGAGTGATTGTTTGTGATCTGGACTGATCGTGTTCTGCAGCTTGTGAATTCAAGCTGTGTTGCAGTTCGTGGATTCGAACTGTGGATTGCTGTTGAGTGAGTCAAATTGTAAAGGTTAAGTATGTACTCCTTTGTAATTGTCTTTTCATTCAATAGTGGATTTCGAAGGGTTAGTCGCCTCATATAGACTCGAGGTTTTTCCTGGATCTGGATCTAGGTTTCCTCGTATAATTCTCTGTGTATTGTTTCCGCATTGTTCAATTCTGAATTGTTATAGATCGTGGACCTATAGAGTAGTCCTCTACTCTTTCACCACTTAACCAAAAGGAGATAAAAAAAGATAAAATCAAGTTAAAGGTGTGAGACATAGAAAAATCAATTCAATGACTTCCTAATCATCACACGGGATTGGTTAAAAACAGAGAGTCGCCACCATTTTGTTTAGGTGTGAATGGACACCAAAATCTCAAATAAGCACAAAAAGGCAAATTTAGGGTAAAAATAACCCTATTAAAAAAAACAACCAGAGATAGGTAAGGGGATTAGGTTATGAACAGGGGAAGGTGTTAGGCACCCCTATTCATCCACACAAGGTGGTTGCCAGGTATTGTTCATGTTTTTCAAAGGAAAAAAGAGCTTGCTAATCAAAACAAAAGTGAAAGAAAAATAAGAATGTATGGCTTTTTCCCATGTGAATGATCCAATTAATTCTGGATACTCCTTATGAAAACAAGAGCCATTTACTTGGGCTTCATGATTGACTGAAATCAAAATAAAGAAAACAAATCTAAAGTGAAAACTTCAAAAATCTGACTTCAAGTTAAATTCTGGAAATCTAGAAAAATAGGATTTTTATAAAATATTGCAGAATTGAACATGAACAGTCCAGGACATAGATATAACGCAAATTTCACATTAAATCAAGAAATTAAAACCAAAAATACCCACGTTGATGAAGAACATCAAAAGGGGAGAACTTAGACCGTAGGGTCTTCTTTCAAAAGTGAAAAAGGACTGAAAAACCACATCATGAAACCCTAGAAATTACTTTCAGACTTCTGAATCCAGATCTATCATATAGATCATGATAGATTCAGGATCTTAGACTAATATCACAAAAATCACGAAAACAGTGCTGTAGGTGGAAAAGTGGTGAAAATCTCAATTTTAGGAGAGAAAAAAAGGATTTCACGCTATAAACATCATGGAATCATAGGATTCATTCATATTCAACTCAAAATCATTAAAACATTAGCAGGATATCCAAAGCAGCCACATCTCACAGATTAGAGCACATGGGGGTCTACCCTACGGATCCACCTGTTCTCTTTTCCCCTAGCTCTCTCTTCACGTTTTACGGCTAGAGAGGATTCTTGAGGTACTTGGAGATAGGTTTGGTGATACAAACACAATTATAGGCCTTATTCTATAAAAAAGGAGAAAAACAGATTATGGAGTGCTATTCTAGGGATCTACCTGTTCCCCTTTCCCCTAGCTCTCTCTTCATGTTTTACGGCTAGAGAGGATTCTTGAGGTACTTGGAGGCAGGTTTGGGAATACAAGTACAAGATGGCCTTATTCTACAGCAATGGAGAAAATCCTATTATCTCTAGAATCGAAGACAGAAAATAAAAGGGAAAAGGGACTTACCTGGATTGAGCAAGCAGAGCAGTAGGGATTCCTCTCTTCATTTGGAGCTCTTTAGACTTCAAATTCGTGGCCTTTTGCTTAAGGATCTCACCTCTATTTATAGGCAAACCCAGGGGCATGGCTGGTCCAGAGGGATATACCATGATCCACCAGATTGGATTGAAAATAAGGATTATGCCCATCCATGGCCAACAAGGACAATTCGAATAAATAAATAAATAAATTCGATCACCTAGAGAGATATTTGGATGCAAATAAGGCTTAGAAATCGAGCAAGTATAAAATTCTCACAAATCTCCTGCGCCCGTATATGCATTGCAAGCAAGTGGTGTCCGCATTCTCAATACGGGCACTGCATGTCCGTATACAAAATTCGGGCGCGACCAGACCGCAGGTACAATACGGGCACTGCTTAACTGTTTAAATTTTGTGCATTTTTGACCTGTTTCAAATCCCAATTACATGTTTTCAATTATTTTCTCATTTTGTAGTGCAATTTGGGGTGTCTACAACTGCCCCCTCTTTGCTGGTAATTGGAACCAATTACAAGCAGAGAGCAAAAAGACCCACCAATTGCACTTTTTGAGATTTTGCCAACTAATTGCATTTTGCAAGGATTAAAAGGATGATTTTGGAAAAATAATTTGTGCGGAAGATTCGCTGAAAAGTCCCTAACCTTAAGGGGCAAATCCTCCTCTCTAGTCTCACTGAGGACTCGTGGCTATGAAGTGAGATTTGAGACAAAATTTTTAAACAAAAGTGGGTAAGGTGGCTGTAAGCGCCTAATTTTTGCGCCCCCAGAAAAGCCGGAAATGCAAACCCTGGACAAAAAGTCAAACCCTAAGGGGTAACAAGTTGACTTTTTGATCAAGTGATAATTGGCCACCTTGCTTTATATCATTGGATGGAGAATCTCGACACGGTTCCAACGCAACTGAGTTTGCAAGAATCGGAGTCCGGATGAAGGTTCTGCGGGTGGTCAAACTTGAGGGGAGCTGAAAGTTGACTTTTTGCTAAAACCCGATCCAGATGCTTAACCCTATGTCATTGGATAGAGGGCTCTGATACGATTCTAACGCAACTGAGTTTGCCCAGATCGGAGTCCGGATGGAGAAAATATGAGCTGACGAAGTTTCCGAGCAGCAAAACCGGCGAACTGCACACGTGGCAAAAAGCTGCACACGTGGCAAGTTGCGCAGAAGAGTATCTCTGGGATCAAATCCGTAAATATCCAAACGTATGAAATATCCCAGGGACTAAATCTGTAAAAATCCAAGAATATCGGATTAAATCGAAAATACCCAGGGACTAAATCCAAAAAATCGGATTTTTCCGACCATCGAGCGGCCGCATTAATGGTTTTTCAATCATTTTGCTGCTCGCGCAAGCAAAGCAAGCGTGACATGCGTTGAGTGCAAGCTCAGCGCAAGCTTAGCGGATACCCCTTTTTTCTCTCTTATAAAAACCGCGCAACACTCCATTGCAAAGGGTTGGCTTTTTTGGGGTTGGGATTTTTGGGCGATTTTTCCTGGTTGGCCTCTTTGGTTCTTTGGACGCCGGCGATAACCCGTCTCTCCCACCTTGCCTGATTCAAAACCTCCATCTCTACCCTCTCCTACCTTTCGAAATACCCCAAGCCCCATCCCAAGATCATCCAACCTTTCTCCATTTCCTCACAACCAAAAGGGAGGACCCGCTATTGGCGTGAAGAGGAACGGCTCCAACAACCATTTGTGCTTCAAGGAGGTGCTCACCCCCCCTCTAGGGTCTCGAAAGCTCTAAGGTAATGTTCTCCCTTGTATTTTACACAGCATATCTAAGATCAGATTCATTTTGCCTGCTTGCTTTTGTTACTGGTTTTCTTTTGGAGAGTATGTTCCTCTAACGCGAAGATCTGATGTACCCCGATGTACACCCCCCTCTTCCTTTCTATTGGTTACATTCGTTTTAGTTTTCGGATTTGGGTGTTTTCGAAGAGATTTGGGTCGTGATTTGAAGCAGCTTAGATTGAATTTGATGCATGTTTAAAGACATTCTGGGGAGTGGAAGAAGCACTGGGGAGCTAGGTGCGGAGCTTGCGCTAAGCTCGCGGAGCATTTTTGCATCCGTTGAGCTCGCGCGGAGCTCACGCTAAGCTCGCACCTAGCTCGCACGGAGCATTTTTGCATCCGCCGAGCTCGCGCTAAGCTCGCGGCTAGCGCGTGCGTGGATGCCTTTTTCACTGTTTACGCTTCCGCCTAGCTTGCGCTAACCTCGCGCCTAGCACCTGAGGTCAGCGCACCCTCTTAAAAGTGCCGAATTAGTGAGCCAGTCTCCCCTGGTAAATGTCTTTTTCTTATATATTCTCTGTGATGCATGTATATTCTCTGTGACTTTTGCTGCTGGATGGGTGGCCTTTCCAAATCGAACCAAATGAACCAATAAGACTTGGACCCCCGTTCCAACTTGATTTCCAGTGGGCCTTCCAACGGGGCCCACCAAGCCCAATAAAAGCAATGGAATGTATGCATGTAACTTAATCAAGATAAGTAAAATTAATTGATTAAACCGGGCGGGCCAAACCTAATGCGGCCCACCCGAACTTGTTAGTGAATTGATGTATGAAATGTGTGGTTTGGCCGAGACCAAGGGCAAGGGCCTACCGGGCCCGCCAAAGCCCACCAACCAAACCAAGGAAGGGAGCAAACCCTAACTTCTTGTAACTTGGGCTTTCAAGCCCTAATCAGGGCTACGGGCCCCAAGCCCAGTATCCAACCCATTTTTGGAAACTTAAAAAGATAAATCCACTAAATTACTTGGCTACCGTGTGGGCCCACCTAAGGTGCCCACAAACCAATCCGGCCCACCTTCACATGAAAACCACTTAAAATCCAATTTGAAACCAAAAGTAAAATCAATTGAATTAACCAAAGACCAAAGGGCCTCTCAGGCTAGACTGAGGCCCATAAGGGTACATGGGCTTGACTAAAGCCCACCAAGGACACCGTGGGCCTTCCAACAGGGCTCACCCAACCAGACTCAGATTACCTAATTAATCAAGATAAAAGCAATTAAAGGGACCCACACCACTCAGGTGGTCCCGCAAGACTTAACCAAGCTGCATATCGGAGTAAGAATCAGGTGAGACCAAAGTAAGCTGACTCAAACCAGGATAAACCTAGGGGACCCGTCGCCCGACGGGGTGGACCGGGGTGTCTACGGATTTCCCCGAACCACAACCGAGACCCTACTTAGAATCTCAAGCCGCAGACCAAAGCCTTAATAGACAAGATTAGGCACCCAGGTGTCCGCCTGCACCCCATCAGGCGGTGGCGACTCCGAATTTTCCCGTGCCGCGTTTCCGACGCGCGCACAGTGGCAATCCTTGCAACTTAAAACTAATATAAACATTAACCTCCTGAAAAATATGGAGAAAGTCATGAAAAAATGCAATTCTCTGCTTTGCCCGTATTTGTATTGCGAGCAGGTCATGCCCGTAATTTGAATACGGGCGCTGATGTACTTTTTCGCAAGTGCACGAATTCGTAACAAGTAATAAAGTGATGAAATAGAGTGTCGAACCCACAGGGAATTGTAGCTACTAAATACTGAAATTACTATCCTAAATTCTATTTGGATAATCAAAAATTGAGATGTGTGTATAACTAGCAATTAAAATTATTAACTAAGAAAATAAAAGAGTAAGATTCAATAACAGATTAAAAATACTAAGGCATTTGATTTCATCATAAACCAATCTGAATTAACTCTTGAATACACATGCTACTGAATTTTATAATCCAATTTGAAAGCGAAAATCCCTATTCTATCCAATGGTCTCTCTCGAGCACCAACGAATTTTCCTCCCCACGATAACTCACGATATCTCTATGTGAATTTAAAAGAAAAAAGGCACATTAAGATCTGTGGACTTTCATGTACAAAACACAAAGCTACATAAACCATGCCAATATCTCTATCAACATGTAGAATATGGTATTTTATCACAGGAACTAAAATTGTATATCTCCTCTCAGTCTCAATACAACTACCAAATACAATTGAATGGTGATCAAGTACTCAATTGGGTTAAGCATAATAATAAAATACTCAAAGAACGAATCATAAATTCATTAGCAATAATATTCAGAATTAAAACATCATGTTTAGATTACATCAAAGCCTTAGTAATAAAAGTTAGTTCATGATTGAACTAAGAACAACCATCAAAAACAGAGTATAACGAAAGAAAGAGAAGAAAAGAGAAGAAATAAACTAATGACGATCCAAGCTCTGATCTCTCCCACATTCCAGCTTCCTTCTCCTGTTCCCAGCATTAACTCCCTCTTTTCACGTTCCAGCTCTCTCCTTCATAGGAATCCCCTCAGCTTGCCAAAGAATCCTTGAAGAGGAATAGAAACTTTCCTTCCAAAATAATAAACTCCTAAGGAAAAGAGAACTTCCTTTTCTTGTATATCCACGACTTAGAAGTCCAAAAATGACCTAATCTCCTCAATTAGAAACCCTAAAAAATCCTCCTAAAAGTTAAAAGAAGATCCCCAAGAAAAAGGAAACAAATCCGCAAATTTCGGAATTTTATAACAGTTTTTACTACTTGAACGTTCGAACGACTGTCGAACGCGGGTCGAACGTTCAAGTCAAACACCTGTTTTCTCTTCTCTTGTTTGAACGTTCATCGAACGGCCAGCGAACACTGCTCTCGGGTTTCTCTGTAGAACACCAACGTTTGAACGACAGTCGAATGGCCAGCGAACGCTGCTCTCGGGTTTCTCTGTAGAATACCAACGTTCGAACGACAGTCAAACCGCCAAAGAAAGCTACTCTCGGGTTTCTCTGCAGAACACCAACGTTCGAACGACAGTCGAACGGCCAGCGAACGTTGATCATAACTTCTGCAATTTGACTCCGAATGTTACGCCATTTGAACCGTGACTTCTATAATCACCAAGAGTATCTCTACATCAACAAATTAGGCACAATTTAGACAATGAAAATAAAATACAAAGATGAAAAACTTTGACAATTTCTAAGTAAAATTGGGAATTAAATATGAAATAAAACCAAATAAGTCATGAAATTAATGTGCTATAATGTGGTATTTTCATGACTTATCACACCCCCCAACTTACTTTTTGCTAGTCCCTAGCAAAACTGAACTAAAAAAATTAAAATAGAAAGTCCTAACTATACCACTTTCGCTGGCACTCTCGATTGAATTTAGCATATGCAACAAGCTTTTAAACCCCTAGGTGCCCCTAGTGGACGAGTTATAGTCTCGTGAGGGTTTACCAGGATGATACCCACAAACATGAAATTGATTTCAAACACATGCTATCAAAGAAGATAAAGCAACACCCAGAACAACAATTAATATTCAAGGATAACTTAAAATTTGAAACTCCATGTTCACGATCTTAAGAAATCAACAATGAGCCTAATCACTTATACTTAGATAGTGGAACATCACAAGTGCCTTTGGTGTAAAGTGATCTAACACATCGTTATGAGGCTTCAAAATAATTCCATTATAAAAGTTCTAACAAACACAAATTTAGAGGACTCCTTATTTGATGAAACAACCAAAGCATGACATTTTGACTTTCATTTTCTATATTTCTTTTTTTTTTTCTTCACAACATGTGGACTGTGCAATGTCTAGCTTCCTTAAGCTTTCTAATTGACCAATTTATCGAGTATTGGACCAATGACTCCCGAACCAGATGGCTCAAAGGGCATTAGGTGTGAAGACACCCCTACAGGTTTTACTAACTCGAGTCAAAAAGGCTACAAAGCTAAACTAGCCACATTATCAATCATTTAAGACTCCTTACCTTTTGCCGCGAACACTCATTGCTTAGTGAGGCAAGAGGCTCGGTTACTTAGTGAAAAGGAGCTCGAAATCTCTTAGCACTGTTTGTTACTCTGAAAAAAAATTTTCTTTTCTCATACTACAATTATCATGCCAAAATTGTCCATCTATAAGTCAATCAACAGAACTCAAGTTATCAAAACTTCTATGAATGGTTCAGTTCTCATACCCCACACACAATGCATTAGTGTGCTCGTGCTAAGTTCAAAGTGAGACAAATGAAATCACACTATCCAGAGATAAGTAATAAAGGCCAAAATTTAAATCTCCCAGTCATGTGATTATGTGTTCAACTATTTAAGCTTAACCAAGAATATCAAGCTATCTAGATTGCTAGGCATGAGCTAGAAATTCACATCATAAAGAAAACGATCCTACCAGCAGCCTATTCAGCACATCAAATAAAAAATCTCTGAAATAAAAAAAAATCTGGGTTTGAGATCACCAAAACAGAGGTCAACAAAAATCTGGGTTTGAGATTACCAAAACAGAGGTCAACAAAACATGAGATTTCAGCACAACTCCCCCCAACTTGAATCTAACATTGCCCTCAATGTTCAAGAGCAAAATGAAAATAAAGAGAAAGGGACAAAATACTCCCCAGATTTTCATATGTTGAAATGGACTGTAGGATGGGCTTGTATGACGATGAATAACCTTCAAGAACCTGAAAAATAATAAAAAAAAAAGAGTAAAAATGAAAGTAGAATACAAAAAATAAAAAAAACACTTGGGTTGCCTCCCAAGAAGCGCTTGGTTATAGTCATAAGCTTGACTGAAAACCATCTTTTATGTTGACGGGTGGAGCAAATAGGAGGACTTGTAGTTCTTGAAATCCTCATCAACATAAGGCTTTAATCTCTGACCATTGACCTTGAAGGTGCCTTTTGTATCATGAAGAATCTCTACAGCTCCATGGGGGTAAACTTTTACCACAGTGAAAGGGCCAGACCAACGAGAACGAAGCTTTCCCGGAAAAAATCTCAGCCTAGAGTTGTAGAGTAACACTTTCTGGCCAACAAGAAACTCCTTCCGTTGAATTTGCTTATCATGCCAGAGTTTTGTTCTGTCCTTGTAAATTCGAGCATTCTCATAAGCATCAAGCCAAAATTCATCCATCTCATTTAGTTGTAGAAGCCTCTTCTCTCCAGCTGTCACAAGATCAAAATTCAAAGTTTTAATTGCCCAGTAGGCCTTGTGTTCTAATTCCACCGGGAGATGACAAGCTTTTCCATAGACAAGTCGGTATGGAGACATTCCAATTGGTGTTTTGAAAGCAGTCCAGTATGCCCACAATGCATCATCAAGCTTCTTTGACCAATCCTTTCGGGATGAGTTAACTGTCTTTTCCAATATGCGCTTCAGTTCCCTGTTGGAAACCTCAACTTGACCACTTGTTTGGGGATGATAAGGAGTGGCAACTCTATTTGTAACACCATATTTACGTAAGAGTGCCTCAAAGTGCTGATTGCAAAAGTGTTTTCCCCCATCACTAATGATTGCTCTTGGAGTGCCAAACCTGGTGAAAATCTGTTTTCTCAAAAAATTCAACACAACTTTAGAATCATTTGTAGGGAGGGCTACTGCCTCTACCCATTTGGAAACATAATCAACAGCAACTAAAATGTATTGATTTGAGAAAGATGAAGGGAATGGTCCCATAAAATCAATGCCCCAAACATCAAATAATTCAACAACAAGATTATTGTTTAGAGGCATTTCATTTTTTCTGACATAAATCACATGCGGAAACAAACGCAAAAGCATCTTTAAAGAGGGAGGGCCAATAAAAACCTGATTGTAGCACCTTAGCAATAGTTTTGTTTGGTCCAAAATGGCCTCCAACTTCGAGTGAATGACAACGCTTTAAGATATTCTCCATCTCTTCTTCAGGTACACATCTCCTAATGATTTGATCTTTGCAATGCTTGTAGAGGAAAGGATCTTCCCAAAAGTAATGCTTTACATCCGAAAAGAATTTCTTCTTTTGTTGATATGAGAACTCCGGATTGACCACATTGCTAACCAAGTAATTCACAAAATCTGCATACCAGGGAACTTCTATTAATGAAAAGGCAAGAAGTTGTTCATTAGGAAATACCTCATTGATTGGGATGGATGTGGTGGCTTTTCATCTTCAAGCTCAAGTCGAGAGAGATGATCAGCTACTTGGTTCTCGGTTCCCTTCTTGTCTTTGATTTCCAAGTCAAACTCTTGCAAAAGTAGAATCCACCGAAATAGCCTTAGTTTTGCTTCCTTTTTGGCTAGCAAATATTTGAGAGCTAAATGGTCAGTATATACAATAACCTTGGAGCCAATCAAATAAGATCTAAACTTATCAAAGGCAAAAACTACAACCAATAATTCTTTTTCAGTTGTAGCATAATTGAGTTGAGCATCATTCAAGGTCCTACTAGCATAGTAAATGACATGCAATAATTTATTTTTCCGCTGTCCTAAAACAGCTCCTAAAGCATAATCACTAGCATCACACATCAACTCAAAAGGTAGCTCCTAATCTGGTGCACAAATTATGGGGGCTGAAATCAGATTTTCCTTCAAAAGTTCGAAAGCATGCAAATAGTCTTTTGAAAAAATAAAAGGTGTATCCTTGACCAATAAGCTACAAAGGGGTTTAGTGATTTTAGAAAAATCTTTAATAAAACGACGGTAAAACCCGGCATGCCCAAGAAAACTCTGTACACCCTTGACTGTTGTGGGTGGAGGTAATTTTTCAATAACCTCCACCTTGGCTTTATCCACTTCGATCCCTTTGGATGAGATCCTATGACCAAGCACTATTCCTTCCTGCACCATGAAGTGACATTTTTCCCAATTTAACACAAGGTTAGTTTCTTCACATCTTTTCAATACCATAGATAAATGATTCAAACAAGCATCAAAAGAGAAACCAAAAACAGAGAAATCATCCATGAAAATTTCCAGAAACTTTTCCACCATGTCAGAAAATATTGCCATCATGCATCGCTGAAAAGTGGCTGGAGCATTGCACAAACCAAAAGGCAACCTCCTATAGGCAAATGTTCCATAAGGGCAAGTGAAAGTAGTCTTCTCTTGATCTTCTGGTGCAATTTGGATTTGGTTGTACCCTGAGTATCCATCAAGAAAACAGTAATAATCATGACCAGCAAGCCTTTCCAACATTTGATCAATAAAAGGGAGTGGAAAGTGGTCTTTTTGAGTGGCATCATTGAGTTTCCTATAATCTATGCACACCCTCCAACCTGTTACTGTTCTTGTTGGAATAAGTTCATTGGTTTCATTCCTAACAACTGTAATACCTCCTTTCTTTGGTACTACTTGAACTGGACTTACCCATGAACTATCAGAAATTGGATAGATGATACCTGCGTCCAGCAACTTGAGAACCTCAAACCTTACCACTTCTTGCATGTTTGGATTGAGCCTTCTTTGTGGTTGTACTGTGGTCTTGTGGCTCTCCTCCATAAGGATTTTGTGCATGCAAATTGAAGCACTAATCCCTTTTATATCGGCTATTGACCAACCCAATGCTGATTTGTGAGCTCTTAATACCCGAAGTAGTTTCTCTTCTTCAAGACCTGTCAAAGAGGAAGAGACAATTACTGGAAAAGAATTGTCAACTCCTAAATAAACATATTTTAAATGAGAAGGTAAAGTTTTAAGCTCAAGCTTGGGAGGGTCAGAAGTCAGTAAATTCTGTTGAGAGGCTTCTTTCTTATGAAGATCTTCAAAATTTGGCTTCTTCTTGTGAGTGTAAGGTGGTGAAGCCTCTAAATAGAGTGCACACTCTCTAATGCTCATGTCTGTAGAAGAAATATTCCCTGATTTGGTAATGCATGCTTCTAGTGGTTCCCTTGGATTATTTTTCTTGAAGGTATCTGAAACCAACTTGCTGATGGTATCAATCTGAAAACATGAATCACTTGTGGAGGGATGCTTCATAGCTTCGAACACATCAAACACAATCTGTCCTCTTGCACTCTAAGTATAAGCTTTCCTTGTTGGACATCAATAAGAGTTCTTCCTGTAGCTAAGAATGGTCGGCCTAGGATGAGTGGAATTTCTCTGTCCTCCTCCATGTCCAATACAATGAAATCTGCAGGAAAAATAAACTTGTCAACCTTAACAAGAACATCTTCTATGATACCTCTTGGGTATTTGATGGATCGATCCGCCAGTTGGAGAGATACGGTTGTTGCCTTAGCTTCACCAATCCCCAATTTCTGGAAAACAGAAAACGGCATTAGATTTATACTTGCTCCTAAATCACATAAAGCTTTATTGAAGTGAGAATTTCCAATTGTGCAAGGAATAGTAAAACTCCCTGGATCTTTTAGCTTTTGTGGAAGTTTATTTTGCAAGATTGCTGTACATTCCTCGGTTAGCATCACCGTTTCATGCTCCTCCCATTTTCTCTTGTTAGACAACATCTCCTTCATGAACTTGGCATAAGTAGGCATTTGTTCCAATGCATCTGCAAAAGGGATGTTAATATGCAATTTCTTAAAAATATCTAGAAACTTCGAAAATTGCTTGTCCAACTTATTTTTTCTCAATCTTTGTGGAAAAGGAATAGGAGGAACATAAGGAGGAAGAGTTTTAGAAAGCAAATCTGTTTTTGTATTTTCTTTGTGCTTCTCATTTTCCTCTTCTTCATCTTCTTTTCTCACTTCTTGCTGAATTTCCAGATTTTTCCCACTCCTTAGGGTGATGGCTTTAGCATGTTCTCTTGGATTGGTAATAGTATCACTTAGGAGGGACCCTTGAGATCTTTCTGCCAATTGCTTTGCAAACTGCCCCATTTGGTGCTCAAGGTTCCGAATGCTAGCATCTTGGTTCCGGAAAGTAGTCCTTGCTTCTTGCATGAATCCTGAAGTGTCTTGCAAGAACTTGGTAAGCAATTCCTCCATATTTGGCTTCTTTTCTTGCTGTTGGAACCTGGGAGGTTGCTTATTGATATTTTGAGGACCACTCCAAGAAAAATTTGGATGATTTCACCATCCGGGGTTGTAAGTATTTGAATAGGGATTATTTGGGCGTTGAAAGTTGGAGACATAATTGGCTTGCTCGGATACACCCATGGCAAAAGAGTTTCCAACTTGACATTCAACACTTGAATGATTCCGTGCACAAATTTAACAAACAAAGTGAGTAGATTGAATAGCATTCACATTAACATTATCTACTTTCTTTGACAATAAAGCAACTTGAGAAGTTAAAGAATTTATGGCATCAATTTCATGAACTCCCTGAATTTTTCTTGGTCCCAAACGATCTGATGGCCATTGGTAGTTATTTGAGGCCATTTCCTCAAGTAAATTGTAGGCTTCTTCAAACGGCTTCCCCATCAATGCTCCACCCGCTGCGGCATCCACAATTGTCCATGTATTTGGACTCAATCCATTATAGAAGGTTTGGACTTGCAACCAATTGGGTAAACCATGGTGAGGACATCTTCTAAGCAAGTCCTTATATCTTTCCCATGCTTCATATAGTGACTCCATGTCGAATTGAGCAAAGGTAGTGATATCATTCCTCATCTTAGCAGTTTTTGATGGAGGAAAGAACTTTGCTAAAAATTTTTGAGCCAAACCATCCCACGTAGTGATGGTCATTGGTGGAAGTGAATTTAACCAACCTTTTGCCTTATCTCTTAAAGAGAAAGGGAAGAGCCTCAACCTTATTGCATCATCAGAAACTCCATTGTGCTTGAAGGTATCACAAATTTCCAGAAAATTTTCAATATGAGCATTGGGATCATCATTCGGCATGCCACTGAATTGCACGGTTGATTGGATCATTTGAATGATGGCTGGCTTTATCTCAAAATTATTCGCTTGAATGGCTGGCCTTCTAATGCTTGTATGAGCCCCGGTGACTAATGGCATGGCCTAGTCTCTCAAAGCCCTATTGTTCTCCTCTTCTTCAATTTGATTTGCCATTTCAACTGGAGAGTTATTCAAAACTTGCCTTTTCTCCTTGTTCAACCGCCTAAAGGTACGATCAATTTCGGGATCACAAGGAAAGATTTCAGCACTTCTTGAGTGTCGCATACACAAGACCTGAAATAAAAAATTAAAAATCCAAATTAAAACTAGGAATAGATAGTATCAATATTAGTAAACAAATAATTCCCCGGCAACGGCGCCAAAAACTTGATGTACTTTTTCGTAAGTGCACGAATTCATAACAAGTAATAAAGTGATGAAATAGAGTGTCGAACCCACAGGGAATTGTAGCTACTAAATACTGAAATTACTATCCTAAATTCTATTTGGATAACCAAAAAGTGAGATGGGTGTATAACTAGCAATTAAAATTATTAACTAAGAAAATAAAAGAGTAAGATTCAATAACAGATTAAAAATACTAAGGCATTTGATTTCATCATAAACCAATCTGAATTAACTCTTGAATACACATGCTACTGAATTTTATAATCCAATTTGAAAGCGAAAATCCCTATTCTATCCAATGGTCTCTCTCGAGCACCAACGAACTTACCTCCCCACAATAACTCACGATATCTCTATGTGAATTTAAAAGAAAAAAGGCACATTAAGATCTGTGGACTTTCATGTACAAAACACAAAGCTACATAAACCATGCCAATATCTCTATCAACATGTAGAATATGGTATTTTATCATAGGAACTAAAATTGTAAATCTCCTCTCGGTGTCAATATAACTACCAAATACAATTGAATGGTGATCAAGTACTCAATTGGGTTAAGCATAATAATAAAATACTCAAAGAACGAATCATAAATTCATTAGCAATAATATTCAGAATTAAAACATCATGTTTAGATTACATCAAAGCCTTAGTAATAAAAGTTAGTTCATGATTGAACTAAGAACAACCATAAAAAATAGAGTATAACAAAAGAAAGAGAAGAAAAGAGAAGAAATAAACTAATGACGATCCAAGCTCTGATCTCTCCCACATTCCAGCTTCGTTCTCCTGTTCCCAGCATTAACTCCCTCTTTTCACGTTCCAGCTCTCTCCTTTATAGGAATCCCCTCAGCTTGCCAAAGAATCCTTGAAGAGGAACAGAAACTTTCCTTCCAAAATAATAAACTCCTAAGGAAAAGAGAACTTCCTTTTCTTGTATATCCACGACTTAGAAGTCCAAAAACGACCTAATCTCCTCAATTAGAAACCCTAAAAAATCCTCCTAAAAGTTAGAAGAAGATCCCCAAGAAAAAGGAAACAAATCCGCAAAGTTCGGAATTTTATAATAGTTTTTACTACTTGAATGTTCGAACGACTGTCGATCGCGGGTAGAACGTTCAAGTCAAACACCTGTTTCCTCTTCTCTTGTTCGAACGTTCATCGAACGGCTAGCGAACGCTGCTCTCGGGTTTCTCTGTAGAATACCAACGTTCGAATGACAGTCGAACGGCCAGCGAACGCTACTCTCGGATTTCTTTGCAGAACACCAACGTTCGAACGACCGTCGAACGGCCAGCGAACGTTGATCATAACTTCTGCAATTTGACTCTGAATGTTATGCCATTTGAACCGTGACTTCTATAATCACCAAAAGTATCTCTGAATCAACAAATTAGGCACAATTTAGACAATGAAAATAAAATACAAAGATGAAAAACTTTGACAATTTCTAAGTAAAATTGGGAATTAAATATGAAATAAAACCAGATAAGTCATGAAATTAATGTGCTTAATGTGGTATTTTCATGACTTATCAGCTGCGCTGCATGGGGCTTGAGTATCATTAAGTAGTAGTGCCCCTAAGTCCACGGTGGTATAGCAGTTAGTTGAGTGTCATCTCAAATACTTATCATCTTTATGAGTCCTGCAATGGCACGTGTTTTATCCCTTTTGTCGGTTTTACCCCGTTAACATCAAGTTACTGGTATTTGTACATGATCATCGGTTTTATCGCTCTATTCGTAATTGCCATGGATAACTTGGATTTCTCGTCTTATCATTGATTAATCGAATACCTCATGACTATTTGCTTACATTGGACTGTTTCTAATTGCATGCACCTGCTACTTGCTGAGATGTAAATCTCACTCCGTTTTCCCCTATTTTTCAGGTTGCTTGGAGAGATCGCAAAGATGGGGTTTTAATTTGATGGGTAGAATTGTAATTGGTATTAATGGCACATGTTGATTAGATAAACTTTATTATAAACTGAATTGATATTATTGAAATAAGAATTGTTTTATTGGCCACCATAACTCTGATGTAATTAATTAGTAAGGTTTAAATTTATTGTGAATCTTGGTTTGTATCTGACCCCAGCTTTGTGGTAACACCTCGAGTTTGGTTGTTGAACCGAACTTGGGTTGTTATAGTAGCGAACCAGGTTGGGGTTGGGTGTCGGTTTGCACTGACCTGGGTTCGGGGCATTACACAGGTCTTCCTTGATCGGTCTATATCCTAAGTTGACTCTTGCTAACCAGGGTTCGACTGGGTTGAGGGTGGTCCCCAACGGAGTCGGCAAGCTGTGCGCACATAATTTCGCACTACGAGGCGTGTACCGGATGCGTGCCTCGGGACTATCGGGAGTCGTCACTACCTGAGAGGTGCAGGCAGACACAAGAGTGCCTATCAGGGTCTAATATTTCTGGTCTACAGCTTATCTAGACATTTGGGTAAGTTCTCGGTTACGTCTGGAGAAGTCCGAAGACACCCCGGCCCGCTCCGTCGGTTTGACGGGTCCCCCGGGTCTTCCTGGTTTTGAGTCAACTATCTCACCCTATCCTAATCCAGCATGTATTTTGATTGGTCTGGTGGGGACCACTGAAGGTGTAGGTCCCATTTTACTTGATTTTATCTTTTTATCTCTTTTTGGTTTAAGTGGGTCAGACATGGGCCCTGTTGGAAGGCTCGTGGGAATGCCAAGTTGGGCTTTAAGCCCATGACCCAGTTAAGGTTATTGGGTAACCCTTATTGGATTTGGTTATTTTGGGTTAAAAAGTTAATTAAGCATGAAAATTAATTAAGTTGGTTAAGGCTTTTAGGGCCCAATGGGCTTGGGTTTGGCCCATGAGCAATTAATCTGGTAGCCTTAGGCCCTTTTATTGAAAACGGACTTTGTTTGAGCTGGATTGAATGTGGGCCCCGTTGGAAGGCCCACAAAGCCTTGGTGGGCCCAATGTCTCAAAATGGGCTTGGAATGGTCCAAAAAACCCAGTATGGTTCATCTTGCATCGAAACGGGTCGGATTGGGTCCAACTGGGTCGAAGAAAATTAATTTTTTATTAATTACAAAAATAAACCGCATATATAATGCAGTTCAGGCCTGACGGCATGTAAAATACGGTCAAGCCCGAACCGCACTGAGTATGCGGTTCGGCCCGGGAATAAAAAATGGCCGAAATCCTTGATGAGTCTGGCTCGCCTTGTTCCTTGGGACGTTCAAAAGTTGCTGTAAAACCCCAATTTTCTACAAGATTTTTTTATTTATTTTTATTTATTTATGAGAATTAATAAGCTGTGTATGTAGGAAACTCGGTGATCGAGCGTTGCACCGAATCATGTGTTTTAAAAATCGTCGAGCGGCAAAATATATAGGGTAAGTATAAATACTTAGCGTATTTAGACTCGTAGGTTTTCGTTCTCGCATACTTTGTGTTGAAGGCGATTTCGGCTGGTGATCTAGGGTTTTTGGAGAGAAGAAGATCGGGTGCTTCCTGCCAACCAAAGTGTTCAGCATCAAGGGTGTTCAGAAAAACTCTTGCGAACCGAAGGAAAACTAAGTGGAGATCGACTGTGGGACTTGCTCTTCGAGGAGTTGCTGTTGCAAGGCTTTGGAGCATATAACAGTGAGTAGCATCGTTTTGATTTATTGTTGGTTTTTATATCTAAGATTGGTCGAAAGCATGGCTTCTGAATAAGATGATTTTCGAGCGTGAGTTATTCGATGGGTTTGGAGTCGTGATTATAAAGTTGTTTAGATTAAATCCGAATCATGTTTAATAGTGTTTTGGTAATGGTAGAAGCATTGAAAAGTGGTTACGGAGGTAAAAAATACGGCCAGTCATGGAGTTCTGAGATTAACAAAGAGTCGTGAGTCAGAGGTAGTGTCCGCCGACTTGGCGCCTATCTAGCGCCAAGAGGATTAGTCAGTGCGAGATATGTTTGCTGTTATCGCCGAGTTCGCACTCAGCTTGCGCCAAGAGCGAGCTAAGTGTATTTTTTGTATCGCCGAGTGTAGGAAGGGAAATTTTGAGATGCCACATGGCAAAATCTCACAAAAGTATGGACCCCACTTAGAGATAAATTATATAATCTCTAAAATAGCTAATAAATTGCTTGTGGGGCCCCTTTGAGGGATTATTCTCAAAAATGAATAATTATTCAAACAAATAGAGAATTATCTACAACTTGTGATAACTCTCTCAAGAGTTTTAAATCTAGAGAGTTCTATCCTCCCAACATCTATAAATAGGGTGGTTCTCTCCTCATTCAAAACACATGAAGTCTACAGAAGAAAAGAATCAAATTTCTGCTACTCTGAAGACTGAAGCTCTGAAGAACTGAAGCTCTGCTGTTCTGAAGATCTAAATCACTGAAGAATGGAAGTGTTGCTGTTCTGAAGATCCAACAAGCCTTGAAGAATTGAAGACTTGAAGACTAAAAATTGCATTCAAGATCTGAAGATTCAAACATCCAGTCTCTGACACGCTCTACATCCCAGAGATCTACATCAAATACCAAAGTTTTCCAAGATCTTCAACAAGCACAAAAGCCGAAGATCAAGCCGAAGACTTTTCCCCAAATCCAGCACAGATCTACACGTGGAATCCACCAGATCTACCACTTTATCTGCTTTTTGAGAAGTTTGGAAAGCCGAAAACCGATTTGGGATCAAGCTATTTTAGCCCTCAAATCAAAGATTTGTGAAGAAAAGAATCAAAGGAATCACAGAGATCTGTACCCTACATTATTTTTAATAAAAATAAAAATTTATTTGTATTGGCACATCTGGTGCATTTGATTTCAAACGCAAAATTTGTGTATACACCGAGTTCACGCTTGTCTCGCGACAAGTAATTTTAGTCCGCGCGAGACGCTGTTTTAGTATAAGCCGAGTCCATGCCGACCTCGCGCTAAGCGCCAGATGTTAGCGCACCCACTAAAAACTGCCGAAAGTTGGTTCTAACCAATCCAAGCCAATTTTTGATACTTTGAGACTTTAACCTCTTACCCAAAGACTAGATTAGGATAATAGAAATATTATATCTGTTCAAAACAATTGGGAGAGCCTTAAATCAAATTCTGGGTATTTCTATAAGTGTCCAAAGTGGGAATTGAAGGAATCTGGGTAGGTTATTGGTTGTTCATGACACTATAAGATAATGAGTTAGTCTTCTTTATGTATTATATTTGTTATCTGATTATGAATCTGTTTAATCTGGATTTGTTTGATATCAAAGGGCTGAATAGTATTGTAAATTTTCTTGTGTGAGTAAAAGGATTTTACTGCTAATGAGGTTTGTGTTTTGGGTTTGGGATACCTACTGAAATTACATGAGTTGCTATTCTGGTTGGAATGACTTGTGATGAGTGTATTGGGATACACATGGTGGTAAATCAGTGTGGGTTTATTGTTTTGCAAATACTGAGTTTTGTGAACTTGTTAATTTTGTTTTGGGTTTAGCTTCCCTTGGATCCATGTTAAGCTTAGTAATGTGATGGTATTGTTTGTTGGGGTAATTGCATGGCCTTGTGTGTTGCCACAACCGGTGTTAGCCAGATACCCTGGGTAGGCCTGGTTGTCAATGCCGATACCCGGAGTAGGCCGGCATTGGATGACAATACCCTCAGTAGGCCGTCATTTCAGAGTGTCCGAAACCCTGAGTAGGCCGGAACTGTGTACATGGAGGTGTGGAGTGTCTCCTTGGCATGTGAATTAACCAATTTAAGCAATATGCATGACATTGACCTTTCGTTGTTTTATCGGTACTGTGGTTGATATTTGATGTGAACTAATATTAGACTTATGGATTTCCATCTCGTTTTTATCTTTATTGACGTATTGGTGTTGGTTATTTGTCGGTGCATATCTATAACTGTGGTTAACTATTTTTGCATGCATATGCTACTCGCTGAGATATTCGTATCTCATTCCTTTGTTGTGTTTTGTTTTTCAGATTCTCGTGGTGAGGCGCTTACGGGGGTAGATCCGACTGACACATATAGGGAGGAAGATTATTACTACAATCCCTAGACTAGTAGGTTTATTTTTAGATTGAAACTTTGACTCATTTGATTTGGGAAATGTAATAAAGTAGTTGATGTGGATTCGTTTGATTTTAATTAAAGATTAGTTTGGACTTCTTAGATAAGAATTTAATTGTGCACTTTGATATGGTATTAATTTCGTGATTATCCAGCGATCATATTTATTTTGGATCCTTACTAACCCTCTGTGAGACGTGTTCTATCTTTAATGAACAACACGGATTTGGGGTGTTACAGTTGCTGTGGGTCTCTGAGAAAACCCACAGTGGTATTAATCGCCTATTTTTTGCTCGAAACACATATTTTAATGGTTCCTTGGTGACAAATAAATTTCTAATCTTAAAGCATCCTTTTAATCCTGAAACGAGGACTCTAGGGGTCCCTGTTATCATGAAAATAATCACCTTCCTTCCCTCTTTGAGGAAGTACCCCGGAGGTACAAAAGAGAGCCTAAACCAAAGCTTAAATCCATCAACCATCCAAGCATATATTCATCTAAGCATGCAACTAAGTGATAGCAATTTATATACACAAATGACATGTAAGTCGAATCTTAGAAAGGAATCGTATGCATGATATGAAGATGACTAAGGGGATCTAACATGCGTATACAAGCTTATTACGTATGTGTAATAAATGACATTTATCTACCACTAAAAATTCCATTGATCATGCTAGCAACAAGATGCATGTGTGTGTGCAACTAAGCTATTCTCATGCTTTTCATGCAAGATGACCGGAGGGGAAGATAAAATATGCTTGAGAGACACGAACGCACAAAGGAATAATCATCGACTTTAGACAAAAGAAGGGAGAGAAGGAAAAGGTTTTTTAAGGGTACATGAGGTACAACAAATGAGAAGACAAACCCCTCTCTTTCAAATGGAAGATAAACCAACAAGAGAAAGATTATCAAAAATGGCCTGTATGATACCTTCTATACTACCTGAGGACCCTCCTCCTCCCATTCTTTCATGTAGCGAGTCCTCCTTACCATGAGGACTCCCATATCATTCACAAAGAGAGCCAAATGTTTAGAAAATATACCGAGGAATAAGCCTTAAAGCGAACAAAACCATATATCTTCAAAAGATTTTATATACACAAAAATACAACAAGTTTACTTAGCCTAGTATTACCTTCCTCTTTGGACATCCCCAGAGTGATGTAGACAGCAGCCTTGGAGCACCTCCTCTAGTCTCTAAAATCAACCACTTTTGGTTCTTGAAGGGGTTAACAAGAGAAGGAAGAAGTGAAAGAGGTATTTTCAAGGGTAAAGTGGGAATTAGGAGGGGTTTTGGTAGGGAAGAACAATTTCAGTGGGGGGGGGGGGGGGGGGGGGAGGGGGAGGGGGGACCAATCGAGACAAAGGGGGGACTAGCAACAACCTCTTGCAATGGGGGCTGGGGCCCCCTTTTATAGAAAAAAATTCTGAAACCGCCTGAACCGCATTTGAAGTGCGGTTGAGCCGCCCATGTGCGCAAATCCGCCAGCTGTCTCCAGCTAGCGACAGTTTGCGTTAGGGATAGGGTTTCATCAGCATTTTAAGTGCGGTTTAGGCCAAACCGCACTTAAAATGCTGTCACACACGTTTTTAATGCTTCCGGACGCCAAACCCTTCTCCATTTTGGCGAAAATTCGGATTTTTATCTTATTTTCCTTTTTAATTTTCATTTATTTTAAATACGAAAATTAGATATTTTAATAAATATTATTATTTTATTCAAGATTTTTATTTGTTTTGTCCTTTTCTGCTTTTTTGCCGCGTGGGCAGCTTTTATGAAAACTTTGACTGGCCATAACTTTTTCATCTGATGTTTGATTTTAGCAAACTCAATGGCGTTGGAATCAGGTCGAGATTCTCAATCCATTAAGCTAAAGTTTGATAGCAAATTCAAGTTTTTTAGCAGAAGGGCAAAACTGCTCCCGGAATGCAACTTTGCTCATATCTTGCTCTCATGGATTCCGATTCCCGCAAACTTAGTTGCGTTGGAATCGTGTCGAGATCTCCTATCCAATGGGATCAAGTTAGGCATCTGAATTGGGCATGGGCAAAAAGTTGATTTCTGCTCCTCACAAGTTTCACCGGCTCATAACTTCTTCATCCGGACTCCGATTCGCGCAAATTTAGTTGCGTCGGAATTTTATTGGAATTCTCTTTTCAATGAGAGGAAGTTTGATAGTCAATTTTCATTGGATCAAAAAGTCAAAATTTTGACCCCTATGGGTTTGACTTTTTTTAATTTGAATTTTTATTTTCTGCATTTTTGGGGGTGCAAAAATCAGGTGTCTACACCTGGGTTGGACTAGCTCATAATTTCTTCATACGAGCCCTGATTCTAGCAAAATCAATTGCGTTAGAACCATGTCAAAATTTCCTATTCCATGGGAAGAATCATGGTGGTTAACTCGCACTTGATCAAAAAGTCAACTTTTGTCCCCTTAGGATTTGACTTTTCAGTTAGCGTTTTCATTTTCGGCACTTTCGGGAGGTGCAAAAATGAGGTGCTTACAGATGGGTATACATTGGTGCTTACTTGACCCCAGGAAATTCTGAAAATAATCCACAATGTCTTGTCTTATTTGTATTTGATCTCCGATCTCAATACCAGTCTCATTCCGTAGACTTAAGATGCTGCTAAATAATCGTCTAGAGATGAGTGAACTGTGGAAAAAACTCGAATTCTAGTCACCCTCTTTCATCCACAATAACCTGCATGTAACGCCCCAAATCCGGGTCATTTTTTTTTCTCATTTTGACTCGGATCAAGGCATTAACTTGTGGTACATTACAATCAGTTCAAACATAAAAAAATAAAGAACTAAGATTTATCAGAGTGCTAGGAAGCTTAAATCATTTATTAGAAACTGAATTATCCTATTACATTAATTAATCAAATTAAAGGCAACTACAAATTTAACTAACTCATAAATCCTTCTAGATCACCTACTATTAATCCAAGAGGATAAATACAACTATATAAAATGTCCTACACTTGTCTTCAGGATTTTCTAGACTCCAACCCACTATCAGTCTAACCCATGGCGTCCTCTCCAAGATGACCTGAAAAATAGAATATAAAGTAGGGGTGAGATACGAATATCTCAGTAGGTAACACATGCATGAGGAAAATCAGTTTTATATATATATGGAAAATAACAGTGGTTTCATGCTCGGTAAAATAGACGAATAATTATGGTCAATAAGATAAACGAAAAATCACGATACAAACAAACATTGAATCAATGCCCGAATTAAAGGAAGTTAATCATGTGTATTTCATTTCAATTTAAAGGACAATGTATTATATTTCACATTCCCATGGTTTCTGGTTTATTTTCTTTAGTGTCTTCTTAAGAGCAGTTCCACATTTTATTCATGATTCCATAATATCCCATTTTAACAGTTCACATTAAATCATAGCAGTTCTATTCAATTATGACATTTCAATATTTCCTTTTAAATAAACAATCCATCAACCTGAGAATCAATCATTATATCAGTAATAAAAGCCAACTTTCAGGTAGTAGCCTATCTCTACCATAGGACACAAACACATAGTATCCACACAAGCTCCGCAGGAGAATGCACATCTCTAAGACTACAGGTACCCCCTACAGGAGACAGCATAACTCTACCGCAGGATGTGAACACCTAGCATCTACCTCTACCGTAGGAGATAGCTTCCTCACCTTCCAGTGGTAACTCACACACCCATCCTCCATGTGGGATGCAATCACGCATAATCACATCTACCCCACATGAGGTACATCTCCTGTAGGATGCAATCCATCGGAAATACATCTGCCCCACAGGAGGTAATAAATCTCTCCTGTAGGAGGTAATGTCTCCGCCACCAAGCAGGTATCTCTGCCACCAAGCGGGTAATGTCTCTGCCACCAAGCGAGTTATGTCTCCACCACCAAGCGGGTTATCTCTGCCACCAAACAGGTTGGGTCTCCGTCACCAAACGGGTTATCTCTGCCACTAAGCAGGTTGGGTCTTTGTCACCAAACGGGTTAGGGTCTCCGCCACCAAGCGGGTAATCTCTGCCACCAAGCAGGTTAGGGTCTCCTCCACCAAGCGGGTTATAATCTCTGCCACCAAGCAAGTAATAATCTCTGCCACCAAGCAGGTTATTAATAAAACTGGCCACCGAGCCATTGTACAAATCATTCACATTCCAATATTGTTTATAATCATAGTTCTTTCATGTTCAATCGGTAATCCAAAGTCTTGTTCCATAACCAGTTCATTAGTGTGTACTCATATTGATTATGGGATTATCTTAATAATGGAAGACTCAAGGGGTTAAGGGTAGTGGTGGGATCGATTAAGGTAATTTAAAGGTTATTTAAAGTTTAAGGTGGTCACATAAAGCAATATGATACTTGTTATTTAGTGGAGGGAAATTAGGGTAGTCCAATTTAAATTAACCAATGAGACCTAAAGGTATATAAGGTTCTTTCTCCAAATTCCATCAGGTAGTTTCTGGTTAAAAGTTTTATCAGTGAAGCTTAATAGTCCTGATACTTAAGATTTATCAAAGGTATTTCAACAGGGTTGGGTTTCTGATATAAAGTCTCTATTTGTAGAAATCTGGTTGCAGATATATAAATTAATGTCTCTTGATTAATTAGTCTAATTTATAAAGGTTTATCTGCATTAACTTATAATTTCTTATTTAAGATCAAGTTAGGCAACTAATTACCTAAAATAATTCCCTATTTATTTCTTTGCCCAAAAAGGGTATTTGATAATTTCTTTTGGTCTTAAAACTTCATAATTATTGATTATAATTGATTAAAAATAGTTTAGAATTTAATCAAGGATTTAATACATGAAAAATTGCATTTTTTGGTTAGAGCGCCTAGGATCGCCTGGGCGGTCAAAGGTCGGCGGTAGTGCAATTTTGATCGCCGACGATAAGTCTTCAAGCGATCTTGAGCGGTCTCATATTTTGGTCTAGCGCCTAAGAGCGCCGAGGATCACCGAGCACAGTCGAAGTCAGCGGTCCCCCAAAAACGAACAGAAACAGTTTCAAAACGTGATTTTTCCTATTCTAAGCAATTCCACAATACTTATAACGATTATATCATGCTTCATACATATATCTACATCATAAAAACATGGTTTGAAGATTAAAGGCACATAAATACAAAACAATCGATCAAATGGTGTCACCTACCTCTGCTTGCTCAAGATCACCTCTTTCTCCTCTTTCTTCTTCGTGTGGCTTTGATCTCTTCTTTCACAGCAATCCATTCCTTTCCAAGATCTCCCCAGCTTCTCCTCTCGGTCTCCCTTTCTCTCTCTCGTTCTTTCTCTTCTCTTCTCGGTCTCTCTCTTTTTCTTTGTCGGCCGTCGCATACCCCAAACAGATGAGTATAATAGCAAAATACTAAAACGTATTCTCTAGGGTATAAACCCTATTCTTTTATATCTCATGATCCTACGCAATGCACATGCATCACCCCTTTAGACAACCATCCAATTAGAACACAGTTTCGGATTTACTTAATTCTTACCTCAATCTACCACGATCCAACGGTCAGATTTTGTGCCACTCTCCTGATCTCCTCTATTAGTGCGATCAACTATAATTATAATTAATATCCTTCAATAAAATTCTCATCTCCTCGACTTAAGGCTCCAAATCGACTATATTTATCATTATGCCCGTATTCCACTTATCAAGGTATAAATATCATTATTAATAGGAAATCTAAACCCAACTTAAATCTATCATTATTTCTCAAGTCTATTAATAACTTAATTTATATATTTATTTATTTACCAATAATTAATATGAATTAACCAAAATACCCTTCCCTTGATAATTTACATCTACTCACTCGATTTCTCCCGAAATTTCTAAGTTTATTCTCTAGTTTATTAACATACCCAATATTCAGATTTAGTTATTATTTATTTATTTGCTAAAAATTCGTGGTTTTTCACTGCATTTTTTACGAACTTGTGCTTCCTCATCTTTGGTGAGAGTTGCCAACTCATTTCGGATATGTTTCTCCTTTCTTATTAACTCAGAATCTCCATGATTCACTTGAATTTACTCCTGAATAGACTCCAGTTTGCTTCTAATTGTTCATACCTGTTGAGAAATATCTGAGAATCTCCTTTCCTTACTCCATGCTTTGAGCCTTACTTTCAACATTTTCAGTCTAGATACCAACATCAGAGACCCCGCAATCCTAGTCCCCCAAACCTCAGTGACAGGCTGCCAGAAATCCTCCTTAGAAGTCCAAAAATTGAAGAACTTGAATGGTCTATTAACTCCCGGATAATCTGGAAACAATGTGACTACTATGGGGCTATGATCCGATATACCTGGAGCAACAAATTCCACTTCAGCCTTACTAAATTCCTAAATCCAATCTTCATTGACAAGTGCACGGTCTAGCTTACATGAAATACTCCTCTGGCCCTCACTTCTATTACTCCAAGTGTAAGAGAAACCCTTGAATTTAAGTTCATATAGGTAACAATCATCAATGCAGGTGTTAAACTCATGAGTTGATCTCTGATTTAAATGTCTATCTCCAACCTTTTCACCAGACTTTCTGAACACAATTGAAATCTCCTACAATTAGCCATGGTTGGTCTTGACTCCATACCTTCAAGTCCCTCCAAAGGTGCACTCTTTCCTTCGCATCATTTTCCCCATAAATAAACGAAATAAAACAAGTCTTCTTGAATGGCAGCAAACTCACATAGCAATGGATCATTTGGTGGGAGACATGTAATACATTCATGGAAAAAACCGAGGGGTCAAAACAAATCCAGATTCTGCCTTTTAGTGCCTAAGAGTAATTTGCAATACAGTCCCACCTCAGGCATAAAAAGCTTCTAATTACTTGAGCATTCACTTCTCTAACCTTCGTTTCCACAAGGCAATAAAAAATATGACCTCCCTTTGTTTCTAGGGATCATTAAGACCCCTTATGTTCCAGGTTGATAATTTAAACATGGTAAGGCTCACTGGGAGTGTCCTCACAGATCACCTCGGAACAGCCACTCTCTTGGCCCACAACTTTTTTTTTGCTTCTTTCATTGCAATTTCGTCTACCAGAATCCTTTTTTTACCTTTCCTCTTGTTCTTCTTCTTAGATGAACTTCCACTTTGATCCCCATTCACATGTGAAGTTAAAGCATCAAACGTATTAGGAGTGATACCAAAGAGCTGTTCATTCACACCATTAGTCTCAAGTACCACAAGATATGGAACCTGAATGCAATTACCTACATCACATGAGGTAGACGTAGAAGTCTCACCCCTATCCTTTCCCCTAGAACTCTCTATCAGGCTCTCAATAACTTTAGATTTCCCTTTAACTATTGTCCAATCTTAAACATTTTTATCTGTAGCAACCAAGCCTCCACAAGACTCCGAAGCTATCTCAACTTCTTGCATCCCACCATTACTTTGATCATCTGTGGTTGGGGAAGTCTGACTCAACTCTCTCCACCTCTTCCCCCTCTGTAACTTGGATGGTTTTGCCTGTTGGTACCCACACTTGGCTCCTCCCACTGGGACACTTACTGTTAGAGTGGCCAAAAATATTGCACACAGTACATGTCACCGGCTTCCACCCTACTCAACATTGATTTCCACCTCCAACAAGTCATCATCCCTAGTTTTCAAGAAGATTTTATAAGGAAATAAGCATTCAACATCAACTTCAACACACACCCGAGCATAGGATAATCTTGATCTTCTTCCCGTAGAGTCATCCAAACATAGCGGCTTACCAACTCCACTTGCAAGGAAGCTTAATCACCTAGGAGACCATAACTCCAAGGGAACATTGAACAATTTTATCCATACAGGAATTCTATTAAACTAATCTTTCTCCATCTTCAAATTCGGCTCCCATTCTCTGAGGACGAGTAATTTAATAGCTAGGAACCAAGGTCCTTGATCCAGAACTCTATCCCTCATTGATGAATTAGCAAACTGAAACATAAAAAACCCATTGTCAACACCATTTACCTCGATTGTACCTTCCTTCCCCCATAGTTTATTGACCAAACTTCTAACAATAGCATATGGTAGAGGCTTATCCAGAAAATACCCAACAAGGCACCCCCTACCAATATCTAATCCCGTCGTTGGAAACCTTTTGAGGAGGGGACACAACCACCCTACCATTCACCAGAGCAGGAAGATGATAATCAAGTTTGCTTTTAGATGACCCCCCATTCAAAAACAAGTTATTCCAATTCCTTGGCCTAACTTCCCAAAAACCCTTGCCTTGAGCAGAGGACCCTGTAAGCACCTCATTTTTTGCACCTCCCAGAAGTGCCGAAAGTGAAAACGGCTCAAAACCCTGAGGGGCAGAAATTGACTTTTAGATCAAATTCAAGATGTTTGCCATACTCTATCCTGATGGATAGGAAATTCCGACATGGTTCCAACGCAACTGAGTTTGCCGGAATCGGGGTCCAAATGAAGGAATTATGGATAGGTCAAGCCCTGGGGGAGCAGAAATCGACTTTCTGCTCAAATCAAGCAAACTTCTAAACTCTACCCTGATGGATAGAATTTTCCAATATGGTTCCGATGCAATTGAATTCGTTAGAATCGGAGTCTGGACAGGAGAGTTATAAGCAAATAAGAATCTCAGGAGAAGTTTTGCTGTGTGCGGGGTCGCACGGCGGGGCACACGGGACGTGGATGCGTGCCTCCTAAAGGGTAAATCGGGAATTGGGAGTCGCTATTGCCTGATGGGGTGCAGGCAGACACTAGGGTTCCTAGATTAGCCTAATTTGATGGTCTGTGGCTTGAGATTCTGACTAAGGTCTCGATTACGGTCCGGGGAAGTCCGAAAACACCCAAATCCGCCTCGCCAGTTCAACGGGTCCCTCGGGTTTCCCTGGTTCGAGTCGACTAGGTCTAACTCACCCTGTTCCTAAACCAAAACATACACTTTTTATTAGGTTTGGTGGGGACCGCCAAAGTGGTGTGGGTCCCTTTTGTTTGATTTTATCTTGTTTTATTAAGTGATATGGGTCTAATTGGGTGGGCCCATTGGAAGGCCCACGGATCCCCTGGTGGACTATGTTTAGCCCACATGTCCCTTTGTTGGGCCTCACTCTAATCCTAGAAGGCCCTTTAGGGTTTGGCAAAGTTAATTGATTTTATTTAGGGTTTAAGTGGAAAATTAAATCAGGATTTATTTTGGTGGGCCCAGATGATCTGTGGGATCATTGGCTGGGCCACACAGTGGTTGCCATATAACTTGATTTATCTTTTTTAATTTGTTTCCAAATGGGCTAGGCATGGGCTTGGGGCCCATGTACTAGGCTTGGGCTGGAAAGCCCAGGACTTCCTGGGTTAGGGCTTTGGGACCCTACCCTTATTTCGTTCAATGGGCTTAGTGGGCCTGATAGGCCCGAGCCCGTGGCCACGGCCAAACCAAACCCTAAACTAGCCAGCATGATCCAAGTTGGGCTTTTGGTGGGCCTCGAATGGTATGGCCCGCTTGGTTAGTTTGATTATCTTATTTAGATCCAGATGTGTCCATTGGGCTTGGTGGGCCCTGTTGGAAGGCCCACAATGAATCAAATTGGACCGATGGGTCCAAGGCCCACATTGGGCTTCCGAGTGACCCGGAAACCCTGCTGGGTTATCTGGTTCAATTAAAACAAGCTAAAAAAGACAAGGGGGCTGAAAATTGGGAATTTGGATTTTCTGGGGGTGTATCGAAAATGATTTTTCAAATACAAAGAAAAATAAGCTGATCCGACCTAAGTTGTCGAATCAGCCTAAAAAGGGCTTTTTTCAGGTTTTTTTAAGTGGGCTTGGGTTCTAGGTTTGCTCAAGGGTTTTAGCTACTGTATGGGCCCCTATGTGGGCCCACAGTGGTTTAGAGAAAGGGGGAATCCTCCATTTTTGGTCTTTTTTGGGACTTTGGCATCAAGGGAGAAGGGAGAAGGCTTGGGACTTTGCCTTCTCCCATTTGAACCATTTCTAGGAATGAAACAGGGACCCAAGTGTCCCTATTTAGGTTACATTGTAAAATCCCAAATTTTAATGAAATTAAAATTTAATATTTAAATAATTAATTAATTAATTAATGCCAAATTGAAAAAAATTACACAGAATCGGAGATACAAAGGGTTCGATCAGAGTTCTCGGGTGAATTAATTTGGAGAATTTTATTTAGGAAGGTAAGAAAAATTATGTAACTTTAATTGGTAGGCTTAAGATGGTTTGATGATGTGGCAAATAAGAGGTTATGGTCAAATTAGGTTGCTGGTGTAGGAAACCTGGTGGAGTGGCGCATCATGAAAACATGATTTAAGTTGCCGAAGGCGGCAACTATATAAACCGAAGAGAATTCACTTCGTAGGTTTGTTTGGGCAAATTGAGCACCTAGATTTGGAGATATCAGAGAGAAGAAGAGGTGAGTTAGGGTTTGGGAATCTGAACTGGAGAATTTCGAGTGATTAGAAGGTTAAATTGGTGGCCGTTTGATTTCTGTTTGAGAGAAGTTGAAACCACTTGCGGCAGCAACTCTAGCTTCGTTCAGGAGCTATAATCTCTGAAAAATCAAGATAACTCAGGTGAGTCTAGTTAATTAGGTGATGTTTAGTTGAATTCGATCAAGAGAATCTCAGATCTAAAGAGATCTTATTAGGATTTGTAATTTAACAGAAGCCTATTTGTGCGATCAATTCAGGAGGTGAATTTCTGAAATTCATTTGAAGATTTGAAGAGTTTCTCAACTCAGATTTACTTCTAAATTGTAAGTAGCACTTATTATTTTACCAGATTTGAAGTCGTAATTTGATCGGAAACCTGATTTAAATTTCTGCCGGATTTTATCATTTGTTATTAATTTATGAACAAACATTCTGATTATGTTCGGCTAAGGTTGGAGTAAGTTTAATGGTTGAATTATCATGTAATTTAGGGAGATAAAATCAGAATTAAAATGATTTGTGGGAGGAGATTGGGTTCAGTTAAGGAAGAATTTAGAGCTGAAGTGTTTAAATTCATGTTCTGTAGAAATTGCTTTGGGTGCGCTGTACGGCTGACCTGCAAGAGGTCAGCGGAACTCAGCACTAGTTGGTAGTTTGGATTGGCTGAGTGTGGCTTTGTGGGGCCGACCTGCAAGAGGTCAGCGCCCATTCTAGTTTTAAGAGTAAAGTGCGCCTACTATTATTAGTATTATATTTCAGGTGTTTAATCTATAACAGTTGGTTTAATGTATTTATCTAAGTAGTAAATATGTGTTTAGATGGCTATTAGTTGCTAAATTGGTATGAACTAAAAGGATCTTAGATGATTAATTGATTAAGTATTTAGTTGAATCCTATTTTACCAGTTTTTGGCGCCTAGGCCTTGAGCAGTAGCAATTTGCTCTCAATTAAATTCACAATCATGTTTGTTGTTTAATTAGGGGGTTATTGTTTTGCTGAAGATGAAATAATGTAGAAAAATCAGATCAGGTCTATTCATAAAATGAATTAAGTTTGATTGTGCTAATCTCTGTTTGAAATCTGTTCGGGACGACTGGTGTCATATTGAATTATTTTGTGGATCAATTAAATTCAAACTAATTCAAATGGATTAGTTTAAGAGTTAGGAGGGTGCCGGAAAGGATTTAGAATTGAAACAATAAGTTAGACCTTACTGAATTTTATCAGCCTTAGTGCATTATTTGGGTGCGCTGAGTAAGGCCTAGGGGCGCCTACCTCTCTAGAGGTTGGTGCCAGCTCTTCCAGTTTAATTTTTGGTGCTGTTTTTAAAAATGCAATTAGTAGATTCTCTTAGGGATCTATCTAAGTAGTAAAGATATGTTTAGGTGGTTATTAATTTCTGAATTGATATAATACTAAAAGGATCAAAGAAGATTAGTGGTAATTGGTTAAAATTTCAGAATCTCTACTCTAGATCCTAACGGCTGATCTTGCTGTAGAATTTTTAATAACTTTATCAAATGTTTAGAAATCTGCTAGAAAGAACATGGTGGAGGAATTAGATTAGGTTATACATATATACAACTTGTAATTAAGTTTGTGTTTTTAAATTTTTACTAAGAGTTAGCATGTGCGGCTGATTTGTTATAAAGTATAATTCAAGTTCTTAATTACTAAATCCTAGTCTAAATGACCTAGCCAAGTGCTACTAATATTATAAGAAGATTAGTAAGTGCCTAAAATGTAGAATGGTATAAATCTAAGGAAATGGATTATTGGTGCTGAAATTACAAGGTTAGTTCTAGGCACCAGTCTTATTTTTTTTTTGGTTATGGTTGGCTGATTATTTAACAACATAAATTCTAGCTTTCATCAACTAGTTACTAAATTAAAGAACTTAACTAAGGAATAGTCATGGTCTGAAATATTTTGATCATAAAATTTCTACAGTTTCATGTCTCTATCTAAGTGCTGCAGATTACTTATAAAAATTAAATTCTGGTTTTAACACTTAGTTATGATTTATTATAGCTTAACAAAATGCAGCTATGGTGGGAGAAGTGATGTTTCAGATTATTAATCTTTTCTTGCTTATTGTAAAGAGATTAATTAAGTGTTATAAGGTTGCTGAAGTGGCTGTTAGTTATTGAAGTGAAGTAATGTAAGACCCCAGTTTTGAGTAGAAAAAAAATATAATAATAATAAACAATATAAAATAGTAGATAAAATAAAATATATGCAAAAGTATGAACACATGGATTTATGGACAGGCTTAATCAAAATTTATTTATTGCTGGAGATTGTGGTCACTAGTTGTCAAAGAGAATAACCTAAGTGGCCGGAACATGTAGGGTTTCCAGTGGGCGAGCGCGCATAGGATCAAGGAGTTAAAGAGTGATCGGGCGGCGTATGTATCGCAAGGGAAATATACCAAAAAGGGAAAGTAGGGTTTGGGTTTAAACGAATGCTCGTATCATACTTATGGAAAGACTTTCGCTAGTCTCGTTATCTGGAGAACTGGGCGACTTGGCGATTGCGGCTGGTAATGGCGATTAGGGTTATACCTGTGAAGAACGAGGATCGCAAGGACTACTAGGAGGCTATTGGAGTCGGAGTTCTGCGGGTTATTTCTCTCGCGAGCAGAGGATCCGTTCGACTGCAGTTTCATCCTCGCGCACAGCCGGAAGTCGTGCTCGGCCGGTTGTCGAATAAGCTTTTGTTTTGGGGATTAAGCGCATACGGTGAGTAGCACTGATTTACAACAGGGTTTTGAGTTTTATGTTTCTCTCGAGATTATTCTGATGCATGATTTACATATCAACTGATAGTATGAGTTTTTCTGGTTTCTGGTTTTCGGGAAGTTACATGAACAGAGTGTTCGGATTGAGTTTTATAATTGAAAATGAAAGTGTTTAGATTAATTCCAAATATGGTTGGGAAGTCTTCTGGGAGTATTAGGAGTGTATTGGAGCAATTACAGACCTAAACCAACCGGCCAGACTTGTAGATCTTGGAATAACAGAGAAACAAAAATCACAGGGGGTATCCGCCCACCTCGCGCTCACCGGCGCTCACCTAAGAGGTAGGCGCCCCGTCAAACACGACCCACCGCCCACCTCACGCCCAGCTGGCGCTCATCTCGCGCGAAGTAGAAAACCTTGCGCTCATCTCGCGCCCACCTCACGCTCATCTCACGCTCACCTAGCGTCGGGTGAGCGGCAGGTCCATTTTTGACTGTTTCTTCACCGCCGACCGGCGCTCACCTCGCGCCCACCTCAGGAGGTGAGCGCATAGTCCAATACACTTGCCGAATTACAGAATTTGTTGAAAATAGCCCCTTAATTACATGAAAGACATTTAAGTAAATGTCATGTGTATTTATTGCTCCATTTACTTAAGTCTTTACATGTAAATAAGGTTTTACCCCCCATTTGGAACCAATAAAAATACTTCCAAGGTCTAATTCCCAGCCAATAAAAAGTCAACTTTCCAGTTCATGCCTAAATCCCGGTTTTTATCAAAATGCCCGGTTTGGGTTTAATACCCAGATGAGTGATTCAGGAGCCCAGAAAATTCTAGGAGATGTGTTTACCCACCAATAGACTACAACCAAAATTTGAGCCCGAAACTCCTTGTAGATTTGTCTAGAAAAATTATATACCAAAAGTCAACGTTTTTAACCAGACTTAGAATATTTTGAGGTCCGAAACTTTTTGTCTCAGAATTGATTGCTTTTTGGTATGGTGACCTTATAGGGGATCCTAAGACTATTCCACTCATCCAAAATGTGTTTCTAGGGTTTTATGACATTCATTTGATTGATTTGGATTATGAAAGCGAAATTTAGAATCTAGGAGCTGTTTTGCTGGATTATGTTTAATCGAAGTTTGGATGCTGAAATCACTTCTGTATAATCTGCTTTATTTTGAAAGTCAGTTTTGAAACCATATTGTTTTGCTGAAATACATCTACACTATTATGCTAGTTCACCTTTGAATGCACGGTGCACTTCAGGAATGATTTACTTGAACATGTTGATCTATATATATATCAGTTTCACATGATGGAAAATACATTGGGTTGATTTGCTAGTTTTATACTTACTACTGGTTTCACTTGTTTGGAAACTTTAAATGTATTGTAAAGATTTCCTTGGTATGAATGAATTGAGTTTTACTCCCAAATGACATGTGTTACGGAAATGAGAAGATACTGAAAGTACTTGAGGTACTGCTTGGTCCAGAGGGACAGGTGATGAATTGTGATGAGTAATTACATGATGTGGAAATGAATGGTTTGTTTTGATATTGAAATCGAGATTATACGACGTTTACTGTTTTGGTCTAGCTTGTCCTGGATCCAGAGTCTAAGCTTAGTAATGTGATGTTATTGTTGGTTGTTGAAATTGCATGGCCTTGTGTGTTGCCACGACCGGTGTAGAGCAGCCAGAAACCCTGAGTAGGCCTGGTTGTCAATGCAGAAACCCGGGGAGTAGGCCTGCATTGGATGACGAAACCCTGAGTAGGCCGTCATTTCAGAGTATCCGAAACCCTGAGTAGGCCGGAACTGTGTACATGGAGGTGTGGAGTGTCTACTTGGCATGTTTAATTTATCAACTAAACGATAGTCATGACATTGACCAATGTTGGTACTTGATTTGGTTTGACGTGATATGTTTTATTCGCTGGTTTGTTGGTATTTATGGTTCATGGAATATGGTTTACCGATTATTGGGTATTGTACCTTCCGCCGGTGTAGAGCAGCCAGGAACCCTGAGTAGGTCTGGTTGTCAATGCAGAAACCCGGGGAGTAGGCCTGCATTGGATGACGCAGTCATTTCAATATCCGAAACCCTGAGTAGGCCGGATATACATTTGGAGGCGTGGGCATGGTTATGAGAAGACTTGGTGTTATGTGACATTGGTATATCTGGAATTATATCTTGAGATACAAAATTATGCTTATTTGCTATGTTGTTGCCAATTAATCATTATTTTATCGATATCTGCGGGATTGGAAACGGATTGTTATTGCTTGATTTACCTGATGGTTTTCCGCACTGATATGAATTGGATTATTGAAGTTTAGTCGGATTATTCGGAATATGCGTATTATCCTCATTGTACATGGTTATAATCGTGGCATGTTTTAGAACTGAAATAAATGTATTTGTGCATGCATGTGCTGCTCACTGGGATATTCGTATCTCATTCCGTATTGTTTTGTTTTGTTTTCAGCTGCTCCTGGAGAGGACGATACTTGCGGGTAGTTACTTGGTCATGTGAGTTTATTTTCGTTTGGGATTATTTTAGCGCACTCTGTTATATAGTTTTTGTTGTATTCATGTTTTTCCTTCACTCTGATATTGCGATCCTGAGTTTTATAATAACCTCTGGAGACGAGTTACGGGTTTTTCATGTGACTCGGATCCGGGGCGTTACAAGTAAGACTAAATGTAGTAAAATTTAGAGAGCTTGGTAAAGTAAGTTGCTGCTGCTTACTTAACAACTTAAAATATGGGTTGCCCTGCCGAATTATCATTTCATAGAACTTAACCAAAGCTTAAATAGGACCTGAACTGGTTTAATTAGAAGAATTGCTACAGCTACAATAAGGATGTGAGAATAGAATTATTAGACATGATCATAAAGAAATAAAAATTAGAAAACCTTTACATAAACTGATATCATTCATTGAGCAGAACTTTTGCTGATTTGAGGTATTTTAAAACCATGGTGTAATTGCTGAGTTTTCAGATCTGGTATTACCTTTGGACTGGAATTTAATGAACTTTTATATGCTGGTCAGTTTTTGTAAAGAGGTTTCTCTTGAGTTATTTGCTTACGAAGATTTGTTTGCATATTGATTCTTGTTTTGAAAATTTCATTTGGGTTTCTATAAGATATTGTTCTGGTCCTGAGTGACCCATGATAAAGTTGATATTGTTTTAGTAATTGTGATACAGAGGTTGGTATATTTGTGACCAGAGGTTGGTCTATTTGCTACCAGAGGTTGGTTTATTTGATGAGTTTATTTTGTTTAAGGTCTAGCTTGTCCTGGATCCAGAGTCTAAGCTTAGTAATGTAATATTATTGCTTCATTGGTGTAATTGCATGGCCTTGTGTGTTGCCACGACTAGTGTAGAGCAGCCAGAAACCCTGAGTAGGCTGTCATTTCAGAGTTTCGAAACCCTGAGTAGGCTGGAACTGTGTACATGGAGGTGTGGATGTCGCCTTGGCATGTCGATTACCCAATCTAAGCAACTACATGACATTGGCCAACATTGGGTTTTGATTTTATTTGACCGCTATGTTTTATCTACTAGTTATTGGTATTGGTGCGGAGTAGCCCATGATAAAATACTCTATTGGTGCGAAGTGTCCCATGATAAACCCTCCAGTATTTCGAAATCCTGAGTTATTTGAAATTATGATTTCATCGAAGTGTTGTTATCTGGTTATAAGTGATCTTAAGGTGGGTAGTTGCTCGGTTATGTGAGTTTAGAGTTGGATTATTGTATTTCTTATTTTAGTTTGGGATTGTAGCGCACTCTGATTGTATAGTTATTGTTGTATTCATGTCTTTCCTTCACTCTGATATTGCGATCCTGTGTTATATAATAACCTCCAGAGATGATTTATGGTTCCTCTACGTAACTCGGATCCGGGGTGTTACATACATGAAGGCCATCTCCATCTCTCCTTGTAGAGAGAAGAAGAAAGATGCCCGGTAGGCCAAGCCTTGGTCAACTTTTGGCCAAACCACACACATCCATTCAATAATCAGCAAGTCAATCATGCCAACAAATTATATGGAACATGAGGAAAAAGTGGGTAAGAACAACATGCATGTGTGTGGGTGCTCAAATGCACATGCTTCCCAAGATGCTATCATGAAGGTACCTACTAATGAGGGGGCTAGCATGCTTCCTAACATGGCATATATGGGCTGAGCTTGATGTATTTGGGGTGAGGGATCATGCTGAAAACAGTATCCATTGGAGAGGAAAGGGGACATGCTAGTGACACCAAACAGTAACTAAATGAATGGCGGGATGGATCATGGCATGTGAGCTATTATGTATGGACATACTTAGAGTGTGTGAGCATGAGATAAAGAAAGAGAGTAGACATGCTACTACCTCCAACGGCAACTAAAAGACATTTAAACAAGGATGTGGGGAGGAGGAGCATGCACCTCAAAACACTTATATATGACCTAGCTTCAACAAGCATACCCAAAGCAAACATACATGAGAGTAACAAAGAAAGGGTACAAGCTCCCCCATTCAAATGGAAAAGAAAATAGCAAAACAGCACCTTTAAAGACCTTAAGAAACCTTACGAAAATGAACCCTCTTCCTCTCTTAGAGTCATCCGTACACTCCCCTTACCATGGGAGTGTTACCATACTTGTGGGGACATAAAAAAGGAGAGGAGAGGGAGAAGAAGACAAGGCATGCATTAAAAGAGAAGGGGAAAACTCATAAGTCCAAACTTGCTCCAAATGAGCTCACTTTTATATATGTCAGATAAAAGGTAGTGGGGATTCTTACCTTGGGGTTTAAAACCCTTTGTGATGAGTTTTGAACCCACTTGAAGCCCAAACAGCAGCTGGTCACCTCCTTTTGCTTTCACTAGATCCTCCAAGCACCGTCCTTGAACAAGAAATGAAGAAGGATGAGAAGAAGAGAGCTTGTGGGAGGGTTTGTGAAGTGTTTTGGGAGTGGGGAAGGAGTTAGGAGGGTAAAGAGGGAGTGAATGAGAGAGAGCTTTGAGAGAGTTGGGAGAGATGAGCCAAAAAAAATGAGTCTCCCTACGTATGGGGGTGGGATGGGGGTATTTATAATTGGAGTTGCACATGGATGCATGGTGGAGATGCATGGAGAGAGAGAGAGAGAGAGAGAGAGAGAGAGAGAGAGAGAGAGAGAGAGAGAGAGAGAGAGAGAGAGACATGGGGGTGATGTATGCATGGGGGGAAAGAGAGAGGGGGATGCATGGGGTGATGTAGGCATGGGAGAGAGAGAGAGCACATGGGGCAGAGAGAGAGAGAAGCAACATGTGGTGGGGGATTATTCTTAGGTCTTTTATTTGTTTTAAATGAGATAAAATATTATTTTATTCAAGATCTTTTAAGATATTAATATTATATTCTACAAAATCTTATTTTATTCAAGATATTTTTTAAGATACTAATATTATATTCGAGATATTTTCTTTTGTTGTCCTTTTCGTCCTTTTTTCAACCATGTGGCAGATTTCTACACATTTGCCACGTGGGCAGCTTTCTGCAATTTTGTCCTAGGGCTTGAACTGTTCACAGATTCTTCATCTGGGCCATGATTCTGGCAAACTCAGTTGCGTTGGAACCGGGTCGGCATCCTATATCCACTGGGACAGAGTATTGCTGCAAATTCAAGTTTTGAGCCGGAGGGCAAAACTGCTCCCAGAATCTTAATCTGCTCATATCTCCCTAATCTGGACCCCGATATTGGCGAATTCAATTGTGTCGAAATCGTATCGGAATTTCCTTTCTTCTGAGACAGAGAAAGCAGTTAATCTGGGTTTGAGCAGAAAGTCAATTTCTGCTCCCCCAGGATCTGATCTCCCCATAAATCCTTCACCTGGACTCCGATTCTGGCAAACTCAGTTATGTCGGAACCGTGTCGGGATCCTCTATCTATTGGGATAAAATTGGGTAGCTGATCTGGGCTTTAGCAGAAAGTCAATTTCTGCTCCCCTTAGGTTTGACCAGCTCATAACTCCTTCATCCGAACTCTGATTTGGGCAAATTTAGTTGCGTTAGAACCGTATCGGAATCCTCTATCCATTGACATAGAGCATGGCAGTTGATTTGCCCCTGATCAAAAAGTCAACTTTTGTCCCTTTAGGATTTGACTTTTCAGTTAGGGTTTTCATTTTCGGCACTCCTGAGAGGTGCAAAAATGAGGTGCCTACAGCTGCCCCTCTTTGCCAGAGTCACCTTCGGGATGAATGGCAAAGAAGAAAAAGAACTTTATTTTTGCGCCTTGAATTTTTGTCAACATGGTCAACGAGCTTAATCCCTTGATGCTTTTCAGTGAAAGGGGAAGTGCCAAATGATATGGTGTCACTTCCTGGCTTCGGAGCCTCTTTACCCTTAACTTCTTGGGTTTTTGTGGGGCAACTCCTTGGCCTTTAGTTTATGTTTGAAAATGATGAGATTGGAGTTGAGCTTGCCAACCTATTTCGGTGTTGATGCAGGATGCTTGACAACATTCTTTTCTCTTGTTTGTTCCATTAAAGATTTTAGGTGATTTTAGCTTTTGACTTAGGACTTTTGAGAACATTTTTTTTTTGGGGATTGGTTAGGGAATGGAAGGAGGGAGGGAGGGAGGAGGAGGAGGTGCTCTTGGTGAGGAGGAGCTCTTGGCGCTGTTCATTGCCTCAAGGGAGCTTGCACACCTGTCCTACTCTACTTACAAAAGTGGTAAATCAAAAATTACAAAAGGGTCAATTCGCCTAGCAGCTCTTCATTTTGCCTTCTTCTTCATGTCTTGATTCTCTGTCATTTTCAGGAATGGAAACATCTTGTTCAACTTTGCGGACACACTTTGCTCTGGGGACGCCTTGTCTCTTAGTATTGTGAGACGCTCTACTCCTTAGGGACACCTTGTCCTTCAATCTTGGGAGACGCTCTGCTCCTTTTCATGTCTTTGCTCACTGTTCTTCAATCGGGAGGCTTTGGCCTCAACTTTTTTGTAGTTTGGAGATTCTTTGCTCCAAGGACGCCATGTCCTTCAGTCTTGGGAGACGCTTTGCTCCTTAAAGACACATTTTCGTGTCATTCAGATGTAGAAGACGCCTTGCTCCTTAGGGACACATTTCTGTGTCAATTAGTTGTGGGAGACACCTTGCTCCTTAGGGACACATTTCCGTGTCAATCATTTGTAGAAGACGCCTTGCTCCTTAGGGATACATCTCTGTGTCATTCAGATGTGGGAGACGCTTTGCTCCTTTGGGACACATTTCCGTATCATTCAGATGCCTTGCTCCTCAGGGACACATATCTGTGTCATTCAAATGTAGGAGACGCTTTACTCCTTTAGGACACATTTTCGTGTCATTCAGATGTGGGAGACGCTTTGCTCCTTTGGGATACATTTTCGTGTCATTCAGATGTGGGAGACGCTTTGCTCCTTTGGGATACATTTTCGTGTCATTCAGATGTGGGAGACGCTTTGCTCCTTTGGGACACATTTTCGTGTCATTCAGATGTGGGAGACACTTTGCTCCTTTAGGACACATTTCTATGTCATTCAGATGTGGAAGACGCCTTGCTCCATTAGTTTCGGAGTCACCTTGCTCCAAGGACACTTGCCCTTTCAGTCTTGAGAGACACCTTGCTCTTTGTGGTTGGGAGATGCCTTGCTTCATTAGTTTCGAAGTCGCCTTGCTCCAGGGATGCCTTGTCCTTTTAGTTTTGAGAGACGCCTTGCTCTCTGTGGTTGGGAGACGCCTTGCTCCATTAGTTTCGGAGTCACCTTGCTCCAGGGATGCCTTGCCCTTTCAGTTTTGAGAGACGCCTTGCTCTCTGTGGTTGGGAAACACCTTGGTCCATTAGTTTCGGAGTATCCTTGCTCCAAGGAAGCGTTGCCCTTTCAGTCTTGAGAGACGCCTTGCTCTCTGTGGTTGGGAGACACCTTGCTCTACTAGTTTCTTCAATTTTGGGAGGCATCTTGCTCTTTAGGGTTGGGAGACACCTTGCTCGTTCTATCTTGGGAGACGCCTTGCTCCTTATGTCTTCAATTTTTGGGAGGCACCTTGCTCTTTCTGTCTTGGGAGATGCCTTGCTCCTTAATTCTTCAATTTTTGGGAGACATCTTGCTCCTTAGGGTTGGGAGGTACCTTGCTCCTTCTGTCATGGGAGACGCCTTGCTCCTTAATTCTTCAATTTTTGGGAGACATCTTGCTCCTTAGGGTTGGGAGGCACCTTGCTCCTTATGTCTCTATCCAACATGTGAAATGTGCTAGGGGATATCTTTGTCTTACCTGTTTCAAGTTTTGTCAGTACCTGTAAAAGTTCATGTGGAGTTCAGTCAATTGGACTTCATCTGTTTATTATCAAAATTACATGCAAATTCAAGCAATTTCTCTTTGATTAAAATCTTTTGGGAATTCACCAAATGTTTGGAGTTTTCTCTTTAAAGTGGGTCTATGGCAAGACCAGTAATCTTTGGGTCAGTCACCTGACAATCTCATTTAGACCTATGAAATGGTGCCTCCTGGACTCCTTGTGTGAGTATCAACCTTTTTGCCTTCAATAGCACGCCCCAGGTTGGAAGGAAATGAATTGTTTTGGTTCAAGGGGTTTCTTTGGCACTGTCCTTCCCCAATTCTTTTGACTTTCTCTCTTGTTTTTTCTTTCCCCGCCCCTGTCTGGGGGTTGTGAAATGGTTTTGCTCTCAATTGGTTCCCTCTCTTGGGTTCGGTGTCTTGCCCCCAATCTGAGTGCCCTGCCAATTTCCAGGGATCATGATCCAACGATAAGAGATGACTTATCAGTAGGATGAAATGTAGGCTTTGGTTCCAGTGTTCAGAAATGAAGGATAAACGGGCTCAAACTCTATATAGCTTCATTCTATGGGTAACCATTATGTCTAGCCAAAGATCTTTTATCCTTTTGGTTCTGTCATTGCCAGTTTGTCCAAGATTCATTGTTACATTCTCTGTAATCATAAAGGACTTCACAATAAGACAAAACGTAGGCTGGGTTCAAGGTTCAGAAGAAATGATATGAAGGCTCAAAATTGATGAACGGGGTAAGAGCCATGTCCTGTCCACTTTTCTTGTTAGGGCTTGCTTCATCTTTTGTTCCTTCAGCTTTGTGTCCAACTTTGATTTGTAGCTTTTTCTCCTTTTTCCATTTTTGTTCTTTTCTTCATTTTTTTCTTTTCTTGGGTTCTTTACCCCAATCCTTGACTCTTGCTTTTGGGGTTTGCCCCAGCTCCTTTTTTTTTTCAAAGGGTTGCCCCAGTTCTTTCATTGCATTCTTGTTTTCTGGGGTTTACCACGTTCCTCCTTTTTGCCCCTTTCTTCTTAGGGTGCTTTTTGCTTTGCCCTATCTTCACCTTGGTCTTTCTTGTGTCTTCAATTTCACGAAGCTCCATACCCCAGTTTTGAAGCCATTTTCATCTTTATTCATTTTGTCTTTTCTTCTTTGCTTTTCGACTTTGCCCCAGTTTGGGGTGGCTAGACATAACGTGGGCTAGAAATGAGACGATCAAGCTCAACATGTTTAACTAGCAGAATTTGTTTGCAGTGTCTCAGCCAAAAATGGCCTCTCATCATTTCATCGTGATCATTGATCCTGGATCATGTCAATGACCCCCGACTGGTATGGGCACCTTGCCCTTTTCTCTTTTCTTTTTTGCTTTTCCATTTTTTTATCTCCAACCCCAGCTTGCCCCAGTGTTTGGCAAGGTATATTTCAAATGTGGTGCTGGCGGGGGATCCCTTGGCCATATAGAGACTCGCACAATTTGTGCTTTTTGGTACATTCCATTTGTCAAATTTTATTGTTCAGGTTTATCCCATGATCACAGTCATGCCTTGGTGTGGTTCAACACTCTAGTGATTTTCCAAAAGATTTCATGAGTTTGAAAAAAGAGACATGCTGTCAAATTCTAAATTTAAAACAAAAGAAAAGATAAACAAAACAGAACAACAAACTATGTAAAGAGTGGCCAATGCAGATTGGCGTTCTTGGAATTCAGTTGCATGCCATGGAAGGAAGCCTTTATGTGCTCTCCTCGTCATCCTTTTCCACATCATCTTCTCTCTCCTGCGGGAAGATGGCTGGTTCAGATGTACGAATCTGTGCTAACATGTCAGAGATGTTTCGTCCTTCGATGGATCTTGGCGTCTCGAGCAGTTCCTTCAAGAATCCTTGATCAATCAAATCTTGAATGTCATGCCGCAGGTCCCAACATCGCTTTGTGATATGCCCCGAAGCACCAGAATGGTACTCGCATCGTTCCGCGGAGTTGGAGCTTTTGGTGTTAACCATCTGGGGGTTCGAGGGCTTAATCTGCACATATCCCTTCTTCAATAGTGTCGACAGCAACTCTGTCAGTGCATATGGTAGGGGTGTAAAAACCCTCCTCATTTTGGCCTCCATTTTCTTTTTTCATTCTCCTTGGGAGATCCTCTGAATGATTTATCAATCTGTCATGCTTCCCTTTGCCATGGTAGACATTCAGCTTCTTTGTGAGTTGGGGAACATCTGCTGCTACCGCTTTTCCTTTCTCTCTTCGCATTCGACCATCTGTTAAGGCAGGTGGAAAGCTCACCTCTTGGATGTTCAAGGGTCTCTTTCCCTTCATGCTTTCAATCTCCTCTTCAAGAATCGCTACTCGAGATCGCAGCTCAAAATTTTCTTCTCCTAACGCTTCCCAGCATTTGTTCCATGTTTCTTCCCTAATTGTTATTGTCCACAGTAGGCTTTGTGGAGAAGCCACTATGTTGGTTATTTTCTGGGTTGCATCAAGACTTGTCCCTGAGGTACGGTCCATGTTGATCGTCGATGTGGTTCCTGCGAAGAGAAACAAACATTAGAAAGTAGAGTACATGATATGAAATACCAAGATGCATGATGATGATGATGATTGTCTTTCTTTTTCTTTTCCTTTTTCCTTCTTTGCTTCTCTTTTTTTCTCTTTTTTCTCTTTTTTTTTGTTGTATTTTTGTTTTTTATTTTTATTTTTATTTTGGCGGAGGATCAATTTTGAGTTCCCCAACTTCAAGAAGATCTTGGACTGCATGACGAAGGCCCCAACATCCATCAGTATCATGGCCTTGTGCACCCATGTAGTACTCACAGCTCTTGCTTGGATCATAGTCCTTCATTTTTTACGCCTTAGGATTTGGCGTTGCCAGTTGCAGGTGTCCCTCTCTCAAGAGCGTTGGTGCCAATTCAGCCAGCGTATATGGAAGCAGAGTGAACTCCTGGTTCTTTCTTTCCTCCTTGGTGAGGCGCCTCCTAAGGCAAAACATGGTATTGGTACCGAAAGGAAGGCTCCCGCTTCTTGAGGAAAGGATGTGAAACGGTGCATAAGGTGTACATGGTTAACTATACTTGTACCATTGTCATTCTCTTACTTCTTCCACTTGAGATTGTTCCATGCAACAAACTCGTCATGGAACCTCCGAGCTTTTTCCATTTTAACCGCATCCTCAATTCTATCCGCCGCCATGATTAGGTCTGTGAAACTCGTAGTGCACTGTCCCAACAGGCATTGTGAAGTATGGTTGTCCTAGTGATGATATGAACAACGAAGTCCGCTCTTGTTCAAGAAGAGGGGGTCGTACCATGTTGGCTAGTTCCATCCACCTTTTAGCATAGTCTCTCACAGACTCGCTATTCCTCTTTGATAACCTCTGCAATTCTGTTCTGGTCTGAACCATTTGGCTATTTAAACGGTATTGTTGGATGAACACGGCGGCGAGGTCATTCCATGTCTTAACCTTCTACTTATCCAGACTTAGAACCAAGAGTATGCTGCCCCAGTTAGAGATCTCTGGAAGAACTGAACCATAATCTTCTCATCCTTTGTGTATTGGCACATGTCACCAACATAAAATCGCAGGTGTATCAAAGGACAGCTAGTGCCGTCGAAACTATGCAGTTTAGGACATCAAAATTTTGCTAGCAGTTAGATGTTTGGGAAAACACACATGCTCTCTAAAGTGGTTTCATCCTGCACTGGGTTGGGCTGGAGTTGCTTCAAGAAGTCTTCTTTCATTGCGGCCATTCGGGCCTCATTGTCTTCCTTCATTGCAGCCAATATTTCCTCAAGCTAGGCCTCTCGTGCCCTATTCCATTCTCGCTCTTCCTACCCCAGTTGGATAGGCACAAATGGTTCTTGTTGTGGAGGATGGATGGGATGTAACGCCCCAAATCCGGGTTACGTAATAAAAACATTAACTCGTCTCCGAAGGTTAATTTTTCACACAAGATTGATATATCAAAGTGAAGGAAAAACATGAATGAAACAATAACTAGATAATCAGAGTGTGCTATAATCCCAAACTGAAATAGAAACTATAGCAATACATCTCTAAACTCACATAAACCAAGCAATTGCCCGCCCGTATCGTTCTCTCCAAGATGCAGCTGAAAACAAAACAAAACAGACGGAATGAGATACGAATATCCCAGCAAGTAGCACATGCATGCTCAAAACCATTTAGTTCAGTTCTAAAACATGATCCCATTATAAAACATATACGGTGACGACAACACAGATAATCTGAATAATTCAACGGAAATCCAGCAAATCCATGTAATGTGAACCCGAAATTCCATCATGTAAATCAAGTGAAAGCATCGATATCAAAACACGAATATAGTTGCCAAACCAAGTGTAACTATGTAACAATACTTCGATGGAACCAAAATTTAAAACAACTAAAGTATATATGCCTTCGGTCTTAACAAGAATCAACATATACAAAGTCACATTATAGCCATTTCCACGCCTCCAAATGTATATCCGGCTTACTCAGGGTTTAGGATATTGAAATGACGGCCTACTCAGGGTTTCGTCATCCAATGTTGGCCTACTCCGGGTTTCGGCATTGACAACACTGAACCACTCCAGGTTACGATGCTGCTCTACACCGGCGGGAGAGATACAAATACCACATAACCGATAAACCACATTCGGTGAACCACAAATACCAATAAACCAGCAAGTAAAGATCACATGACAAATAAAGTCAAGTCCCAACATTGGTCAATGTCATGTAGTTGCTTAGATTGGTTAATCAACATGCCAAGGCGACATCCACACTTCCATGTACACAGTTCCGGCCTACTCAGGGTTTCAGAACTCTGAAATGACGGCCTACTCAGGGTTTCGTCATCCAATGCCGGCCTACTTCGGGTTTCGGCTTTGACAACCTGGCCTACTTAGGGTTTCAGGCTGCTCTACACCGGTCGTGGCAACACTCAAGGCCATGCCATTACACCAATGAAGCAAAAACATTACATTACTAAGCTTAAACATGGATCCAGGACAAGCTAAACCAGTAGCAATCTCTAGTTCAACATTTTTAACATAATCGATAAAATAGTATGCAAATCTAACATATAACGCGACAACGGTTAAACACGGTTACAGGTTATCATGGGTCACTCAGGACCAAATTACTCCATCATGGAGGTTCCAAGTATAATCTTTAATCCAACTGCCAATATCAAACACTATTTAATGCAAAAGTCTCAAGAATGCTTACTTTTTATAATCTACCCATAATATAAAGTTAATTAAAATCAAGTCAATCAAGAGATATCAAATCTGAAATTTTAAGTGCTAAACATAGCGGTACAGATAACATCAAAACAATGGAAAACTAGTTGATTACTTGCAAACATGTATATGTAGAAATTTGCTCATTAATTTCCTTGAAATCAATTCTACTACTTCATTCTCTAACATTGTAGTGTAGGAATTCTATTTCACAACCCATTTCAAAACATGAATAACACCTCTCTAGGTGGCTATGAAATATTATCTAAGTAACAAAACACAAATCTGTGTATCTTAGAGATTAGCCGCCCAAGGCTGCCGCACAAGGCTATAAAAACAGGGGCTGGTGCCTACCTGACTTCAGTAGGCACCCCTAAGCATACTTGATATGGTTAGTCTCCACTCAATCAACAAGTCACTGTACTTCCCACCCAGAGTTTTCTGAACTACCAACTCCAATATAAATACGCCCTTCAGGATTTCTAAACATTCAAGCTCAATACTCACATCCCTTTACTAAATGCCTTCAAACCCAACCTCACCTATACCTATACCAAGACTTCCTCTAACAACCCCATTGGTAACATCTCCAGCCCTTAAACAAGCCCATAGAATAGCATTTGTACACTTTAAACCAAATTTACTGAGTATACGGAAACAGCCGCACTTGGCTGGAATGAGATGGCTGGGCGCCTACCTATAGAGGTTGGCGCCCCTGAGCCTTCTCTAAAAATGTGAACCAGCGCCCACCTCATGAGGTAGGCACTGGTTAGCGCCAGGTGTAAATTATAATCGACTTTCTGTAGATTTAATTCCTAACATTTTTGAACATAAGTTCTACTGTAATAAAAATTTGATTATGATCCTAAATCTTCTAAAAACTAAAACAAAGGTATTCGACCTAAATTAGATCAGATTTCATGATAATAATTCAGAAATTGACATGCTTCATGCTTACGGTCGATCAATCCCATTTTTAAACAACTGAGTGATGAAATCTAACAAATGCATTGGCAAACCTCAAAATAAGTGCTACTCACCTGCTATGATCAGATCTCACTCTAATATGCAATTCTCTTATTCAGAAATTCCAAATTTCATATGATCACCGATTGGCAACAACTCAGAATTTCACTTCTAATCGTCAGTCACTCACTGAACACAGAGAAATTGAGAATCTGATCAGATCTGATTCGCAGCCTAATTATTAACCAATTATTCATGAATCTGAGGTTAGAAATCACTCACATGAACGCTAACCGAACTGAGTTAGATCTGAATAAAATCACACAACCAGAGACGCTCAGACCTCAATCCACTCGCTGATTTACCTCAGATTGATCTTTGATCACTTCAATTTCTGATCCTCAATTCTCCTCCTTCTCTTCTCCACAAATTTGGTTCAATCCAGTAGCTGAAATCTCCTCTGATCCGTTCGTGCAAAAACCCGAAAACTCAAAAACGACTATTATTTATAATTTGTCATTGGCGCTCAAATGCCAACCTCATTTCATGATCCGCTGTGAGCTCGCCCGCAGTGACTCCCTACCTAAGCAGCTCTTTAACACATGATCCAATGATTACCTCTCCACCTAACCACCTACATTAGCACTCCACTAAAATTATAATAAATTTTAAACATAATAATTATTTAGATTATTATCATAATCACCACTGACCTTAATTTACGTCCTTCCGTACTTAATTTAGTAAAATCCCCAAAATACCCTTTACTTGCTACACCACCGAACCACCAAACCCCAACCAATGAAACTCAAATAACCAATTTTACATTTTAAAATAATTCATCCTACCTTAATTTTGAAATTTTACTCTAAATAACTTCCTTTTCTCCATCTCTTAAAGTTTCCATTAAATGAAATCGATTAACAACCATAAAATACAATTTTTAATGTTATTAAAAATTAGGGATTTTACATAGGAACTGCCGCCGGATGTGGGAATGGAGTGTCCCGTGGTTGCGGATGTGCTGCCATGGGTGCTGGCTAAGGTGGTTTCCCCTGCTGGGTTTCTGGCATTTGAATCCCCGTGGCACACATCATGGCCACTTGTTAGCCTAGATCCGTTATGACTGGTTGCTCTTCGGCCCTTTGCTGTGATGATGATGGAGTTGGGGCCTTAGAAGAATTCATTGCAGTCCTCTCTTACTGCGAATGCAGCATTCTGAATGGTGCTCTCAATGTGAAATATCTAAATTGTACATGTTTATCAAGAATCTTGATCAGTCCTTCTCTAACTATGAATGAGGTGTCGTGTGTGACAAGAATGTTACACCATGAGTGGTGCTCTTGTGCCATGGTTGCAAAACAAATACAATTAGGTTCATGCATGAAAGTCATGGCTTGACAAAACAACACTGTGAAGAGTGCGTAACGGTGCCCTAGTTAATCAGAAGTTTCTTATGAAAATTGTGCAGTTTAAAAGTTTGCAATTTTGGTCTTTTAGAGATTTGAGACTCTGGAGACCATACCGTATCTGACGGTTTTCAAACTTGTGCGACACATGTTTTATGAGCGGAAACCCTAGAAAATCATGTCGTGAGGATTAAACCTCAAAATTATGCCTTGATCGGCATCGATTGTAAATTCCTTTGAAATCATGCAATGGCAAGTGAATTATAAAAATCAGGAAACACGTCCTGGATAGCCTGCATCATGCCATGAATGGCATGCCACAAGATGGGCGATTTGATTTTTGTCTATACGGTTAGCTCAATATAACCACAAATGACGGTTTATTGCGCGTCGCAAGAGACGATGTTAATGTATGTCGTGGAAAACGATTCAATGTAGGCCCAAAGACCACTTTATTGTGTGCTTTGAAAAAGCAACTTTGATGTGCGCCCCAGAAGGCGGCTTGATGTACGCTCAGAGGCGATTCGATGTATGCCCGTAGGTGATTCGATGTACGCCCGAAGGCGATTTGATGTACGCTTGAAGGCAATTTGATGTATGCTCAGAGGCAATTTGATGTATGCTCAGAGGCGATTTTGGTTTTGGAAATTCTTTTGTGCATTTTTGAAAATGGTTTGACCAAATGTGTTTGTGTAAATGATCTCGAAGTGCGTGCGCTTAATGCATGAACAGGCATGCACATGAATAAAGTGAAGGTTAAGTTATATTACCATCCTAAGAGTCCTAAAAAAGTGTGTACAGTCCTAAAAAAGATTGGTGCCCATCAAGGCACGACTCCTAAACATACTTGTGTAAGGAAGCACGTCCAAGTCCTGATCAGCCTTTGTCTTTCATCTATTCTTTTGTCTACTTTTGGTATCGAACCACAGCAAAACTTATAACTTGCCAGCAAGGGCGAAATTTACATGATATTTACAAAAATCTGCAAAGAATTCACCTTTAGGGTTATTGGGAGCCCAAAAGAAGGGTACAAATTGCTTCAAAGGTTGGTGTCAGCACCTCATTTTTGCACCACCAGAAATGAAAAATGAAAACCTTCATTGAAAAAGTCAAACCCAGAGGGGTGAAAAAGTTGACTTTTTGATCCAGTACAAATCGACCACCAAACCTCTTCCCATTGAAAGGGAAATTCCGACATGATTCTAACGTGACTGAGTTTGCTCGAATCGGAGACCGGATGAAGAAGTTATGAGTTGATCAAACTTAAGGGGAGCAGAAATTGCCTTTCTGCTCGAGCCCAATTCAGCTACCAAACTTGATTCATCAGATAAAAAATCTCAACACGATTCCGATTCAACTGAGTTTGCCGGAATTGGAGCGCCGGAGGAGAAAATATAAGCAAAACTGGCTCCGAGGGAGCAATTTCACACTTTTGCTAAAAACCTGAATTTGCTGCCAAACTTCAACTTAGTGGATAGAGATCTCGACCTGATTCCAATGCCACTGAGTTTGCCAAAATCGAACATCGGATGAAAAAGTTATGGCAAGTCAAAGTTTTAGGAAAACTGCCCAAGTGGCAAGAAAGCAGAAAAGGACAAAATAAATTAAAAATCAAGATTAAAATAATAATATTTACTAAAATATCTCTTTCTCATAATTAAAATAAATGAAAAACAAAAGAAAAAATCGAATAAGATTTGAAGATTTCAAAAAAATGGAGAAAATTTTGAAATCCGCATATATAAAACGTGCGCGTCCGCACTGTATGTGCAGACGTGTCGTGTCCGCACATGTAGTGCGGATTCGTCCTTATCCGTTCGGACAGCTGGCGACAGCTAGCATATCGCGTAGAGATCGCGCACGTTTTAAATATGATCCGCACTTTGTCTGCGGCCTAGGCTTTCTGACCCGCTTTGTCTATAAAAGGGGTCCCTAGCCCCCATTGCCCAAGCTTGCTGACCTACTTTGTCCCCACCTGTCCCCCTACAACCAGTGATCTTTCAAACCTTTAAACCCTTTCCAAATTCTTATTTTACCCTTTTAGACCATCCCTTTCACCCTTTCTTACTCTTCTAACCCTTTGAGGACTAAAAAAGACCATTCTTGAAGCCAAAAGAAGACTCCCAAGGCTGCTATCTACATCATTTGGGAGACCATCATACATCCAAGAGTAAAACAAACTCAAGGTGAGAATACTTGTCATCTTTCATTTAATATATATCAAGATGAAGCTCTTTTGAGTTTGTTTCCTTTTGAATCATTTTGGGCTTATTATTTAGTACCTATTTCTAATCGTTTTGCTCTTATTTTGCATGCCACGGGAGTCCCCATGAAAAGGGGGGACTCCTCATACGAAAAGATGAGAGAAGAGAGTCCTATATGAAGGAAAAGTCTTACTTAAATACTCTTGGATTTACTCTTTCCATGCTGATTTTTCTATTCAAAGAGGGGGCCCTCTTCATTCAATCTAATGTACCCTTAACTCTCTTCTCCCTCTTCCCTTTCAACTAGAGTAAGTGGTTTGTTATTTTATGTGTTTGCTTGTTTATGCCTTTCTCATTCACATCTATAGCTATATGCAAGAGTACCTTATATTCATCTTGCATGTCCATGTATAGCTTAGCATGCTATCTTTTTTTATGTATATCAAAACAAGTCTTATGTACATGCATGAGTAGTTTTTAGGTAAGATTAGGTTTTCTCTTGACTACCTTTTTCTTACTTTATGTAAATAGAAGTAGATGTCATTTTCATTTAGCATGTTTTCACCATTGATTTAAATGTTTTAAATGTTTCTTCTTTAGGAAATGAACATCGAACACACACATTCACTTGTAGTGCATAAAAGCTCACTTATAATCTATTCTAACTAAGTTTTCTCTATCATAAATATTATTATGGGATTTCATTTTCGTTAGTCCATTAGCACATACTTCTTTACATTACTTCCGGTATATCTAGTTCACTTTCCAAAGTGTGTTTGATCCTTTAGATGCCTCACTTTACTTGTTGTTATTAGGTGTCTCATATCAGCATCCTCATGCATGATTACTCCTTTTAGTTTAGTTTTTGTGTTTGCTTATTGATGGATTGAAAGAACATGTGATTGATTCGTTAAAAGAAGCTTGATTGGTGTTAAAAATGAACATTTCAACTATTGTGAGTTTACTCTGAAACTCACAACAGGTTGCGAGCACCCCTGGAGGAAGGGCGAACGGGTCCCAATTGCATTTTTGCCCCTTTTTGGGATTCGGGTCGGATCCGCATACTAAGAGCGGATCAGACCCGACCGCACTATATGTGTGGACAAGTCTAATCCGCACAGGGTATGCGGTCAGACCCATTTAACCCTTAAAACCGATTTTCTTTGATTCGGACCCATTTGACCCGACCCGATCTTAATTAATTTGAACCAAATGAGCTTTTGGGTTAACCCAAGCCCTAATTTTGAGACTTGGGCCCATCAAGGCATTGTAGGCCTTCCAACGAGGCCCACATTCAGTCCGGCCCAAACCAGGGTCCATTTCGATAATGGGCCCACGGCCACTTTAATAATTACCCATGGGTCACCCCAAGCCCAATGGGCCTTAAAAGATTTAACCCACTTAATTAATTTGTAAATTTAATTAAACCCAAAATCAAATAACCTAAACCAATAAAAGGGTTACCCAATATAACCCTAAATGGGCCTTGGGCTTAACTTAAGCCCAACATGGCACCCAATGGGCCTTTCAACAGGGCCCATATCCAACCCATTTCACCAAAGGCTAAAAAGTTAAAATCAACTAAAATAAAGGGGACCCACACTTTTGAGGGTCCCACCCAGACATAATAAAGGTACATGTTGGCTTAGGAAATAAGAGTGAGATTAAGTTGACTAGAACTAGGAAGACCCGAGGGACCCGTCCGACCTACGAGGGGGGGGGGGGGGCCGGGGTGTCTTCGGACTTTCCCGTACATAACTGAAAACTTACCCGGAAACTCTAAAAAGCTGCAGACCAATCAGATAGACTCGTCTAGGCACCCTGGTGTCTGCCTGCACCTTTTAGGCAGTGGCGACTCCGATTATCCTGAGGCATGCACCGCCACATGCACCTCGCCCGTGCGAGATCCCATGCGCATAGCTTGGCGACTCCGCTAGGGAAACCCCTCAACCCAGTCGGACCCTGGTTCAAAAGAGTCAACTAAGATGGATAAAGACTGGTTTAGGAATTTTTTGCTGCCTAATCTTAGTGAAATGTAGAATACACATAATTGTATATTCTGGGGAGTCCTGTCACAAAGGACGAGATAATAGCCTAAGGTTTGTAGATTTTAAGCGAGACCACTGTGACCCCTCCACTTACCTAGGGACTCTCCCAGAACATCGTATTGTGTGCCAATTCTGGACTTCACTATAAAAAGACAGTAAAGAACCCTTTACCGATCAAATATCCAAAACTCACCTAATTAGACACAGCACTTTGCCCAACTGCACACACAGGCACCCCACACCACTGTGGATAATTTTCCTTTCAGCATTAACTACATGGAGTGACACACGAGGGAGGCTGTGTGGATGATCCAATTTGAATGCCTTCATGGATGGATTGTGAATGCTCTTCTTCACCAAAACCTAGACCTCTCTAGCAGCCACCCTTCTGTTCCTATGAACTTACTTTGGGACGGTATTAGCCCCACGCTCCCTTGGCTTGCTGGGGAAAGCAAGGTAAACCCATCTCCTCAGGTTTTTGGATTCCTTAACGCCACTGGTTTCTTGCTGTGGTATGTGAGGGTCTAGTGCTACTTGGCTCAGACCCTTGTAGGCGGATGCCTTGGGCTGGGTATCCTTCCCCACCTATTGTTTCTGATAAACCATGACTTTGTGAATGTGATGAGAATGATGAAGTAAAGAAGAATAAAATCAATTTAAAACCCAAGAGTCCATCAGGGGCAGCAACTCCCACCTTTTTCATCAAACTGAGTGAACCTTAGACAGGGGTTGCCTTAGCCCTAATTCAGGAAGCCAACTGAATTTTGATCAGGGGAGCCACCCCAGATCCATGCATTGAGTCCTATGAGCCGTGGGCATTGACCCTGTGCGCGAGTCGGAAAAACGCCGCACCGCGGGGGCGCACGGATTTCATGCGTGCCTCCGGATGGGTAAAACGGGAAGGTTGAAGTCGCCACCGCCTGATGGGGTGCGGACGGACACCTGGGTGCCAAAGTTTGTCTATCGGGCTGATCTGCGGCTTGAGATTCTAAGTAGGGCCTCAGTTGCAGTCCGGGAGAGTCCATAGACACCCCGGTTCACCCCGTCAGTTGACGGGTCCCATAATATTTTTCTGGTTTGAGTCAACTCGGTCTTCACTCACTCCAGCAAGTAATTTAGTTAAGTCTAGCGGGACCACCTGAGTGGTGTGGGTCCCTTTAATTAATTTTTTCTTGTTTAATTAGTGTGAACTGGTCTGATTGGGTGGGCCCCGTTGGAAGGCCCTTGAATTCCTTGGTGGGCTTGGTTAATTCCACATGTCCCCTGGTGGGCCTCAGTCTAGCCTGAGAGGCCCTTTGGGCTTTGGTTAGTTTGGTTGTTTTTAACTTAGGGCTTATCAGAGTCCTCTATTCATTGGGGCAGGGCTAAGCAACTGTTTTGGGGTTTAGTAGAAAGTCAATTTTTGCTCCCCTTAAGTTTGACCGCCCTGTAAATCCTTCATCCGGGCTCCGATTCCAGCAAACTCAGTTGCGTTGGAACCGTGTCGGGATTCTCTATCCACTGAGATAAAGCAAGGTGGTCAATTACCACTTGATCAAAAAGTCAACTTTTGCCCCCTTAGGGTTTGACTTTCCAGCTAGGGTTTGCATTTCTGGCACTTCCGGGGGCGCGAAAATGAGGTGCTTATAGACCCATTGAGTCCGCTGGAAGCACCCTAAGTCCAAGTTGGCCTTTTTGAGCAAATGAAAGTAGGCCAGATCAGAATAGGGGCATAAAACCCTAGATTTAGAAATTCAGCCCACTTGCTTTGAAGCAAATTTGTACCCTCCTTTTGGGCTCCCAACAGCCCTAAAGGTGAATCCTTTGCAGCTTTTGTAAATACATTGTAAATTTCGCCCTCGATGGCAAGTTGTAAGTTTTTGTTGTGACCCGACTCTCAGAGCAGATGAAAGATAAAAGGCCAGTTAGGACTCAGACGTGCTTCCTCTACACAAGTATGTCTAGGAGTCGCACCTTAATTGGTGCCAACCCTTGGGAACACACACATTGTCTGCTTGGCTTTACTTTCCTCATTTGTCCTTATTTCCTTAATTGCTTTGATAAATTCTGGAGATGACTGCAAAAAATGGTGATACTCATCCTTTTGTTCAATTTCCGCACTTCCTCATGCATGCTTTAGGCTGATTAAGAGTTCTGGTGTGAAACCCTAATTGATTTGGAACTTTGATTGAATAGTCGGCATGGCATCCTCATCCTCGACTGAGAGAATTCGCTTTCCTAGGATAGAGAAGTGCACCTGGGATACCCCCTGGATTCGTTCTTGGACAAGATAGCTTCAAGGGGATGATCAAATTTAGTGGGAGACACGATACCATATGGGACAAACTCTATCCTTGTTAAATGTACCAATTAATTGGGATATGATCCAAGCAGCCCTGCTTTTCTGGGATCCCCAATATTTAGTGTTTAGATTCGGTATCAATGAGTTGAGACCCACAATTGAGGAATTTGACCTATTCCTCTCATTTCGCGATCTTGGAGAACCCGCTCGGCCAAATCTCAAGGAAAGTTACAAGAATGAAGCTTGTACTTTCTTTGTCCTCCCAAGAGGGGAATTCCAGTGTAACGTCCTGGATCCAGGTTTATTTAAGAACATAAACCCGACCCTAGAACGTTAAGATAATGGCCCAAAATAACTAATCCAGACTTAAACAATTTCATTTAATATAATCAAAGTGCGGAAATAACAGATAAATGTTTTTTTTCTTTCAAGAAGTGCGGGATACAAAAGGAAACATCCAATACCAATTCCTCAACTAAGTCTGGAAGGGTTAACTAGAATAAAATGTACACCACCAATGTCATCTAAATAAAAGTAATCTAAAACAATTCTTCCAATACCAAGTCAAATTTAATAATATAAATCCCTAAACCTATATAGGAATAAAGTAATCTTCTTCCTGGTACTCAGTAATCCCCAGAAGTGTCTATCCCTGCAACATCCTCATCAGGAATATTTGAAAACAAAACTGATAAAACAATAATGTGAGAAACATCTCAGTAAGTAGTCATGCAAATAATTTGTAACAGTTCAAGTATATGCAGAATTTAATCAGACTAAGCACGATAAATTCAAACACTGTGAAATATAAACACAACCATAGTGAAGTATCCCGCCGAGTATATGGACTGAGGATAAAAGGCAACAGCCACCAAATAACATTCTTCCCACCGAGTACATGGATTGAGGAAGTATCTCACCGAGTACACGGATTGAGGATAAACAAAAGTAACCAGCTTCCCACCGAGTACACAGATTGAGGAAGTATCCCGCTGAGTCAACGGACTGAGGATAAACAAAAGTAACCAGCTTCCCACCGAGTACACGAATTGAAGAAGTATCCCGCCGAGTACACGGATTGAGGATAAACAAAAGTAACCAAATTACCACCGAGTACACGGATTGAGGAACTATCCCACCGAGTACACAAACTGAGGATAAACAAAAATAACCAGCTTCCCACCAAGTACACGGATTGAGGAAGCATCCCACCGAGTACACGGACTAAGGATAAACAAAAGTAACCAGCTTCCCACCAAGTACACAAATTAATGAAGTATCCCACCGAGTACACGGATTGAGGATATAATAAAACAATCGCAATAGCAAAACAAACATGCTAAGCAATAGCCTTGTCACAACTGTAACCAAAAAACCCACACAAGTGGAGTCAATTTCATATCTCAAAATCACGGTTTCAATGGGCAAAATAATCCGGGTGTATGTAATATCATTAGGAACTCAAAACATGTCCAGATAGTCCAAATACCAGTGTAGGAACTCTTAAAATCAACTTTGGTTAAAAAGACAATCATTTGAAACAATGGTATTAAGTAAAAGTGCCTCTTTGGTAAAATCTACCCAAAATCTATATAAAAATGAATTTTAAACATCCGCCAGTGCAAACTATCTCTAAATACCCTAAACTTGATGGTACATAGGTTAAAAATGGATAAAAATAATTCCGTAGTGAAAAACTATGCTGAATGGCCACTTTTGAAAATCTGACAGACAGGGCACTGAGCGGCCAAGCGCACTCGAACGGCCTTATACAATAGGTTGTTTCAGGGTTGGTCACTCGATAGATCGCTCGAGCGACTATTCGGGTGACAGTTATTCTGAAATAAATTGCTCTTGGGTTTTAAACAGAAAGACAAGGTGCTCGAGCGACTGTTCGGGTGGCCCGTTACGGCAAAAATTTCTGAAAAGTTATGAAAATCAATAAAAATTCAACAACTCAATAACCAATGCATCAAATCCATTCTAAAACACTTTCTGAACATGTTAGAACAATCCCCAACAAATAAAACATCATAAATCATGCAAACAACTCATCAAATCACCGAATAACCATGAATATCGAATAAACACGAATCTATTTTGTGAAAGTTTTAAAGGTCCTACTTACCTCTCTTCTTAGATTGAACCTTCTCTAAAGCACTGAATATCACCCCAAAGATGATCCACACGAAGCCAAACCCTCTTTATCTATTTTGGATCAAAAACCACATGCTTTAAGATCTCCAAACACATATAAACCTTCAAAACAGAAACCTTCTTCTAGTTTGTTCTTACCTGGGTTTTTCTGAATGAAAATCTCCTTGTTTCCTTCTGAAAAATCTACTCTAACAGTTACTGGAGATTATGCTTTGATCTTGAGGGAAGTATAGAGAAGAATAGGAGAAGAAAACTAAAGTTGGCGGTTGTTCTCTATGTTTAAACATGAATAGCCTCCCAACTAGTTTTAGGTTATTTTATTAATTAATTTCCTTTTACTAAAATACCCCCTTTTACTAACCCAAACATAATCAATCCATTAAACCTCAAATCAAACCAATCTTTTGGGTCAACCCCCACTTTATGGGTTCGACCAACTCTCGTTCACTCTTATATTTTATTTTTAATTAGTTCTACACTATAACAATCTGAATAATAATAAATAAATAAAATTTCTCCCTAATTTAAACTTAAAAAAAAAAATCTCACCTTAGGTAGCTTTCCAAGTTCTCCTCCGATTCACCTTGGGACTTCTCCGGGTGGAACCAATGCCTCAACCGCTGCATATTAATAACTTAATCAGTTTATTTATTACTAAAATCTGGGATTTTACATCCAGACTTTAGGAGGTGACCAGGCATTCATGTGGGTTTCTAAAACCTTACTTGCTGAAAAAATAAGGAACAAAAAGCAGGAAAGACCCCGTGTTTGGTGGAACACCTTCACCCTCGTGGTTCTGTCGCAAATTTGTTTTCCAACTGGGGGAAACACCATTAATTTGGTCCTCATGGAAATTGTGGATCAACTCCGGGTAGGATACTGAATTATGCCATTGGTCCTCGCCCAATTGTATCATTCCCTGACTTTGACCAAGAATGGAACCAGGAGGTTTCAAGGTTACGCTCCTCTCCTTCAAATTTGGCTGCAAGACCACCTGATGGTCGCTAAACCCATCAGTCCGTAGTATGGGCTAGTACGAGACAACATCACAAGGATGGCTTGCAGAGAGATCAAACCAAACTTACCCACTCGTGAGGACTGGCTGAACCACTTTCTCCAACTAAATGGAGAAATAGATATCAGATGGTGGGGCACATTCAACTTTACCTACACCCCCATCTTGGCCTTTAAGAATAGAAGGTGCCTAGCCTTGATAGGGTTAACCCATGCTGTGCTATACTACCCGATCCAAGTTCTGAGACAGTTTGGGAAGTCTCAGGGAATACCGATCAAGGACAACGTGGGCGATGTGACCAGTCCTCTCACAAAGGAGCTGAGGCAGCGTTTGTTGGATGAATGGCAGAACATGCGTAAACTCCAAGAAGACATTTTCTCTCATTCCCACTTTCATGAATTTGAATAGGGGATGGCCCGGGAATTTGGCCTCGAAGGCCCCCCCGCCTCTTCATCCCGTCACTTCTAGCGACATTCCAGTTCCACCCCCTAACACATACAGGAATAGGGTGGCCGAACTGCAAGAGACTCACTCCCGCCTTCATCTAGCTTACGTGAATTCGAAACGAGAGAGTTGGTAGGCAATGAGGCCTTGCAGCAAGAAATGGAACTTGTGTGGAAGCGCTCAGAAGAGGACCGACGTCTGCGGAACCAGCTTCTGCGTGCCTTGAGGAGGCAAGACGTGTCCTCTCCCTATGATGATGACCTACCTAGTTAGGCTTTGGCATGATTGTAACAATTAAACATGACAATGTACAGTAGGCCTTGACAGGCTCTCATTTTGATGTTGAAGCATGAACTTTTCTCTTTTATAATATTGAAGCATGAATTTCAATTTTGAAGCATGATTTTCCTGTTATAATCTGGAACATGAATTTCCCTTGAGTTGAATATCTTGTATTGAATCTGATTTGGCGAAATGGAATTTGAACTGAATCAATGAATGAAAGAATTGAAGTCTTCCATAGACAAATCGGTCCCCGACGAACCACCCTTAATCATGGCAATCCTCGATCGCTAAGACCACTTGCCCCTTTTTGAATCAAAATCTTGAAACCCAGAAAATGTCCTGGACACGAGGACACTCAATACCCTTGAGCTCAGATCACACCCGTTTGAATCTTTTCAAGATCATTCGGTTAGCCTTGCAGGGCACCAACGCCATCGGTGATTAAACCGAAGATTGGCCGAGGAACGTCCTGGCATAGCATACCCCTAGTGAGGCGCCGAAGTCTATGGTGATTAAACCTGTGACTAGCTAAGTCACGCCCGGGTATTACTAGCCGAAGTTTTTAGGGCACCAACGCTGTCGGTGATTAAACCGAAGATTGGTCGAGGAACGTCCTGGCATAGCATACCCCTAGTGAGGTGCCGAAGTCTATGGTGATTGTTAGCACCTCATTTTTGCACCTCCAGAAATGAAAAAATTGAAAACCTAAAGTGAAAAAGTCAAACCTTGAAGGGTCAAGAAGTTGTCTTTTTAATCTGGTGCAAATCAACCACCATACTTCTTCCCATTGAAAAAGAAATTCCAACACAATTCTAACGCAACTAAGTTAGCTCAAATCGGAGTTCGGATGAAGAAGTTACGGGCTGGTCAAACTTGGGGGGAGCAGACATTGGCTTTATACTCAGACCCAGTTCAACTGCCCAACTTGATCCCAAAAGATAGAGGATCCCGACATGATTCCGACGCAACTGAGTTTGCCGGAATCGGAGTCCTGGATAGAAAGATATAAGCAAAACTGGTTTCCGGGAAGCAATTTTGCACTTCTGCTAAAAACCTGAATTTGCTACTAAACTCTAGCTTAGTAGATAGAGAATCTCGACCTGATTCCAATGCCACTGAGTTTGCTAAAATCGGACATCGGATGAAAGAGTTATGCGAGTCAAAGTTTCAGGAAAACTGCCCACGTGGCAAGGAAGCAGAAAAGGACAAAATAAATAAAAATCAGGAATAAAATATTCATTTTTACAAAATATCTCAATTTTTACATTTAAAATAAATAATAAAATCCGATAAAATCGGAAAAAGTTCATCAAAATGGGGGGAAATTTGAAATCCGCGCAATTAAAACGTGCGCGTCCGCACAGTATGTGTGGACGTGCCGTGTCTGCACATACTATGCGGATCCATGCTTATCCAAATCGACACCTGTCGATAGCTAGCAACAATTGGCAGATATTTTTTGATTGCGCACGAGGAAATTTCATCCGCACTTTAAATGCAGATGAGGCCAATCCGCACTTTAAGTACGGATCTGACCTGTTTTGTCTATAAAAAGGGCCCCAGCCCCATTGTTCTTCCAACCTTCTTCCACCTTGTCTTCCCCACGACCCCTTGCAACCAGAAGCTTACCCACTCACCCAAACCTTTCTAAATACCCAAAATGCCCCTCTGAGCCCTTTTTCCTTCTCCTTTCTCCATTCTACTTACAAGAAGAGAAAAGGTCCTTGATTTTTGGACCGAGGGAGGAGCTCCAAGTTGCTGTCTACAGTCATTGGAGGGTCATCACATCCCTAAAAAAAAAGTAAGTTTAAGGTGCGAGTTCTCTTCATGTCTTGTTTCACATATGTTAAAATAAAAATGCAATGAGTACATTGATGTTTAGAATACTTTGAGCCTTTTCTTTATATTGTCTTTCCTGTTTCTTTTCTTTCATTTTTGTGCCAATGGAACCTCCATGGTAAGGGAAGGTTTCCATCTGAATGAAGGGAGATGAGGGTCATCAGTAAGGTAAAAAGAGATCACTTATGCAAATCCCATTCTAATCCCTCTTGCTAATCAATTTTTATAGGGGGATATGTCCTCCTTTGACATCCACTTTACCCCTAACTGTTCCCCCTTTTCCCTTCTTCTTTTGTCATTTGGTTGTTCCCATGCATGCTTCTTTGATTTCATGAGGCTCCTCATTTCTGCTTTTTTCCTTTTAAGATGTGTAGCATAACTTCATAGCATATTCATTCATTATTTTGGGTGTTTTGTAAGAAAAGGGTAGAAGACACTCCATGTAGCATATTAAGAGAGCATGCATGGGTTTGTTCCATCATTTCTTTCCACTATAAGCATAAATTGGTAGTCTTATCTTTTTCTCTTTTCATTTATCACTTGATCCATGATACACACACACACAAGCCTTAAATCATGAATAAATCATCCAAGCATCCATCTTTCACACAGTTTCTGTAGGTTATTAAGTGCTTTTGCATGCATGTTTACTAGTGTTACTTGTTCTATATGCTGATTGTGAGTAATTGAATGGTGAAGAGCGAATGAATGACTGAGAGACCAAGCTTAGAGGCCTTTCAAGGTTTAATATCTTCTCTCCATGGAGAAGGATGGTCACCCTTTGTATTACCAGAAGTAGGGACTTTTAGAGTCCCTACTACAGGCCTTAAAGTGGGAGAAGCCCCAAGCTTCTCCCTTTCTTTCTTGCTTGAAGCACCGGTGGGAAAAGTTTGTGTTTAGCCAAAAATGGAGCATCTAAACCACTGTGGGTTTGCTCAGAGACCCACAGCAGTTCGTACAGACCTCTGGGAGGAAGACGAACATAACCCTATAGTAGTTTTGGCCTTTTTGGGTTTCCGAGCTGGATCCACAGACACAGGGCGGATCGGGCCTGACCACTGCATGTGCAGACAAGTCCGGTCCACACAGGGTCTGCGAACAGGCCTTGTCTACATAAGGTCTATGACCAAGCCCAGTGGACCTCCAGGTTTCATTTTCTTGGCCCTAGGCCCATCCAGTTCAACCCAAATTCAATTAATAAGACCCCTTAGGACTTTTGGATCAACCCAGACCCTCATTCTGAGACTTGGGCCCAATAAGGTTTCGTGGGCCTTCCAACGGGGCCCACATTCAGTCTTGCTTCAAACCAAAGCCCATTTTAAAGATGGGCCCCAAATGGCAACATGGATAATGCCTTGCGCCACCTCCAAACAACATTATCATCTTTGTCTGGAAGCTTATCTCTAAGGTCTAACGTATGATTGGTGATAAAATCAACCAACACACACCCTTTCACATCTTTCTAAGGTAGGTAGGCAAACAAGAACACGGGCAGAGCCAACACCATCATCTCCTAGCCCGACCTTCCTTACCCATTACTTGGAAAATCCTTTCCCAATCCAAAAGCCTTAACCCATTAATCAACTTGTATATTTAATTAATCTTTAAATCAAATAACCAAACCCAACAATTAGGGTTATCCAACGTAACCCTAGATGGGCCTTGGGCTTGACTTAAGCCCAACATGAAATCCAATGGGTTGTCCAATGGGGTCCATATCCGACCCACTTCACCAAAGGATAAAGAGATAAAATCAACTAAGACAAGGGGACCTACACCCTTGGTGGTCCCCACTCAGACCTAATGAGAGTGCATGCTGGCTTAGGAAATAGGGTGAGAATAAGTTGACTCGATCCAGGGAGACCCGAGGGACCCGTCAATCTACGAGGCAGACCGGGGTGTCTTCGGACTTCCTCAGACCGTAACCAAGAACTTAGCCGGAATCTCTAAAAAGCCGCAGACCAATAAGTTAGACTGATTTAGGCACCCTGGTGTCTGCCTGCACCCCTTCAGGAAGTGGCAACTCCGAATATCCTGAGGCACACACTCCACGTGTGCCTCGCCCGTGCGAAATCCGGTGCATACAGTGATTAAACCTATGACTAGCTAAGGCACGCCCGGGTATTACTAGCCGAAGTTTTCAGGGCACCAACGTCGTCGGTGATTAAACCAAAGATTGGCCGAGGAACGTCCTGGCATAGCATACCCCTAATGAGGCGCCGAAGTCTATGGTGTTTAAACATGCGACTAGCTAAAGCACGCCCGGGTATTACTAGCTGAAGTTTTTAGGGCACCAACGCCGTCGGTGATTAAACCGACGATTGGCCGAGGAACGTCCTGGCATAGCATACCCCTAGTGAGGCGCCGAAGTCTATGGTGATTAAACCTGTGACTAGCTAAGGATGCCCGAGTATTACTAGCTGAAGTTTTTAGGGCACCAATGTAACACCCCGAACCTGGGTCTATGCAAAACAAGCTGTAACGCCCCGGATCCGGGTTACGTAATGGAACCGTAACTCGTACCCAAGGGTTAGATAACAAAACCGCAGGATCTATATCAGAGTGTAAGAAACATGACATTTCATTTATTATCATCAATCACAATATCAGAGTTCACTAAAAATATCCCAATCACCAAACCACAATGAATTGAAAGAATTACAGTTCAAAAGTTACTCACTATCTCAAATGAAATAACAACTAAGATATATCTCAATAGTCACTCGACAAAGTAATCCTCTCCTCTATACTCGGGGTATTCCGCGTCTGGCTCAACCCCACGTATATCGTCCTCACCAGGATCTGAAAACAAAACAAATCAAAACGGAATGAGATACGAATATCCCAGCAAGTAGCACATGCGTGCACAAAACCTTTATATCAGTTCTAAAACATGCTCCAATAGTAAAACATGCATCAGTAACGATAACCAACGTTTAAGAGTAATCCGAGTAATCCAAATACAACATATATACTGATAAAGGGCAATATCAACAATCAATGCATAACAGCGATTCATAAGTGAAATCATAAAAAAAAAAAAAAGTCCACAGTGGAGTCATGAAATAAGATTGCCCTTAACTAGGTAATGCCGAAGTTCACTATGCCACCTCCCGACTTAGGTGCGAAGCCGAGTACACGATCATCGTCTTATTGCGGGAGAACCCATCCAGTACAGTGATGAGTTGGCATGTACTAATCCAGTCACAGTCCGAGTACACGATAAAATGAGGAATAGCCGCAGCCAGCCGAGTACACGATCAAGCCTCACCGAGTACACAGTGGAAACGAATGCGTGAACAACTCATTACGACTAGCAAAGAAAACAATCTATTCCACTACCTAGCTCTTAACTTGACAAATGTGGATCCACACCAAGCTATGCCATCTAGACTCGAGCTAAAGCCAAAAACAAAAATATCAATAATATCAACTTGTTCCAGACCCAAAACATGCTATCTCGAGCACACAGCCATCTCTGAGTACACAGAGGAACCAACCCCCCCAAGTACATGGGGCATCCCCGAGTACACGGAGGTAAGGTAACCATCCATCCATCAAAGAATCCCAAAACATCGTTCAAGTGTATGGAGAAAACCAAATAATCATATTTATCCAAAATAACTTGACTTAAAGTTCTTTTTCAAAGTATTGCATAGAATTTATTTTATAGTCAAAGTTTTGATGAAAATTTCTCAATTTCGGTTAAACCGGCAAATCCGAGTATTGAAACCAAAATCCAACTATGCTACTTTAATCTGCCTTATAGGGTTTGCTTACATACATCCTAAACAGTATGTGACAATTAGAATTTATACTCATATCCCTCTTATCTGGCCTACACTTCCAATTCCTTCTTTAACACTTTTTGGTTTCTCTAAACTTACCACTTCTTAAGAATTCTGTTTTCAGCAATTTACTTTTCCATATACGTTTTCCCTTTAGTAGCTTTAGTTCACTACACTCCCTTGTCATCATTTCCCATTAGTGCTGTAGGTAACTCCATCTCTTAAGTTTCACAAATAACACATGCTAGTGCTGAAAATATTTCAGCAATCAAGAAACCCAAGGTTATAACATGACCGAATTTGAGTACCTTACTTGGAACCACAGCATGCTCCAAATCAGCATTTAGTTCATACCTTTAAAACCCCAATTTAATAGGAAGATAATTTCCCAATGAAGACCCAATGTAGGTTTTAATACCCCTTGAACATAAGCTTATATATATATATAACCAGCTGCACGTAACAGCACCAAACACCCACACTCTCATCTAGTTCCATTTTTACACTTCCATTACCTTCAATTCAGCTTCCTTTATTTCCTAATAGTAAGAATAAAGACTTTGATTCTCAACCTAATGAGCATGAGTTGGGCGCCACTCAACAATGCTCCACAATCTTAGACACTCTAGTTTAACAATCCTTAGCAACATGAGGTCCCTTCTAACTTACTGATCTGTCTATAGACAAACTTTTAAGAAATTTTCCAGGTTTAGTTTGCAATTAATTGTATGCCTTGGAGAAGGTTTCAGCATTTAAAAAAATGACTAATATATATATACTAAACAGGTACTGTTTTATAATTGGATACCAACATATGCTCCTAGCTCCAATTCCCGAAGAACCCCCAATTCCCTCAATAATCCTCCATTTAACCTTTTCCCCATAAGTGGTTCTAAATCCAACATATAAAATGAAGAGTGCTGGACATCCGGCTCTAGGAATTAAACACCACTCAGCACTAACTAAAACTGTGTAATGATCTGAACCATCACACTTCGTCCATGCACTCCAATTACACTTGTGTAGTTTTCTAAATTAATTGCCAAAATAATTCTCTAGTTAAGTAATTCAGGTATTCACCCTCTCAGCCTTCCACAGCAATCCTGTACAACGATCTAACAGAAAACAATTGCTGTAGTGGTATTAACCTTACTTTAACCACTCATTCAAGTTTAATTTTATCACTAAAATCAATACCAATTGCTGAAGTTGTTCTTGTGTTTCTTTCTCTCAATTTCGGCAACCAAGGTAACTACAACAGTAAGTTTATAACTTAATCAATCCACAATGACACTCCTCTACAGCAGACCAATACACAGATAAGAAAACATTTATCATGTAAGTAAACATAATTATATCATAAGATTCAAGCCATTTCAGTCTAGATAGTAAACAGTCCAGAACAGGGGATCTGCTGTAATTCCTACTCATGCCATACCAGATTTTCAGTTCAGCTCATACAACTCAACTCAGAAGCTTCTACTTTATATTTGATTTACCATTGAAACACTAAACCGAAAGACAAGTCATTCAAACTATTATTTCCAGCAAAACAGTCATAACTTATACATCTATATATATATACATGAATCCCATCAAGCTTCTCAAATTCCAATACCAGAATTCAAAACTCCATTTAGAAACCCACAATCATGCTTTAGAATGTTTTAAAACAATTTCAATGTTGTCCCTATCTCTAAAGAAATAAAAATTCAGAAAGTTTGCAAACACCTCAAGTTTCATTTAGACACCAATTGACTTTCCTTAACTTACAGTAGCACCTTATCATACAGTAGACGTCCATATTTAAAACTAAACAAATTTCTCGATTAAAAACAGCTAAAATGAGATTTGATGATGCTACTTACCTGGAAATCAAGTTTATGAGTTTCTAGAAATTGGTTTTTACTGAACTAAAAATCTAAAGAAAATTTTCTAATGGTACACTCGTCGTATCTCTGTAGACCTGAAATTTAATTCGAAATTTACTGCACACAACTCTTCACTAATCAAGGTTTACTTACAAATTAATTTCAGAAAAATTATGAGTCTCCACTTATAATTTTAATCTACTTTAGAATTTAACTAAGTCATTCAGCACATTACACAAATAGCAGCACCTCATATCCTTCGATCAAAACAGATTTACTTTATCTATCAATTTCATGCTTCAAATCCAACCATACGAAAATCAGAAGAGGAAAACTGCTACTTACCTTAAATGCTCATGCCAATTCTCTAATAATTTCCTCAATTCCTCAATTGCATTCGACACTTTCTCTGCCTCCAAAACTGAACGACCAACAAAGATTTGGATTTTCATAATTGGATCAGATCTCTTCCAATGTAAATTTTGCTTGATAAAGTAACCATATGAACATCATTAGAACTCCTACCTTACCTGAACTCCAGATTTGCAGCACTTAGTTGAATTCCATGTCTACCAAAATGACCTCCTCAACTTTCTCTCTCAAACAGAACTTCAGTAGCACCAAAAACTCAGATCGCTCCACACATCCAGATCTGCTCCAGCAATCCCAGCTTCCACTACTCCTCTCTGAAATTCCAAGATCGGTTCTAACAAATGCCAAAACGAACCAGCAATTTCTAATGACCTGGTTTTATAGTTGCTGCTCAGTAGCAACTTAAACCACTATCTGCTGATGTGCCACAACACCAAGTTCCCTATATCAGCAGCTCAATTCAAGTTAGCTTCACTTAATTTTTTTTTTCCCACCTCATCCGAGCATAAAATCAACTAAATAAAATTATGGAAGTTTCTCATACCTATTGACTTTTAAATAGTCCATCATGCTCAAGCAACATTTCTGAATTTATCCATAATCTCTTTTCTCTGCAAAATCACTAATTATCCTTAATTTAATCCCTAAGAAAATAAGTTTTTAATTTTTCAAAAAATTAGGGATTTTACACAAGCACCAAACCCGAATCCAAAGTGATACTGTGCCCAAAGCTACTAATTACCAGACATTTAAATTCAACAAATTCCATTTGTAACGCCCCGGATCCGAGTCACGAAATAACACCGTAACTCATCCCCGGAGGTTAATTTAAAACACAGGATCGCAATATCAGAGTGAAGGAAAAACATGAATACAATAATAACTATATAACAGAGTGCGCTAAAATATTCCCAAACTAAAATAAGACTCACATGTCCAAGTAACTACCCGCAAGTATCGAGCTCTCCAAGAGTATCTGAAAACAAAAACGAAAGCAACGGGGTGAGATACGAATATCCCAATGAGCAGCACATACATGCACAAATACATTTAGTTCAGTTCTAAAACATGCCACAATTACAAACCAAATACAACGATGATAACACGTATAACCCAACAAAACTTCAACGATCCAATTTACATCCGTGAGGAAAACCATCGTATAAACCAAGCAGTAAAGACGATATCAATCATGCATATAGCCGTAAAGTCACGTATAACCAGGTAGCAACATATCGAAGAAAACATAGTTCAACAACTCAGGTTTTTTTTTTTTTTGAAATACTAGAGTGTTTATCATGGGCCACTCCGCACCAATAGACCAGCGAATAAAACGTATCACGTCAAACAAAAACAAATCCCCACAGTGGTCAATGTCATGTAGTTGCTTAGCTTGGTTAATCAATCATGCCAGAGCGACATCCACACCTCCATGTACACAATTCCGGCCTACTCAGGGTATCGGACACTCTGAAATGACGGCCTACTCAGGGTATCGTCATCCAATGCCGGCCTACTCCGGGTATCGGCACTGACAACCAGGCCTACTCAGGATTTCTGGCTGCTTTACACCGGTCGTGGCAACACTCCATTGCCATGCCATTACACCAATAAAGCATATACATCACATTACTAAGCTTAGACTCTGGATCCAGGACAAGCTAGACCAAAACCGATAAATAACCAATATAAACTCTGCCTTCAGAACATCAACTCCTCACAAGTGTTCCAACCAGAACATCAACTCACACAAGTGTTCCAACCAGAACAGCAATTCATATAATTCGAAGGTTCCCAACCTCACAACAACATTTTCATGCAATAAATTCCTGAAGTGCACCGTGCATTCAAAGGTGAACTAGCATAATAGTGTAGATGAAATTTCAGTAAAACAAATATGGTTTCAAAACTGACTTTTCAGAAGTAAACACATTATACAGATTCTACTACAGCATCCAATCTTCAATTAAACATAAATCAGCAAAACATCCAGATTCTCAATTTCGCTTTCATAATCCAAATCAATCAAAACGAATGTTGTAAAAACCTCAAAACACTTTTTGGATGAGTGGAATAGTCTTAGGATCCCATATAAGGTCACCATACCAAATCTACAAGGAGTTTCGGGCTCAAATTTTGGTTGTAGTCTATTGATGGGTAAACACATCTCTTAGAATTTTCTGGGCTCTTGAATCACTCATCTGGGTATTAAACCCAAACCGGGCTTTTTGATTAAAACCGGGATTTAGGCATGAACTGGAAAGTTGACTTTTTATTGGCTGGGAATTAGACCTTGGAAGTATTTTTATTGGTTCCAAATGGGGGGTAAAACCTTATTTACATGTAAAGACTTAAGTAAATGGAGCAATAAATACACAGGACATTTACTTAAATGTCTTTCATGTAATTAAGGGGGCTATTTTCAACAAATTCAACCATTTGGGGTAGGTGCGCTTACTTAGCTCGAGTGGGCGCGAGGTAGGCGGGTCGAAAATGGCTATGCGCCTACTCGACTTCAAGTGAGCGCCAGTGAGCGGATAGTAATAGGGTTAAAATTTCGACTATGCGCTTACTCGATAGTAAGTGGGCGCGAGATGGGCGCGAGATAGGCGCGAGAAAGGCGCATCAAATTTGAGTGGGCGCGAGCTGAGCGCCAAGTGGGCGCGAGCTCGGCGCCAGGTCTGATTTTTCCATGCGCCTACTTCCGAAGTGGGCACCAAGTGGGCGCCAAGTGAGCGGATACCCACTGCGTTTTTCGGTTCTGTGTTAACTCCAAATCTTTGACTCTGGCTGAGATTTTTCAATCTGTAACTACTTCTCTAGACTCCTAATACCCCCAGAACACATTCAAGCCTATTTTGAATTTAATCTAACCTACCTTTCAATTATCCCCAATTTGTTATACAAAAACCCTTCGGACCGTCTTCGACCAGAAACCAGCGAAGAAATCATTCGATAAACACATGCATTCATTGAAATCAAATACTACGAATTTCACAAACCATGTTTAAAATGGTGCCACTCACCTTTCTATGCTTCCAAGTCTTGGAAACCAGCAACCCAGAAAAACCCCAAACTCTTCGGCCGTCGGCTTGCTCTGGTCGAATAGATGCTACGGTCGAACGGAGGTTCTCTGAAGAAAGAAAACCCTTCCGAACTCCTTATTAGCAAATACCTACTGGCGGTAAGTCTTCCTCAGCTCGACTCTCCCGCAGAAACTTCCTCAACTCCTTCTCTCGAAGAACCCTAAACAGACGCCGCAGCCGCAAACCCCTCAGTAGACTATACGCGCATTTAGGGCAAAAACCCAAAACCTAATTTCTTAAAGTATTTATACCCCCCGCAATTACACTTGCCGCTCGACGAACTTTAACTCTGATCTGGTGCGTGCTCATCCACCGCAACATCCTACCTAGGCAACCCCTACTCTTTAATTTTCGCCACTCCACCAAGACCCTACATTAGCACCTTCCAATTTATAATAAATTTCAAACACACTATTATCAATTTATTTAAACCAATATTTGATGCCTATTTAACTTAATTTTAAACCTTCATAATTTAGGCTTGGGAAATTCCGAGATTACCCTCACTTGTTCCAACATCGTACAGCCAAAATCCAAATCCATGGAAGTCCAATAACCAAAGTTTCCCATTTTAATAATTCATCCTATTTAACATTTTGAAATTAACTCTAATTAATTTCCTTTTCTCTGTTTCTTAAGTTCTCCATTAATTAAATAAGTTTTAAAAGAATAAAATCTAAATTTTAATGTTATTAAAATTCGGGATTTTACACCATTAATTATCAGAGTGCGGAAAATTAAAACATTAATTTCATCAATATGCGTGGCTAACTATAACCATCAAACTAACTCATCAATATAAATTCATAAATCTGGTAAATGGTTTTCTAACACACTTTCTCTCATATTCAATTAAATCATAAACTATTTATCCAGTTACATCTATATCAACCTCTAATAGAAAGATCTAAACTAAATAAGAAAGATCCTCAGCTCAGTAATCTGCAACTTCCCCTCGAGTCAACCCCAAGGACGCTCTCACGTGGAACAGCTGAAAAATAAGATAAGGAAGTAGGGTGAGATACAACTATCTCAGTAGGTAACACATGCATGCTAGAAACAGTTTATATATATAAAAGTAATCATTCATGCACAATAAAACAATTGGGTAGTCACGGTCGATAATAAGAACGAGTAATCATCATACGAAACCAACATTTATTCAGTGTTTGGAATAAAGAGAGTTTATTATGTAACCTTCGTTTCAATTAGAAAGGCAATGTAATATAAATCTCATCTAAAGGATTTTCCAATTCACTGCCAGTATTGTTTCCCTAAAATAATTCTATAATTAATTCATGGCTCATTTATATTCTATTTTAGAGTCATTCAAATCAAATCACAGCTAAACCGTTTAATCAAACTCTTCTTATTCAAATGTAGATCATGTCATTCATAATTAATAGTAAATTTCAATCTGATAGCAACATTCTCCCAAGTAGGATGCAATCACGTAGTAATCACATCTACCTTACATGAGGTCTCTCCCGCAGGAGTCATCATATCTCACCCGCAGGTGGTCGCATCTCACCCGCAGGTGGTAATCACATATATCTCCCTTGTGGGATGCAATCACATCATGATTACATCTCCCCCACAAGAGGTCACATTTCTCCCGCAGGAGGTCACATATCTCCCCTGTGGGATGCAATCCAATCAGGAACATATCTGCCCCAACAGGAGGTCACATCTCACCCACAGGTGGTCACATATCTCCCCTGTGGGATGCAATCCAATCAGGATCACATCTGCCCCAACAAGAGGTCTCATCTTACCCGCAGGTGGTCACATATCTCCCCTGTGGGATGCAATCCAATCAGGATCACATCTCCCCCAACAGGAGGTCACATCTCACTCGCAGGTGGTCACATATCTCTCCTATGGGATGCAATCCAATCAGGATCACATCTCCCCCAACAGGAGGTCTCATCTCACCCACAGGTGGTCATATATATATCTCCCTTGTGGGATGCAATCACATCATGAATACATCTCCCCCACAAGAGGTCTCTCCCGCAGGAGTTACACATCTCACCTGCAGGTGGTCTCAAATCTCATCCGCAGATGGTACAATCTCTTATAGCCATCATGGCATTCAGTCCATAGTTCAATTATATTTGGAGAAGAAAATTACCTATATAGAATCCTTGTAATCATTTCAATTGAATTTGATCCTCTTTAAACCTCAAATTGTAGTAAATCATAGAACAAGGTGGTTAAATATCTAATATGAACTTTTTAGTATAATTGGCCTTCAGAGACACCTTAAGAATAATCTTAGAGAAGTGTTACAAGTGGTGGAAATCCAAATAACCTATTTTATAATTATTTGGGACTAAGAATGTCATAAAGTTCTCAAAATACATTTTGGATGAGTGGAATAGTCTTAGGATTCCCAATAAGGTCAACATACCAAAAATCAATCGATTCCGAGACAAAAAGGTTTCGAACCCCAGAAATATTCTAAGTCTAGTTAAAACGTTGACTTTTGGGTATATAATTTTTCTAGACAAATCTACAAGGAGTTTCGGGCTCAAATTTTGGTTGTAGTCTATTGAAGGGTAAACACATCTCCTAGAATTTTATGGGCTTCTGAATGACTCATCTGGGTATCAAACCCAAAATGGGCTTTTTGATAAAAACCAGAAAAAGTGGAAATTTAGGCATGAACTGGAAAGTTGAATTTTTATTGGTTGGGAATTAGACCTTGGAAGTATTTTTATTGGTTCCAAATGGAGGGTAAAACCTTATTTACATGTAAAGACTTAAGTAAATGGAGCAATAAATACACAAGACATTTACTTAAATGTCTTTCAGGTAAATAAGGGTGCTGTGTAGGAGGCTTAGGTTATTTGGAAAAGGGTTGGAGAAGAAAAGAGGATGAAAAATTGTCGAAATTGCATTTTTTTGTTAGAGCGCCTAGGATCGCTCAGGATCGCCTAGGCGGTCAAAGGTCGGCGGTAGTTAGTTTTTGATCGCCGACGATACGTCTTCAAGCAATCTTCGGTGGTCTCAAATTTTACACTAGCGCCGAGGATCGCCGAGCGCAAAGAGGTAGGCGGTCTCCCAAAAACGAACATACAATGTTTAAAAATCCGATTTTTCATGTCCAAGATGATTCTAACATAATCATATGATTGATATCAAGCTAAATACATGTATATATAACACTAAAACATGCAACACAATCGATTAACCTCCAGAACACAAAAACAAACGAAAATCGGTGCTACCTACCTCTTGAACGTGCGTTCTCCTCTTCCTTCTCTAAACAGCAACACTCAGACTCAAAAACACTCCTTTGGGATGAAATAGAACCAGAGCAACCTCCTCCTCCTTCTTCTTCTTTGGTCGTTCTTACCGTCGCTCTCCGTCGTGCGGCTAACGAATACGAGCAAGTCTTCCCAACATATTCCTTTAGGTTATTTTAATGTATTTATATACCTACGATTCCATGCAACGCATGTGTATCAAACTCCATACATTGCCCAATAAAAATACATTAGCTTTAAAATATTAATCTTACCGCGATAACTCACGATCAGACGCTCCGATCTGCGCCAAACTCCTGATCTTCACTAATAAAGATATTCTCTACAATAATAAATTATTTCCATCCATAATAATCCTCAAGAATATTAATTATTATTTTATTTTAATATTTGGGAAAATTCGGGGTTTTACAACCAACACCGTCGGTGATTAAACCGAAGATTGGCCGAAAAATGTCCTGGCATAGCCTTCCCCTAGTGAGGTGCCGATTAAGGCACGCCCGGGAACCACTAGCCGAAGTTTTAGGCGCCAAAGCCACCAGTGATTAAATCGGAGATTGGCTAAGGCACACCTGGGTACTGCTTTTCAGCTCACCCCCTCCGGAGACCAAACATGGTCCAACCCCGTGATACTGAGCTCAAACCAAACCCCCTAACAAGGCTCTCTTCCCTTGCCATCATGGCCAAAATAGATCAGTTTTAAAAAAAAAATCAGGGTTCTCTTTCCCAGCCAAGTGGCTAAAATAGATTCGGTGTTCCTAATCAGGGTTCTCTTCCCCAGTCACCCTTGAGTGGCTAAAATAGATCAGTTGTAAAAAAAAAATCAGGGTTCTCTTTCCTAACCAAGTGGCTAAAATAGATTCGGTGTTCCTAATCAAGGCTCTCTTCCCTTGCCATCATGGCTAAAATAGATCCAAAAAAAGTCAGGGTTCTCTTTCCCAACCAAGTGGCTAAAATAGATTCGGTGTTCCTAATCAAGGTTCTCTCCTCTAGTCACCCTCGAGTGACTAAAATAGATCAGTTTTCGAAAAATCAGGGTTCTCTTTCCCAACTGTCTTAGGTCAATTAAAACAGATCAGTTTGCAAAGTTTTCAGGTTCTCTTCCCTTGCTGCTTTAAGCAACTAAAATAGATCAGTTAATCTCAAGGAAGAAAAATAAGAAAATGAGTAAACCAGAAAATTGCATGAGCTATTTGTATAAAATTGTACTAATGCCTGATCATTGCTTTAAATAGGTACCAAAATAGCTTCCTGAAGCCCGTACCTGTTAAGATCGAGGCAAAGGCTCGAAATGGAACAACCAAGAGATCAGACACCACCAGAACAGAATCCGGCAGAAACCAGTCAAACGCAGGTTGTGAATGACTTACAGCAGAGGATTGACAGTATGGGCACCATCATTCAGGACTTGATGGTAGAGCTGAGGGAATTAAGGCAGGTCCTGCCCGCAGCACCAGTCGCCCAACAACCGCAACCACTTTTCTGGCAACAAGCTGAAGTACCACCACCATATCCAGTGCACCCTTCGCCAATGGCACCACCACCTCCACCACAAGTAGTAGTACCAATCCACCCCCACCACCAGAGTAGCTCGCGCCTATCCAACTGAGGTAGGATGAAGAGGACTGGTATAGGACTTAGGAAACCCAGTTCGAGGAAAAGTAGCAGCAATTAAAGCAGTAGTAAAAGAGGAAAGCAAAGCAAAGATAGCAGCATGAGGATCTGCTAAAGCAGTTGCAACCAAGCACAGTTCAGAGCGAGGCTACTCTTAAAAGCCTCTGCTTCTTTTCGGATATCCAACTCCCTCCTAAGTTTAAGTGCCCGGAATTGCACCAGTTCGACGGCACTGGTTGCCCACTAACCCATCTGAGGTCTTATTCTGCTGATATGTGTCAATATGCCAAAGACGAAAAGATCATGGTACAGTTCTTTCAGAGGTCGTTGACAGGGGCAACTTACACTTGGTTTTTTAGTTTGGACAAGACCAAGATTAAGACCTGGAATGACTTCGCGGCAATGTTCATTCAGCAGTACCGATTGAATAGCCAAATAGTGCAGATTAGGGATGAACTGCAGAGGCTGACAAAGAAGAGTCAGGAGACGGTTCGGGAATATGCTAAGAGGTGGAAAGAGCTGGAAACTCTAGTACAACCACCACTATTGGAATAGGAAATGACTTCCCTATTCATCGCTTCATTAGGGCAGCCGTTCTTCACTCTGCTACTAGGGCAGAGTACCTCCAATTTCAATGACTTAATTCTGATGGCTGACAGGATTGAGGATGCAGTGAGAGCTGGGAAGATAGATGGCAGTGGACAAAGTTCCACACAGAGAAGGCCGGCAGTAGGACAAAGTAGTAGAAATCAGACGCAGGAGCCCAAGAGGCAGGAAGCACAGGCAGTTAATTATGTGCAACAGGCACAGCCGTACCATTTCTCTCAGAGGTCTAAAACAGTGACACCCCAGGATCTGGGACAACCAGCTTACCAAGGGGTAAGAAGGACCAAAGAGGAAATAGAAGCTAGGATGAAAAGGGTATTCACCCCCTTGCCATATGCACCAGACGAGCTACTGTCGATGCTGTTGAAGAAGGGGTATCTTCAGGTCAAGCCTCCAAATCCTTGATTGGTCAATTCAAGAAGTTATAACACAGTAGAATGACGCGAGTACCACTCGGGTGCTCCTGGGCATCATGCCAATCGATGTTGGGATTTGAGACACGACATACAAGACTTGATTGACAGTAAGAGGATTTCAGTTGATCCTCCAGCACCAGTGGCGCCTACTCCAGTTACTGGTACATCCACTAACCCTCTCCCAGACCACTCCAAGGCTTCTTCGAGTGGGCCCGTGAATCAAATCAGCTCTGACCAAGACAATAATGACCAGTTTGATCTATCTGTGTTGATTGGGCATCCTGGATAGATTGTTAGAATGCATGTTCAAAAAGTGATTGAACAGCAAATAATAAGTGTCATTGGAGAAGATGATGAAGGCACTTTTCTAGGACTCCCTCTGCTGCATTTCCACCTACCCGAATTCTTCTACCCATCACCTATCCAAGATCCATCCACCATGAATATCTTTGACATGACGGACAATCCCCCAAGCGACCTTACAGCCCTCTCATTTGAGCCACCCACTTTCAACCTCTCACAACTCCATCTGGAACCCCCGTCTTACCATGCTGTACCCTCACCTTACCTAACTTAACCTCTTTATCACCAATCCACCATCACAACCACTAAAGCAGAAATCGATCGGATCACCTGATCTGGTCGGTACGTAAACACTGACCCCCCCACCCGCACCAGAGGGGGAAACAAAAGAAGAAAAGAAAAGAAAAGAAAAGAGAAAGGGAGGGAAGTAGCTACGGAGTTGCCACTGACCCACAAGAGAAAGGGGAGAGCTATAGAAGAGGAGATCATCGATCTTCACAATAGTGTACATATACCTAAATATGATTTTCTCCAATAGCTGAATAAAGTGCCTGCTCAAATATCCATCATGCACCTTCTGATTGATTCGGAGAAGCATAGGACGGCACTGATGAAAGTCCTGGATGATGCCCATGTGCCAGATAGCACCACCCTGGAACAGCTAGAATCAGTGGTGTCAGTAATCATGGCACCAAAGGTTGTTTCATTTTCAGCAGTAGACCTGCCCTCAGAGGGATGCGACCACGTTGAGCCGCTCTACATCACAGTCAAGTGCTTTGACCTAATAGTGAAGCGGGTGTTGATTAATAACGGATCCGCTTTGAATATATGCCCAATCAGGACCTTTCATAGCTTGCAGTTGAGCTCTGAGTTGATCAAACCAAGCTCGCACAACGTCCGAGGATTCGACAATGAAAGAAGGGAATCCCTAGGGGAGGTTACCTTAGACATTATAATTGCAGAAAGGACGTTCACCATGGCCTTCGAGCTTATGGACATTAATGCCTCGTTCAATTTGCTGATCGGAAGGCCTTGGTTGCACCAGGCTGGGGCAGTGCCGTCTGCTTTACATCGACTGGTTAGATTTATTTTGGGAAATGAACTAATCACTGTACATGCTGAAGATCATAGGGAGTTCAAGAAGGTTGGAGTACCTTATGTGGATTATGAGCGGCCCACATCACTGAACTTCCAGACCATAGAGATGGTGCAAGTAAATCACATCCCTTTAGCTGACTGGATACGACAAGCTCCAAAGAGGAAGCGGAGCAGCATGTTTGGTGCAACCGAATGTGCTGATTGGGGACTCAAGATCGGTGAAGGATTGGGAAAGTACAAACAGGGGATTAAGATGGTTGTACAACCTTATGAGAAGGCTGAGGGGTTTGGACTGGGATACGATCCCCAACCTGAGGACTATGCCAGACTTTACGAAACACGTGTAGAAAGGAAGAGAGATAGAACATAAGGGAGAGATCCGCACTAGCCTATCTGCATGCATGGGGAATTGTACCACTGCTTCACCAATATGGAGCGTGAGGCTACTTAATCCCTAGAAAACATAGTTCCCCAAGGGTGGGGTGATGAATTCCTGGAGTCTCCCGCTCTAGAGGACGATTATCTGCAAGGATTGGTCCAAATGCTTCAGGAAGAGCCGCTGCCCATGGGGATGATTGGAGATACAGTAGAAGTGGATCCACTAGCCCCGGACTGGACCCTGGATGACCTGCCATGACTACTTGCCCTAGAGTCAGTTGATGACGTTACTGTTGTTGTTGCTCCACCTAATGTACTACCCATTCCCAAGGGAATACCCATCTACCCCCTGCTATAGTTGAAGTGCCACCACTGGCCCCCATCCCAGAAGTCGAAGAGGAAGAAAACCCTGTTGTGTACATTTGTATGATGGAGAGTCAAGGCAGTTCAGGAGCGCCTACTCAGAGGCCTAGATCATCACCTCCCCCTCCACGACCTCAGCACCCTGGGACCATTGAAGGATTGAATGTAATGTTCCAAGGCATGCCCGAGGTGTTAGGGTCAATTCCAGAAGACATGTACCATGAGACCTACGGTTAGTGGACACCGGAGAAGCGTTCAACTAACAGATCTGGAACGCCATCAGGGATACCGTTGGCTACTATACTGCTGAGATTGGAATTGGCAAATGCAGTCACTGTTGCCTACCTACCGCCTCACGCCATGATACCTATGGTGATTCCCCTCAAATCTACATCCCGGAAGAGACCGTCAACAGCGTATGATCCCAAGTCTGAAGAGAGCCAGAACAAGCCCACCGAAACAGCAAACAATCCCATCTATATACCATCAGATGATAGTGCCAACATGGTCTTGGTTGGAGAACCGGAGAATGTAGCTGCTGTGAGTAAGGAAGACAGCCTATCGCTGCAGAATTGGAGCTCCAGACCTTTTGCCACCAGGAAGGCCGATGTCCAAAAAGGGGTTTCTTTCACTCGTGAAATTTCTATTGTAGATATGAATAAACTTTTCAATGAATGCTTGAAAGCTTTTGATTATTTTTCTATCCCTGATAATAAATGTATAAATAAGCAATATGAACCTTACAACCTTAGTGTCTGGCGCACGAGATAGATAATTAGGTTGCCAAAAATGAACAAAAAGAACAAAAAGATGAGAAAAAATTAATATAAAAAGCAATAAAAGAAAAGAATGAGCTAGTTCATAGTACTAAACAAGAACCTGATGAATCAGACTGTGGCACTTGCTCATCACAGCCAGGAAATTCAGAACTCGCCTGTGCGCATGTGAGATCGCACATGGCGGGGCGCACGGATTAGTGCGTGCCTCCGGATGGGTAAATCGGGAAAATGGAGTTGCCACTGCCTGATGGGGTGCAGGCAGACACTTGGGTGCCTAAGTTTGCTTAATCTGATGGTCTGAGGCTTTGAGATTCTAGGCAAGGTCTCGGTTGCGGTATGGGTGTAGACACTCCAGTCCACCCCGTTGGATGACGGGTCCCATAGGTTTCCTGGTTTGAGTCGACTTTGGTCTCTCACTCACCCGATTCCTATTCCAACATGCACTTTTCATTGAGTCTGGCGGGACCGCCAAAGTGGTGTGGATCCCTTTAATTGATTTTATCTTTTTATCTTAAAAGTGATCTGAGTCTGATTGGGCGGGCCCCGTTGGAGGGCCCGCGGATTCCTTGGTGGGCTGAATCGAGACCACATGCCTCTGGTGGGCCTCAGTCTAGCCTGGGAGGCCATTTGGGCTTTGGTTCAATGAATTGATTTTATTTAAGATTAAAGTTGAAAATTAAGTGATTTGCATGCAAAGGTGGGCTAGGATTGATGTGTGGGCCCATTAGGCAGGCCCATAGTGGTCGCCAAGTGATTTATTCGAATTTATCTTCTTTAAATTTCCAAAGTGGGCTAGACCCTAGGCTTGGGGCCCATTAGTCTATATTTGGACTGGGTGGTCCATGGTTCATGTAAGCACCTAATTTTTGCGCTCCCAGAAGTGCTGGAAATGCAAAACCCAGCTAAAAAGTCAAACCCTGAGGGGTCAAAAGTTGATTTTTTGATCAAGTGAAAATTGGCCACCTTGCTTTATCTCAATGAATAGAGAATCCCGACACGGTTCCAACGCAACTGAGTTTGTTAGAATTGGAGTTTGAATGAAGGATCTGCAGGCCGGTCAAACTTGAGGGGGAGCCGAAAGTTGACTTTTTACTAAACCCCAAATCAGGTTCTTAGCCCTATCCCATTGGATAGAGGGCTCCGATACGGTTCTAACGCAACTGAGTTTGCTCAAATCGGAGTCCGGATGAAGAAGATATGAGCTGTCAAAGTTTCCGAGCAGCAAAAATCAAAAAACAGCACACGTGGCAAAAGGCTGCACATGTGGCGAGAAGCACAGGAAAATATCTCGAGGGGCAATCTTTAAATATCCAAACATACTAAATATCTCAGGGATCAAATCAAAAATTCGCAGGGACCAAATCTGCGAATATCCAAGTGTATCGGGTGAATATGCGAATATCCAGGGATCAAATCTGTAAATATCGGATTTGTATCCGACCATATATGTCGGATACACTTTTTCTTATTCATATCCGACATTAAATGTCGGATACAAGAGATTTGCTCGCGAGATTCGCGCCAATTCCCTGACAAATTCGCGGTGGAATTTAATTTTTGAAATTATTATGTCTTGTATCCGACATTAAATGTCGGATACAATACAAAGAAGGTATAGTGTATCCGGCCTTGGAGGCCGGATACACATGAAACCTAATGTATCCTGCCTTCAAGGCCGGATACAATAAGTTTGTTTATAAAAGAGGCCAGCAACCCCCTGGCCGAGGGTTGCTAGCCTTGCACCTTTTTCTCCTCCCTCACCCCCTCCAAATCCTTTGCTTCTCAGCCTTCTTTGTCTCCATAGCCCCCCAAACACCCCACCTTGCCTTCTCACTCCCTCTTCTCTTCTTCTTCTTCACTTTCTTTAACGGCCCGAACCCGGGTCAATGCAAACCGGCACCCGACCCGAACCCGGTTCGCTACTGTAATAACCCGAATTCAATTCAACAACCAAATCCGAGGTGTTACTGGCCCATATCAAATATATAACAAGAATATACCAGTCTAAAGAATTAAATAATCCATTCAATTTATTAACTATCAAAGTGCGGAACAAATATGTGCGGAAGTGTAGTCTAAAATCCTCAAGAACTAATATAATCAACCATCAATCTCAATATGAAAGTCTGGTAAAATAAAATGGTTACTGTCTCTCTCCTCTCTCTAGTACATCAAACCAATTGAATAATAGTCTAATAAAAAATAACTAAGTCTATATCAATCCTCCACCTCAGACAATATACGGGTAAAAGTAATCGTCCGGTGAATACTCAGCTACCTCTCCCTGGAAATCACTATGATCCCCCTCTCGCGTATCAGCTGAAAAATGAAATAAAAGTAGGGTGAGATACGAATATCCCAGTAGGTAAAACATGCATGATTAAACAGTTAATATAAGTAAAATAACAGTTCATGCACGATTAAGCAATATCGACTAAGCAGGCTCGTACAATCATTCGCATCGATCATGAATACAAAACAGTATAGTTAAACAGTCTAAATATGATTTTCAGCAAGTTCTATTATAAGAATCCAATATCAGAATCAATAACATAATTCATACTTTGCTAAGATGCACTAAACAGTCACATCCAACCAATGTCTCAATCACATGCCTCCAGCATGTATATAATAATAATAAGTGTTTGTGATTTTAGTGTCATTGTAGGACTCACAAAGATAGATAAACCTTTTGAGATGACTCTCGACCAATCGCTATACCACATTGCGTCTTAGGAGCAATGCTACTAATGATACTCAAGTCCCATGCAGCGCAGCTTAGACAAGAGCGGTAGTTACTGACTTATTGCACACGTACCCATCAGAGTTGACATGTACCACCAGCATGCAGCACCAGAATCAATGCATGGAGATGGTTACTTATCCACATGTACAGGGAATCACCAGCGGCTCACCGGGGTGTCCCTCCAGACATAGGACCTTCCCAGACAAACTAACTTGCAAAGGAAGCGCGTCGCACAAGGGAGAAACTCAACCCAAATGACATATCCCTCAGCTATCTAACTACAACTATGGATCCATAACTAATTATGCCCACTAGACTCCAAAATTCCCTAAAATATAATATTTCTATAAGGGTTGGTGCCTAGCTGCATATAAAGGTTAAATCTGTCAATTACTTCAATATTCAGGTTATCTGAGTTTTGAATTCTCTTTATGTAGTTTTCTGGTTTATAGTGTCATTTAAAGTTGTTTTGATAATCAAATAGTAGTCAAGTTTTCCAAAGATTAGATTTCTCAATTACTTTCAAAGTTTGGCAACTAATGTCCTAAATATCTTCCTAATTTATTTTTTCTGTAAAACAGGGAATTAGATAATTTATTTTGGTCTTAAAACATCTTAATTAATCATTAAAATTTACTAAAAATAGTTTGGAATTGAATCAGGTTCGAAATTACGAAAATTTGGAATTTCTGCACAGAACGCCTAGGATCGCCCCGGCGGTCAAAGGTTAGCGGTAGTGCAAATCAGATCACCGACGATAAGTCTTCAAGCGATCTTCGGCAGTCTAAAATTTTTAACTAGCACCAATGAGCGCCGAGGATCGCCGAGCACAGTCGAGGTCGGCGGTCCCCCCAAAAACGAACAGAAACAGTTTCAAAACATGAATTTTCTCATCCAATATCATTCTAACATACATATAACATTGTTATCAAACTAAATACATCAATATATCATATAAAAACATGCTTTGGAGATTAAACGAACGTAAATACAAAACAATCGATCAAACGGTGTCACCTACCTCTTTCGTGCGTGGTTTCTCCTTCTCTTCTCTAAACAACAATACTCTAACACCAAGCAACGCTCTGGACGATGAAGAACACAAGCCAACGTCCCTCCTTCTTCTTCTTCCTCAGTCGCACAGTCGCTCACTCACGGTTTGTCGCTTGCGGCTGACAATACCAACGAGAATACAAAAATTATAAGATTAGGGTATTAAGCTATTATTTATATCCCTTGATCCCACGTAGCTCACTTACAAACTTTCCTATACACACTGCCCAATCAGAACACATCAACTTAAAATATGAATCATACCTCGATATCTCATGATCGAACGATCGGATCGGCATCCAACTCTGGATCTCCACCAATTATATCATCCCCTACATTAATACAATATTTCCATCAATTAAAATTTCCAAAGATATTATTTATTAATTTATTATATTTTTAAGGAAAAATTCGGGGTTTTACATTTTCCTACAAAAACACAAGAAGAGTTGCTGCTGTTGGTAGTGAAAAGGAAGGCTCCAGCTGCTGTTAGAACTTCAAGAGGAGTCCACCCATCTCAAGAGGGTCTCAAAACCCCCAGGTATTGCTTCTTACCATGTTCTTTCTTACATACATAAAAATTTAGGCAACTTGCCATGTTTGGGAAGCTAAGCTCCTCCCAGGTTCAGATCTGCATTCTCAGCAACTTGCATGTGTTATTGTCCCATTCTCATAAGCATGGGAATCCCCTAAGGTAAGGGAGACTTCATTTGTAGCCTCATGGGAGGGTGAGAGCCACGTTCACACTCATTTGGGGTCATCCACCTTACTGTTTTGGGGTATTCTTCCACTATTTTTTTTAAGGGAGTGTGTTCCCTCTTGAGCAAATCTCTTGTATCCCCATGTGAACCCCCTTCCTTTCCCCTTCTCTAAATGTTTTTTTGCTCTCTTTTCTTTTTCTTCTTACTGCTTGAGAATGAGATCTGGGATCAAATTTTAGTCGGAAGTTATAAGTGATGCATGCTAGGCCATCTCGGTGTTGCTCTTGCATGCATAGGATGGTTGTTTTGTTTACTAGCTGTAGTGTCATGTATGCTAATATCACGTAAGTATTTCTTTTTTTGCTGTTCTCACATGTATGATCGAATAGGAACACATGCAAGCTACTGTTTTTTTTACAAAGAAATCAGTCCCTAGGGACCATGCTTTACTTGCATGCACACACTTTGGGCACTAGGAAAGCACTCACAAATCCCATTCATAAACTGCTATTGTCAATGATTATTTGGTGGTTTTGTGGCTGTTTACCATGTGCCTTTTTTAGGTGTTAATCTGCTCCCCTTCACCCCGTATGCCTCTTTCATATGACCCGTAAAGGTGGCTGTTGGAGATAACAGCAGCCTCCCCCTCATCCCACCTATATTTCGCACTCTTTAGTGCGACTAAGCCCCCTTGACAGCTGTTGCTCACCTCCTGTGTAGTAGGTTTTTTTTTTATGTACACTTTCCAGGCACATTTGTACAACATGCCTTGATAGCATGCTTAAACCCTTCTCTTTTTGGTTTTGGGTTGCTGCCCTATGCATCTGCAGTAGGTTCTCTTAGTTGTTTTTTTTTATTGGTATAGAGTTGACTTGTTTGGTGCCTTAGCTTTCTAGAGTGCATGCATACTTCTATGCAACCCCCATGGGCATGATTCCCTTTTTCCCCCTTTTTATCTTGCTTTGCAAGCTCCCAAGACCCATGCAAGCTACTGTTATGGACAGCAACAACCCCTGTTGCTTGCCACTATTCCAAGACCTCCAGCAGACCTATCCAGGTGTCTAGGCACTCCCCCAAGCCCAGTCCATCAACCCATACGTGTAGGCTTCCCTCGCCCCCAATAGTCATGTATTCCCAGCCCCTGTTGCACACTTAACTCCCTTTTTATTTGGTGCTGCTCCCCTACCTACAGCGAGGTTTTATCTCTTGATAGTGCATACATGGTGTAAGCACCTCATTTTTGCGCTCCCAGAAAAGCCAGAAATGCAAACCCCGGGCAGAAAGTCAAACCCTAAGGGGTGAAAAGTTGATTTTTTGGTCAAGTGAAAATTGGCCACCTTGCTTTATCTCAATGGATAGAGAATCCCGACATGGTTCCAACGCAACTGAGTTTGCTGGAATCGGAGTCCGGATGAAGGATCTGTGGGCCCGTCAAACTTGAGGGGGAGCCGAAAGTTGACTTTTTGCTGAACCCCAAACCAGGTGCTTAGCCCTATTTCATTGGATAGAGGGATCCGATACGATTCTAACGCAACTGAGTTTGCTCAAATCGGAGTCCAGATGGAAGAGATATAAGCCGTTGAAGTTTCTGGGCAGCAAGGCCGAAAACTGCACACGTGGCAAGAAACGTAGGAAAATATCTCGAGGTGCAATCCTTAAATTTCCAAAATCTGCCAAATATCTCAGGGTTTAATCCAAAATTGCGCAGAGGCAATCCGCGAATATCTCGGTGTCAAATCAGTCAAATCGGTCAAATCCAGGGGGTAATCTGCAAATATCAAAAGTATTGTCAGAATGACCGAAATTAAATTTCGATTATACACAAATTGTGTATAACCGAAATATATTTTCGGTTCATAAAGCGAAATCAAAAATTGCCCGACAGATTGTCTGAATCCGTACCTGACAGAAATTAATTACTAATTGAGTGCAAAAGTAACCGAAATTAAATTTCGGTTACAAACAACCAATGGCATAACCGAAAATAATTTTCGGTTATGCTACAAAACCATCATAACCGAAAATTCTTCAATTTTTGGCTATAAATAGCAACCCCAGCCATTTGGCTTGGGGTTGCTGCTACCCGAATTTTTCCCCCACCCCACCCTGCTCATACCTCTCACCTCTATCCCCTCAACCCTTCTAAAACACCCCAAACTCATATCTAACCCCTCCCAAGCTTCTTCTCTCCTTTTTTCCTTCATTCCCACTACTTGAAGGAGGTCTTGGAGATCGTTTGGAGGAGAGGAGGTGCTGTCCGGAAGCTTGGCACCACAAGGAACCTCAAGCATACCTCCAAAAAGGATTTCAACTGTAAGGTATGGCTCCCCACTAGACTTTATTTAACATATGTGGATTTTAGTCCATTTGGAGTATGTTCATTTTCAAGCATGTTGCAGCCTTATGTCTTAGTCACCATATGCATGCTAGTTTGTCATTTTTGCCATCTCCTCATGCTCATTTGATGAAAGGTCACTTCCACATAGCAAGAAGGTAAGCCCGATAGTATAAAAAGCGGCTAGAAAGTGTTTTGGTTAGTCTAAAGAGGTCATGCAACCCCCCATTCGGCTACTGTTTTGGGTTTTTTATCATGGATTCCTATTTATCAAAAGGGTGGAGCATGTTCCACTCATGTGTGTTATCTAATGTACCCCTTAATGTAACCCCCCTTTCTCTCCCCTTTCTTAGTTAAGTTTAGACCATCTCTTCGTTTTCAATACACATGTTGATTAGTTACTATTTGTATGCCTAGGAAGATTCATGATTAGTTAAAGCATGCATGCGATTTCCCCTTAGAATCATGAGCATGATGTTTCCCTCACCACTTTTGCATGTCTTATCATGAGTTAGCTTTGATTAGGTTGTTTCCTCGCCACATGTGATCACCCCATTAATTTTGTGTCCATCTCATTGACATGATCATCTCTTTGTTAACTAGAGGCATGCTTAGTCACTTTGAGTAGGTTGCTGTTTAGGTAAAGTATGCATGCCATGAAAGTTAGTTTATTTCTACTCTTGGGTTGCCTAGCTTGTCCTTTCAATTAACCCTACCCTAAGAGTGTTTTGTTTGGGCTTGTTGTCCTTCCCCAAAGCATGAATGTTGATGTCTTTTTGAGAGTCCAAGACCCAAAACAGGGATGCTGGATCCCTATCTATGTGTTGATCTTAGTTCAAGAGAAAGAAGGAAGGGGGGAGCCTCCACCCACCTCCCTTGCTGTTTGGCTTTGAAAACCCCAAAAAGTGAGCGTAATGGCTCCATTCGAACCACTGTGGGCCCACCCAGGGGCCCACAGAGACACCATTCATGTTCACAAACTCCAGGATCCAGTTCTATGCCCAAAAAATGACAAAATGCATCTCTGTGGTTTACCCGAAATCTCAGGTCGGCTGTGGGAAGCCCCTGGCTTAACCGAAATTAAATTTCGGTTGCCTTAAATGTTTTCCAAAAAATCAATTTTCTTGCATGTTTCTGATTTGCCATGCCATGTGAACTAAACCGGTCGAACCAAATGGTGCACGGGTCTTCAAACCCAACTTGATCCCTTTGTGGGCCTTCCAACGAGGCCCACCCAGTCCAAGATCATATTTAAAAGTAAACAAGATAATCAAAATAAATCAAATGGGCCAAACCCTATGAGGCCCACCAAAACCCAAAAAGAAAGCGTGTTGGCTAATGTAAGAATGGTTTGGCTGTGACTGCGGGCACGGGCCCACTAAGCCCATCAACCCAACAGGGCAGGGTCCAATACCCTAACCCACTGAACCATGGGCCATCCGGTCCAAGTCTAGACCAACGAGCCCCAAGCCCATGGTCTAGCCCCCCCCCCCCCCCCCCCCCCCTTTGAGAACTTAAGGAAGATAAATTCCAATAAATTACTTGGCAACCATGTATGGTCCACCCAATGGGCCCATAAACAAATTCTGGCCCACCTTGGCATGCAAATCACCTTAAGATTCAACTTGAATCCTAGAAGTAAAATCAAATTGAACTCACCAAAGCCCAAAGGGCCTTCCAGGCTTAGATGGAGGCCCACCAAGGGCATGCGGGCTTAAACCAAGCCCACCAAGGACACCGTGGGCCCTCCAACGGGGCCCACCCTACCAGACTCAGATCATGTAAATAAACAAGATAAAATCAATTAAAAGGACCCACACCATTCAGGCGGTCCCGCCAAACTTAACTGAACTGCATGCTGGAATAGGAATCGGGTGAGAACCAAATTAAGTTGACTCAAACCAGGGAACCCACGGGACCCGTCATCCGAGGGGGTGGTCCGGGGTGTCTACGGACTTCCCCAAACCACAACTGAGACCCTACTTAGAATCTCAAAGCCACAGACCAAAGCCCAATAGACAAGATTAGGCACCCAGGTGTCCGCCTATACCCCGTCAGGCGGTGGTGACTCCAAACTTTCTCGTGCTGCGTTTCCGACGGGCGCACACATGGTGTGCCCTTGTTTGTTGGATTTTGTGAATTTGTGCCCTTTTTCTACTTGCTGTTTTGGTGGTGTAGTAAGCATGCTCCCCTCACCTGTAGTCCCTTGCCATGACCTATGCCATCTGCTGCTGTAGACAGCACCAAGACCTTACTACATGTTGCTGTTCCTCCTCCCCCCCAACAACACTCCACTACACTTTTTTAACCCCCATTTCTTTGTGTATTAGTGAGCTCACTTTGTCTAGCTACTGCTGTGTTTCCAGCTTTTAGTAGTTACTATTTTCCTCCCCTTTTATCACAACAGGTCTCTGGTTTATTTCCCCTAGATGCATGCATAATGTGCCTTGCTGTGTGAAGTCATTGGCATGACCCCTTCCCCCCTCTGTATCTGCTGACCTTTTAGCATATCTAAAACCACCTGGGACAGCAGCTGTCTCAGCAAGATTTGTTATCAATTCGCATCCCTAGGATGATCCCCAAGCCCAGGTATGAGGGTAGCCCCCCTCCCATCAATCCCCATGCATCTCGCACCCACTTAGCAATGTCTAAATCTCTGCATGTTAACTGCTGTTTTTTATTGTTGCTGTCCCATACTCTACAGCATGTTGGTTTTGTGGTTAATCTACATAGCATGGAGACCTAGCAGATTGATTTTGATTACTTGTTGGTCGATGACTTGGAAATGCCCAAGTAGGGGTGTCAAGACCCCTATCTCATTGCTGTATACTGTTGAGAAGAAGTGAGGGGGCGGTAGCCCTATGCCCTCCTCCTTTCTCATTGCCTTTGTTAAGGAAACCCCAAGGCTGCCCCCACCCTATCTGAACCAATGTGGGCCCACCCAGGGGCCCACACAACTTAAAGAAGCCCCTAGGAAGCCCATAGGGCCACCCACATTGCAAAGCCCTCAAAACAAAAATGAATTTTTGTGTGTGTATTCTTTGACTTTCATTGATTTGAATAGTCTCACAATTGAACCGAGCAAACCAACAGGGTTTCCAGGTCACCCGGAAACCCCACATGGGAACTGGACCACAGGTCCAATTTCGGAACATTAGTGGGCCTTCCAACGGGGCCCACCAAGCCCAATGAACCTTATGGCATGCAACTAAGTAAGCTAAACAAATTAACTAATCCGACCGGGCGGGCCAAACCCAATGCAGCCCACCCAAACTTGTTTTGTGGAAAGATGTGTTTGAGTTGCATGGTTTGGCCGAGACCCAGGGTTAGGGCCTATCGGGCCTGCCAAAGCCCACCAACTAAACCAAGGGTACAAACCCTACACCTCAAGGAACTTGGGCTTTCAAGCCCAGATCTTGACCACGGGCCCCAAGCCCAATGTCCAACTCACTTTGGCAAGATTAAATAAGATAATCCAAAGCACCTTTGGCAACCATCATGGGGGCCCACCCAGGGGCCCTCAAACCAATGCAGGCCCACCTTTTGAATAGAAATCACATAACCTTCAAATCTAAACCCTAAAGTAAAATCAATACACTTAACCAAAGCCCAAAGGGCGTCCTAGGCTTAGACTGAGGCCCACCATGGGACATATGGGCTTAACCAAGCCCACCAGGGAATCCGTGGGCCTTCCAACGGGTCCCACCCAATCAGACTCAGGTCACTTGATTAACCAAGCTAAAATTAATTAAAGGGACCTGTGCACGCATCGGAAACGCGGCACGGGAAAGTTCAGAGTCGCCACCACCTGATAGGGTGCAGGTGGACACCTAGGTGCCTAATCTTGTCTATTAAGGCTTGGGTCTGCTGCTTTTGAGATTCTAAGTAGGGTCTCGGTTGTGGTCTGGGGAAGTCCATAGACACCCCGGTCCACCTCGTCGGGTGACGGGTCCCTTAGGTCTATCCTGGTTTGAGTCAGCTTACTTATTTTCTCACCCGATTCGTAATCCGATATGCAACTTTGTTAAGTCTGGTGGGACCGCCTGAGTGGTGTGGGTCCCTTTGATTGATTTTATCTTGATTAATTAGGTAATCTGAGTCTGGTAGGGTGGGCCCCATTGGAAGACCCACTGTGTCCTTGGTGGGCTTAGTCAAGCCCATGTACCCTTGTGGGCCTCATTTTAGCCTGAGAGGCCCTGTGGGCTTTGGTTAGTTCAATTGATTTTACTTTTGGTTTCAAATTGGATTTAAGTGGTTTTCATGTAAATATGGGCCGGATTGGATTGTGGGTCCCTTAGGTGGGCCCACATGGTAGCCAAGTAATTTGTTGGATTTATCTTTTTAAGTTTCCAGAAAATGGGTTGGACACTGGGCTTGGGGCCCGTAGTCCTGATTAGGGCTTGAAAGCCCAAGTTACGGGAAGTTAGGGTTTGCACCCTTCCTTGGTTCAATTGGTGGGCTTTGGCGGGCCCGGTAGGCCGTTGCCCTTGGTCTTGGCCAAACCACACATTTCATACATCAATTCACTAACAAGTTCGGGTGGGCCGCATTAGGTTTGGCCCACCCGGTTTAATTAGTCAATTTTACTTTAACTTGCTTATTTGCATGCTTTAGGGTTCGTTGGGCTTGGTGGGCCTCGTTGGAAGGCCCACTAATGTACCAAGTTGGACCGATGGCCCATGTCCCAAGTTGGGTTTCCGGGTGACCCGGAAACCCTGTTGGTTTATTTGGTTCGGTTTGGAAATGACACCCGCATCCAGCAATAATCACAGAAAATATGCAAAATTGACATTTACCAGGGAGAGACCGGCTCACTAATTTGGGTCCAAGGGGAGGGACCTGGGGCCCCTGTGGGCGGAGCGAAGCGGAGCCCACGGGGTGAGGCCCCTCCCCGCGCCAAAGAACGAGTTGGGCGCACGGCAAACAGCAGGGTTGGGGGGTACGGGGGGCAAAGCCCCCGCGGTACGGTACAAGGGTATTTTCGGGTTTTAAAAGATATAGGCAATTTGGCCTTTAAAGGGTATGCACTAACCTCCGAGCGCTGGGTGAGAGGTCAGCGCGAGCTGGGCTGACCGAAAACAGCGAAAGGCCCTTGCGCGAAAAGCGCCTCGCGTGAGCGAAAATGCGCGAGCTCGGCGGACACCTGATGCTCTGTGTTTTTTTTTTCTCAGAGACTGGCTTGATTTCCAGTCTCTGTAACACCTCCCAGTGCTTCTACCAGACTCCATAAGGCCTCTAAACATGCTTTGAAATTATTCTAACCTACTTAAAGACACGACTCCAGCTCTCCTAAAAGAACTAAGCTCCATTAAAAAAAAACCCAACTATAGATACAGATTAACAGATGCATGGGGAGTGGGGGTGATGGGAGCATGTTCACAGGCACACAAGAAGGAAACAGCAGGGGGTTAGGGGGTTGGGGGAGCATGTTGGCAAGTCTAGCAACATAAAATAAAAAACAACAACCGACAGAGATTGCATGCACTTTCATCCACACTACCGGACATCCGAGCATGCACACTAACATCCGAAGAAGGGAAGGAGGAGGGGGGTTTACAGGGATACATTAGATGAGATGAATGAGAAGCCGGTTCTTCGTAGAAGTTCTTGGAAAGAAACCCAGTCATGAGCATAGGGTGTAGCAGTAAAACCCTCGTCTTCTTTAAAGGGATCGTGCATGGGGTCTCCCTTACCCTTGGAGGCCCCCATGTCACCCGCAATGGAGGAGCAAAAATGCGTAACCAGGAAAGAAAAAAACAGGTTCGATAACATGCTTATACTACTCCCATTTTTATGTATGTAAAACAAGTGAGAAACAATACTTGAGATTCCTACGTTCTTGTGCAAGGTGGCGGCTTCTCCTTGAGGTGGCACGAGCACTGGAGCTCTCCTCCTTTGAACCTCCAACAGCAACCCTCCCTTTTTTCGGACCTTGGTGCGATGGTGGGGAAGAAGAAGAGGAAAAGGAGTGATAGCGGCGGGTGGGGTGTTTGGGGGGCTAAGGAGTCAGTGGGAGCTGGGGAGAGCAGGTTCCTGGAAACCGAAGGCCAACCAAACAAAAGCTTTTCAAGAAAAAATTTCGAACCCGAAAGGAGCCAACCCTTTGCAATGAAGGGTCGCGCAACCTTTATAGACGAGGGAAGTAGGGTCCACCGGGTTGGCACCCAGCGGGTGGCCCACGCGTTTCACGCTTGCACTGTTCGCGGTGAGCGGCAAAATGATGAAAAAATAATAAATGTGGCCGCGAATTGGTCGGAAAATCCAATTTTGTTGGATTTAGTCCCTGGATATTTTCTATTTAATCCGATATTCTTGGATTTTTACAGATTTAGTCCCTGGGATATTTCGTACGTTTGGATATTTACGGATTTGATCCCCGAGATATTTTCCTGCGCAACTCGCCACGTGTGCAGCTTTTTGCCACGTGTACAGTTTGCCGGTTTTGCTACTCGGAAACTTTGACAGCTCATATTTTCTCCATTCGGACTCCGATCTGGGCAAACTCAGTTGTGTTAGAATCATATCGGAGCCCTCTATCTAATGACCTAGGGGTAGGCACCTGGATCGGATTTTAGAAAAAAGTCCACTTTCGGCTCCCCTCAAGTTTGACCGCACGCAGAACCTTCATCCGGACTCCGATTCCTGCAAACTCAGTTGCGTTGGAACCGTGTCGAGATTCTCTATCCAATGATATAAAGCGAGGTGGCCAAATTTCACTTGATCAAAAAGTCAACTTTTGACTCCTCAGGGTTTGACTTTTTGTCCCGGGTTTGCATTTCCGGCTTTTCCGGGAGCGCAAAAATGAGGTGCTTACAGGACCCACACCACTCAGGTGGTCCCACCAGACTTAAACCAAACTGCATATCGGATTAGGAATCGGGTGAGAACCAAAGCAAGTTGACTCAAACCAAGAACCTACGGGACCCGTCATCCGACGGGGTGGTCTAGGGTGTCTACGGACTTCCCCAGACCGCAACCGAGACCTTACTTAGAATCTCAAGCCGCAGACCAGCCTATTAGACAAACTTAGGCACCCAAGTGTCCGCCTACACCCCATCAGGCGGTGGCGACTCCAATTTCCCGTTTTACCCTCCCGGAGGCACGCACGAGAATCCGTGCGACCCGCGATACGGTGTTCCCGACGCGCACACAGTTCAAAAAGGGGTCAGGGTATTGAACCTTACCCAATTGGGTGGTCGGGCTTAGCGGGCCCGGCAGGCCCTGGCCCATGGTCTCAGCCAAACCATGCTTAACCTAAACCTGCATGCATCATTTTCGGGCTTTGGTGGGCCTCATAGGGCTTGGCCAATTTGCTTTGTTTTAATTATTTTGCTTATTTTGTAAAAAGTGATCTGGGGCTGGGTGGGCCCCGTTGGAAGGCCCACCAAACGATCCAATCAAGCTTGGGAGCCCATGTACCATTTTGGGTTTCCGGTTGACCCGGAAACCCTGTTGGTTCAACCGGTTTGGCTTAAACAACAAAGCAAATCAACCAACCCTAAAAAAACTAGTTTTTATTAAGGTTTGAAGGTAACCGAAATTCCATTTCGGTTATGCATGAAATACAGTATAACCGAAAATATATTTCGGTTATACTATATTTCCTGGTTTAACTGAAATTGGATTTCGGTTAAGCTAGGAAATGCCCTTAACCGACTTGTGATTTCGGGCAACCTGCAAAAATCAACTTTTTGCATTTTTTTTAGCAGAAAACCAATCTAAGACACTTGTGAGCATGTATGAAGTCTCTGTGGGCCCGCAGTGGTCCGAATGAGGCCATTTGGATCCTCCTTGGTGTTTTCAAATCCAAGCACAAAGGGAAACCAAAGGGTTATCCCCCCTTTCCCAAACCAAAGCATAAAGACCAACCAGGGATCTAAGTATCCCTGGTTTGGTTTCTTCCAACCTTAACAAAAAGGCATGCACAATAAAAAAAACCTCAAGAATGACCACACGAATCAACTTCAAGTGACAACATTAACCTTAGAGTGCGTGTGTGTACATCTACCATCCTCCAGAATCGCAAATATCACTTTCATGCATAGAGAAGGATGCCACACAGAAGTGGACATAAAATACCTAAATGCCTTTCTAATGAATGAAGGCATGAGCAAATCCATGGAATCCTTTCCAAGTTTAAGGCATGATCACAAGTGATAACAAAAAAAAAAGCAACTAATATAGTGTGAAAAAGCATGATGGAATATGCATAAATGGTGAGGGAAAAAGCATTGGCGTGGTTCTCACGTACATGATCTTGGGGGGAGGGAACAATCACATGCACACACAAAGTAGTAATCATGTGCCTACAAAGATAATAAGAGGTACATATTATATTCTACACATGATTCATATAGTAACCCTAATAGTAAAACTTAAAAAACAATGACTAATGAAGGGAAGAGGGGGGCTTACATATGGGATACATGAGATGGCATGCACAAGAGGAACATACTCCTATTTTTGATAAAAATAACCCAAAATAGAAACCAACAAAACAGTGGTCGAGTGGACCTTCTTAATCAACCAAAAAACTTCTCTCCCTCTCTTTAAGCTACTGGAGATTCTCCTCTTACCGTGAGAGAATACCAACCCTTAAATGAGCCTAAAAGAGACTAGTAGAAGGGGAAAACATGCTTGGATAAAGGGAACACAGCACATACATAGTGAAAAAGTGAAGCAACATGCCTTGATCATACCTATTTTAACATATGTTACATAAAACTCAGTGGGGAATCATACCTTGAAGTGTAAGACCCCTTTGGAGATGTGCTTGAGCTACTTTGTGACACCACAGCTCCTGGATAACACCTCCTCTTCTCCAAATGTTCCTCAAGACCTCCTCCAAGTAATGAGAATGAAGGCAAAGGGTAGAGAAGAGGCTTGGGAGGGGTTTGATTTAGGTTTAGGGTTTTTTAGAAGGGTTGAGAGGGTAAGGAAGGGAGTTTCGAGCAGGGTGGAGGGGGGGTAAAATTCGGGAAGCAGCAACCCCAAGCCAAATGGCTGGGGTTGCTATTTATAGCAAAAAAATTTGTAACCGAAATTAATTTTCGGTTACACTGATTTTTCAGTATAACCGAAAATCAATTTCGGTTATACAAGATTTGTTTGTAACCGAAATAAAATTTCGGTTACTTTTGCACTTGATTAGCAATCATCTCCTGTCAGGTATGGAATCAGAGAATCTGTTAGGCGATTTTTTATTTCACTTTATGAACCGGAATTGAATTCCGATTATACACAATTTGTTCATAACCGAAATTTAATTCCGGTTATTCTGAAAATATTTTTTATATTTACAGATTGCCCCCTGGATTTGACCGATTTGACACTTGAGATAACTGCAGATTGCCCCCTGCGCAATTTTTGTTTAATCCCTAAGATATTTTGCGGATTGACCCTTGAGATATTTTCCTACGTTCCTCGCCACGTGTGCAGTTTCCGACACAAACTCAGTTGTGTTAGAACCGTATCGGAGTCCTCTATCCATTGACATAGGGTTAAGTGCCTGGTTTGGGGTTTAGCAGAAAGTCAACTTTCGGCTCCCCCTCAAGTTTGACCGCCCTGCAGATCCTTCATCCGGACTCCGATTCCAACAAACTCAGTTGCGTTGGAACCGTGTTGGGATCCTTTATCCATTGAGATAAAGCAAGGTGGCCAATTATCACTTGATCAAAAAGTAAACTTTTTGTCCCCTCAGGGTTTGACTTTTCTGCCATGGTTTGCCTTTCCGGCACTTCCGGGGGTGCAAAAATGAGGTGCTGACATCATCCTCTGTCAACCTTTCGAGCCTGAGGACAATGACGAATCATGGGAGACTCCGCCTGAAATCCAATTTGCATTAGAAAGTCATGAAAAGGGTCTCCAGGCTAACATTGAGGGAACTGAACCCATTAACATAGGTGAAACAGCACAACCAAGGATTCTTCAAATTGGTAAAAAGCTGTCACAATTACTGAAAACACAAATGTTTGATTTTCTCAAGTCTTATACTGACGTGTTTGCATGGTCATATGAGGATATGCCTGGTCTAGACACAGACTTGGTTGTACACTGGTTACCAATAAAGTCTGAGGCCGCGCCAGTGAACCAAAAACTCAAACGCATGAAGCCAGAATGAGCCCTGAAGATCAAGGAAGAGGTCACCAAACAGCTGAATGCCAGGTTCTTACAAGTGACAGATTATCCAGAGTGGTTAGCAAACATTGTGCTAGTTCCCAAGAAAGATGGAAGGGTCAGGATGTGTGTTGACTATAGAGATCTGAACAGGACAAGCCCGAAGGACGACCAGGGCGACTTTCCTTTACCACACATTGATGTGTTGGTTGACAATATGGTGACGCATTCAATGTTCTCATTTATGGACGCGTTTTCTGGTTTAACCAGATAAGGATGGCACCTGAAAACATGGAGAAGACATCCTTCATTACACATTGGGGCATGTACTGCTACCGTGTGATGCCGTTCGGACTAAAGAATGCATGCGCCACATATCAGTGGGCAATGATGTTGTTATTCCACAACATGATGCATAGGGAGATGGAAGTATACGTGGATGACATGATTGCTAAGTCAAAAGAAGAGGAAAGTCATTTGGTGAACCTCGGTAAGGTGTTCGACAGGCTCAGGGAGTGCAAGCTCAGGCTTAACCAGAACAAGTGTGTGTTTGGAGTAACCTCAGGAAAGCTGCTTGGATTTATTGTTGGGAAGTGAAGGATTGAAGTGGACCCTGTCAAAGTCAAAGCAATTCTGGAGATGCCTCCTCCATTGACAGAGAATGAAGTAAGAGGTTTCCTCGGCAGAACAGTATATCAGTCGATTCATAGCACAGATGACTCCCATATATGAACCCATATTCAAGCTGTTGAAGAAGGACAACCCAGTGGTCTGGAATGAAGACTATCAAAAGGCGTTCGACAAAATCAAGGCATATTTGATGAGTCCGCCGGCCTTAGTTCCACCAATCCCAGGGCAGCCGCTGATCATGTATCTAACAGTTTCAGAGACAACAATAGGATATGTGTTAGGTCGACATGATGATACAAGAAGAAAGGAACAAGCTATTTACTACTTGAGCAAGAAGTTCACCAACTTTGAAGTGAGATACACGGTGCTCGAGAAGACGTGTTGCGCCTTGATCTGGGCCGGTCAGAAACTTCGACACTTTTTGCTCAGTCATACAGTCCTACTGATCTCAAATATAAATCCATTGAAGTACATCTTTGAGAAGCCAATATCTATGGGAAGGATAGCTAAGTGGCAAGTCCTTTTGTCTGAATATGATATTCTCTACACGACAAGGAAGTCAATAAAAGGACAAGCAATAGCAGACCATTTAGCAAAACACCCGTTACCAGACTACCAGCCACTTCTCATTGGTTTCCCGAATGAGGATGTGATGTGTACTGAACCGGCAAAAAGTGAAGAGGAAACCGGATGGCAGATGTTCTTTGACGGGACAGTTAATGTTAATGGAAAGGGAATTGGAGTAGTAATAATATCCCCGCAAGGAGTCCATCAACCGATAGCGGCAAAACTCTTGTTCGATTGCACTAACAACATGGCCGAATACGAAGCATGTGTGTTAGGCTTGCGAACAGCAATCGAAATGCACATACAGGAGTTAAAAGTGTTCGGTGATTCTAGCCTGATCATTTACCAAGTAATGGGGGATTGGAGAACCAAAGACTTAAAGTTGGTACCATACCAGGAACTGATCAAGGAATTGGAGGAGCAGTTCAAAAATGTGACATTTGACTATATTCCACAAAACAAGAATCAGTTTGCAGATGCCTTAGCAACATTGGCATCTATGGCAACCATTACTGATGACACCTGGGTGCAGCCTTTGGAGATAGAGGTTTGGCATTATCCTATCTACTGATTCAGCATTGAGAGAAGCCTACCTAAGGGAGAGCCCTGGTATGCAGACATTGAGAGATACTTGAAAGACAGAATTCTGCTAGAAGGGGCCATAGCAGCAAAAAAGCGTACCATTCAAAGGTTGGCTAGACAGTTCTTCCACAGTGGAGGCAAAGTGTACAAAAAGTCATGCAATGACTCACTATTGCTTTGTGTCAAGGAGGATGAGGCACAGAAATTGATTACTGAAGTCCATAGAGATTTGTGCAGTGCGCACATGAATGGGCATATGCTATCAAGGAAGATTTTGAGAATGGGCTATTATTGGATGATAATGGAGTCAGACTGTTACGCCCATGTCAAGAAATGCTAGTTGTGCCAGATTTACGCAGATAACATTCATGCTCCACCAAATACCCTGTATTCCATGACATGTCATTGGTCATTCGCATGTGCTTAAGTTCATCAGGAACAACATCATTTGCCGCTATGGCGTACCCGAGGCACTCATCACAGACAATGCCAAGAATCTGAACAACAAGGACATGGAGAAGATGTGTGAAGATTTGAAGATCAGACACTTGAATTCCACGGCATACCGACCCAAGAACGGTGTAGTAGAAGCTGCCTGTGCGCACATGGTTTCGCACGACGGGGCGCATGCAGGATGCGTGCCTTGGGACAATCGGAGTCGCCACTGCCTGAGAGGTGCAGGCAGGCACAATGATGCCTAACCGGGTCTAATTTTGTTGGTTTGCGGCTTATTTAGAGATTCGGCCAAGTTCTCGATTATGTCTGGGGAAGTCCAAAGACACCCCGGCCCGCCCTATCGGTCTAACAAGTCCCTCGGGTCTCCCTGGTTTTAGTCAACTTAGTCTCACCCTATTCCTAATCCAGCATGTACAATTTGTTTGGTCTGAGTGGGGACCATTGAAGGTGTAGGCCCCATTTTAATTGATTTTATCTTGCTTATCCATTGGTGAAGTGGGTCGGGTGTGGGCCCCATTAGAAGGCCCATTGGCTACCAAGTTGGGCTTGAGTAAGCCTATGGCCCATTAGGCTTATTGGGTAACCCTTATTTGATTTGGTTGTTTTGTTTTAGGTTACTTAAACATGCTAACTCACTGAAGCAATAAATCCAACTCAACCAGAGATAATTCCAAATAAAGCGATAAAATATGCAGAAATACGTAGAATACCAGCAATAAAAGGTTGTTGATAAAATAAAATCGATAAAAGCGATAAATCACTTGTGTCACTGCATGACTCACAAAGAAAGATAAGTTTTTGAGATGACAATCGACCAAATGCTATGCCACCGTGCGTCTTATGGGCGAAGCTACTAAGACACTCAAGCCCGAGACATCTCCTAAGACAAGAGCCGTAGTCATCGACTTATTGTACATGAACTCAACAGAGTTGGCATGTACCACCAGCATGCAACACCGAAATCAATACATGGAGATGGCCGCTGATCCACTTGTACAGGAAATCACTAGTGACGCATCAGGGTGTCTCTACAGACACGGGACCTTCCAGAGCAAACTAACTTGCAAAGGAAGCACGCTTGCACAAGGGAGTAACTCAACCCAAAAGAAATACCCCTTAGCTGTCTAGAATATCCTATGGATCCATATTCAACTATGCCCATTAGACAAAACCATGAGAAACCAACACACAGGAGGACACACTTCTACTATAGGAGGCATACACATCTTTACGTAGAGGATTACACATCTCTACAATAGTGGATTACCCATTTATGCCATAAAAACTAGTATCAACTGAACCACAGGAAGCAATATCACTCAACCGTAAAAGAAAAGCAAATAAACACCATAACATACTCCAATCCATAAACATATCCAAAATTCATGATAGTAACCAAAAGATCCAATTCCCATGTGAAATTTCAAGACTCAATCTCCATAACCAAGATAAAACTTTTTGCAAGATAACATATGCAATTTCTCAATTATATTCAAAATAAAACTCCTGAACATAAATTCAATGGAAATCAAAATTAATACAATTCCAGAAAATCAGTATTCACATCTAGAGCACATGCACTAGTAATTCAAGACTCGCCTAAAGTTACCTTATTAATCCTCTTGTTAAATTCCAAGTTCTTATAACTAAGACCTAAGATAGCAACTATTCCAATTTCTGTATTTTTAGTTCCAACACATTCCACAAACCTAAAACATAGCTTAGAAGATGATTTTAACACATGAATACAAGTTGGTATTATTCCTAATCACTGTTTCCCATATTTTGGCCCTTTTATGTACACACCTATCTTTATGGTTCCAAATTTATTGGTTTATTACCAAATTAAATTTAGTAAATTTCTACATCTCAATTTAGTCCTTATAAAGGTATTAGAATAATTATATTACTAGAAAAATTATCAAAAATCTTTTCTTATTTGAAAAATCCTAATTTCTGGATTTTCTGTGTATGGGCACCTACCTCAGATCACCTAGGCATCCGTACAATTCCGACTAAGTTTGTAAAATTCATCAAGTTCTGATCTTTGGACTTTTCCTTGGGTTTTACCTGTTCTAAATTATTTTCCTAATATTCTAAATCATACCTACATCACTCTATATTAATTTGTGCCAATTAATTACCATCCAATGATTATTTACATGATCAAATCTATGTCTATTCAATAATTTTGCAAATTTCTTCAAGAACACAAAACTCTATGAAGCAAACCATTCGATTCCATGTAAATTCTTTTCCGACTAATCAAATCAAACCATATTAAATCACAGAAACCAAAACCATGCAATTCCTCCAGTTTTCAAGGGTTGCTACTTGCCTCATACGCTAATTCCATCTTCTTTTCAGAATACCGAATCTGGGCCTAATTTCTGCTCCTATTCGCACAAACTTAGAGTTCTCCAATTCCAATCTCCACCGTTCAGATTGTAGCTCTACTACTAGTCGTGAACCAAACCTCCAAATTTGAGGTCGATCCAATGGCTGGATTTTCCCCAATCGTAGTTTGAAGGTGGTTGGTCGGACATCTCTGCAATAGCTCCTCCTTTTTTTCCCTCTCTTTTCTCTCATTCTCTCCTATACGAAATTTCTCTAATTTCACCTCTTGTTCTTCTATTTATACTAAGCTGGAAAAGTCCTATACTAACCCTATTAAGCTCTTTTAATTAGGCTAACCCTAGAGTGGTCTAATTAGAGTCAAACACTTTCTAATTAATTCCTACTTTTTCTCACCTTTTAATTCTATTAATACTATACTAATTAGATTTCTCACTATCTAAACTCCTCCTTTTAACTTATTTTCGTGAATAATAAATACTTAATTCCTAAATATCACCCAACACCTAATTAAGTTGCTTTTTTCTCCCAATTAAGGCTCGTAATTACTTAATTTCCCTTTTTCCTCTTTTATGCTTTAATTATCACTATTTTATTCTAATTTGCCTTAATAAATTATTTTCTACTATTTTATTATTCTAATTATTATTATATGACTTATTTCATGGATTGCCCTTTCTGAAAATTACCAAAATACTCTTTTTACCCTTTTAGGTTAATTTCCTTAAAAATTCTCCTTTATTTACCTATCATTTATTATTTGGAGTATTAATCTTCTAAATTTTAATTTTTATTTTAATTATAATTTAAACTAATATTTTCTTTTATTTATTTATACCCTAATTTATTATGTAAAAATTCGGGGTCTTACAATTGATATCCAAGAAATTATCCCACCATGATTGTGAGAGCCTGATATTAACAATTAAAGCAAGAATTCAGTCTTGGAAAGGCAAGATGCTTTCATGTGCTGGTCGGCTACTGGTCTTAAAGTCAGTGCTCTTCTCCACTCAAACCTACTAGTTATCAAGCTTTATTCTTCCGAAAAGTGTTCTGAAAAAGATAAACCAGCTATGTTGTTCATTCCAATGGGCAGGTAGCAATCTTGCAAAGAAAATCCATCTTGTAAATTTGTAGCAGGTTTGTTCTCCAAAACAAGGTGGTCTTAGCTTGATGAATATTGAAACCTGGAATAAGGCATCCACAATGAGAAGAATCTGGCAAATATCAACCAAAAAAGACTCCTAGTGGGTAGCTTAGGTCCACACAAAAAAACTCCTAGTTGAGCTTTAGTCGAGCCCAAGGCCCATTAGGGCTATTGGGTAACCCTATTGTTGGATTAGGTTGTTTGGTTTTGAGATTAATTAAATATACACAATTAGTGGGTTCAGCTTTTAAGGCCCGTTGGGCTTGAGTGTGGCCCATGGGCAATTAACCAAGCGGCCTCAAGGACCCATTATTAAAATGGGCCTTGGTTTGTGCCGGGCTGAATGTGGGCCCCGTCGGAAGACCCACGATGCCTTATTGGGTCCAAAATGGGCCCAAGTCTCAAAAATGGGCTCGAGCTGACCCAAAGGCCCAATTGGCTTAAATTAATTAGAATTGGGTCGAACTCGATGGACCTGGATCCAAGAAATTCACATTTGGTAACCAACTGAGGCCAACCGCAGATACACTGCGGTTACAGCCAATCTGCAGATACGATGCGGCCCAAACCTGACCGCACATACTGTGCGATCGGGTCTGAACCACTCTGATAGTGCGAATCCGGCCCGAGATTCCAAAAATGCCAAAATGGCTATGGGCTCTCATCTAGCCTTCTTCCTTTGACTTCCGCGAGCTGTTGTGGGTCTCTGAGCAGACCCACAGTGGTTCAAATGCTCATTTCATGGCCAAAACATGCTTTTCATCCATTCTTTTATACACATTCAATCCAACCTAGACAAACACGCGAACTAAGATTTAAACTAATCAGGACGGTGATAATCATGTGTGATGTTGAAACTCAAGAAACCCAAAAAAAATGATGGATGAATAAGAGAGATGTTGGGAGCACTAAACATGCTAATTACTACGATTTTGATGCATGAGAAATAGTATGAGACTCATTTACCAGTATTCCTATTTATGCAAGCATGCAATAACAAACATACTCCTATATGAACCATCTAAATATTCTATGTGATTGTGTGTGTATGTGACGCTTACCTCTTACTTACAAATTCTACCAAAGCTATGAACAAGCATGCAGAGACTATGTTAAATGATCAGGATTAGAAAAGACAACTCACTTAGCATCAAGCAAAATATGACAAAGAAAAGAATGGAAAAGGGGGGAAGTAGATTAAGGGTACAACGGATTGAGAAGGAGGACAAGCCCTCCCAAAAATAACAATAAGAAAACTGGACATAAGCTTATCTAAATGAGACTCTTTCTTTCTTTACCATAGAGCTCTCCTTCCAGATTCAAGTGGAGTCTCCCCCTTACCATGAGGAGACTCCAGTAACGTACAAAAGAAGATCAGATGGTGAGTAAAAGACAATAAAAAGATAAATCCAAAGATAGTCAGAAAAGAGACTTGCTTAAAAGGGACTTTATTTCAATATATATTTAAAAAAAACACAACGAATGTTATTACCTTGGTATTACCTTCCTATTTGGACAATTTGTGGTCCTCCGGATGACGTAGACAGTAGTTTGGAAACCTCTCTTGCTCCAAAAATCAACTCTTTTTGGCTCCTTTGTAAGATGGACTAGAGTGAAGAGATGAAAGGAGAGGTTTTGAGGGTATTTTGGTAATTAGATGGGGCTTAGGTGAGGGGGGAGAAGTTTAGGACAGATCTGCACTGTATGTGCAGACACAACACGTCCGCACATACAGTGCGGACGCGCATTGTGCACAGTGTCTATAAAACCCCGAATTTTCCTTAAATAATAAATTAAATTAATAAATAATATTAGTGAGAGTTATAATTGATAGAAATAATTTATTATTGTAGGGGATGATCTAATTAGTGGAGATCCAGAATTGGACGCAGATCTGACCGTCCGATCATGAGATATCGAGGTATGTATTCTGATTGGGCGTGTGTATGGAGTTTGGTGTATGTGAGATACATGGGATAAGTGAGTATAAGTATTAGTTTAATAACCTAAATTTATACTTCGTATTCTCGCTCGTATTGAATAGCCGCAAGCGACAGCCTTGAGCGAACGAGCAACCGAAGGAGAAGAAGAAGAAGAGGAAGAAGAAAAGCTTGGGTTTTTGAGTTCTTCGTCGTTTAGAGTGTTGCTGGGTGATAGAGAATCGTTGTTGAAAGAAGAGAGGAAGAGGAACATTCGTTCAAGAGGTAGGTGACACCGTTTTCCTTCGTTTTTGGCTTTACATGTGATTAATCGACAAAAGTATGTTTTTATGATATATAATGATGTATATATGTTGATAATCATGTTATATATATGTTAGAATGAGTTTAGACGAGAAAAATCATGTTTTGGAACTGATTCTGATCATTTTCGAACGACCACCGACCTTGACTGTGCTCGACGATCGTCGGCGATCTTAGGTGCTCGTATTAAATTTCAGACTGCCGTAGACCGCTTGAAGACGTATCGTCGGCGTTCGATTTTGAACTACCGCCGACCACAGACCGCCGGGGCGATCCTGAGCGATCCTAGGCGCTTTGTTCAGATTTTGCAGATTTTCATAATTTTACACCCTAATTCAATTCCAAACTATTTTTAGACAATTTTAATGATTAAATAAGATGTTTTAAGACCAAAATAAACTATCTAATTCCCTGTTTTACAGAAAAATAAATTAGGAAGGTATTTAGGACATTAGTTGCCAAACTTTGAAAAAAATGGAGAAACCTAGTTTTTGGAAAACCTAACTTGTATTGAATTACTAGAACATCTTCTAAATGACACTATAAGTTAGAAAACTTTATAAAGAGAATTCAGAATTCAGATGACCGAATATGGAAGTAAATTGACAGATTTAACCTTTATATGCCGCTAGGCACCAACCCTTATAGAAATATTATATTTTAGGGAATTTTGGAGTCTAGTAGGCATAGCTGGTTATGGATCCATAGTTGTAGCTAGATAGCTGAGGGATATGTCATTTGGGTTGAGTTACTCCTATATGCGACGCGCTTCCTTTGCAAGTTAGTTTGTCTGGGAAGGTCCTATGTCTGGAGGGACACCCCGGTGAGCCGCTGGTGATTCCCTGTACATGTGGATAAGCGACCATCTCCATGTATTGATTCTGGTGCTGCATGCTGGTGGTACATGCCAACTCTGATGGGTACGTGTGCAATAAGTCGGTGACTACGGCTCTTGTCTAAGCTGCGCTGCATGGGACTTGAGTATCATTAGTAGCATTGCTCCTAAGTCGCACGGTGGTATAGCAATTGGTTGAGAATCATCTCAAAAGGTTTATCTATCTTTGTGAGTCCTACAATGACACTGAAATCACAACACTTGATATTATTATTGAATACATGCTGGAGGCATGTGATTGGGATATTTATCGGATGTTATTGCTTAGTGCATCCTAACAAAGTGTGAATCATGTTATTGATCTTGATATTGGATTCTTATATTAAAACTTGCTGAAATTCATTTCTAGAACTATTTATCAAACTGTTTTGTATTCATGAATGATATGAATGATTATACGAGCCTGATTAGTCGATATTGCTTAATCGTGCATGAACTGTTACTTTACTTATATGAACTGTTTACTCATGCATGTGTTACCTACTGGGATATTCGTATCTCACCCTACTTTTATTTCATTTTTCAGCTGATACGTGAGAGGGGGATCTTAGTGATTTCCAGGGAGAGATAGCTGAGTATACACCGGAGGATTACTATTATCCGGATCTTGTTTGAGGTGGATGAATGACATAGACTTAGCCCTTTTGATTAGATTATTATCATTTATTTGGATTTGATGTATTAGAGAGATGAGAGAGATATAGTAACCAGTTTATTTTACCAGACTTTGATATTAATGATTGATGATCAAACTATATGTTATTTGAGGATTTTAAACTACACTCCTGCACATACTTGTTTCCACAACTCTGATAGTATAATAAGTTGAATGGATTTTAATTCTTTGGTCTGGTATATTATTGATGATGTATTTGATATGGGCCAGTAATACCTCAGATTTGGTTGTTGAACTTAATTCGGGTTGTTACAGTAGCGAACCGGATTCGGGTCGGGTGCCGGTTTGCACTGACCCGGGTTCGGGGCGTTACAGTGTCGCACGGCAAGGCGCACGGATTCTACGTGCCTCCAAGAGGGTAAAACAGGAAAAAGGGAGTCACCACCGCCTGATGGGGTGCAGGCGGACACCTGAGTGCCTAATCTTGTCTATTGGGCTGATCTGCGGCTTGAAATTCTGAGAGAGGTCTCGGTTGTGGTCTGAGGAAGTCCGTAGACACCCCAGACCACCCCGTCGGATGACAGGTCCCGTGGGTTCCCTGGTTTGAGTCAACTCACTTTGGTTTCTCACCTAATTCCTAGTCCATCATGCAACTTGGTTAAGTCTGTCGGGACCACCAAAGTGGTGTGGGTCCCTTTAATTACTTTTATCTTGCTTATTTGGATGATCTGAGTCTGATTGGGTGGGCCCCGTTGGAAGGTCCACGATGTTCTTGGTGGGCTTAGTCAAGCCCATGTACCCTTAGTGGGCCTCTGTCTAGTCCTAGGAGGCCCTTTGGGCTTAAGTTAAATGAATTGATTTTAATTATCTGTTCAAGTTGGGGTTTAAGTGATTTTTCATGCAAAAGGTGGGTCTGCATTGGTTTGCGGGCCCCTTGGTGGGCCCCATGATGGTTGCCAAAAGTGTTTTAGATTATCTTACTTAACTTTGCCAAAGTGAGCTGGACATTGGGCTAGGGGCCCGTAGTCCAGATTTGGGCTTGAAAGCCCAAGTTCCTTAAGGTGTAGGGTTTGCACCCTTCCTTGGTTTAGTTAATGGGCTTTGGCGGGCCCGATAGGCCCTAGCCCTGGGTCTCGGCCAAACCATACAATTCAAACATCACTCCACAAGTCTGGTTCGGGTGGGCCACATCGGCTTTGGCCCGCCCAGGTTGATTAGTTAATTTTGCTTAACTTGCTTATTTGCATGCACCAAGGATTATTGGGCTTGGTGGGCCCCGTTGGAAGGCCCACTAATTTTTCTAAGTTGGACCGGCGGTCCATTTCCCATGTTGGGTTTCTGGGTGACCCGAAAACCCTATTGGTTCGCTTGGTTTACTCAAAAGTATCCTTCTCATGCATCTACAATCAAAGAACACACAAAATAGCATTTTTTGGGGATTTCGCAAGTGGGGTGGCTCTTGGGCTTCATATGGACTTTATACCAATTGTGTGGGCCCCTGGGTAGGCCCACATTGGTTCAGATATGGGGGGGGGGGGGGAGCCTCCTTTAGCTTCCTTTTGGGGATTCTTAACACAAACCAGATGGTAAGGTGGGGGGCATGAAGCTGCTGCCCCCTTCTCACTTCTTTTTGGTATAGCAAAAGGGGCATGGCTCCCCTAATTCATGGTTCCTTACCATCAATCCATAAGCAATTAAAGATAAGTAATCATGCACATCAAGCGAAGCAAACAAATCACAACACCTACATGTTGTAAGGCCTTGAACAGCACTTCACAAACAAGATTTAAATCCGGTTTTTAGTGTACACACAAGGGTAAGCAATGCATTGGGGGGGGGGGGGGGGGGGGGGGGGGACTTGGAGGGGGTCACCTTCATGGTGGTGCTAGGGTGATGACCTAGAGGTGCTGGGGGGATGGCAAGTTTGCTGGAACAGCAGCTATGGCAAAGGGGGTTAGGGATCATACATTCTTATCTTAAAAAAAGAAAGCTAGCACAAATAAGTAAAGGGATCATGGCTGTGCAATAAATGGACTAGGCTTGGAGGGAGCTTAGGCATTTGGGTCGGTAAACTTACCGGGGACAGCAATAGCATCAAGGCCTACCGTTATCCCCAGCAACAACTTGAATGAATCATTGCAAGGGGGTGGTGGGGGTAAGGGCAGCATGTAAATGTACCACCAAAACAGCAGGTAAAAATTGGGAAAACAGTAGCACACCAAGGCTCAAAACAGTGGGCTACAGGGGGGTGAGGGCAGCATGTTAATGCATAGATCAGTGGCACATTGTAAAGCACTGCAGCGGTTGGAGGTGGGGGATTGATGGTTAGTAAGTATGCTGGACAGCATGCTATTGCAGGGGATTAGAGGCAGTTGAATGACTTAAGGCAGCAGGTAGTAAAGGGGCTGGGGGGAGCATGTATGAACACATAAAAAAGAAACAACAGGTCACAAACGAGAAATAGCATGCCTTCCTACCCTAAAACAGCAAACCACAGGGGGGAAAGGGAAACATGCTTAACACCTCAAACAATCAGCAAAATAGGGAAAGAAAACATACCAAACACCCCCAGCGGCAGCAAGCAAACAAACAACAAAAATAAACAAACAGAAAAAAGAAAGAAAGGAAGGCACCAAGGAAAGGATACAACCACCCCATGACCTTCAAGACTTGTGTGCTTTAAAAAGGAAATCAGGCCTGAACCTACCTATGCATTTTCCCTAGCAAGGTAACCCTTTTACGAATAAAAAAGAGTGAGGTTGCATTCCCACGTCCCACAGGTGAGTGCTGTTACGGAGGGAAGCAAGGCCACATGCATGCAAACAAGAGCACCAGAGGTAGCTTCGCATGCATCTCCCTACGGCTCCTTACCTAGTCGGAGCCCAGCTTCCATACCCACACCAAGATCACTCGGAGAAAGGAAGGAGAAAGGGGATTTACAGGGGTACACTGGACGAAAACTAGGAAGGAACATGCTCCTTCCATTAATGGAGGGAATCACTGCAAGGAACCCCAAACGAAAACAGCAGCTCACCATGGGATTTTGACCCAGCTTCATCAACTAGAAAACTTCTTTCCCTCACCCCAAAACCACACTCGGTTCCACTTACCCTTGAAGTGCTTCGGGTAATATAGATGAAGAGAGAAAAAAAAGAAACACAAATGCATGTTGAAGAACATGCTACAGCAAAGAAACTACCCGCTCACAACAACTCAAAACATGGCCATTTTCATTTATGTAGTGTAAAATACAAGGGGAAATGATACCTGAGGGTGACGAGGCTATTGAATGGTGTGTAGGACTCCTTGTGTGACATCCTAGCTGTCTAAGTGGGCGGGGGTGAGAGACCTGGGCGAGCTACCACAGTGGCGAGCTACTAGGCGAGGATGTGCATATTGTAAGCACCTCATTTTTGTGCACCCGGAAGTGCCGGAAATGCAAACCCTAGCTGGAAAGTCAAACCCTAAGGGGGCAAAAGTTGACTTTTTTATTGAGTGATAACTGACCACCTTGCTTTATCTCAGTGGATAGAGAATCCCAACGCGGTTCCAACGCAACCAAGCTTGTTGAAATCAGAGTCTGGATGAAGGATTTACAGGCGGGTCAAACTTGAAGGAGAGCAGAAATTGACTTTCTGCTAAACCCCAGAACAGCTACCCAAACTTGTCTCGGTGGATAGGTCATCCTGACACGATTCCAATGCAACTGAGTTTGCTCGAATCGGAGTCCTAGATAATAAGTTATGAGCAAAACAAGAAACCCTAAAAACTGCCCAAGTGGCAAAAACAATAGAGAAAACAGCAGAAAAAGGTGTTTGGGGGCAAATCCGTAAATACTCAGAACATTCAAAAATATCTGAGGGCATACCTGTAATTGCTTAAGGATGAATCTATAAATATCAAAAGTCCTAAAATATCTCAGGGATGAATCTGTAATTAGAAAGGGATTAATCTGTGAATATCAAATTGATGAGAAAATAGCTCAGGGACCAATCTGCAATTTCCAAGAAAATCACCCCACATGCTTAATTCCCCACATCTTTCTCTCCCTCTCTCTCCTCCATAACTCATTCCCCATTCCCCACCACATGTTTTTCTCTCTCTTTCTCTCCTTCATAAATCCATGTTCCCTATGCATCCCCCCATGCATCAAACACATCAACCCATATATGTAAAACCCCTAATTTTCCCAAATATTAAAATAAAATAATAATTAATATTCTTAAGGATTATTATGGATGGAAATAATTTATTATTGTAGAGAATATCATTATTAGTGGAGATCAGGAGTTTGGCGCAGATCGGAGTGTCTAATCGCGAGTTATCGCGGTAAGATTAATATTTTAAAGCTAATGTGTTTTGATTGGGCGATGTGCATTGAGTTTGTTGTGTGTGCGTTGCGTGGGATAGAAGGTATATATATAAGCTAAAATAACCTAAGAGAATACAAAAGGTATTCTAATCGTATTCGTTGGTATCCCTTAGCCGCAAGGAAGAAAACGCACACCCAAGAGCGACTGAGCAACCAGAGAATAAGAAGAAGGAAAGAGGTTGCTCTGGTTTTCTTCATCCCAAGGGAGTGTCGTAGTGTCTGTGTTGTTGCTATTCATAGAGAAGGAGAGGAAACGATCGTAAGAGGTAGGTGACACTGTTTTACGTTCGTTTTTGTATTTAACGTTCGTTTAATCTTCAAACCATGTTTTTATGATGTAGATATATGTATGATGCATGATATAATCATTATAAGTATTATGGGATTGCTTAGAATAGGAAAAATCACGTTTTTAAACTGTTCCTGTTCGTTTTTGGGTGACCGCCGACCTTGACTGTGCTCGGCGATTCTCGGCGCTCGTTGAAAAATTGAGACCGCCGAAGACCGCTGGAAGACATATCGTCGGCGCTCTATTTTACACTACCGCCGACCTTTGACCGCCGAGGCGATCCTAGGCGCTATAGCAAAAAAATGCAATTTTGACAGTTTTTCATCCCCTTTTCTTCTCCAACCCTTTTCCAAATAACCTGAGCCTCCTACACAGCACCCTTATTTACCTGAAAACAGCCCCTTAATTACATGAAAGACATTTAAGTAAATGTCCTATGTATTTATTGCTCCATTTACTTAAGTCTTTACATGTAAATAAGGTTTTACCCCCCATTTGGAACCAATAAAAATACTTCCAAGGTCCAATTCCCAACCAATAAAAATTCAACTTTCCAGTTCATGCCTAAATTCCAGTTTTCCCGGTTTTTATCAAAAAGCCCATTTTGGGTTTGATACCCAGATGAGTGATTCAGAAGCCCATAAAATTCTAGGAGATGTGTTTACCCTTCAATAGACTACAACCAAAATTTGAGCCCGAAACTCCTTGTAGATTTGTCTAGAAAAATTATATACCCAAAAGTCAACGTTTTAACCAGACTTAGAATATTTTTGGGGTTCGAAACCTTTCTGTCTCGGAATCAATTGATTTTTGGTATACTGACCTTATTGGGAATCCTAAGACTATTCCACTCATCCAAAATGTATTTTGAGAACTTTATGACATTCTTAGTCCCAAATCATTATAAAATAGGTTATTTGGATTTCCACTACTTGTAACACTTCTCTAAGATTATTCTTAAGGTGTCTCTGAAGGCCAATTATACTAAAAAGTTCATATTAGATATTTAACCACCTTGTTCTATGATTTAGTACAATTTGAGGTTTAAAGAGGATCAAATTCACTTGAAATGATTACAAGGATTCTATATAGGTAATTTCCTTCTCAAAATATAATTGGACTGTGGACTAAATGCCATGATGGCTATAAGAGATTGTACCATCTGCGGATGAGATTTGAGACCACCTACGGGTGAGATGTGTAACTCCTGTAGGAGAGACTTCTTGTGGGGGAGATGTATTCATGATGTGATTGCATCCCACAAGGGAGATGTATATGTGACCACCTGCGGGGTGAGATGAGACCTCCTGTTGGGGGAGATGTGATCCTGATTGGATTGCATCCCACAGGGGAGATATGTGACCACCTGTGGGTGAGATGAGACCTCCTGTTGGGGGAGATGTGATCCTGATTGGATTGCATCCCATAGGGGAGATATGTGACCACCTGCGGGTGAGATGAGACCTCCTGTTGGGGCAGATGTGATCCTGATTGGATTGCATCCCACAGGGGAGATATGTGACCACCTACGGGTGAGATGTGACCTCCTGTTGGGGGAGATGTGATCCTGATTGGATTGCATCCCACAGGGGAGATATGTGACCTCCTGCGGGAGAGCTGTGACCTCTTGTGGGGGAGATGTAATCATGATGTGATTGCATCCCACAAGAGAGATATATGTGATTACCACCTGCGGGTGAGATGTGACCACCTGCAGGTAAGATATGATGACTCTTGCGGGAGAGACCTCATGTAGGATAGATGTGATTACTACGTGATTGCATCCTACTTGGGAGAATGTTGTTATCAGATTGAGATTTACTATTAATTATGAATGACATGATCTACATTTGAATAAGAAGAGTTTGATTAAACGGTTTAGCTGTGATTTGATTTGAATGATTCTAAAATAGAATATAAATGAGCCATGAATTAATTATAGAATTATTTTAGGGAAACAATACTGGCATTGAATTGGAAAATCCTTTAGATGAGATTTATATTACATTGCCTTTCTAATTGAAACGAAGGTTACATAATAAACTCTCTTTATTCCAAACACTGATTAGATGTTGGTTTCGTATGGTGATTTCTCGTTCTTCTTATTGACCGTGACTACTCGATTATTTTATCGTGCATGAATGATTACTTTTATATATAAACTGTTTCTAGCATGCATGTGTTACCTACTGAGATAGTTGTATCTCACCCTACTTCATTATCTTATTTTTCAACTTTTTCACGTGAGAGCGTCCTTGGGGTTGACGCGAGGGGGAGTTGCAGATTACTGAGCTGAGGATCTTTATTATTTCGTTTAGATCTTTCTTTTAGAGGTTGATATAGATGTATCTTGATGGATATTTATGATTTAATTGAATATGAGAGAAAGTGTGCTAGAAAACCCATTTACCAGATTTATGAATTTATATTGATGAGTTAGTTTGATGGTTATAGTTAGTCACGCATATTGATGAAATTAATGTTTTAATTCTCCGCACTCTAATAATTAATGAAATTAGTTGGATTTAAATGTTTGGTAATTAGTAGCTTTGGGCCCAGTATCACTTCGGATTCGGGTTTGGTGCTTGTTTTGCATAGACCCGGGTTCGGGGCGTTACAGTACATCTCTCTCTCTCTCTCTCTCTCTCTCTCCATGCATCATGTACACACCTATTCATACTTCACCCCATCCATCTCTCTCTCCCCCTATGTGCATCCCATCATCTCCCCCATAAAACCCCCATACATATGGACTTCAAGGGGGGTTAGCTCACTTTTCATGCTCCCATTCTCTCCCATCCTCTCCAATTCTCTCTCCCAAGCTCTCTCCATCTCTCCCACTTACCTCCTCTCAAGAGAAACCCCTATTCGTCCAACCCTTCTCTTACACTCCTAGCCCACCACCAGCCCCCTAAAACCCTTCCAAACCACTCTAAAACCTTCCCTATTCTCTCCCTTCTTCACTCTTTGACTTAAGGAAGGAGCTTAGTAGAACTTGGTGCTTGGAAAAGAAGGTTCAAGGTGCTGTCCAGCCACTATTTTGGCTTCAAAGCAAGCCTAGCACACTTCAAACAAAGTTCTAACCGCAAGGTGAGCACCCTTGATGTATTATGTTACACATATGTAGAAATTGATTCAATTGGAGCATGTTACATGTGGTGCATTTCTTTTTCTTATGCATGATCTTTGTAATTTTTTTTCTTCTCCTCCCCTCTCTTTCATGATCCTACAAGGGTGGTTCATCTTCCATGGTAAGGGAAGAGTGCACAATACGTAAAAGGGAGTTTGAGTTGTTTCTTTTGAAGTATAAAGTGTCCCCAAGGTGCTGTTTTATTTTGGGCTAAAATGGGGAGATTGTTCCCCTCTATCTTTGATCCAATGTATCCCCCATGTAAATCCCTTCCCTTCCCATTCTCTAAATTTTTGTGGGTTTAAGCATGAGTCTTGGGTTCAGATTTTGCTAAGATTTGTAGGGAATGCATGCTAGGTCATGGTTCTTCTTATGTTCTTCTCGCAAGTGTATGGCTTTTTTGCTGATTTTATTTCTTGCATATATGTGGCTTCAATGGTTTTTGACAGCACCCGCTTGTGGGAGGTGGGAACACAGCCACCTCCTATTGCTTTTGCTTGAAGATGCCACCATGTGAGGATACATGCTAATGTTAGTGTTAATTTCACATCTTCTGTGTATGTTAGGTTGTTTCCTTGTTTTGTGCCAGTTATTTTCTGTTTGCACGTAGTAAGCTCATGGCTGTGATTTCAGCATGCTCCTTTCACCCCGTAGCATACCACTTACCATGCTCACCCCACGCTTTGTTTACTGCTTTGTGCCAACATGCATGCTCCCCTAACCCCTTATCATCTGCTGTATTTTTGTGCATGTGCGCATGACCCCCTCCCCCTTTGACATTTGCTGATTTTAGCATGTCTAACCCCCATGCCCAGCCGCTGTTTTTACCAAGCCAAGGTACCAATGTTTTGGGTTTTGACATATCTGTGTTCACCCATCTTTTGTTTGCTGTTTTGTGGTCAATACACATGCCCCCTTCACCCCACAGCTCCCCTTGCCATGTCCCAAGTGAGTTGCTGCTGGGGACAGAAGCAAACCCTCACTGTTTGTTTCTGTCCCAGCAGGTTTGGAAGCCCAAAACCATCCCCGGTGTCAGCTAATTAGAGCCATATATGAAGGCCCCCCCTTCTCCCACATTTTGTATGTTGTTCCTAGCCCTTCTTTGGCATACTTAAACCATTTTTAGGGGCTACTGTTCTGGGCATCGGCAACAGATTTGCTTATGACTGAACCGGTGTAGCATGCTTGCCTTAACATGCCACTGTTACATGCATGAACGTGTGTCCCTCTGCTCCCCTTAGTTTACTGTTTTTTTATCTAATAATGGGCTCTTTAGCGAGCTTTCGTTTGGACTAGTAAGCTACTGTGTTGGGACATTGAGAGATCACTACCACACCCCATGCATGATCCTCATCCTCCTTTAAAGTTGCTGCCCCCTCCCTACAGCAGGTCCCCTTAGTCACTTTTGAGTGGTGCATACATGACATGTTTGCTGCTTGGTTGTCGTGAATGCATGCCTAAGCTCCCTTGCTTTAGAAACAAACCAAGTGGCTTTTCACTCGAGTCTTGCTGGTTTTGGAATGGAATGCCTAGATGAGATGCCCCCCCCCCCCCTAGTGAGTAGGTGCAAGCATGATTGTACATTACCTTGGGTTGAGGCATGCCTTAGGCCCTTGGCTTAGATGACTTTCACATTAGTCTTAGTTGCCGTTTTGTACGTCTACAACATGCTGATTGCTCATTTCCAACTCATTTGTATTGCATGCTTACACACTTGCAAACACCAAGTGCCGATATTGGTTCACTGCATAGTAGCATGCTAGGTCACTTGCACCCCTGCCACCACTTTCTCTTGCATAAGTCTGAACCCGAATACCTGTTATCCTCATGCATGATGTGCATAGCATGTATGTTAATTTTCTTTGGACTCAAGTAGGCTTTAAATCTTTGTTTGGCCGTGTGGCTTGCCATGGTTATGCTCGCTGTTTTTGGAACCTTAGAGACCAAATAGGGACATCTTGGCTCCCCCTTCATTGGCATACGTGATCCAAAAGGAGAGGGCAGTCCCATGCCTCACCTCTCTTCTCCCTGCTGTAGACACCACCAAAAGAGACAAGAGATGGGGGAATCCTCATCTCCAGAACTTGTGTGGGCCTTCCCAAGGGCCCACAAGACTTTATAACACTCTTAGGAAGCCCACAGAAGCCACCCCAAGTGGAAAACCCCGAAATGTGCAATTTCAGGGTGATCTGACAACTTAGGTCGGATCACCTGAAATTTGTGTATGGCCGACATCCATGATCGGATACCTTAGCTTTTGTGTGTAGCCGACCATTAAGGCTAGCTACATGGCAGTAAATGTCATTTCCTATCTCTTGTGTCCTACATGATTTTTGAACCGGTTTTCTTATGATTTCACAATCGAACCAAGTGAACCAACAGGGTTTCCGGGTCATCCGAAAACCCAACATGGGACCTGGACCGCTGGTCCAAATAGATATGCAGTGGGCCTTCCAACGGGGCCCACCAAGCCTAATAAACCCTTTTTGCATAGGGATAAGAAACTTAAGCAAGATAATCAACCAAATCGAGTGGGCCAAACCCAATGTGGCCCACCCAAAAGCCCATTTTGTGGAGCATGATTCATAGCTTAGCATGGTTTGGCCGAGACCACGGGCTAGGGCCTGTCGGGCAGCCAAGCCCATTAACCGAACCAAGTAAGGGTTCAAAACCCTAACTTCACATAACTTGGGTTTTCAAACCCAAATCTGGACTATGGGCCCCAAGCCCAGTAACCAGCCCATTTTGTCAAATTTAAGCAAGATAAATTAAAATACTTGATAGCCATTGTGAGGTCCACCCAAAAGCCCGCATGTAACGCCCCAAACTCGGGTCAGTGCAAACCGGCACCCAACCCGAACCCGGTTCGCTACTGTAACAACCCAAGTCCGGTTCAACAACCAAACCCGAGGTGTTACCACGAAGCTGGGGTCAGATACACACTAAGATTTACAATAATTTTTAAAACTAATTAATTACATTAGAGTTTTGGTGGGAAATAAAACAATTCTTTATTCAATTTAATCAATTCAGTTTACAATAACATTTGTTTAATCAACATGTGACATTAATATCAATTACAATTCTACCCATCAAATAAAAACCCCATCTTCGCGATCTCTCCAAGCAAACCTGAAAAATAAGGGAAAACGGAGTGAGATTTATATCTCAGCAAGTAGTAGGTGCATGCAAGTAAATAGTCTCATTTAGGCAAATAGTCATGAGGTATACGATTAATCAACGATAAGGCGATGAATCCAAATCAACATGGCCAATTCCAAATAAAGCAATAGGCTATGCAATCATACATAAATACCAGTAAAAAGATATTATCGATAGATAAAACCGAAGATTAGCGATAAAACATGTATTCATAATTAATGGTCCATCTCACAAATCCAATAGTAACATTCTCCCATGTAGGATGCAAACACGTAGTATTCACATCTCCCCTACATGAGGTTCCTCCCGTAGGAGCTAACACATCTCACCCGCAGGTGGTAACACACACATCTCCCTTATGGGATGCAATCACATCATGATTACATCTCCCCCACAAGAGGTCTCTCCCGCAGGAGTTACACATCTCACCCGCAGGTGGTAATCACATATCTCCCTTGTAGGTTGCAATCACATCATGATTACATCTCCCCCACAAGAGGTCACATCTCTCCCGCAGGAGGTCACATATCTCTCCTGTGGGATGCAATCCAATTAGGATTACATCTCCCCCAACAGGAGGTCTCATCTCACCCGCAGGTGGCCACATATCTCCCCTATGGGATGCAATCACATCATGATTACATCTCCCCCACAAGAGGTCACATCTCTCCCGCAAGAGGTCACATATCTCCCTTGTGGGATGCAATCCAATCAGGATTACATCTCCCCCAACAGGAGGTCTCATCTCACCCGCAAGTGGTCACATATCTCCCCTGTGGGATGCAATCACATCATGATTACATCTCCCCCACAAGAGGTCACATCTCTCCCGCAGGAGGTCACATATATCCCCTGTGAGATGCAATCCAATCAGGATTACATCTCCCCCAACAGGAGGTCTCATCTCACCCGCAGGTGGTCACATATCTCCCCTGTGGGATGCAATCCAATCAGGATTACATCTCCCCCAACAGGAGGTCTCATCTCACCCGCAAGTGGTCACATATCTCATCCGCCGATGGTACAAATCTCTTATTACCATCATGGCATTCAATCCACAGTCCAAATTATATTCAAAATAAAACTCCTGAACATAAATCTCATAGAAATCAGAATTAATGTAATTTCCAGAAAATCAGTATTCATATTTAAATCACAAAAAAAAGTAATTCAAGTCTTGCTTAGAGTTTTCCTTATTAATCCCCTTATTATAATCCAAGTTCCCATATTAATACCTAAGATAGTATCTATTTCAATTTTCTATATTTATAATTTCCAGCCTATTCTACAACCCTAAAATATAGTTTAGAAGGAGATTTTAATCCATAAATACCAGCTAGTATTATTCCGGTTGTGGTTACCTTCAATTTAGCCCTTTTCATACTCTAACCTATCCTTAGGACGTCCAATTACTTGGTTATTTACAAAATATAATTTTATAAATTTCTATACCTTAATTAGGTCCATATAAAGTTGATAGAATGATTATCTTACTAGAAAAATTACTAGGTATTTAATCGTATAACAAAATCCCAAAATTCTGAATTTTCTGAGGAGAGCGCCTACCTCTGCAGGCTAGGCGGTCTTAGGCGCTCATGCAAATTTCAACAGTAAATTTCCAGATTTTCTAAGTTTGGATTTTTATGCTTTTGCTCTGAGTTTAATTGCTCTAAATTAATCTACTAACATTCTAAATCATATCTAAAGCCTTCTAGAATAATTTGTTTTAATTAAATACCATCCTACGATTATTTGCATGATTAAACCAAGTTTTCTTCATTACTTTAACCAATCCTTCAAGAATACAAAATCCTATAATATAAAACATTTGATTCTGTGTAAATCCAATTCCGACTAATCCATTCAAACCATATTAAATCATAGAAAACGAAACCATGCAGTTCCTCCAGTTTTCAAGGGTTACTACTTGCCTCATACGCTAAAAATCCATCTTCCATTAAAGTTTCTAATTCTGGACCCAACTTCTGCTCCCAAACGCACCAACCTAGAGTTTTCTAATTTAAATCTCCACTATTCACATTGTAGATCCATCAGTCATGAACAAAACCTCCAAATTTGAAGGCGATCCACCGTACGGATTTTCCCCGATCGCGATTTGATGGAGACTGGTCGGACATCTCCAGCAACCTTCTTCTTCCTTTCTCTCCCTCTTTTCTCTCATTATAAAACCCACGAAAATTCCCTCTTGTCTCACCTTACTCCCCTATTTATACTTGGCTTTAGAAGTCCTAAACCAACCCTAATATGCTCCTTTAATTGGGCTAACCCAACCAAGGTCTAATTAAAGTCTAACTCCTTCTAATTAATTCCTACTTTTTCTCCACCTTCTATTTTTCTACTTAAACAATACTAATTAAGTTTCTTATTATCTAAACACTCCTTACATCCTAATTTTGTGCCTAACACTCTCTTAAATCCTAAATATCACCTAAAACCCAAATTGGTTACTTTTCCTCCCAATTAAGACTCGAAATCTCCTAATTACCCTTTTTCCTCTTTTATGCTCTAATTACTTCTTTTTTAATTTCTAACTTGTCTAAATAAATTATTTTATTCTATTTCCTAATCTTAATTATCCCTTAATGATTTATTTCATAAATTGCACTTTTCTGAAAATTACCAAAATACCCTTTTAGGCTAATTTCCTTAAAATTCTTTCTTTATTTACAACTTACTACTTATTTGAATTACTTATCCTCTAGATCTTCACTTTTTATTTTAACTAGGACTTAAACTCATTTTCCCTTTATTTATTATTTATTTATTTATTATATGAAAATTCGTGGTTTTACACCGCAAACCAATGCAGACCCACCTTTTGCATGAATATCACTTAAGCCACCAAATTTGAACAAGCAAATAAAAGAAACTCAGTTTACCTGAGCCCAAAGGGCCTCCTAGGACTAGACAGAGGCCCACCAAGGGACATGTGGGCTTGACCAAGCCCACCAAGGCATCCGTGGGCCTTCCAACGCGACCCACCCAATCAAACTCAGATCACCTAATCTAATAAGGTAAAACCAATTAAAGGGACCCACACCACTTAGGTGGTCCCGACAAACTTAACCGAATTGCATGCTGGATTAGGAATCGGGTGAGAAATCAGTGAGTTGACTCAAACCAGGAAATCTAAGGGACCCGTCAACCAACGGGGCGGACCGAGGTGTCTACGGACTTCCCCGAACCGTAACCGAGACCTTACTTAGAATCTCAAGCCGCAGACCAGTCCAATAGACTAACTTAGGCACCCAGGTGTCCGCCTGCACCCCATCAGGCGGTGGCGACTCCAACCTTTCCGTTTTACCCTCTCGGAGGCACGCATGAAAGTCTCTGTGCCCCGCGGTGCGGCGTTTCCAACGCGCGCACACATATGGTTGGGATCCCACAACGCTCGGGGATGCTATAAGTAGTCTTGTGATCCCTTACTAAGCAAGAGGCCTTTTAAGGAACAACACGGGACAAAATCCCCTGGGAACCCTAAAGTTAAGCGTGCTCAGGTGGGAACACTGCTAGGATGGGTGACCCCTGGGAAGTTTTCTCATGTTGTCCTTGAGAACAAATCCATGAGGGCCCGTGAGCCCAGAGCGGATAATATCTTGTTGGCTATGGGTCTAGAGCGGACAATATCTTGCTAGGTATGGGTCTGGGGCGTTACAAATGGTATTAGAGCCTGCCCCGACCGGAAAGTGTGGGGGTTCTGCCCAACGCGAGGACGCGTTGTCCCATGGAGGGGAGTATGTGACATCTAGGCTGTCTGAGTGGGCGGCTGTGATGTGGGTGGGGTGAGAGACCTAGGCGAGCTACCACAGTGGCGAGCTACCAGGTGAGGATGTGCATATGGTTGGGATCCCACAACGCTCGGGGATGCTATAAGTAGTCTTGTGATCCCTTACTAAGCAAGAGGCCTTTTAAGGAGCAACACGGGACGAAATCCCTTAGGAACCCTAAAGTTAAGCGTGCTTGGGTGGGAGCACTGCTAGGATGGGTGACCCCTGGGAAGTTTTCTCGTGTTGTCCTTGAGAACAAATCCATGAGGGCCCGTGGGCCCAGAGCGGACAATATCTTGCTGGGTATGGGTCTAGGGCGTTACAACTTGGAAGCTGAAACAGGTGCTCGAAGCTTGTTCTCCAGTAGCAACAGCAAAGTCACCTTCTTTTCGTGGGCAGTACTTGAAGAGGAAGAAGGGAGGGAGGGCTTAGAAGTAACTTGGGGTGGCCTAGGGAGGTGGTGGAGGCAAGGAGGGTTGAGAAGAGAAGGATTTGAAGAGGTAAGGGTGGGGAAAAAAGGTGCAAGGCTAGCAACACTCGGCCAGGGGGTTGCTGGCCCTTTTTATAAAAAAATTTAATGTATCTGACCTTGAAGGTCGGATACACAAGATTCCATGTGTATCCGACCTCCATGGTCGGATACACTGAGGTTCTCTTGTATCCGACATAAAATGTCGGATACAAGTGCAATCATTTCAAAAATTAATGCTGCTGGAAATCTGTCGGGGAAATCTGCGCGAATCCAGCAAGGGTATGCAATGTATCCGACATTTAATGTCGGATAATGAAGAAGTTGTGTATCTGAAAGAGTAGAGGTCTACTCTATAGGTCCACGATCTACAACAATTCAGAATTTAACAATGCGGAAACAATACACAGAGAATTATACGAGGAAACCTGGATCCAGATCCAGGAAAAACCTCGAGTCTATATGAGGCGACTAACCCTTCGAAAATCCACTATTGAATGAAAAGACAATTACAAAGGAGTACACACTTAACCTTTACAATTGAACTCACTCAACAGCACTCCACAGTTCGAATCCACGAACTGCAACACAGCTTGAATCCACAAGCTGCAGAACACGATCAGTCCAGATTGCAAACAATCACTCACCAGTGATCCACAGTTCGAATCCACGAACTGCAACACAGCTTGAATCCACAAGCTGCAGAACACGATCAATCCAGATCGCAACAATCACCTCAGAATCCACTGAGACGATCCAATGCAGTAGGAATCCACCTACGCATCAATCAAAGCTGATCACCAGTCCAGGCGATCACACGATCAGATGAAGTTCTGAATTGAAGAAGAATCCTCTACCTTCAATTCCAGGTGATCTATCTCAGATCTCTTCCTCACTCGATCGCCGACTCTCTAAAGAAGATTTGATCGAATCTCAAACACCTCAAGATCCGAAATCAAAATGATCCAAAGAAAAAAGTCACTACTAAAAATTACAGCACGTCTATTTAAAGAATAAAACTCAGATCGCGTCGAGCGCTGGTGGCGTCGTGGAGCGATCGGGGTAAACGGCTGGAAGCGAACTCAAATCCCGCTCAAAATAGGTTGAATCAGTTAAAGGCGCGCTGCCAGCGAGCTGCTAGCGGGAGAGAACTCGGCATGTGCACGGCTGATCATATAATCTTCAATCTCGCTCTGCGCTACCAGCGGCGTGTCGGCGTCGCCTTACGACGCTAGTGCACGTACCTTTCTTTTAAAGCACTGATTCACTTATGCGCTGCCAGCGGGGTGGCAGCGGCGTTAATCTTCGCAAGTGCCTTTACAATAAAATGCTCTGTTTAGAAAATCTTCCATTTCATTGGGCTACCAGCGGCGTGGTAGCTGTGTGACAGCATCGTCTTCTTCTTCTTTACTAAATTTACTGAATTTTCATTATTTAATCTGCACATCTTGAAGATTTATTAGAAGACATAATTTGTCAAACATTTGCCATAAAAGGAGTGTGAGTTTTCACACTTACAGTATCCGACATATATGATCGGATACAAACAGGATATTTACGGATTTGCCCCCCAACTTGACTAGCGCGACCGATTTGACACTTTTAGATATTTGCAGATTGCCCTGTACGAATTTTGGTTTAGTCCCTGAGATATTTAGCAAGTTTTTGATTTTTAAAGATTGCCCCCCAAGATATTTTGCTGCTTTTGCCGCCACGTGTGCAATTTCCTTGCCACGTGTGCAGTTTCTGGTTTTGCTGCTCGGAAACTTCAACTGCTCATATCTTCTTCATCTGGACTCCAATTTGGGCAAACTCAATTGCGTTGGAACTGTGTCGAGATTCTTTATCCATTGATATAGGGCAAGGTGGACAATTATCACTTGATCAAAAAGTCAACTTTTCACCCCTTAGGGTTTGACTTTCCGTCTAGGGTTTGCATTTCTGGCTTTTCTGGGAGACCAAAAATGAGGTGCTTACACGCACGTTTTAAAAATTCGGATTTCAAATATCTCCCCATTTTGACGAAATCTTTTTTATTTATCGGATTTTTTTTTTCATTTATTTTAAATGTAAAAAAGAGATATTTTATAAATATTATTATTTTATTCCCGATTTTTATTTGTTTTGTCCTTTTCTGCTTTCTTGCCATATGGGCAGTTTTCCTGAAACTTTGACTTGCCATACTTTTTCATCTGATGTCCGATTTCAGAAAACTTAGTGGCGTTGGAATCAGGTCGAGATTCTTTATCCACTGAGCTGAAGTATGACAGCAAATTTTGATTTTTAGCAGAAAGCCAAAACTGCTCCCCGGAATCCAATTTTGCTTATAACTTCTTATCTGAGACCCCGATTTCGGCAAACTCAATTGCATTGGAATCGTGTCGGGATCCTCTATCTTCTGGGAGAAAATTGGGCAGCTAAATTGGGCTTGAACAAAAAGGCAATTTCTGCTCCCCCTAAATTCTTCCTCCGGACTCCGATTTGAGCAAACTCAGTTGCGTTGGAGTCGTGTCAGAATTTCCTTTTCAATGAGAAGAAGTATGGTGGTTGATTTGCGCCCGATCAAAAAGTCAACTTTTGACTTCTCAGGGTTTAACCTTTTCAGTTAGGATTTTTCATTTTTTCAATTTTGGGGGGTGCAAAAATGAGGTGTCAACAGCAGGAAATTCTGAAAATAAGGCAAGCTTCTAAACAATTCTTGCTGCACAAGGTGGGAGACAGCTCCACTACATCTCTCTGGTTTGACTATTAGTTGTTGTGTGGTCCTTTGGCAAGCAAGTTTGGCTCAAGAATCATTTATGATTCAGGCCTAGGAAGAGATGCAATGGTTTCTGCGATAATATCCCATAATGAGTGGGAAGTTCCAGCTGCAACCTCCATGAGCTTAATGGAAGCTTGGCATCACCTTGAGTGGATTCCTAAGCCTAACACAAGCAAACCAAATGTGATTACTGTAACGCCCTGGATCCGGGTTACGTGAACTATACCGTAACTCGTCACCGAAGGGTTACCTTTCCACCCAGGAACTCAATATCAGAGTAAGGAAACATGAATGAACAATAAAATAAATAACTAGAGTCAACTAAAAGCCAACTCAAACTAAAATATCAAGTTCTAATCTGAACTCACTTGACCCCAGCTTTTACCATCCGATATCGTCCTTTCCAAGATCTAAAACAAAACAAAACAACACGATATGAGATACGAATATCTCAGTAAGTAGCACATGCATGCTCATAAACATTTTTTTAACAGTTCTAAAACATGCTTAGATTAAATTATGCATCAAATACAATAACGCGGATAAACCAAATAATCCCACTATAATATATCAATAGATACAAGACAACTAGAATAAATCTGCATGCCAATCAAATCTGAGTATCAGTCATAATCAACAAGTCATAGCAGGACTCATGAAGTAAGATTGCCTTTAACTAGGGTAATATCCATGTCCACTATGCCACCTCCTGGCTTAGGTGTGAAGCCGAGTATGCGATCATCGTCTTATTGTGCGAGAACCCCACTAGTACAGAGAGGGGTTGGCATGTACTATCCAGTCATAGTCTGAGTACACGATAAAATGAGGGATATCCACAGCCTTCCCAGTACACGATAAGGCCTCACCGAGTACACGGTGGAAACGCGTGCATGAACAAGGAATTACAACTAGCAAAGAACAATCCTTTCCACTACCTAGCTCCTAAATGGATCCATATAGCGCTATTCCCACTAGATTTTAAAATCAAAACCAACCATGAAAATCTAGCAAACACAACTCATTCCAATCTCAACTATATCATCCCGAGTACTTGGGGCATCTCTGAGTACACAGAGGCAAATATCCAACCATTGACAAAAATCACAAATCCTTCCTCCAAGTACATGGAGGGATCTGACTAGCCAACTTAAACCAAAATAATTAGTTTGAAAACCCTTTTCCCCATAAACTTGCAAAAAATTCCTTTAAGGTTCAAAATTTAGCAAAAGTGTCAATCTCGGCTAAACCGGTAAGCTTGAATGTTAAAACCTGAGTTTAAACCTATTAATAAATTCAGAATTTATTCTTGCTCATTTTAACTTCCAACAATAACTTTTCCCAATAAGAATTTTTCCTTAGGTCTTTTCTTCTAAGATAAAACACAAATCTTTCTTCTAATTCTTATAACTTATCTAAATGGAAAACCCTAATTCTCACTTTTTGATCAGCTGTATTCTTCTACCAAAATCATCTAGAAAATCTTCAATTTATCACCAACATATACAACACATGAAAGAAAATCCTATAAACCTTTACTTCTACCATTATCAATCAACTAATTATAGTTATGTGCTATTGAACACATTTCAATACTTCCTTTTATTTTAAATCACTTCACTTATGATTCTAGTTTCAACATCTCTTTACTAACCCAAGGTCCCTTAATCATCACTAATTTAATCCCCTAAAGTAAATCTCCAAATGGTATTAACCAGCAAAAACTAAATGAGCTGATTTATATGCTGGGCGCCAACCACAGCGCCTAGGCTGCCCTGAGCGCCTAGCTAGATTTTGACAAATTACGTGTAGCAAATGAAATTCTCCTAGGACTGATCTAGTATTCTTCTTTCATTCCACTTCTAACACACTCATATCAATGTAAACAACCAATTTATACACATTTGGATTTAATCAAAGCATGAAACCATCCTATGTTGAATCTGCCGCCCATTATCATTTCAAACAGAGTTTTCAGCAACTTCAAATCACACACATCAATTTTACCCCCTCAGTGTTTTTATGCACATTTAGATTATCTAAAACAAACCTTTAACAATAGAAGAACTAACCGCTGTTGTTCATAAGAAAATAGGCATGAATTACGAAGAATAGGTTCAGATGCTAACGGAGAAACCACGCGTTAAATCAAACGTCGAAAGGGTGTACTACTTACCTGGATACGCGCAATCCAACGCCCAGAACTCTCTCTCTCTCTCCCTCTTCTTCCCTTCTTGAAGTGTTGAGGACTACCTTGAGGAAAGAACAGTGGCAGGACTCCTCCTTTCTTTAAGCCAATAGCAATTCCACGCTCTTCTAAGGTGTTAAAATAGGGAAGGAGAATGAAGAAAAGGGCTTGATGGGACTTGAAGATGGTTCGGGAGGCTTAAGAGAGGAAATGGGGAAGTGGAGAAGGGGGTTTCGATCAGAGAGGCAGGGGAAGGAAGGCAAAGGAGCTTCCTCTTGGGTTGGAGCACCCCTCCTCCTTCTATAGGGGAGGTTGCTTAGTTGTTAAGAAAAACCCTTTTTTTTTTTATTATCTTTGTTAAGAATGACTTTCTTATTATTATTTTTTTACTGATGACTTTTCTATTATTATTTTTTACTTAATGGTTAAGAATGACCCTTTTTGTTATTTTTTTTGACATAGTAGTTAAGAATGACCTTTTTACTATTATTTTTGTTTACTTAGGGGTTAAGAAAGAGTGACGACCATGTGGCGCAATTTACCACATGGACAGCTTTATGCATTTTTTACCTAGGGCTTGAACTTCTCATAACTCTCTCATTCGAGCTCCGATTCTGGCAAACTTAGTTGCGTCAGAATCAAGTCGAGATTTTCTATCCACTGAGCCAGAGTTTAGCAGCAAATTCTGGTTTTTAGCAGAAGCGTGGAGTCGCGTCGATTCTGGCAAACTCAGTTGCGTCGGAATCGTATCAGCATTTTCTTTCCCTTGGGACAGAAACAGTAGACAATCTGGGTTTGAGCAGAAAGTCAATTTCTACTCCCCGGGACTTACTCTACCCATAAATCCTTCATCTGGACTCTGATTCAAGCAAACTCAGTTGCGTTAGAATCGTACCGAGATTATCTTTCTACTTGGACAAGATTGGGCAGTTGATTTGGGGTTTAGCAGAAAGGCAATTTCTGCTCCCCCAAAGTTTGACCAGCTCATAACTTCTTCATTCGAACTCCGATTCTAACAAACTCAGTTGCGTTAGAATAGCATTGGAATTTCCTATTCAATGGGAAGAAGTATGGTGGTTGATTCACACTGAATCAAAAAGTCAACTTTTGCCACCTTAGGGTTTTGAGTTTTCAGTTTTGACCAGCTCATAATTTCTTCATCCGGACTCCGATTCTAGCAAACTCAGTTGTGTTAGAATCATGTTGGAATTTCATATTCAATGGGAAGAAGTATGGTGATTAATTCGCACCGAATCAAAAGTCAACTTTTGTCCCCTTAGGGTTTTGACTTTTCAGTTAGGGTTTCCATTTCAACACTTTTGGGAGGTGCAAAAATGAGATGCTTACACACTGGAATGAACCAATCCAACAAAACCCAACCCAATTATGTCTTTTTAAAAATTAGGTTTAATTAACTTCATTAAATCCTTTGATTCCCTATTTACCCTTAATTAAAATTTAAAAAAAATCTAGGGTTGTACAATTACTTGCACTCCAAGCAAATCTGTTACATATAATCTCAACGAAACATATATTGAGGTAAGAGGTTGTAACCCATCTTGACCTTTCAACAATCTCACCTGGTACCTTAAGAAGATCCCAAGGCATGAGATTATAGCGTGGTTGGCCATCCATGAGCAACTATGTAAAATCCTAGATTTTTATTAATAAAATAATTAGGATAAATAAATAAATTAATCAATATTATTAACATTGCAGGGAATGAAGAATTGGTTCAATCCGGAGTGTTGCAAGGTGACCCAGAGAACTTGGAGAATTAAATATAAGGTGAATTTGTATTTTAGTAATAATATAATTATCATTATGATATTGTACTAAGTATTTGATTATTGAAAAAAATAATATAAAATAGAAATATTTATTAAGTTGGCCAAATTATTCATGGGAATAGTGTGGTCGACTAAGACCAATTTTATTGAGATTTAATATAATGGTTTGAAGGGTAAGAATGTAAAAGGAAAGATGATTAGGGTTGGTATTCTGATTTGGACGAAAATATAAACAAAATAAAAACCTATTTGGAAGTTGCTATTCACGTACAAGAGAAAAGAAGAAGAAAAAGAGAAAGAAGAAAGAACAGCTGCAAACCCACTTTCTCTTCCATACGTGAGTTCCACAAAGTCTAATTTTCGTATTCTTGCTGACCAGATCAGAAGAAGGAAAAGAAGTGATTTTGTGTGGATTAAGGTAAGAGAATGGATTGTAAATCATGTTTTCATGTCCTATACGTGTGGTTTTAAGTTCTAAAAATATTGTATTTGATCTAGACGAGAAAGAGGAGTTGCTGTGTTCATGGGAATTACTAGAGGGTGATTTCTAGAGTTGTTTGGTGAAGATTCGTTCTAGAAGAGAGGTAAGTAGCCCCTTACAACTTGCATAAACAGATATACTTTGGTTTATCGAAGAACATGTTTCAACAAGAGATTTTCCGGTTGTTTGTCGATTTATTATGGAAACTTGTGGCTTGATGTGTTTGATCATCTGGAATGATTTAGAGTATTTAGAAGATAAAAACCCAAGATTTGGAAGTGATTCAAGGTGTTAAAAATTTGGGAAAAACATATCTAAAGTTTGAAAAATCGCGAATTCTGGAAATCCACGAAATAACAACGAGCGCCTGCAATGACGCTTGAGCGTCATCCCAGGCGTCATGTTGTAAAGAGCGGACGCTCGCCGCCGCTCGAGCACTACTCAAGGCGCCCCCTGCATGTGTTTTTTTTTTAATTTTTGAAACCCGAAAGTTGACAAATTTTGGTAAACCGAGCGCCCAGGAGAATGATTGAGCACGATCTCGAGTGGCTGAAACTGAGAAGCATGATTTTGTATGAGCTCCTGCAAGAGCGCCCAACGCCGCTCGAGCGCCCCTGACAGTAAATTGATGATTTTGAAATTTGTCTAGTTTTTAATTATAAAATTGTTTTTATTGAATTCCAACTTATGTACCAATAAGATTAGAGTGTTTAGAGATTGTTTACATAGGCCGTTGATTAAATCTAATTTTTATAAGGATTTTTGGTACGTTCTACTGAAATAGCTTTTATTCGAGTTAATTGTTCCAAACTCTTTTCTTTTTAATTTAATTTGATTTTATTGGTTTGTACACTTGTATTTTGCCTCCCTAAAGATGTTTTCAGTATTGCTATGGTAGAATTGTTATTATTTTCCTCCGTGTACCTCGGCGTGGTTATTCTCACTCATGTAGCTTGAGTTTGAGACTTGGATTTCCTTCATGTATCTTAGAGTTGACTTGTGGATTATTATTGATGTTTTTGGTATCTAAAGTGATTATTTTTGGTTTACCACTATTGAATGGGCTTAGCTCTTACATGGATCCATAGAGTAGTGTAAGCACCTCATTTTGGCGCTCCCAGAAAAGCCGGAAATGCAAACCCCGGGCAGAAAGTCAAACCCTAAAGGGGATGAAAAGTTGACTTTTGATCAAGTCAAAATTGGCCACCTTGCTTTATCTCAATGGATAGAGAATCCCGAAACGGTTCCAACGCAACTGAGTTTGCTGGAATCGGAGTCCGGATGAAGGATCTATGGGCCGGTCAAACTTGAGGGGGAGCCGAAAGTTGACTTTTTGCTGAACCCTAAACCAGGTGCTTAGCTCTATGTCATTGGATAGAGGGCTTCGATACGGTTCCAACGCAATTGAGTTTGCTCAAATCGGAGTCCGGATGAAGGAGATATGAGCTGTCAAAGTTTCCGAGCAGCAAAACCCAGAAAGCTGCACACGTGGCAAGTGGCGCAAGAAAATATCTCAAGGGGCAATCCGTAAATATCCAAACATGCAAAATATCCCAGGGATTAAAGCAAAATTTCGCAGAGACCAAATCTGTGAATATCTAAGAGTATCGGATGAATCTGCGAATATCTAGGGACTAAATCCGTAAATATCGGATTTGTATCCGATCTTAAATGTCGGATACACGTATATTTGTGCATATCCGACATATATTGCCAGATACAAAAGATTTTCCAGTGAGATCCACGCCAATTCCCCGACAAATTCGCGGCGGCATTAAAATTTCAAATTATTGTGTTTTGTATCCGATATTTAATATTGGATACAAGTAAAACTCAATGTATCCGACCATATAGGTCAGATACACTGAGGATGTAGTGTATCCGACCTATATGGTCGGATACAATTTTTTTTATATAAATAAGGCCAGCAACCCCCTGGCCAACGGTTGCTGGCCTTGCTCTCTTTTCCCCCTCCCTTGTTCACCCGAACCCCATTCTCCTCAACCCCCCTTGGCCTCCATTGCCTTCCCATCCTCTCAAAGGACCACCCAACCTTTGCTTTCTCCTTCTCCTTCACTTCCTTGCTGAAACAAGAGGGAGTTAGCTGCTGTTGGGAGAGAGCTTGAGTATCGAAGTGGTGTCCAGCAGCTGTCCAAGCTTCAAAAGAAGCCCCACCACTCCAAGGTATTGCTTCTTACTACCTTTTACACTACATATATAATATTGGGTGCATTCCTTGTTGTGGCATGGGTTTGGTCTCTCCCATGCTTCAGATCAAATTTTTTAAGTGGTTGTGTGCTCTAGTCCCTCCATCTCACCATGGAATCCTCCAAAAGAGAGGAGAAGAGGTGTGCATTTCGTCCTAGGGAGAGAAGGAGGGTTTTCGTTAAGCACTTTTGGTCTTGTTAAGCTGCTATTTTGTATCCAGAATGTATGTTCTGGTTGCTGGTTTGCGTGCTTGGTTTCCTTAGGCTGCATGTCTTGTGTCATCAAAAGGGAGCATGTTCCATACTAGCACCTCATCCTTGTGTGCCCCATATAAACCCCCCTTCCCTTTCCCTTCTCTAGAAGCTTTGCTTTAAGCATGGGACCTGAGTTCAGATCGGGTTGAAGCACCTAGGTGATGTATGGTTAACTTTCTCCAAGTTTCTTCTTTGCATGTGTGCCAATCTATTGTTTTTTTTATTTGCATATGGATAAGTGAGCACCAAGAGTGGTGTACGACATCACCTACTGGTGAGTGAGGGGAAGGCTGTACATGTAACCTCTGTCATGGTGAGAACCTGATTTTCAGGTTGTGGATGTGTTTGAGTGCAAGTACGATTTTTTCCTTTATGCATGCAATCTTTTTTAGTGTCTTCCCTTCCTTATTTTGCTGCTGTTAGAAGTGCCAAGTATGCTCCCCTAACCCCCTGTAACTTGCTTTTTTCGTGTGATAACATGCCTCCCTCACCCCCTTGCAATGATCCATTCAAGTTGCTGCCGGGGACAGCAGTATGCCTCGGTATTACTACTATTCCCAGCAGATTTGCCACCACCTACAAACCCTCAAGGCACCCCCACCCCAAGTGTCAAGTGGGAGTGCTGTCCTCTTTATTCCCAAGCTCAAAAGTGCCACTTTGTTTAGGTTAAATGCATGCTTAGGTTCAGATGGGATTTTTTCTGTCATACTTGTAACCGCTGTCGTGGTGTCTTTGTACTTATTTATTTCTGCAGTAGCTGTTGTAACGCCCCGAATCTGAGTTACGTATAAAAACCATAACTCATCTCCAGAGGTTAATATGTAACACAGGATCGCAATATCAGAGTGAAGGAAAAACATGAATACGACAATAACTATATAACAAAGTGCGCTAAAATAATCCCAAACGGAAATAAACTCACATGACCAAGTAACTACCCGCAAGTATCGTCCTCTCCAGGAGCAGCTGAAAACAAAACAAAACAATACGGAATGAGATACGAATATCCCAGTGAGTAGCACATGCATGCACAAATACATTTAGTTCAGTTCTAAAACATGCCACGGTTATAAACCATATACAATGATGATAACACGCATATTCCGAATAATCCGACTAAACTTCAATAATCCAATTCATATCAGTGCAGAAAACCATCAGGTAAATCAAGCAATAACAATCCGTTTCCAATCCCGAAGATATCGATAAAATAATGATTAACTGACAACAACATAGCGAATAACCATAATTTCGTATCTTAAGATATAATTGCAGATATACCAATGTCATATAACACAAAGTCTTCTCATAACCATGCCCACGCCTCCAAATGTATATCCGGCATACTCAGGGTTTCGGATATTGAAATGACTGCATCATCCAATGCAGGCCTACTTAGGGTTTCGGATATTGAAATGACTGCGTCATCCAATGCCGGCCTACTCAGGGTTTCGGCATTGATAACACTGAACCACTCAGGGTCACGATGCTGCTCTACATCAGCAGAAGATACAAATACCCAATAACCGGTAAGCAATATTCCATGAACCATAAATACCAACAAACTAGCGAATAAAACATATCACGTCAAACAAAATCAAATACCAACATTGGTCAATGTCATGTAGTTGTTTACATTGGTTAATTGACATGCCAAGGCGACATCCCCTCCATGTACACAGTTCTGGCCTACTCAGGGTTTCGAACACTCTGAAATGACGGCCTACTCAGGGTTTCATCATCCAATGCAGGCCTACTCCCCGGGTTTCTACATTGACAACCAGGCCTACTCAGGGTTTCTGGCTACTCTACACCGGCAGTGGCAATACTCAAGGCCATGCAATTACACCAACGAAGCAATAACATCACATTACTAAGCTTAGACTCTGGATCCAGGACAAGCTAAACCAGCAGTAAATATACAACTAGCAAACCAACCCATTGTGTTTTCCATCATGTAAAACTGACATATAAATCAACATGTTCAAGTGAATCATTCCTGAAGTGTACCGTGCATTCGAAGATGAACTAGCATAATAGTGTAGATGCATTTCAGCAAAATAAATATGGTTTCAAAACTGACTTTTCATAAGTAAACACATTATATAGAAACAATTACAGCATCTAAACTTCGATTAAACATAAATCGGCAAACAGCTCCTAGATTCTCAATTTCACTTTCATAAACCAAATCAATCAAAACGAATGTCATAAAATCCTCAAAACACATTTTGGATGAGTGGAATAGTCTTAGGATCCCCTATAAGGTCACCATACCAAAAAGCAATCAATTCTGAGACAAAAAGTTTTGGACCTCAAAATATTCCAAGTCTGGTTAAAAACGTTGACTTTTGGGTATATAATTTTTCTAGACAAATCTACAAGGAGTTTCGGGCTCAAATTTTGGTTGTAGTCTATTGAAGGGTAAACACACCTCTTAGAATTTTATGGGCTTCTGAATCACTCATCTGGGTATCAAACCCAATCCGGGCTTTTTGATAAAAACCGAGAAAACTGGAAATTTAGGCATGAACTGGAAAGTTGACTTTTTATTGGCTGGGAATTGGACTTTAGAAGTATTTTTATTGGTTCCAAATGGGGGGTAAAACCTTATTTACATATTAAGACTTAAGTAAATGGAGCAATAAATACACAGGACATTTACTTAAATGTCTTTCATGTAATTAAGGGGTTGTTTTCAACAATTAAAACTCATTTGATCCATCTACACCTAGGTTTATACAAATTCATAAACTATTAAGCATCCTAAAATTTCAATAACACTAAGTTAGTTTCCATAGGTTAGTTTTTATGAGGTAAAACCTTCAAATCTTGGGTGTATTCCATTAGCCGCACTTAAGGTAACCATTTGGGTGGGTGCACTGACCTCGGGATGGTTGGGGCGAGGTAGGTGAGAACTCAGTAAAACAAATACACATCGTGCTAACTCCAATGAACTAGGCGAGAGATAAACGCGAACTTGGCGGATACTAAGAATCAATCTCGCGCTTATCTAAACTGCTCGGCGCGAGATGGGCGCGAGCTCGGCGGTAACCTAAACAACCTCTCACGCTGACTGAAATTAGTTGGTGCTAGGTAGGCGCCAACCCTGGCGGATACCCCTTACGATTTTCAACTCTCTGTTAATGCAAAATCTCCATGATTGACTGAATTTTTAATATCTGTAAAAATTTTCCTAACCTCCTACTATCCCCAGAAGACGTTTAAACAGGTTTCGAAATTATTCTAAGCACATTAATATTCATCTCTATAAATCCTTCTAAAACTCACGCTCGAACTGTTTTTTCCCAGAAAACTCATGCAATACGACTAACTCACTAATTAAAACCAAAACCCAGATTTAAACGATGCTACTCACCTATTGAACGCTTAAAACCCTGCAACTACAACTCTGAAAACCGAAAGCTCCGATATCTCTCTTCCGCCTAGATTCTCCTCTGATCGAACTGGTTTTCTGAACAATCGCTAAACGACAGGAACCACGTCCGCTCTTCTGATTTCCAACTCCTCCGATCTGGTTGAACTCCGGCAGCGACAACCTCCTCCAACCGATTTGATCGAAAACCCTAGAACTCCAGCCGCAGTTTTCTTCGAACTCAAAGTATGCGAAAAGAAAAACCTACGACCAAAATACCTTAAGTATTTATAGTCGCCCTACCCAACTCATGGTTCGCCGCATGCTCGCCCACGCAAGGATTCCTACTTATTCAACTCATTTAAGTGTGCAATCAGGTACTTGCCACTCCTCCGATAACCTACACCAGCATCTTCCCCAAATAAATAAATTTTTTCCCATTTTAAATAATTCATCCTATTTATATTTTAAATTTAGCTCAAATTAATTTCCTCTTGTCAATTATTAAAATTTTTCATTAATTAAACTAATTAACAACAAAATCTAAAATATTTTTATGTTATTAAAATTGGGGATTTTACAGCTGTCACATATGCTTTCTTTTCCATGTAACCCGCTGTGTTGAGCTTATGAGCATGATCCCTCACCCCACTTACTTGTTGCCATGGTCCATGCAAGCATGCTCCCACCACCTCCTACAACCTCCTTATACTAAACCATGTAAGTTGCTGTAGGGAACAGCAGTAGGCCTTGGTGCTACTGTTGTTCCCAGCAAGTTTGCACACACCCCGGCTTCCCTTTGCCCTTGGTAATTTGCTGTTCCTTTTTTAAGTGTCAAAGCATGCACCCTTTCCCCCCTTAACCTGTTGCTCTAATTGTTTTACGCCACCTCCAATGAGCATGATACCTTTTCCTACCTCATCTTTGCTGAGTGAGCCCCCCAAGATCCAAGTGTAAGTGTGAAAACTCACACTCCTTATATGGCAAATGTTTGACAAATTATATCTTCTAATAATCTTCAAGATGTGCAGAATCAAAATGTAAGTTCTGTGAATTTAGTAAAGAGGAAGGTGATGCTGCCACACAGCTACCACTTCACTGGTAGCTCAAGGAAATGTAAGGTTTTCTAAATAAAGAATATTTCGTAAAGGCACTTGCGAGGAACAACACCGCTACCACTCCGCTGGCAGCGCATAAGTGAAATAGCGCATTGAAAATAAAGAGCGTGCACCTGCGTCGTAAGGCGACGCTGATATGCCGCTAACAGCGCATGAGTCATGCAGTGCTTTGAAAGTAAAGAACACGCACCTGCGTCTTAAGGCGACGCCGACACGCCGCTGGTAGTGCAGAGCAAGATTGAAGAATCTAAAAATCAGTTGTGCACTTGCCGCGTTCCCTCCCGCTAGCAGCGCGCTGGCAGCGCGCCCTTAACTGGGTCAATTTGGATTTGAGCGGGACTTGAGTTCGCTTCCAGCCGTCTACCCCGATCGCAAGGCGACGCCACCAGCGCTCGATGCGATCTGAGTTTTTCTTCTTTAAATAGACGAGATGTTTTTTTTTAGAAAGTACTTTTTATTTTGATCAATTCGATTTGGATCTTGAGGTGTTCGAGATTCAATCAATTCATCTTTAGAGAGTCGGTGATCGAGTGAGGGGGAGATCTGAGAGAGATCTCCTGGAATTGAAGTTTGAGGATTCTTCTTCATTTCGGAACTTCACATGATCGTATGATCTCCTGGATTGGTGATCGAGCTTGATGGATGCATAGGTGGATTCCTATTGCATTGGATCATCTCAGTGGGCTCTGAGGTGATTGTTACGATCTGGATTGATCGTGAATTGCAGCTTGTGGATTCAAGTTGTATTACAGTTCGTGGATTCGAGCTGTGGATTGCTGTTGAGTGAGTTCAATTGTAAAGGTTAAGTGTGTTTTCCTTTGTAATTGCTTTTCATTTAATAGTGGAGATTCTAAGGGTTAGTCGCCTCATATAGATTCGAGGTTTTTCCTAGATCTGGATTCAGGTTTCCTCGTATAAATTCTGTGTGTATGTTTCCGTATTGTTAAGATCAAAATTGTTGTAGATCGAGGACCTGTAGAGTAGTCTCCTACTCTTTCAATTGGTATCAGAGCCTATTCACTTTGAATTGTTATACAAAGTGAGATCTAGATCTATAGCATGGACTTTGGAAAAGAAGGAGGATCTGCCTCTAGACCTCCATTATGCGAAGGTAACAATTATCCTTACTGGAAAGCAAGGATGAGAGCTTACCTAAAATCTATCGATGAGCGTGTCTGGCTCTCAGTATGTAATGGTTATCATCCACCAGAAATCACAACAGAAGGAGGTGTTGTGATGCCTAAACCTCATGATCAGTGGAGTAAAGCTGAATCTGATCTATGTGGATGGAACAACAAGGCAATGAATGCCTTATTTTGTGCTGTAAGTGTTGAGGAATTTAGGAGAATTTCCTCATGTGAAGTAGGTAAGGAAGCTTGGGACATTCTTGAGGTCACTCATGAAGGAACCTCAGCTGTCAAGCTGTCTAGACTTCAAAGACTTACAACATCTTTCGAAACTCTATACATGAAAGATGATGAGTCCTTTGATGAATTTTATGCTAGACTTTCGGATATTGTAAATTCGAGCTTTAACCTTGGAGAAAAGATTTCTACATCCAAGGTTGTTAGAAAGATCTTGAGATCTTTTCCTGAAAAATTCAGACCAAAAGTTATTGCCATTCAAGAGGCAAAAGATGTGGATACCATGAGAATTGAAGATCTTGTAGGATCTTTACAGACTTATGAGCTAGATCTGAATATTCTTAAAAGGAGTAAAGGAATAGCTCTAAAATCTGTAAATAATGAAGAATCAGATGATTCTGAAGTAGATCTGGATGAATTAGTTCTCTTAGCTAAAAAGTTCAAGAGAATGTTTAAAAAGAGACAATCTAATCCTTTATTATCCATGGACAGATCTAATAGAAGATCTGATAAGAAAATTTCTGATCTAAGAAAGGAGAAGAAATTTTCTCAGAACAATGAAGTTCAATGCTATAAATGTAGAGGATTTGGACATGTTGCTTCTGAATGTCCCTCAAAGGATAAAAAGAACAAGACAAATTATCAGGTTACTTGAGATGATAGTAATACTGATAATTCTTCACAATCAGATGAGGATATTTCTACTAATTTTACTGCTTTCAATTCCTTTTACTCATCTTCTTCTGGTAGTTCAATCTCTGACATTGTAGGAGATAATAAAGAAAGTTTATCAGATGATGAAAAAGAATTACAAGAAGCCTACAATCAGCTATATAAGGAATTAAATAGAGCTCAGAAGAAAGTCAAGAAACTGAGTAAAAAATTGAAGGAGTCAGAAACAGAGAAAAATAAAGCTTTTGCAGAAATAGATTCAATAAACAAGAAGATACTTGAAAGACATGTCAAAGAAAATTTTCTGGTAACTTCTTTGACTGAAAAAACTGAAAAATTAAAAGAAAAGGAAGTTCAGATTTCTGCACTTCAAGGTAAAGTTATTGAACTTGAGAAATTGTCAAATTCAATTAAATCTAATGCTTCAAATTTTTCTGCAAGAAATCATCAAATTGAAGAGATTTGGAAAAATCAAAGAAGAGCTGGAAATAAGCATGGAATTGGATTTACAAGAAACTCAGTTCAGAAAAATTCAGAAATGAGAGAGATTATCTTTGTTCCAGCAAATAGACAAAAAGGAAAAGAAAAAGTTGATGAGGAATCAACTTCAAAGGAAGTTACTGAAAGCTCAAATTCTGCTGAAAAGAGAATGATTGAAAAGTTTGATGTAAGTAATCAAAATAAGGAATTTTCACAGAAAATTTCTGCTGGAGAAGTAAGCTCAACAGGTAAATCTTCAAAATCTGAAAAATCTAAATCTGTACAGTTTAGAAATACTGTCAAATCTGGAAATTTTGATTCTTCCGAATATAGGTTCATACCTGTGTGCCATCATTGTAATAAAAGAGCTCATATAAGACCAAATTGTCATGTTTTGCATGGTTTTCCCAAGGGATATTTTGACAGTAAAAGGAAAGTAAATCAAAGTCAGTCCTTGGATTTACATAACAGATTTGATTCCTTGTTAAAATTGACTGAATCATTAAATAAGGAAGTTACAAATCTGTCAAAGAAACTTCCTTCAAAATCTCAATTTGTTGATGAAGGTACTTCTCAGAAAACACATGAAAAACAGATTTGGGTTAGAAAAGACTTCTTAGTTGCAAATGTGGTTCATATAGCTTTGAAAGTTCATGATGTCAACATGTGGTACTTGGATAGTGGTTGTTCAAGACATATGTGTGGACATAAGTCTATGTTTAGTACCTTTGAAGAATATTTTGGTGGAAGTGTAACATTTGGTGATGGAAGCACTTCTCAAGTCAAAGGTAAAGGAACAGTAACTGGTCCTAATGGAGTTTGTCTAAAGAATGTGTTATTTGTATCTGGTTTGAAGGCAAACTTAATTAGTATTAGCCAGTTATGTGATTCAAGATTGTTTGTCAACTTTACCAGAAAAGAATGTAAAATTTTGGATAATTCTGGTAGAACAGTTCTTATAGGTGTAAGAACAAGTGACAATTGTTATGGAATCATTGGAAACAATGAAAGCTCTTTAAAATCCTCTATATGCAATGAAATTGATTTGTGGCATAGAAGACTTGGTCACATTAACTATAGAGATTTGTCAAAAATCTCTAAGTCTGAATTGGTTAGAGGAATTCCCAAGTTTGAGAACAATAAAAAGAAAGGAATGTGTGGTCCTTGCAATCAAGGAAAGCAAATCAAAGCCACACACAAGAAAACCAACATTGTAGGAACCTCTAGACCATTAGAACTGATTCATATGGACTTGATGGGACCTACAAAGACTAAAAGTCTTGGAGGAAAGAGGTATATCTTTGTTGCTGTAGATGACTACAGTAGATACACCTGGGTAAATTTTCTAAGAGAAAAATCTGAATGTTTTGATTGCTTTAAACAATTGTGCTGTCAAATTCAAGTTGAAAAGAACTTGCAAATAGGGAGGATTGTTAGAATAAGATCTGATCATGGGACAGAATTTGAAAATCAGATGTTTTCCAAGTTTTGTGAAGAACAAGGAATTAAACATGAATTTTCTGCTCCTAAGACCCCACAACAAAATGGAGTTGTGGAAAGGAAGAATAGAGTTTTGCAAGAAATGGCTAGAACCATGATGATAGCCAAGAAAGTGTCAACAAAATTCTGGGCTGAAGCAATAAATACTACCGTTATATAAGTAATAGAGTATATGTCAGATCTGGGTGGAAACAAACTCCTTATGAAATTTGGAAAGGAAAACAGCCAAACTTGAAATATTTTAGAGTTTTTGGAAGTAAATGTTATATCCTAAAGGACAGAGAAAATCTAGGAAAATTTGATTCTAGAAGTGATGAAGGAATTTTTCTAGGATATTCCTCTTCAAGTAGAGCATACAGAGTTTTTAACTTGCAAAAATCTGTTGTAATGGAGTCTATTAATGTGTTAATAGATGATGAAGGAATTGACTGTGAATTTTTGCAGATTGTAGATGAAGAGGATGAAATCAGAGATGCTTCTTCAAGCAATGAAGTTGTTCCTCTGACAAAAACTCTCAAAGACCACCCAACTGAGCAAGTTGTTGGAAATATTTCAGATGGAGTAAGAACAAGACATCAATTACATAATGAGGTAAGATTTTCTTCTTATTTATCTCAATTTGAGCCAAAATCTTATAAAGATGCCTTGTTGGATGACTCTTGGTTAAATGCTATGCATGAAGAACTAAACCAATTTACTAGAAATAATGTATGGGAATTGGTTGAAAGACCCTCTAATCTAAATGTGATAGGAACCAAATGGATTTTTAAGAACAAATCTTACGAGAATGGGGTTGTAACCAGAAATAAAGCTAGGCTTGTTGCTCAGGGATACACCCAAATAGAAGGAATAGATTTTGATGAAACCTTTGCTCCTGTAGCTAGGTTAGAGTCAATCAGATTGCTTTTGTCTATTGCATGCTATTTGAAGTTTAAACTGTTTCAAATGGATGTTAAGAGTGCATTCTTGAATGAATATCTGAATGAAGAGGTTTATGTAGAGCAACCTAAAGGATTTGAGGACTCAAATTATCCTAAACATGTTTATAAGCTGAACAAGGCCTTGTATGGACTCAAACAAGCTCCTAGAGCTTGGTATGAGAGACTCACCTCCTTCTTACTTGAATATGGATTTAGGAGAGGAAATGTGGATAAAACTCTCTTTATTCAAAGAGAGTCCAAGCATATTTTGATTGCTCAAATCTATGTTGATGATATAGTGTTTGGATCTACTTCTGAAACTCATGCTCATTCCTTTGGAGACTTAATGAAGAGTGAATTTGAGATGAGTATGATGGGTGAACTGAATTTTTTCTTAGGACTTCAGATTTATCAATCTAAACAAGGGATTTTTATCTCTCAAGCAAAATATGCAAGAAATCTAGTCAAGAGATTCAGTTTAATTCATGCAAAACATGCTAGGACTCCTATGAGTACTAGCTTAAAGCTTGGAAAAGATGAATCTGGGAAGGATATAGATCCTACCTTGTACAGAGGGATAATTGGAAGTCTTTTGTACTTAACAGCAAGTAGACCTGATATAAGTTTTAGTGGTGGAGTTTGTGCAAGATATTAGGCTAATCCTAAAGAATCTCATCTAAATGCTGTGAAAAGGATTATAAAGTATGTAAATGGAACTGTTGATCTGGGAATTTGGTTCTCCAAAGAAACAAACCCATATCTTACTGGATATACTGATGTTGATTGGGCTGGGTGTATGGATGATAGAAAAAGCACCTCTGGTGGTTGCTTTTATATGGGTAATAACCTCATTGCTTGGTTAAGCAAAAAGCAAAACTCAGTTTCACTGAGTACAGCTGAAGCAGAGTACATTGCTGCAGGTAGCAGCTGTACTCAACTAATTTGGATGAAACAAATGCTATCTGATTATGGTTTAGATCAGGGTCAAATGATTCTCTTCTGTGACAATCAAAGTGCCATAAATATTTCCAAAAATCCTGTTCAACACTCAAGGACTAAACATATAGACATCAGACATCACTTTATAAGAGAGTTAATTGAAGACAAAACTGTTATGATTGAATATATATCTACTGAAAAACAGTTGGCTGATATTTTCACTAAACCTTTAGATCAGAACAGATTTGAAACTCTTAGGAAATCCCTAGGAGTATGCTCTCAAAACTGAAAATCAGGTTCTGTTTTGAGTTAATTTAGATGTAAAATGATTTACATGTCTGTTCAAAATGAATTTATGTGTTCTTGATACTAAAATCTTAATTCAGGAAGCTTAAGTCTATGCATATTGACAGAAATGTCTTGTAATCAACTATCAATTTTGTCTTAAACACCTTTGTGTATTGAAGTTTATTGTGTGTTGAAGCTTGGGATCTATAGGCTATCACCTTTATGAAAAGAAAAGTTTTGGAAATGGCTGCCATAGAGATTAGAGTGAAAGCCACTGTAATTCTCAAAAAGAAAAAGAGAAAGAAGGTATATTCTTGGAATGAACTGTAAACTCAGGTTTTTTAAGGGTCAATGCCTTCTACAAAAAGAAAATAAAAAGAGATCAGAAAAGGCTACCTATCTCTGATGTGCGAAAGCCACCAAAATGAAGTTTGGGGTATGTCTATACTTTCCAAGTATGATTACACTAAAATAGCCTTCCGTATGTATAAAGTGTAAAAGTCAAAAATGTATTTCACACACTACACAAGCATTGATTCTGTAATATGCATGTGTGCTCAATATCTTCAAGAAAATTTATAGTATGAGAAATCATGAAGGAAATTTTTGCCATAGATATGAAATGTATCACATCTGAATTAACCTTGATAGGTTCTTCAAGATCAGTTTTGTGATAATTACTTCTTGGATTGAATAAAAGTTGATTATCTGGATGATTTTTAGTTTAGTTAAAATCTTAGCTTTGTGTTTAGATGTATGAATTTTTCATGAAGAATAGTTCAAACTCTTTTTATAAATTTTTGCCTTGTGATTGTATTTTTTCTTGATTGTGCATGTGCACCTTCTACATCGCTAGAAGCGTGCTGGTAGCACTCTCCTTTCTTTCGTGCTTTGGCACCTGCCATGTTAAGCGTCGCTGGATGCACGCTGGCAGCAAAATCTTTTTGCCTATAAAAAGGGGAAATCTGTTTCACTTTTTACCTCTGTCTTTTTGTCTTTGTCTGCGATTCACCTCGCTCCTCGCGTCATGGTGCTTCGTTGCCTTCGTTCTTCTCTTCCTTCACCTTGTCAACTGTTCAGGTAAAAAAAAATTTTACTGTCTTCGTCTTGCTTCTTCATTTTCTTCTTCCAGTTGCAGTGTTCTTCTCTCGTTCTTTTAAGTTAGGGTTTGATAGATTGTTCTGCCATTAGGGCGTTGTCGTGCGTTGCTTGCTTCTGTTTGTTTGTTCTCTCTCTTCTATTTTTTTACTCCTGTATCTTCATCATGCCTCCCAAGAAAAATCCTAGGACTGATTCTCCTTCCACCTCTTCTCCACCGGTGAGACCCCAATCCCCATCACCTTCATCTGAACCATTCATTGGAAATGGTTTGTCTAATTATAATGATTTCTTCAAGCACAGGCCACTCCTCTTGGAAAGGGCCATTAAGCTTGACTCCTTCTCTGACACTCCGCTCTTCTCCTTGTTTTTGGACAATGGATGGAAGAAATTTGCTCTAATAAATGGTTTTGCTTATCAAGACCTGGTTCGAGAGTTCTATTCGAACCTCCACCATCTTCATCTTGCAAATCAAGGCTTCGTCAAAGCCAATGTCCGGGGCATCTCTTTCGACTTCTCGAAAGAACTTATCTCCTCTCTTCTGGAACTGCCCATTGTTGAATCTCCTTCCTTTGACTTTCTAGCCTCTCACTCTGATCCTCCCATGGAGTCAATAATTTTTTCTCTTATTGCTCAGGGTGCTCCCACCTCCATCAAAAATAAGCCAAACTATATTCCTCATGGCTCTCTCCAAGATCTTCTCAGGATCTTGAATCTGTTCATTTGTGCTTCTCTTGTTCCCTCAGATCATCATTCTGAGATTTCTCACTCTCGAGCAAGACTCCTTCATGCTCTATGGAACAAAGAGAGCATCTGTCTCCCTTCCATCATCTTCAATCAGATCATCCAGTCTAGGAATTTGAAATCTAAGACTTCTGCTCTTCCCTTTGGGATTTTCATCACTTACTTGTGCATTCACCAAGGGATCCTACCTGATCCTGTTGAATTGATCCTTCACCCCAAACCTTCCATTGATGCCTCCACCTTTACCAGAAGCAAAAGAGCGAATCCCTTTCGGTTGGCTTCTTCGGAGCCTTCTTCTTCTCAATCCTCCTTGTCCAGTTCTAATGCTATGGCAATCATGGACAAGTTAAATTCCATGCAAGCCTCCCATGAGGCTTTCAATTCTGAAGTAAGGGCTCACATGCTCATGATGAGCATGTTCAAATCCGAGACCCAAGAGAAGCTGGATAAGCTTGAAAAGGATGTAGATTTTGCATGTAGAGAGGTGCAAAGGGATGTTGCTGCACAGCAACGCATACAAAATGAAGCTGGTCATTTTCTAGATAGCATTCGAAGAACCCAGTTGGAGATAGATCACAAGTTGTGTTGGCTGCACTCCCGGTCCCAAGATGCGTGCAGGCATTATTCAAGAACTTGGGAACCAAAACCACCTCCCAGAAAGGGGGAGTCTTCTGGTTGATGATGCTGCTTGTTGATGATCACAAGTTTTGTTTGTTTTGTTGTTTTTGTGTTTTCTGGAAGTTGGTTTAAGGGGGAGATTTTTTGGTTGAATGTATATATATCTTCTGAACAATGTATATTTTTTTTGGAAATGAATGAAATTCTGAATTCTCCCTTATCATTGTGTTTTGAATTTTTAAATGGAAATCAATATTATCTGAATTTGATATTAAGCACTATTTTAAGTTTGTTGTCAGGCATTTGCCAAGGGGGAGATTGTAAGTGTGAAAACTCACACTCCTTATATGGCAAATGTTTGACAAATTATATCTTCTAATAATCTTCAAGATGTGCAGAATCAAAATGTAAGTTCTGTGAATTTAGTAAAGAGGAAGGTGATGCTGCCACACAGCTACCACTTCGCTGGTAGCTCAAGGAAATGTAAGGTTTTCTAAATAAAGAATATTTCATAAAGGCACTTGCGAGGAACAGCGCCTCTACCACTCCGCTGGCAGTGCATAAGTGAAATAGCGCATTGAAAATAAAGAGCGCGCACCTGCGTCGTAAGGCGACGCTGATACCTCGCTGACAGCGCATGAGTCATGCAGTGCTTTGAAAGTAAAGAACGCGCACCTGCGTCGTAAGACGACGCCGACATGCCGCTGGTAGCGCAGAGCAAGATTGAAGAATCTAAAAATCAGTTGTGCACATGCCTAGTTCCCTCCCGCTAGCAGCGCGCTGGCAGCGCACCCTTAACTGGGTCAATTTGGATTTGAGCGGGACTTGAGTTCGCTTCCAGCCGTCTACCCCGATCGCAAGGCGACACCACCAGCGCTCGATGCGATCTGAGTTTTTCTTCTTTAAATAGACGAGATGTTTTTTTTAGAAAGTACTTTTTCTTTTGATCAATTCGATTTGGATCTTGAGGTGTTCGAGATTCAATCAATTCATCTTTAGAGAGTCGGTGATAGAGTGAGGGGGAGATCTGAGAGAGATCTCCTGGAATTGAAGTTTGAGGATTTTTCTTCATTTCGGAACTTCACATGATCGTATGATCTCCTAGATTAGTGATCGAGCTTGATGGATGCATAGGTGGATTCCTATTGCATTGGATCATCTCAGTGGGCTCTGAGGTGATTGTTATGATCTGGATTGATCGTGAATTGCAGCTTGTGGATTCAAGTTGTATTACAGTTCGTGGATTCGAGCTGTGGATTGCTGTTGAGTGAGTTCAATTGTAAAGGTTAAGTGTGTTTTCCTTTGTAATTGCTTTTCATTTAATAGTGGAGATTCTAAGGGTTAGTCACCTCATATAGATTCGAGGTTTTTCCTGGATCTGGATTCAGGTTTCCTCGTATAAATTCTGTGTGTATGTTTCCGTATTGTTAAGATCAAAATTGTTGTAGATCGAGGACCTGTAGAGTAGTCTCCTACTCTTTCACCAAGTGAGTTGTTGCTAGGAACAGCAGCGAAACACTTACTGCTTGCTGCTGTCCCAGCAGCTTTGGAAGCCCAAAACCATCCCCGTGGTAGCCCGTTTGGTAGCATGTTTAACCCCCTGTACGCTTGCTGATTTGTGCATGTCTAAACCCCTGGACAGCAGCTGTTCCGGCAGCATTGGCCACCTATTGTGCATGTCCAACTCAGCCCTTTGACACACTAGTATCGCATCACCTATAGGTCACCCTTAGGCATCCGTCACTCACTTAGCAAGGTCTCAATCTTTGTATGCTAATTGCTATGCTGTCTTGATTATTGTTGTTCCATGCTTCACAATATGTGAGTTTTGTGATTGGTTTGCTTAACTGGAGATACATGCTTGTATGGTTTTGATTGCTTATCGGTTGGTAGTATGGAAAACCCAGATGAGGGTGTTGAGACCCTTGCCTCTTTGCTGCTTTTTTTTGATAAAGTGAAGGAAGGGAGCAGCAGCCCTACGCACCCTTGCTGGCCCCTTTGCCTTAGTCAAGAGATCTAAAAGAAAACCAAAAGGGGGTGTACCCCAAACCTGAACCACTGTGGGCCCTCCCAGAGGCCCACATGACTTGTAGAAGCCCCTAGGAAGCCCACAAAGGCACCCCCATTGCCAAACCCCAAAAAGCAGCAACTTTGAGGTGATCCGACAACTTAGGTCGGATCACCTATGGTTTATGTGTATCCGACAGCTAAGGTCGGATACATGGCAGAAATGCCATCTTTTGTGTATTCTTTGTCTTGCCGAATTTTCATGATACTTTCAAGCAAACCGAGCAAACCAATAGGGTTTTCGGGTCGCCCAGAAACCCATCTTGGGACATAGACCACCGGTCCAATTCAGTACATTATTGGGCCTTCCAACGGGGCCCACCAAGCCCAACAAACTCTAAAGCATGCAAATAAGCAAGTTAAGTAAAATTAACTGATTAAACCGGGCGGGCCAAACCTAATGTGGCCCACCCAAACCAAACTTGTGAAATAATGTTTGAATTGCATGGTTTGGCCAAGACCAAGGGCTAGGGCCTATCGGACCCACCAAAGCCCATTAACCGAACCGAGTAAGGGTGCAAACCCTAAGCTTCAAGGAATTTGGGCTTTCAAGCCCAAAATTGGAACACGGGCCCCAAGCCCAATGTCCAGTGCACTTTTGCAAAGATAAATAAAGATAAGTTAAAACATTTTTTGGCAACCAACATGGGGGCCCACCTAGGGGCCCGCACACCAATGCCAACACACTTTGGCATGTAAATCACTTAAACCTCCAATTTGAACAATTAAGTAAAATCAATTCATTTAAACCTAAGCCCAAAAGGGCCTCTCAGGCTAGACCGAGGCCCACCAAGGGACAAGTGGGTTTAATCAAGCCCACCAAGGACACCATGGACCTCCCAACGGGGCCCACCCAATCAGACTCAGTTCACCTAATTAAGCAAGATAAAAGTAATTAAAGGGACCTACACCACTTTGGTGGTCCCGACAGACTCAACCAAATGGCATGCTGGAATAGGAATCGGGTGAGAACCAAAGTGAGTTGACTCAAATCAGGGAACCCACGGGACCCATCATCCGATGTAGTGGTCTGGGGTGTCTACGGACTTCCCCAGACCGCAATCAAGACCTTTCTCAGAATCTCAAGCCGCAGACCAGCCCAATAGACAAGATTAGGCATCCAGGTGTCCGCCTGCACCCCTTCAGGCGGTGGCGACTCCAAATTTTCCCGTGCGACGTTTCCGACACGCGCACAAGTAGCTAGTAAGTGAAATGTTTTTAGAGTTAAGATTCTTTGTCATAGGCATTCCATCATCTCGAGGATGGTACTACTCCTGGATTGGTTGGTTGCTACGTTACTCACTGCTGGATTGGTTGGGCCATACATGCTAACTCACTCCGATATCGATTGATTTCTTTCGTTGGGTGTGGAATAGCCTGACTGGTAGCGGCTGGTCTCCTGTAAATCGATTAGGTATCATATTGGCATAAATTGTCGCTTCTCTATTCTCTATTTCATGAGTCCTGTGAGATTTATCGTGAATGCTTGTTTTTGAGATTTAATTGCTGGATTAATCTAATTATTCATTTGCATATTTGGAACTGTATAAATGTTTCTTTTCTACATGGCTACTTGCTGAGATTTTATTATCTCACATCGTTTTATCGGATTTGTTTTCAGATTATCTTGGTGAGGATGTTGCGGAGCCTAATTCGTAAGGGGACTATTCTGATTACAGAGAAGAAGATTACTTTACTGTGTAGGATTAGGCGTAATTATAATTTTGATGTTCATTTGAGTAGGAGATTTATAGTAGTTGATCATGGGTTATTTTAGAATACTGTAGTTAAACCCATACCAGACAGTTTTAAATGATGGTTACTATTGATTAGTGGTTATGATTGGATACTTTGATTCATGTAATCCACGCTTTTAGTTAAATTTTATATTTTCCTTCCGCCCTCTGATTATGAATAAAGTTCAATTCTAATTATTGCTGGTTTAGTATTCTTTTGGGCCACTGTTATTTTAACACTTCGGATTTGGATATGAGATCCGGATCCAGGGCATTACAAACTACTTACCCAAGACAAGCTATGTTCTCTCCATATTTTAAACATGTCCAAGTGTATCCTATGTCAAAATGAGAGAGAATCAATCCCACATCTGTTCTTCTCATGCCCATACTCCAACCATATCTGGTTGTAGATTTTGAAGCTTAACAGCTACCATAGACAGCTAAGACCGTTGGGGGAAGAACTTCAGTGGTTGTCAAGGACATGGGCAAGCAATAATCATATCTCATGGATAGGGAAACTCTCCTTTGCAGCATCAATCTACTATATATGGTTGGAGAGAAATAGAAGGAGGTTCCAGAACAGTTTCCTACCTAGAGAGAAAATATTTAAACGTATAAAATGGGATGTGCATGGCAAAATGGATAGAGAGAAGACGGTTGTCAAGGACAACCCCACGAACCGAGCTATCATGGAGAATTGGGAATTGCAACCAAGTTATAGCCTTTAATTTTTTGATCTGTTCTTAGTTTGTTATAGCCTTGTTGGGGTTATGTTGTTTGTGCATGGTGGAGCTCTAAACCCACGATCTTTTGGTTTCTTTCCATAGTGATGTAAACATAGTACAAAATTTTCATACATATATATAATACTTGGATCTTTATGTATAAATTGGAATCTCTCTCCAATTTTTATTTAGCCTGGGGGTTTAATTTTTGTAAATGTCTCTCTTGGTTGGGAGCGTTTTTCTTTGAATCATTGTAAATCCATACTCATATATATACAATACTTACTAATTTTCCAACAAAAAAAAAAAAAAAGCAGGTTGGAAGTATGTCGATCCCCACTTTTATATAACACTAGGGGTGCAAAGGAGGTTAAAATTGATTAAAAAAATATAAACAAATGAAGATGTAATAATATGTATAAAAAAAGCAACTACAGGTACAAAAATGATTTAGTTAAGATAATTTAGCTACTTTTCCACAAATAAATTCCACATTTATAAACATTAGAGTATGACAACTAATGCAATAAGGGTAAAGACAAGGACGTTACACAGGTAACACCTTGGAAGCATGTCGATCCCCACTTTTATATAACATAGGGGTGCCCACACATGCTCCACACATGCAAACAAGATTAAAATTGAAGAAAAAAATGAAGATGTAATAATATGTATAAAAAAAGCAAATACAGGTACAAAAGTGATTTAGTTAACACAATTTAGCTCCTTTTCCTCTAACAAATAAATTCCAAATTTACAAACATTAGAGTATGAAAACTAATGCAAAAAAGGTAAACACAAAGACGTTACACATGTACAATCTTCACTGTACTTTCAGAACGTCTTCGAGTACCCAAGACCTCGATCTTGGAGCACAAATATGGGTTGCATCCACAGTGGTCACTGCATGAACAACACATGTGTTGCATCTCTGGCCCTCTCATACCGGAAGTTTCGCTGTTTAGCAAACTTATCTAATACAAAGTATCACTTAAAATCTGTTCCCCCTCTATGTAAGATGGTAGAAATAGCGAATAAAAGGGGGCAAATACGGTATATAAAGAAAAAAAAACTATTGCACCCTCTATAACAAAAAATATCACTATTTATTTATTATTGAAAATAACATGACTGAATCTGAATTATTTTTAAAAACTATCACTTAAAAAATGGTAAATGGAAACAGCACCTTATAAAACAAAAGTATGATTAAATCTGAATTATGTTTAAAAAGTATCACTTAAATTTATTTCCCTATCGGAGACATCGCCTTATAAAACAAAAGTATGACTAAGTGTGAATTATGTTTAGGGTTGCATCCATAGTAGTCACCGCATGAACAACACGTGTTGCAGGCCCTCCCATATTGGAAGTCTCGCTTGAATTACATCTGTTCATCAGAGTTATTCAATACAAAGTATCACTTAAAATCTGTTACCCTTGTATATAAGACGATAGAAATAGTGAATCAAATGGAACAAATACGGTATATAAAGAAAAAAATATTATATTGTATATAACAAAAATATCACTATTTACTTGTTAAATAACATGACTGAATCTGAATTATTTTTAAAAACTCACTTAAAAAATGGTATACGGAAACATTGCCTTATAAAATAAAAGTATGATTAAATCTAAATTATGTTTAAAAAGTATCACTTAAAATCAATTTCCCTATCTGAATCATGTTTAAAAAGTATCACTTAAAATCAATTTCTTTTTTAAGAAGCAAACAAATTGGGGTCTAAGACTAAATCTAAATTATGTTGAAAAAGTATCACTAATTCTCAACTACGAAGATAAAAAATAGCTTCACTCAAATACCAACGGACCACACGAATCGAGACTTGACTTGGGAGTTGGGAATCCAGCGGTGCACCTTTCTATGATGGCAAGATATCTTCTACAACCATCACCATCCTCATGTAAAAGTCCATCAGATGGTCCATTTTAACAATCAAAACTTTGTTTTTTGATTTAGTTTCACACATTCCTTTTTATTTTCTTTTCTAATGCTAGCTTCGCACAAATACCAATGAGCCGACAAATTGAAAATTTCAAACAGACAGCCACGAATCGACAAATCAAGACTTGGGAGTTGGGACTCATGAGGTGCAATATCTTTTTTTAGGGCAGATTGGTTTAAAGTGATTTTTTTTCAACATAATTCATATTCAGTTGCGTAGTTCTTGGTAATTGAGAATTATTTATAGCTTTTTAAAATAAAAGAGAATTAGTATAGTTTTACAGTTCAGAAAGAATTTATTCATAAAATACCTTCAAAAGACTTTGAAAACCTTTTCACTAATTTCGTTACAAGTGAGAGCCATTTTGGGAAGTTCTTCATAAACATTAAAATGACATCAACGGCAACTATAGTTTATCACATTGTACATTTGTTACTCATTAATACAATTTTTGGCTTACTTTCCAAAAGAAAAAAAAATTTAAAATGACACTGGTTTTCAATTATTTTAAAAAAGTATCACTGATTCTCAATTATGAAGAATTAGACAAGTGAATTTGAATTATTTTAACAAAAACATCACTAAAACCAATTTATCCTTTTCTTCTTTAAGTATTTCTTTTAAGTGTTCCGACAAAGAATGAGATGTGGTATAAATGGACTGAATATTGATTATTTAAGCTAGTTGGAAGCAAGGAGGTTGGAATCGGCAAGCAGGTTGGAAGCATGTCGATCCCCACGTTTATATAAGGTTATATAGACTAGGGGTGCTCCACAAGTGCAAACGGGTTTAAATTGATAGAAAAACAAAGATGTAATAATATGTATAAAAAGAACTCAAATACAGGTAAAAAAGTGATTTAGTTAACACAATTTAGCTTCATTTCCTCCAACAAATAAATTCCACATTTATAGATATTAAAATATGACAAATAATGTAAGAAGGGCAAAGAGAGGAGATTTGCTAAAAACTTAATTTCTTAAAAGCTTATAAGACAAGAATGTTACATACGTACAACCATCACTGCACTTGAAGAACACCTTTCCAATACCGAAGAACTCAATTTTTGAGCAAAAACATAGGTTGCATCCATAACAGTCACCGCATGAACAACGCATGTGTTACATCTCAGCAGAGTTATTTAATACAAAGTATCACTTAAAATATGTTCCCCCTCTATATAAGACGTTATAAATATTGTGAATCAAGGGAGAAAATATGGTATATAAAGAAAAAAAAACTATTGCGCCATATATAACAAAATATCACTATTTACTTATTATTGAAAATAATATGACTGAATCTAAATTCTTTTTAAAAACTATCACTTAAAAAGTATATGTCTATAAAAGTGTGACTAAATCTAAATTATGTTTAAAAATATGACTAATTCTAAATTATTTAAAATGACACTAGTTCTTAATTATGTTAAAAAGTATAACTAATTTTTAAAAAAATTAGACGACTGAATTTGAATTATTTTGACAAAATATCACTTAAAACTAATTTTTTCTTCTCCTTAAGTGTTCCACCAACAAAACAAGGATGACATCTTGTAGAAATGACTGAATCTTAATTATTTCTAAAAAGGTTGGAATTAGCAAGCATGTCGATCCCACGTTTATACAAGGTTATATAGATTGTAGGATAACGTTCAATTAATGTCTCTTTTCTTATTTGTGAACCAAATTGTCGGACTAGTATGTGTCATTTTGCAATTCTATTCCTTCTTGTTTTGACCTAAGTGGGACTTAAAAGGGTTCATCTACTGGTATTATATTGTGATTTACTGATGCTATCTTTTACTGTTGAGTGTTGGAAGCTAAGGCGTCACATCCCTACACACTAAAAGGTTTTAAGTATGGAGGTTTTTTTAGCCTTGCCTTGATCAATCATAAATTGGTAAGTTTTATCTATTCTTGTTGACATTACTTCCAATTTTCATATTTCGATACTATCTATTGGTTTCTGCTTCACACTTATTTATTGGTTTTGTTTAACCCTTATACTTTTGAACCTGCCATTAGCTCTTCCTTTTCTTGCTCCTCTTTATCAAAACCCGTCAGATGGGAGATGTACGTGTTGTTCTGTCAATTATTAGGATAGGAGAGGGGACCTAGCCTATTTATAATACAAGAGTCCTCCCATTAGAGGCTTCAATCCAAAATAGGATTTTATGGAGACTCCTAATCCAATATAGTCTCCTGGCCTACATACAACTTATATACCAGCTTCACATGTACTAAACCTGAGATTTTCCAGTCATCACAACATTAATAATTCATAAAATCCACAACTCAGCAAGTGTCATGCTTTTGGAAGTGACAAAGCAAAGGTATGATGTGTAAAAAGACTACTGGTGCATAAATGTCCCAAATTTTCCGATAAAGAACAGCCGCCTTCTATATATACAGAATTCCAATCCAAGTTGGAAGCTAAGAAGGACATGAATGAAGCAAGACAAGATATGAAAAAGGTTCAAACTCATACAGTATGAAGCACATAAAAATATACAGAATTCTATACTTGTTCACTATAACAGAAAAAAGTAGAGAATGATTGATAACTCTAAATAATGATCAAGTCTTCAGGTCCATGATTGAATCCTTACCGATTGAGTCTCTTCGCAGAGCAGTTAAATGAGCACAACTGAAGATGCAAAATAAACCAGATTTAGATGAACTCACAAAGAAGTAAAATCTGACATTCATAACATTCAATCAATTAATCAATCATCAAAATATCTTCTATGAAAAAGTTTAATTTTGCACTAGACATCTGATATGGCTTGTGTCATCAGTTTAATTAAGGTTGTTCTTCTAGCTTGTGCATCAGTTTTCTTGCAACCCCTCCACCTTTCCTATCACTCTTTGGTGATGTCTTTGAAATTGTCACTTCTCCTTCTTGGTAAATTCAAAGGAGCACCTTCATACTTATCATTCAGCTCCACTTTAGTGATACCAGTAACATCTCTCAGTAATCCTCTGAAATCTCCCATGTAAATCCTTCTAATGGCTGATTTTTTAAGTAATTTTTGACCTGGTGTGGTGTAAAACCCCATTAAACAGTCTCTTAAATTTCCTGCTGTTTCTAAAACGCCATAGAAGGAATCAATCAAACAATCATCAGCAAATGACATTCAGGAAAGCACTTGCATTTTTCATTAATAAAATTAAAGTCAAGCGTGTCTTATCCTCTCAAAGTCCTCCTTTTCCTCAAATGATGAACCAATTCATGTGTCATAAAGATGTCAATGGTTTACCTCCAATTTGGGAAAATTTGAATTTTGTCTGAAAGATATTATTTTCTCTGTAAAAAATGTAGTCAACCTATTACCCATAAACTGATGACACAAGCCATATCAGATCATTCTTGCACAGAATTGTAATGCTGTCTGATTTCAACAATCAAAACTGAGTCAATGAGTAATAATTTAGTGATCAATAACGAGGGCTGAATAAGCCCAAAAATCAATATGAGCCAAATGAGAGTGTAAAGATAAAAAAAATGAGGTTAAAAATACAAGCTGCAACTATTTTAGCATCTATAGATTATGTCCAGAATTGATTTAAATAAATTCCTCCAGAGTTGTGTTGTTTTAGCCATTAATATTCATTACTTATATAGAATTTTATCAGAACTAATTGGGTTACTTCTCACTCAAAAATGGTTTGTATCTTAATGATAACACCAAATATGCTTCTCAAAAATTGCTGTAAAAAGTAATAAAAGCAAATTAGATTGCTTTTGTTTCTATAAAGAACATTTTATGAAGTAAAAATGTTTGGTTCACACTTGCTTTATATTAAAAAAAAAAAAAAAGTGTTTGGTAACATCAAAAAAATAAATTGGTTCAAGTTTTTTGACAAATAGTTTGTGTGCATGTCTTTTTAAGGCAAATTCATTAGTTCATATTGGTTTCTTTCAACTCGCCAAATTACCAAAGTTATAACACGATGCCTGGAAGCAGTTAGACAATATCAACAAACAAGAAAACACCAAAATAACTTGGAAAAGAAGTAACCATTCCAATATTCAACAAAAACAGAAGGCTTTTGATTTGTATAGATGATACAGACAAATACGATTGATTGAGAGTCAGTCTGTTCATGAGAGTGATCCCTTCAATGAAGCTTAGAGAGAGAGAGCGCAATTGTCTCAAAGTTTGTTGGAGTTTGGTTTCACTCGGATCGGATTTCAGATTTCAGATTTCTCTTCTTTGCAGAAGGACTCTCTGTAGTCGGACTATAGAACTCGGTCTGATTCCTAATTGCCAGGACAAGCGTCCTTTCTTGAAGTCATAGGACTCGTGATCTGAGAAAAAGAAGCAGGTAGATGAGAATTAATGCTGTGATTTCGCATGAGTTTCTGATTTCAGATTGTTTTCTTGATGTTTAATTGAGAATTTAATGCGCACAGTGTGAGAATCTAATAGATAAAGTTCGTAGGTAAGACCGGTGTCAGAGGAGATTGGGGAGAGAGAGAGAAGAGAAGGGAAGGCATTACTGAATACTGAGCTTTTGATCGTTCCTTATTAAATGATCTATGCAAAGATGAAAGTCTTCTATAAGAAGAAAAAGCGGAAATCTGAGCTCGAATTCGATCCAATCAGATGAAATCGAGAGAGGTGAAGACGAAGGAAGAATCAAAATGAAGTTCTACATATCGACTCGAGGGAAGAGAGTCACGATCTCTTACGGTTCGATTTTAATTACAGTGATCTTACTTGGTGTTGTTTTCCCCTCTGTTGTCCAAGACATCGACCATAACTTATCAGATTCCAGGGAGTCATCTGATGGCTTTCTCGACAAATCCAGCACAAGCAGAACAAGTCATTCCTATAGATCATTCCAATATAAGCCAAAATCACCGTTAAGGGCCACGGTAGACCTAAAACCCTAGATTTTCAATTTCAAATTCAGAGTAGTCAAAAACGAACATACGAAACTAGAAATCAATAGATCAATCCTGAAACAGCTAGCACAAGATCTAGAAAAGAAATAGAAAGACATCAGATCAAAATACTAACACTTAGTCGGATTCTCCAGTTCTCTCGAATACTTCACCTGAAAAATTAATACTAGAGATCAATTCGCCGATTATTAGAAGAAAAATCTAAGCAAAAAAACAAGAAAACAATGCAAACGATGGTTTCAACGGTAATACCATGACTGTTGCTCGGCTCTGCCGCTCTTTGCCTATCCTCTTCCTATCTTTCGTTGGCGACGGAAATGGTGGGAGGCAGCTTCGAAGCAAAGCTCTAGTGCGATGGTTTTCAATCTCGGCCAGAGGCGCGAAGAGCATAGTCGCGCGCTTTTTTAGATGACATATACAGTAGCGGTGGTTCATAACTATAGGAGCAATTGTTATTAAAATTGCTACTAAAACATGGTTATAGTAGCTGATAAAAATAGAACCGTTACAAATAAATGTTAATAATATAATTAGTAACCATTTTATACAAACTGCTACTAATTATATCTTATTGTAGCATCTAAATTATAAATGCTACTATCAACTGCTACTAAATGTCAATTTTCTTGTAGTGTATATCACATATCAAAATACATAATAAGGTGCACCAAACCCAATTAAATTGATCACTCATAATATTGGGTCACTAGTAATATCATCACGGACTATATATTCAACCTGTTTTTATAAAACCAAAAATACAATTAATGTGAGCCCACATGAAAGGAAAAATTCTAACAATCTCCCACTTGAGAGAGCATTAATTGCTAAAAAATTTTAAAATATTTTGTTTTAAAAACGAATCTCAGGTTGAACTACTTATGTGGCCACACAAAATATAGCCCAGATGATAACACCTTATTTACATGATCTCATCCAATAAGAATATCAACACTGAACATGGAAGCCATTGCACCATTTCTTTTAAGTCGATGCAAGACCATTCCACAGCTACAAATGTCAATACCCTTATCGACATAGATCTCAACCTCCAACCTATATGTGACAACATGTAGTTTGAACTTAGCACCAAATGTGATCAATAGCTGTGCTAATTCATATCAGTCATCTTTATGTTTTCCAATGAAAACTATATATGTGTTTCCAAAATGAAACACCATGTCTCAAAAGAGACCCATTGTATGTATTTCTTTCTTTATATCTCGAGATCTAAAGTAATGTCAAAGAAAAACATAAAACAATTGCATAATATATGCTCAAAAATGACATCAACCAATCAATGTGCACACCACAAGTCAAAAGTATAATATATACTTAATAAAATATTGTAGATGACCGTTTTTGTAACTTGACACGTCATCTATATAATGATTTGGCATGAATGATTTGTCACATGATAGAAACAAATTCGTCTTGGATTATCTGTCATCCAACAGAGATAGCCCATCATGGGTCATCTATTACTCGACAGAGTAGCCTGTCATGGGTTATTTGTTACCCGACAATAACAAGAATAATAAAATTTGACATGATTGATTTATATTAAATGTATCTGGCATATTGGAGTGGAGATCTCCGTCTTGGGCGAAAGCCCACTTAGGGGGGTTTCTGGCAATCCTTAAGGTGTGGCGGACACAGGCATGGGAATCTTCGGCAGCCAGTGACGAATCACGGCATGTCGACCTAGAATGACGAAGGCGTCAAGTGATTGATTATTCCACATCCTGACATGCGGGCCCCGGTATACAAATCAGAGAGCTCTATCTTTTATCTTCATTATCTCTTATTTAATTCTTATCTTGAACCCAGACCTTTATGAGACCAGATTCATGATAACATGAGACATCCTAAAAGCTTCAGATTGTGACAAGTGTCACAATCCTAGAGATTCATTTCTTCTATAAATATGAGAACCCTCTTCCATTTGAGGAGGCCTGGAGACTGGCCCCCTGGATCTTTGGCTGCTGAGAGCAGTACTTTTCCTCTGGACCATCTCCAAGTCTACCAGGAATTCTCTAAGTCCATCTTTGGATTTCTGTCTTCTACACTTTCTGGAACCATGAAAGGAGCTCTCTGGCTTGGCATACGTGAAGAACACTTGAGTATCTCCCGTCTCTCATTTTAGCCATTGTCTACCTCTCACGCCTTATCGACTCCAACCCCTCTTATGTTCAGTAACGGCGCGGGAACGGCTGCTGAGTCGGCGGTTTAGGCCAACGTCAAACATACCTCTCCTACTCAGAATCGAGATTTGAAGACACGTCATCGGCATTTCGACATCATGGAGATAACATTGGACACGTGGATGTGGATTCAAAAAAGGCACCTACAAATATCAATCACCAATATGCACGGCATAAGTCTGCAAATAACAAAAATATCAAAAAAAAATTTAATTTATCAAAGTGGCTAAACTTAAGTATTTATTTATTTATTTATTCTTAAGTGGGTTGCCTACCTACCCCAAAAAAGGGATCAAGCCCAAATGCACTTCTAATTACAATTTTAAACTCCCACTATTTTAAAACATTTAAAAGTTTCTACAATACCCATATTAGCCACATGTGCCTTTAAAAAAACTTTAGGTACAAGTCCTTATGAATAAGGAATCTGCCAATATAACCTCTATTTATATATTCCACTGAAATCTACACTTCTTTTAATTCTATCTCTAACTACTAGATATTTAATATTGATATTCTTAGAATGACTTGAACTCTTGCTATTCTTTTAAAGAGAATATTATCTCATTATTATCATGTATTGACTTGTAGATGGAATCAATAACTTTCAATCTAGATATGAAATTCTTTAACCATGTATCCTAGATTGTAGCCTATAACATGGTACAAATTTTAGTTTCATAATAGAAAATGCCACGAGGGATTGCCTAACACTATTCCAAGACATAAAACCACTAGCCATTTAGAAAAATAAATATTCGTCCACTGATTTTGAGATAAATTAACCAACCAACAATATTTTTCAAAAAATCCATATGAAGTAATTTTATGCAAATTCAGGAAAATCCTAGTATTATTATAATTAGGTATATCCACTAGATTAGGATCTGATATAGACCACTTAATAATTTTTAGACTCAACTTATTTGGCCTTTTCCCATTGCACAAAATATGATTTATGCTTGGTATTACTAGTCTTAGTGGATTTAGCAGGTGGCTCCTTTAGGGCTATTTCATGTTTCCATCTCAATAAATTATTTCCAATTAGAGTTTCACTAGTAAACATTTGGCTAGAAAATTTAGAGGCTTTCACTAAATATGGAAAACAATATATAAATACAACCATAAACATCCAAAATATAATGCAGGCAAGTAATTGGATGTTTTCAATACTATTTAATTAACATGGGCCGTTAATTAAATAGGCTATACATAAGCTTGGAAACTTTATGAGTCTTATTACTATGAAAGCCTTAATGCATCATTACAACTCACCTTTGGGCAGAGAATGCAATATGCTTTAAAGTTTTTCATAAACAATATCATGAAGCTGATTACCAGAAATACATAGGCATTTGAAAATCCATCACCTTTGGGCAAAAGAAATTTCCTAGACCCATATACATCCCGTCAAACACAACATGCCTTCTTTTCAAAATCATTACACACAATAACCACATTTGGGCAGGAAATTATGAGCAATAATTTTAAAAGAAACAATGTTACCCTTTAATTGTGCCTTTTACATAGAGAAAAGTAAGCAAATATCTATGAGTGGGCCACTTTGGTGGGTCACCACCCACTTCAATTCCTAATATATTCTCTTTTAATGGGAAAATTATAGTCTTAAATTGTAGAATCCCGAATTTTAGGAAATTATAATATAATTATAAATCGAAAAATTAGAAGAAATAAAATAAATAAATTTAAAATATCAAGAGATAAAAATTTAATCTGTATTTGGGAGATTGAAATTATAATTCATACTCATATTATGAGAGAAATAATAAGGAGATTAAATATGAAAATTTAGAAATAAATCTAATAATCAAATATAGTATAATAATGAAAAGGGTATTTTAATCTTTTCCAATGGCCGATTATTAAATTAATAAAATAAATAATTATTAGAATTGAAATGAACAATTAAATTTAAGTTAGATCAAATTTGGATTTAAATAGCCTAACTTATAATTTAAAAGGTGAGAAAAGGGCCTAATTGTAATTATATTCAATTAGAGGTCTTAAATTTGAGGATAAGATGAGTTTTTGAGTGTTTTAGTAATATTTTAAAATAGGGGAAATAATTAGCACGAAAATTAATTAAATTAGAAGTTACTTATAAATTAGATTTAAGAGGAAATAATTAGAAAGAGAAATAAGATGGGAAAGTTTTTCAAATAGAATTAGGAATCCTAGTTAGAAAGTTTCCTAAATCAATTAGAACTTGTATTTGGGTGAGCCTATAAAAGGAAGGGATTAAGGAAGTTTTGGGGTTTCCATTAATTGAATTGTGCGGAGAAAAGGAGAGAGAAAATTCATGCATAAAGGCTGGAAAAATAGAAAAAGAAAATAGAAAGATAACAAGAGACTTTAGAGAAAAATGGAAGTTGCAGAGAAGTCGTACCAGCAACCATCAACGACGTCTAGAGAGATCCACCCATTGGATCGGCCTCAAATTTGGAGGTTTTATTCTAGACTAGTCATTCTTCAATCTGAACGGTGGAGATCGTGTTTGGAGATCCCTAGAGTTGTGCGAGAATTTCAGAAAAATCGACTATATTTGAGGTTCATTGGAAAAGAACGAATTTGAAATCTTAAGGCAAGTAGTAATAACCCTTTACCTTGGAAATGTAATGCCCCGGATTTGAGTTACGTAGTGAAATCGTAACTCATCTCCGAAGAGTTAGTTAATCCACAGGAACGATATATCAAAGTAAAGGAAAACATGAAATAAAGCAATAATCTACTAAATCAAAGTCAACTATAATCCCAAACTCAACCATAAAAATATCATATCTTAAGTCTAACTCACATGATCCATGCATCTAACCTCCGGTATCGTTCTCTCCAAAATCTGAAAACAAAACAAAACAGAATGAGATACGAATATCCCAGCAAGTAGCACATGCATGCTCAAATACATTTTATATTGTTTTAAAACATAATTCAGTTATAAAACATATAGCAGTGACGATAACACGAATAATCTGAATAATCCAACGATAATCCATCAATCAATGTGAGATAAACCCGTGTAACCCAACATGTCAATCAAATCTATAATATCAAATCAAAAATCGATGAGTCACAGCAGGACTCATGAAATAAGACTGTCTTTAACTAGGGTAATATCAATGTCCACTATGCCACCTTCCGGCTTAGGTACGAAGCCGAGTACATGATCATCGTCTTATTGCAGGAGAACCCAACCAGTATAGCAAAGGGTTGACATGTACTATCCAGTCATAGTCCAAGTACATGATAAAATGAGGGAAAACCGCAACCCACCAATATAGAGAAGGCCCCATCGAGTACACGATGGAAACGCGTGTGCGAATAAATAATTACAACTAGCAAAGAACAATCATTCTCACTATTTAGCTCCTAAATGGATCCATATCGAGCTATGCCCACTAGACTCTAAAACAAAACCAACCATGATGTCCAGCAAGCACAACTCGTCTCAATCATAATAATCTCATCCCGAGTACACGGGGCATCTCTGAGTACACAGAGGTATCAACATCCCAAGTACATGGGGCATCATCTAGTACACGGAGGTATAACATCTACCCAAGTACATGGGCATCTCAAACCATCTCTCCAAGTACATGGAAGAAAACAAATCAGAATCAAATCTCAATCTCAGCAATCGTTTAAAATTCATATCTTTGGAAATAGTTCACAATAGTTGAAGACAATGCAAGTTCTTCCATAAAGCCAAGTTAATATGAAACAATTCCAAAATAGAGTTTAAAACACTAAATCTTTCTAAATCTGACCAGAAGTAATATCAGAATTATTTGTCACAACCTAATTTAAAACACAAGGATTTTATATAAGAAATTATTTATAACCTCTCTAATGCAAATGCAAGTAAAATCTCCCTTTTAAAATCATCAAATAGGCCATATTTGGAAATCTGTAATCAAGTATATTATAAAATTCTCTTAAGTTACTTTTGAAACCACATTAAAATTGATCTTAGTAACATACTACAAGTGCCGAAATCAAAATAAAATTGTTATTTTTATAATTTGTAACCAATTATCTTAATAAACTCCTTTTTTGTTGAAAACGCACAACTTCCTTACTAAAGTGAATTTTCAGATTAATACCAGAGGGAATATCTCTTAATCCACTCTACTTTAATTTTTCTACTCTTTATATTTCATTAAAATGACTTCTATAACCACTAAAATTTTATAACAGTAGAAATGCAATTAAATAGTGGTCGCTTGGCTTGGGCGCTTGGGAGCCTAAGCTAAGCGACACTGTAAAATTTTTGCTGCATGGTCGCCTAACTTGGGCGGCCATGTTAATTTTCATGATTTGGGTCGCCTAGCCTAGGCGCTCAGGCGCCTGGGCTGGGCGACCTAGTAGGATAGTAACTCGTAACTTCTCTTAGTTCTGGAATTTGAGTTTAATGCATTCTGACCTAATTTAAATCATCCAACACAATTCGATTATCTTCTATAACAATTTAGGAACACTATAACATGCTCTTGGATTTAATGTAAACACAATTTCATCAATTTCTAATGCATTTCCGAATAAACGTCCGAAACACAGTCTTCCCTTTAAAACTCATGTTCAAGCTTAAATCAAATGAAATCAAAATAGGAATTAGTGTTTCAAAAGGTGCTACTTACATTTAGGAACTCCAATTTGAACTCCTACAATCCACGAATCTACCAATCTGAGTTCAAATCACCTTCTCCTACCTGAACATACTGTTTCTCTACAGAAATGATAAAATCGATCAGATCTTTCCAGATCTAATCTCTGGCTTGTAATAACATTAAATTAAAAATGGATTTTAGTTAATCAGAACCAGATCTCACCTGATTGATTTGACTTGAATGGATTTCTTACTAGTTTCAACCAAAATTTACTTATCTCCTGAAATTTCTCCTCCAATTCTCTTTATCCACAATCGACCACCACTTTGATTTTGTTGAACTTCTTTAGACTTGAATGAAATCTCTTGTTCCTTCTCCCAAGCTGATCGGCCATCACAATGTCTTCTCTCTCTTCTTCTCCCTCTCAGATCTGTCTCAACTTCTCCAGAAGCTTCTGGTTCAATTTTAGCAAAATGAACCAACTTAACCTCCGGTCATCTATTTATAACTTCCCAAATCTTGCCGCCCAAGTCTGGTTCAAACAATTCATGATTTGCTATGTGCTTCACTCTACATCTATCCTACATAGTCACCTTAATTAAATTAATATTTAATGATTTGTCACTCCAACTAAAAACCCTATATTAAACTTAATAATTTTTAAACTATTAAGTTTACCTTGTTTACTCATTTTCTCATCAAAAATTGACTTATAAATTCCCAATTTTACCCTTTCCTCCTTCACCTATAGGAATAAACCAAATTAGTTAACAAAATCTAAATTTAATTACAAATTAAATTTCAGGATTTTACAAGAAAACTTGCATATTTATTGTGACGATAAATATGGTGTTCTTTGGATTTGTGATGATTTAGAAACATGTTTATGTTGATTTAGAAGGTTTTTGTTGAGGTTTAAAGCATGGAAAAATTATATGTTCTTTCTTGATAGAATTTTATTTATTTGACCTTTGGATGAAAAGCATGATTTTGATGATTAAATTTGTTAATAATTGTTTTAGAATGTTTAGAAAATGATTTTAAATGTATTAGAAGTGATCTTGAATGATGGAAATAAGTTTTAGAAAAATAAATAGAAAATTCACAAAATTTCGTAAAACCTAGATTTTTATAAATTTATACGGATGCCTGACAAAATGCTTAAGCGCCAAGCCAAGCACCCCGCCTATGTTTTTTTTTTTTTTAAATTTCAAAGACCGAAACTCAGACTTTTTATTTAAACCGAGTGCCCGAGTCATCGCTCGAGCGCCACTCCAAGCGACCAAAACCTGACCCAGATTTTCTACGAGCGCTTGACATGCTGCCCAACACCGCTCGAGCGCCCACTAACAAATTTTTAGAATTTTGCCTTTTGACCTAGTTTTTGATGGTAAAATTCTTTTTATTGAATTCCAATGCATGTACCAATAAGATTATGGGGTTTTGAGAGTGTTTGCACTGGCCGATGATTTATTTAGATTTTTATAAAAAATTTGGATACGTTCTACTAAAATGACTTTTGTTTGAGTTTATCATTCCAAACCATTTTTGTTTTAGCTTATTTTGATTTTATTGGTTTCTGCACTTGTATTTATTCTATCTAAAGATGTTTCCAGTGTTCTTACGATAGAATTGTTATTATTTTCCTCCTTGTACCTCGGAGTGGTTATTCTCACTCATGTAGCTTGGGTTGAGACTTGGTTTTCCTCCATGTATCTTGGAGTTGACTTGTGGATGATTATGGACTATTTTGGTATCAAATATAACATGTTTGAGTATTTGTTTGCCTTGTGTCTAGCGGGCATAGCTTGTTATGGATCCATAGTTTAGCTAGATAGTGAAGTGGGTCTTCTTTGTTTAGTTAACGCCGTGGTCCATTTATGCATTTTGGTCCGTGTATCTCAGCAATCTTCTTCCTTGATCCGTGTATTTCGGTGGGAAGTTGGAACTCACAGCAATCATATTTCCTTGATCCGTGTATCTCGGTGGGAAGTTGTGGTTGTACATGCTAACCTTTATCCGTGAATCTCAATGGATTCTCCCCTATGTATGTAGTTCGTGTATCTCGGCCAGTATAGATTGGGAGGTGGCATTTGGAATCGGGACAGTAACTTCTCAAAGATATCTTATTTCACGAGTCCTGTGATGTCACAAATTGTGTGGTATGCTGATTGTATTATTGGTTTCACTTTGAAATTATGAGGTTATGGATTAATGACATATTATTCTTGGATATTTGGTATTTTGATTTATCATTGACCTCATGAAAATGTTTTATAAAATTATATGGATTGTTTTTAGCATGCATGTTGCTACTTGTGGAGATTTTATATCTCACTCTTGTTTTTAATATTTGTTTTCAGATATTCTTGGAGAGGACGTGTAAATCGAGGTAGAAAATACAGAGGGTATAGCAGAGGACCTTGATGAGCACTTTATGGATTATTAGTTTCTTTTATATTCTATTAGGAGATTTGTTTAGGAGTTATTTCTTTTATGGTAGGGTTGAAAAGTGTATAGAATAGGTAGTTGCCTTAAAATTTCAGATTTGATGTATTGAGGATCATTAACAATTTTATATTGAATTAATGAAGGAGTTTAATTTTGGCATACTCTGATTTATGCCTTCGCATTCGGTAATGCCTTGATCCATTGAAAAAAAAAAACAAAAAAAACAACTACCAAATCCGGGGCGTTACATAAATGCCCATAAATTTTGATCACTAAACAGTATTTGCATGCTCAGAATAATTCAATATGTGATCAAAATAACTATAAAACATAATATATGCTTTTAATATCACATTTAGCATTAAAAATTAAATAGTGACATGTAACACTTTAGCAAGGAGAGTGAATACCATAAACATGGTCATCAACCCATAAAACATCTCCATAAAAATTTTCAGGCAAAAATTCATATTTTAACTCAATAAAATATTTATAAAAAAAACATAATGCCCAAAAGCTAAAAGTGCATTAAAATGTTTCAAAAAAAATTCCCAAATATGCCACGATATAGTTCAAGGCGAGTGGATCACAGAAATTTAAATTTCATAAAATTTAAGCTTCTTATGACTCCACACGTGCCGCACATGCCCGTGGGGAAATTCCGTACGCGCTGAAGGTTGTCGATCAAAAGACCGAACAAACATCTGAAATTTTCGTTTTTTTTTTATTTTCAAAACTCAAATAAAATTTTATTTGATTTCTCCCTGTTTTTAGCACCAAATCCGAAACTGATTGAGGGGTTTTGATCTTAAGCTTGTTTCTAACATATTTATGGCTTAAATATTGATGGGGATCTGTTATGTGCATAACCATTGCTCTAAGAGGGAAAGGGCTACCACACTGTCGATAGAGTAGGCTGCTGTGGAAGTTGGCTGCGGAAGCGTGGTGGAATGTTACGGTCCTATATATTAAGTGTTTAACCAACGAAGTCTCCATAAGCCTTGGGATGCTTTGCATGTGGACCCAACTCAACAGATATGCCCCATGCACATTGCTTAAGGTGGGTCACGTATCAGGATCGATCAAGCAGGATGAAAAGCATCTTAAAATTTCGGTTTTAATGTGTTCGAAACCCTAGTTTCAGAAAAACTCTAATTCGTCTCTATTCTCAACACCAAATCCCAAATTGGTTAATGGGTTTTAATCCTGAGAATATGTATAACAAATTTAGATGAAAAAATTATGATGGGATTCTTTAAAATGTCCAAAATCAAGTCTGAAATTTTCGGTTCGTTTATGGCCAAAACCCTAACTTTACGAAAACATTGATTCACAATTAAAACATCATATTTCATGGAATCAAAACGGTTAGACATAAATAAACAGGTCCAGAAACAAGTTTGCCAAATCAAAACACAACAACTGTGTTTTTATCGTTATTTTATGTGATTGAAATTCATGCACGATTTCGGGTTTAAAGAACAGTCTTCAATTAGTGCAATATCTGAAGCACAAATTAGGGAAAACTACATGATTATAAAGTTTATGTTATGGGGAACAAAGCCCCTAAGGAGATCCGGCCGATTGATAACCAAAATCCGGCGGATTAGAATTTTAAATTCCGGCCAATGTCAAATTCGTGAAAAACAGTATTTTTCTGTTTTTTTATAAATCACGAAAATTCTAGATGCAATCATGGAATATACATGCTCTAATACCAATTGTTAGATTTCAATATATTCACATGCATGAATCTAGAATAAAATTTAAACTGAGTTTTTCGGACTAACCTGCATGCGGAAGACATGGCAACTTTCTTACTTTGATTTTCTGCAAAAACAATTTACTAATTAGGGCTAGCTCTTTCTCTCCTTGCTCCCCTTTATCAGAACCTGTTAGATGGGACATGTATACGATGTTCTGTCAATGATTAGGATAGGAGAGGGGACCTAGCCTATTTATAATACAAGAGTCCTTCTATTAAAGACTTCAATCTAAAATAGGATTCTATGGAGACTCATAATCCAATATAGTTTCCTGGCCTACATAAACTTATATCACATATCAAAATACAGAATAAGGTGCACCAAACCCAATTAAATTGATCACTCATAATATTGGGTCACTAGTAATATCATCAGGGACTATATATTTAATCTGTTTTTATAAAACCAAAAATATAATTAATGTGAACCCACATGAAAGGAAAAATTCTATCTGCTTCACACTTATTTATTGGTTTTGTTTAACCCTTATATTTTCGAACTTGTCATTAGCACTGTTCTCATTATTTAACCACACTGTGCCCTTTCTGTTTTGTTGTTTGAACTGCCATGATAGTGATTGCCGTATACCATGTTCCTCCTGCTGTTATATTTTGGCCTCTTAATAGACAGCAGAGTATGCCCTTGTTCACCCTATGTTTATTCCCACATGAAATCAAACGTTTGGGGGAATACAAGTTCTGATTACTATGCCATCACCTATCGGCTTAAGCTTTTGAGATGGTTGATTGTTAAAAATATTAAGATTAACCTAAGTTATTATTACCTTACCATCACATATCAACTTAAGCTTTTGAGGTTGTTGACTGCTTGAAAAATATTAAGACATCCCTTTAACTTTCCCTACAGTTTTATGGAGCAGAGAATTTATAGACGTTGCTCTAGTAAGACATGTTTTTTGTTAAAGAAATGTTTTATATATGGAAGAAGCTGCCTATTCAGTTGAACTCTTGCTACCATATTGCTTGCGTGAATGAGTCCTCAAATGATAATTAGTTTTGGTTTGAGAAAAATATCAACATAAAAAGGAAAATTTAGGGAGTTTTTAGTTGAGAGATGGAGAGATTAAGCTTTAAGATTGTGTAGATGTTGTTCTAGAAAGAATCTAAAATCAAATGCTTGGCCTCTTCTCCCCAAAGACCAGAACTCAGTTGAGTTGGTATATGCATGAATGCATTCTGAACTGCTCTGGTCAATTATTTCGAGAGATTAAAGCATTGCCTAAAAGACTTAATTAGAATTTATTGCTAACAAATTCGTGTCTTTACAATATGAAAGCATGCTGAAATAATTCAAGTACAAGAAACTTAAAATGATCACCCCTGTCCCATTAAATGACATTAAACTCACTCACAACCAGGCAGTTGTGGACATCGAAACGCCTTTAATGATCCATCAACTTCATTCCCTCTAACCTGGAAACCAAAAAGGATCTCCCGTACGTAAGCAAACTATCTCTCCACCAGAACAACCAAGTGATTTACCAAGGAAAAGGCAAAAATAATAGCTATTAAAAATGATAATTCACAAAAAATTAGAATCAGCTTGCTTTGTGGGGATTAAGGTGAGGGTAGAGTCCCAATATGTGCTCTGGCATAAAATCATGTCGTGTCAGAATTCCGACAATGGGAGGCCTCTGCAAAGAGTAAATATGTCAGCATCATGGCCTTTTACAAGCATATTCATGTCAATTCAAATACGCTAATACTTATATCTATATATGGAGGGAGAGTGAGAGAGAGAGAGAGATTACCCCTGGAGTCTTGGGCACTACACACATGTGTCTCAGGCCAAGCTCACGAAAGAGAACTGCAGCTTTGGCCAATGACATTGTCTCCACAACTGTGTACGGAGAGGTATTGGTAATAGGATGGAGATCAATATACAACTCCATCTCTTCCTCCTTGATCTCTAGGTCCTCTAGCTTGACACCCTTTCCTGATCCTGCCTTGTTAAAGTCAAATGCACCAAGCTTCCTCAAGATCTCGTCTCCAGTCATCACTCTCTCCCTTGAGAAAATCTTCCCTTTAAGCAATACAAGCAAATGAGATCTCAACACAAGCCCACACAATTCTGGTGCATCTGAGAGAGGTGGCTCATCGATTACAGGGAACCCATTATGTCCCGTCATTCTCAAAGCATGCAAGATATTACCTACCTTCTCGACACCAGAGAATGTGATCAACGGGCCAGATACAACGTCACTTGCAACCAAGTTCCTCATATAAGGTTCTGCATGAGCCTCCATGTAAGGTAATCCCTTCATCAGCACTATTTGGTCATAGACACCCTTGTTAAAACAATCGGCCACAGTCTTCGAAATAAGAAGTACTAGCATCACCAGTGGAAGCATTAGAAGATCATTTGTAAGTTCAAGCAATATGACACAGATGGAGACTGTCATTCTCATTGTGCCACCAAGAAAGGCAGCAGCTCCAAGGAGTGCAAATAAACCAACATCAAGGTTAGAAATAGACCCAAATAGAGGACCTACAAGGCGGCCACAGGAGGCTCCAGCAAGTATGACAGGGATGAAGAGCCCAGAGGGGACAGCAATGCCATAAGTGACAACACCAAGGCAGTAGACAGTAGCAAAGAAGATGAAAAGGGTGGAAAAATAAAACTCGTCCTCTGTACCAGAGCTGAATAAATTACGTATAGCATCATCATTGGTGTTGAAAAATAGTGAGGCAAGGTCATTGTAGTGGCCTGGAGGGCATTGGAAGTTCTTAAAGTTACCAGAGCCACCTATAGAGGGACACTGCTCCTTCACATTGGGAGGGCAAGGAATGCACTTAGCAAACCATGGGAGACCATAGTAGCAACACGAAGTCAAGAGGGAGATGATGATGACTAGGAAGACTTTGAAGGCAGCACCTCTCCTGCAATTATTAAACCATCACTAGTGCATCAATAAAACTGTGACTAAAAGATGTAGTGTTTAAGCTTGTGAGAATTAACATCATCTATATTATGTTTATCATGGAAAGGGTCTAAAGAACGCACTCATTGATAATGCTATAAGCACGAAGGACCTTGTCCACAAGATAGTTGTAAAGACTTCCAAAAAGGCCTCCAATAATTCCCAAGCATATTACTACCACTAGATCTGGTGTGCCATATGTGGTCACAGATGAACTGACATCAAACATGATCAGACCTCCTTGGCCAAATAACCCACACTTCCCACTTCGGCAATAATCTATGAAGGCTCTCAATACAACAGCAACTATAGCTGTTGTGAAAAAGGTCCTCCAAAGCAGAGCACTCCTCCACCTGAAGAATATCACAGAAGAAAGTTATTTAGCTCTCAAGATCTAAAAAGCCCAAAAACTTGATAATAAATATAAGTAAAAATATAAGAAAATGAAGCATGACACAGTACTAAGCGAATCTTTTATACTTTAAAAATTTGCATATTGTAATTGATTTTTCAACAATATTGATTTACTTGAGTTGGTTGACTTCCCATAAGCTGTAACAAAAGATAATTTAGAGCTTTGACTAGTTTTCAACATGGTTCAATCAAGTTGGGGAGTAACCCAAGAAAATTCATTAATTTCCCAATTCTTGTTGCAATGTATCAAGTGATAACAAAATATCAAGAGTTTTGAGAATCATGGTTGACTCCAATAAAAACTCAGTAAAAACTGGAGCAATTCAGTTTTATCTATGAAATAAACAAACATTGTGTTTTTAGTTCAAAATTTTTTCTTACAACCAGACTCACACCTATTTCTTACGTATCTTTTCCCCTCTTACCACAACATCTGACAAGTTAACCCTTTTTTGAGTAAGTATGAAAGATGGTGTTATCATAGACTAAAAGAGATGAAATAGAGTATACCGTGAGAGATAGTGGAAGCATAAAAATATTATCAAGAACACCATTGTTACTCCTTGGATTCCTCTATTACACATCCAATGCCACTGTTGACCTTGCTCTCACTATATCACCACAAACTAAATCCTTAAAGTCAGCAGAAGGTATTGATTATGCTGCCACTGAGACTGATAAGAGCTCAAAGATGCCAAATACACGATTGCGTATATCCTTAAATATGCACTTGTTCCTAGCTTTCCATAAAGCCCACAAAGTAGAATAAAATGCTTCATGATACATTAATTTTTTGTTCTTACCATGGAGGGGGAATCTCCACTGCAATTGATCACATAGGTTTTTGAGGAGCATCAAACCTATGTTTATCAACCATATAAGGTCCAATCATATTTGCCTAATGTAAGCACCTCATTTTTTCACCTCCCGGAAGTGCCGAAAGTAAAGACAGCTCAAAACCCTAAGGAGCAGAAACTGGATTTCTGATCAAATTTGATTTGGCTACCATACCCTATCTCAATAGATAGGAAATTCCAACACGGTTCCAATGCAACTGAGTTTGTTGAAATCGGGATCCAGATGAAGGAATTATGGGTAGGTCAAACCTTGGGGGGAGCAAAAATTAACTTTCTGCTCAAGCCAAGCCAACTGCCAAACCCTACCCCGACGGATAGAAATTTCCAATACGGTTCCGACGCAATTGAATTTGTCATAATCGGGATCCGAACAAGAGAGTTATGAGCAAATCAAAATCTCAGGAGCAGTTTCGCATTTCTGCTCAAAACTCGAATTAACTTCCAAACTCTGTCCTAGTAGATAGAAAGTGCCGATCCGGTTCCAACGCAACTGAGTTCGCCAGAATCGGGGTCCAGATGAAGAATCGGGGGAGCAGTTCAAAATCTAAAGCAAAATTGCAGAAAGCTGCACACGTGGTATCTGCCACGTGGCAAAGAAAGGACAAAAGGACAACAAAAGAAAATATCTCGAATATAATAATACTTTTTCTAAAATATCTTGATTTTTACTAATTAAATTAAATCAAAAATCAAAAATTCGGATTCTCTCATGAGGAGAAAGAGTCCGGTCAAATCCATCACACCAATCAAGTCAAATCAGTCAAAATAAGAGAGAGAGAGAGAGAGAGAGAGAGTGTGTGTGTGTCCGTGCCCGCATAGTACGTACAAACGTGACTTGTCCGTGTACGCTATGCGGGCAAAATCTTATCCAAAATGTAAGAAATTCTCGGAGAATCTCAAAATCCGTACATACTGTGCGAACGGAGCAGAAATGTGCTAAAAATGACCTGCACGTATGTGCCATATGATTCCGGAAAATCTCCGAAAATCTTATCCTCAGCGAGAATCTGCCACGTGGCAGATTTGCATTCATTAGAGAGAGGGTGTGCTGTCCGTATATAATATGCGGGCGAGACCTGCCCGCATAGTATATACGGTCACCACCTGTATCTATAAATAGGGGCCTGGGGCCCCTTGGCTGAGGGTTGGCTTTTCATTGTCTATTCCCTAAGCACCTCCTACGAACCAGAAGCTCCCCCTAACCCCTCTCTTCACCTTCCAAGCCCTATAATCCCCAAAATACCGCCAAACTACTTCTAAACCCCTCTTTCTCTCATCCTAACCAAGAAGAAGACAAGAAGGCAAGGTGGTGGAGCCAAGGAGAGCCTCCTGGTGCTGTCTACATCTCAAGGGACCATCTACACTCACCCAAAGAAGCTTTGCCACCCCAAGGTAAGCTTCTTGACACTTGTAATTCAACATATATGAGAATGAGCACCATGTAAGCACATGCTTCTTAGCCACTGTTTTCCATTATTTGAGCATGCCTTATCTCTTCTTTGTCTTCACCTCTTCCGTCATCTCCTCAAGAGAGCATCCTTCCATGGTAAGGGGAAGCATCTAAGTCCTAGAAAGAGAGGAGGAGGGTCATGTTAATACGGTCAAAAGCCCTTTGCAAGGCTTCTTTTCCTTTGTTGTTGGCATGTTTTGTTTGACTAATGGAGAGCATGTTGTCCTCTTTACCTCTCTTGTACCCCGTTAAAACCCCCCTTTCTGTTACTTGTTTTCTTTTATCCCCTCTCTTGCATGCTTCATCAACCGTACCATGATAATAGTTTTCTTGCTTGAGTTAGTTTAGGTGATTGTCATATTTTAGATGTGCACCCAGTCACATCTCATTCACTGTTTTAGTTCACATTGTATGTATGAAAATGAGCATAAATCACCATGCACAAGCATATTACACTTAAAAAGCATGTCTAGGGTCCCTTCTCCCTCATTTCCCTCTCGTTAGCATAAGTATCAATATGTGGAGCACACACCCACACACAAGATCACTGCTTTTTTAGCACATTTGTAGGATTCATTGCATGTTCTTGTGAATATTTGATTGTATTGAATGGGTATGTGCATGGTGTGGCCGCGACTCCCAAGGCAAAGACCTTTCGGGTCCTTGGGGTGTCTTCTTTTAGAGGACATCTCCTTTGCTGATGACCAAGGTGGGGGAACTCATCCCCACCTAAAACCAGGGAGCTTAGGCTCCAAAAATGGAGAGGGAGAAGCCCAAGCTTCCTCCCTCTTTCCGCTTGGTTTAAGTCCTAGAAATAGGGATTGATGTGCCGATATTCACATTGGAAGCCACTGTGGGTCAACACAGTGAACCACAGCCATGCTCAAACCCGCTAGAGAAGAGGGAACCCCTGTTCCCCCTCTAAAAAATTGGGTTTTGTGACTTTCGGGTCCTGCCCGTATACACAAGCCGGTCGAGTCCTAACTGTATGCTCCATACGGATCAGGCCTGCCCGTATGGTGCATACGGGCAGCACCCAAAAACTTCAAAAAACCCTGTTTTTCCGGGATTAATCAAGTTTAATTAATAACTAACCAACTAACTTAACCCAATGAGGCCCTTGAGTAATCAGGGACCTATCTTGGGGCTTGGGCCCATCCAGGGCCCAATAAGGCTTCCATGTGGGCCTTCCAATGGGGCCCACACCCGTCTTGTCCAAACCCAAGCCCATACCAATGGTGGGCTTCAGGGCTACTTGATTGATTCTTTGGGCCTTTTCCAAGCCCATTGGATCGTTCTTTAAAAATCCAAACAAACTTAATAACTTTGCATGATTAAATCAAATCCAAACCAAATCAACCAAAACTAAAAGGGGTTATCCGATGTAACCCTGAATGGGCCTTGGGCTTGACATAAACCCAACTTGGCACACCTGTGGGCCTTCCCATGGGGCCCACACCAAATCCACTTCACCTTCACTATAAAAAAATAAAAATCAAATAAAGAAGGGGCCCATACCATTTAGGAAGTCCCCCACTCAAACTTAAACAGTATGCATATCTGACTTAGGATTGGGTGAGATAGACTTAGTTGATTCAAACCAGGAAACCCGTGGGACCCGTCACTCGACGGGGTGAACCGGGGTGTCTATGGACTTCCCCGGACCATAACTGAGAACCCACTCAGAATCTCAAGCCGCAGACTGCCTACATAGACAAACCTAGGCACCCAGGTGTTTGCCTACACCCCACCTGGCAGTGGCGACTCCCAAATCCCAATTTCTCGGAAAGAGGCACGCGCTCACACGTGACCTCGCGGTGTGGCCGGCATCTCCTGACGTGCGCACACCTAACTAAGCATGAGATTCATAATGACCAGGACACGTACCTACGATTCGATAATTGGCTACTGTGTGCCCTATTTTTCAGAAGTTTGGAAGAAGAATTGTTTATGATTCACAAACCTCTGAATTCTAGAGTATCTGATATTATGTCTCACATCTATACTATATGTAATGAAAAATAGGCCCCTTGGGAATCCTGCCAAAAACTTTGCACGATTTCCCAAAAAATATTACCTTTCGTTGTTAAGGAATAATTAATATAGGGTTAAAATAGTCAAAAACTCTACCATCTGCCAATGACGAGCTCACCTGTACGTGCACCCTACTAGTAATATCTAACATCTGCCAATGACGAGCTCACCTGTTCTAGTGGAACTGTAGAGATATCTCAAAGCTATTCAAAAACTTGATCAATCATGCAAGAGTAAAGCAAACTGGAATCCATCACCCTCAGGTGTCTTTAGGACCAAGGATAAATATTGAGCTACCTATGGAGAGCAACCAAAAGACAGTTGGTACAGCCTGGTTTGGTCTAAGAAGAATATTCCTTGGCAAGCTTTCATTCTTTGGATGGCAATTCACTATAAACTCCTCACACCAAGTAATTCAGCATAAGATCATTACCAGGTATAAGTGTGTGCTATGCCAAGCTAATCCAAAAAACCTGGATCATCTTTTCTTTGAATGTGCATACTCTTGTAAAATCTGGAATTTCATATCTAGAAGTTGCCTAACTAACCCATATGGTTTGGATCAAGAAGTTGAACCGCAGCTTGGAATTATGGGGTAAATAACTTGATTGCAACATTGAACAACATGTCCTTTGTGGCTGTGGCATTTATGGAGGGAAAAGAAACAGGCAACTCTTCAAAATTGCTCACTTCTAGCTGAGGATCTCATTCGGAAAATTTTTATGGAGGCCAAAATGGCGCACTCAAGAACTTACCAATAGAGAGACGTGAAAATTGGGATTTAACACCAAGATACAGCTGGTGATAGCAGCTTACAGTTTTTGGATCTCACTTTGGTGGAATGAGTTCTGACCTTTTTTTCAAGTTACTTGGTTTCCTTTCAAGCTTGTAGCCTTTGTCTACTAATTGGATGTTCCTTTGAGTTACTCTTCTTCATGGTGGTTTAATTTTGACCACCCCTTGTAAATGATACCTTTTGTACATCTTATATAAATACAAATTTACTTACCTTCCCAGAAAGAAAAAAAGAGAGGAAGAAAACATATTTGCCTACTTTACTCCCAATGAAGAGGTGATCAAATGACTCCCCTTCCCTTTAGAAACAACACACAAAACACACACACCAAGTGATAGAAGTTATTTCATCTATAAATCTAACCTAATGAATTCAATAAGATAGGCATCTAGCTGTGGCTATCCTTGAAATTTACCAGCTATTATTGAACTTCCAAAATATATACATACATACATATACATATATATATATATATATATATATATATAGTGAGATTAAAGATTACCATGATGCTATCTCTTCAAGTGCAAATAGAACCCCACCAACTGGAGCACGAAATGCAGCTGCCACACCTGCAGCAGCACCACAGGTGATCAAATCCCGCCGATCACGATCATTTTTGAAATATCTGAGCCATCTCCAAGTCAAATGGTATTTGCGGGATCCACCCTGCCCAAGCAAAGAGGCTACACAAGCACCTGTATGTACCATAGGCCCCTCCTTGCCCAGAACAAATCCAGCAGAAACTCCAAGAATGGAACCAAAAATCTGTCAAAAATCCAACTAGAAACATCAGAAAAAATAACTACATATATGTTTGTGCCATTGTGAAAATCAAAGGAATCCAGTAAAAATCTAGTCAAGAATGATCTAAATTCAAAAAAAAATGCATAAATGGAGATCTATTCATGCGTGAAAATTTGGCCTTCCATGTTCAAATTGACAATGTAACAAACTATTCAAAATATAAGGTACTCACTGATAGAATATGTAAGATCAATGTTTCACACCAATGTTATAAAACTTGTTACATGATATGAAGATAACCTTGTCGGTAGGATTCCCAAGCGTCTGGAATTTTGCTGCATTCTTAAAATGTTAAGTTATGATATGGATATTGCAATAATGACTATGTCATTCTAAAACTTCACATGTTTCCCTTCAAAGTTCAGGTTTTCCTTTACACATATGAATAAGTAAAAAGCCGTTTGTCTGTCTAAAAACACCTAATATTTGACACTTGTATCCATTTTGTTGCCATGGGAAAAAGAACATGATCCAAGAGATCATCATTTGTAATGGTAGAAATGAAAAGTGAACTAACAGATGTGGGTATCAAGAGTATCACTACATCATACAAGAATCATTGCTCAAAATATCATATCAAGCTAGGGCTGTAGCAGTGTAAAAATGGACATGTATTGGGATAGATTATATGCATATAAAAACATTATAAAAAAATACAGATACGGTGAGTATGCATGGAAACAATTGGATACTTCAAAAGCAAAAAAAAAGAGGAACTCATGTAGATGAAAAGAAAAAATAATTATATGAAAAATTATAATATTTCTCACTATATACCCACACATTATTAACGCAGGAACATAGCAGGAAAATCTAAGAAAGCCAGTCTACATGTAACAGAAACCTGTACTATATTATGTAAACTAATAAAAAAAAAATCTCATATATTATGGACTGTGTAAGTTACCTATAAGGAAGAAAAATGTAATGAATTTCAAAACATAAAAGCATAATTTCAAACCTCAAGAAAATAACTCAAACATCCTAGAAAAAGTTAAAAAAAAAAAATTACAACGAAAAGGCATAGGTTTTATTTCCTTATACATGCGTCAAATGTGAAAATGTTGATGCTAAAACTCAATAATCAGTTTGCTGAAAAATTAGAAATAAAAATTTCACAAAAATACTTGCATGACAAATCAGTGTAAATGAGCAACACATTCTACCATTGAAATATTAAAACAAAAATAGAACTTTCTTAATTTATTTCATCAAGTCATAAAATATGATCAGCCATACACATTTAATGGCAATTCATTGTATTTGTCCTAGGGTACTCTTTTATTTTACTAGATAAATATAAGTCATGCATAAAAACTTAATTCTTTTACAGAAAAGAAAGGAAAAACTTCATTCAATATGATATTTTTTTTAATTGAAAATTTTAAACAACAATAAAATAAAATATATCATGAATTTATTGATCTTATATATTATACATAGAATGAATACATATTCTATACACAAAAAGGTAGATTGATCAGAACTTTTTTCTTCAACATAAAACAATTATTATTAGCATTAAAAGTAATTTTATATTTTAATTTTTTATAATTATTTTATAGTGAAATGATACAAGAAAATAAATTCAAGAACCAAATTGTTACATATAATAATTTCTATAAACAAATCATAAATCTTATTTTAAACTAGTATTGGAAGGAAATTATTTATTTTGAAAAAAGCAAAAATCTAAACTTATTTTAAATTAAAATAGATCAACCATATACCTTTCACTTTTGTTTTCCTTTTTTCTTTTTTCTTTTTTTCTTTTTTTCTTTTTTTCTTTTTTTTTCTTTTTTTTTTTTTTTTTTTGTAAAGTAAAGATGGTGATTTGAAGGTCTATTCTTCATTTCTTTTTGTTTTTTCTAGTATTTTCCAATTATATCAAGCATATCAAGACAATATCAATAGACCATATGAATAATGCATAATAATGCATTGACCTATAACGATTACTTATCAGTACAGCTGATTTTCAGATAGATCTCAAAAGGAATCATGCCAATATGATCAATATGCAACATTTAGACTTAATTAGTCTTACAATCTATACATGTATTACTCCAATCATGTCAACTGATATGGCATGACATTCTTTAATTGACCCAAATGTCAAAAAAGTCAAGCTTTCATCAAAATTTTAATCACCTACGGTCGGTCCCATAAGAAAGGACCAACAGTAGCCATTGCGTGTGGCTGCATGGCAGACTCAGTCTTGATATATGTCAATGCGTCAGGACTGTGTCCATGCAGTCCTTTGTGAATGCATGGGAGTGGCTATGGCCGGTCCCTTTTGCAGGTCCAACTGTTGATGATTTCAATCGATGGGTAAATCACACTTGAGTGGGGGGAAGAAAGGGAGAAACAGGGGAGAGAGAGAAAAAGCTATCGAGTGAATAATGGGTTAATCAATCTGATCTTGAATACATGGGAACTGTCACATCATGCTTGGAGAATCGCTTGTTTTGAATCACCCGTCGCAAATCACTAGCCACCGAAGACATTGTCGGGTGACATAATCCAATTCCTTCATGATGGAGGCACTAACAAAGTGACTAAGGAAGCAGTTACCAGAATGAAAAAAGGAACGAATCCTACATTAAGAGTACTAGTGCCAGTCAGAGACAAAACGGAGACCTTATGCCTTCAAAACACAAAACCTATGGGTGCAAAACCCTCTTTGTCAGAAGGAAGAGAATCATAATTAGAGAATCGGAGAGGTTCTTGGAGTTAAAGAAACTTTGAAGCAGGTTCGCATCCTGAGTGCATTCTTGCAAAAATGACATTGGTTGGCTATTGAATATAATAGATGATGCCCAAAACTACATGAGGATGGTGGATATGATCAGAAGGAAGACAGCTGGGAACACGGTGTTCTCTTCTAAAATAATGATGAGATAATATAGGGCGAATAGTGATTGTGTCCTGCTGCTACAAACATCTTCCCCTCAGAAAATAGGCAGATTAAGTGGAGATATATCTTGGATGGATAGTTCCAAGTATCGGCTCTGATGAAAGGCAAGAAGAAGATAAAGTTGGAAAGATCACTCGCTATGGGGGATCTAAGCACTAAACACAACACAGAGGAGAGAGGTACAATGAAGAAGGTCAGCATACTTAAAAAGCTCCTTTTTGTGAACAACACCAAAAGCAGACCAATAAGAGAAGGAAATGACCCGTTGATTGAAATTATCTAACAATGCACTCTTAGAGATAAGGTATTTTGCTTTGTCATTTCTTTAGGGTCTTGAAGCAGAGTTGGAGACTTTAGGATCCCAAGATGATGATCTGGTCTTGACTGAGGGTTTGAATGAGGTGACTGCATTTGATCCCAATAATATTGAAGCTGGCAACATCATAAAAAATACCTAGGTGATTACATCGATGGGCAGTAGAGTGGCTGTTGATCCTTGGGAGTCTAGGTGGATGGATGGCAGATACACTTATACGGTTTATCCCCACATCTGATTGCATCAAATACATTCACAGAAATGGGAGGATCTTTTGGGAACTACAAGAAATCGATGAAGCATTAAAGGATGGAACAATCAGGCTTAAAATCAAACATAAAATGATGAGAAGAATCCTGCATTGTATGGCAGTTTGGACGGATATAGGTGGTATGAAATATTTGTAGGCCTCTCACTGGAGAAGATAAATGCAATCCGAGTACAGATCAGAGACGAAGAAAAGTGCTGAAGGAGAGAGTAAGCCTGTTGTCTGCTACAAGTCCAAGAAGGAAGGCATCTCTGAGTCTTGGCAGTCAGGAAAGATCATCAGGTTATAAACACCTAGCTTGTACCTTGGGTGATGGTCTTGGTGGCAATGGCACATACTGCAGGAGAAAAATATCCATTTTCAGCTCTAAAGAGATGTCTCAGAATCCTGAAAGAGCACTTAGGACCAACAGCGAGACAGAATTTTGGAAGGCTATCTGCAGGATGCTCCTTCATATCTCTGTTCTCAGCTCATTCTTGGCCTTCATTGCCTCCACATTCATATCCAGGTAATGCCCAGTGTTCTAATTCTTCTTCTAATTTTGCACCTGTATTAGCTAGATATGGAGTTTGTTTTAATGATCTGTCAGTTAATGCCTCGTTTTGTGCTCAGTTACCAATTGCTGATCATATGTATTATAGTACGGATTCCTTGGCAAGGGGACTAGAATGTGGAGAAGTAGATTGCAAGGACAGTAAGGATCAGATTATTGGATATTGTGGGAATTAAGTAGATGAATTCTGGGATATTCTGGAGTTCTGCAGATTACATTTTAGACAAGGTGGTTGACTCGGGAGGGGTTGAGGTCCCACTGTCAAAAGTGGTGCAGGATTTTAGAGCGAGTATGGATGGGGCCTAACTGGTTTCTGAATGAAAGTCATGTCTTGGAATATAAGAGAGTTAGTCGGAGATGAAAAAACAAAAGAAGCTAAAGATTTGTGTGTAATAGTTAAGCCAGATCTTGAGGTTTTGTTAGAATCCAAACTACATTGGGTGGATAGAAACACTTGTGAGAAGGATTTGTGGGTGGGAACCAAGATTGGAAAATGGGAATTACTCCCTTCATTGGGATCCTCATGATGCATATTGGTGGTGTGGAACAATCTGTTAGTGGAAAGAAAAGAGGTAGTCACTGGTCAATTCTCAGTTTCAGTGAGATTTGTTTGTTTGAAGGATGGACGTGATTGGTGGTTCACATGGTTATATGGACCAAGTTGGCAAGAAACTGAGAACAATTTTTGGGAAAGCTTAGCAATAGGAGTCCAAGCCCAAATCACCCTTGGCTTATGATGGATGATTTTAGCATTATTGGGTGTTCCTCTAGAGTCAAAAGAAATATGAGGCTCTCAGAGTAGATTCAGAATTGTGAGCAGTTTTACTACCCTTTCAGGGGTGAACCTTTGACATGCCTGATCTCCAGGAATCAAATCTTGCTCTATCTTAGATAGAGTCCTGCTTCAGTTGCTTGTGGCTTGCCTTTCGCAAGAGTATTCTAGTCCTCCATACCCAGATCCATATCTAACCATTTCCCCATTGTGGTTTCAGATGATATCCATCCACCAGGTCCAACAACTTTTAGATTCGAGAATATGTGGCTTAAATATATTACTTCCTGGACATTGTAAATAGATGGTGGAAGGAATCGGTTAATGGGGAACACAAGTTTTTTTTCATGAGTTATCCAACGGATGAAGAGTAAAAATACAATCTCTAAGCTATGTGTAAATGGAGAGAAGATGGATACATGGAATGATATTGTCCAAGTGCTGAATGATTTCTATTCCCAAATCTATAATTCAGAACAAAAGTATAGGTTCTTTTTAAAACAGGAGAATAGGCATCAGTTGGGGGTCTCCTTTAGGATTTGAATGGAGGGGGAGTTTGAGGTGGAGGAAGTTCAAAGGGCAGGAATGCTAATGGCTGGTGACAAGGCTTCAGTGCTGGATGGATTCTCAATGAGCATTATATTTACTATAAGGAGTCAACATAAAGTTACTGTACATTTTTGTAATCTCACGAATTGATTAAGAGCTGGTCTTGAACTAAAACATAAACGAAAATAAAAGCTTAAAATCTGATAATTGAGAAAATTTTCGCATTGATGTCTGTCCTTCAATCAAGGTAGCAGGCACGTGTTTTTTATTTTTCTCCCTTTCTCACTGAATCCTTAGCAATATAAAGTTTTCTTGGACACTCATGTGCTTTTGATTGGGTCATAAGAATTCTCAGAGGAATTATGATATAGAAGTGTAACAGATTATTGAGAATCAAGATATATTTCACAAATTTCAAAACTTTCCTTGAGGTTCTTTGCTACTATGAAAATTCTGGGGTTATTGATGACACACCAACATATTCTACCTAACAATTCCAAATCCATGGCATGTTAATTTCCAAATTGTGGGGAGGGGGCAGGCAGAGAGATATATAGCTTTTTATGAGTTTGTAACTCACTTTTACAAAGAGAGTACTTGGTGCCAACATAGAATGGGCATCTATGCCATTAAGATAGGCTTTGACCTCAGGTATACCAGAACCTGCTGCTGCAGGGGCAACATATGCACAGAGGGTTGCTGCAGCAATTGCTAATACCATGTTGCAACCAATAAATGCTGCAAATGCCTGGTAGAACCTGCACCGGAACCATAAGCACAGCACTGTTATTGAGACAGGTAGAAATAAATTTCATGGAGTGCAAGCTAATACATTAAAAAGAAATCAAGCTATCTCATGGCCACCACTTCTTTCTTTAATTATATCAGGCAATGATCACTAACAATGCCTAACATTCCTCCAAGTTGACTTGAATTTCAGAAAGACATGTAGAAAATGTTCTTAAAAGGAATTTCTGGGAATAATAATAAGAACCAATTAATGTAAAGATACCATCTTAATATTGTTCCCAACAAGCAGATTAACATTTGTTCACCAAATTTACTAGCATTTTGAACAATAGCTCCATTCATTAAGAGTAAATCTAGGCTTCATAACAGTGAAAGCAAGTCTTGAGGTGTGACATTGCAGGTGAAATCAACAAAACTTACTTCTGCTTAAGCATGAGATTGCTAATGAGCACCAATTTGAAACCAGCAATATTCTCGACCGCAAGGTTATTAAAGAAGCCAACAAGCCCTGTACTTAGACCTATTAGAAGTGCAAATGTCCACTTTAGGACAACGTACTGAAATATCTGAACCTTTTTCCTTGATCTCCAATCCTGCTTGAATAAAGCATTTTCAACAATCCTAGAGATAAAATATACAGATAAGTAAAAAAGAACACTAAGATGAACAAGAACTAATTTTGGTAAGACTTTCCACACAATTGAGAAAGTTTAGGAAGCATACATGGGCAAAGCTTTACCATTAACACTAAATGTCACTATTTCATGTGAACAGGGAGAATGTAAAATACTTAATGACAATGCATAAAACTATATTCTTGATAAGAGAAAAAAATCGAACTGATACCATAAATAATTCAGACACTACAGATGGAATATTTGGAGAAAAAGTTAAACAGATTTTTCTACTAAGTGCAGTAGGTGTTTTTTTTTTCTTTTTTAAAGAAAATATGCACACAAATTTCTAAATAATTATGGTGGATCCAAAAGATACCATTGGATTTTTAACATTATCATAGCAGTTATAATAGAAATAGTTTTGAGTTCTCTAATCTTATGCTACATGCAACTTACACTAAGATATCTCATTTCACTAGTGAAGTCTAATTCTTACATTCTTATTGAGGTTATAGACTGTAGAAATCTAATTGAAAAACCATAAAAATTGTTTTTCTGAGCATTATCCAAATCTAAAAATCATATGTGTGGAAATGAAGGAAAGTGAGGCCTATCATAAGTTTAAAGCATTTACATGGATAGCATTTTAAAATAAAATCAGCGCTTTTTATACTTCAGTCTTCAGTTGAGAAGGAAGTGCAAATCCATAAAACCTCACAAATTGAACTAAGATAAATGGGATTGATGAGTTTCAAACAATTCATTTTTACATATAGTGTTTTAGTGATTTTTCTCCAATTTTTGAGTTATGTCCTTAAAAATCATGCAGTTAGTTCAGATCAGCAACTTGGTTTTTAGAGCCAAGAGAGAGAATTTTTATGGAACTATATTTCCATGACTTGCTTTACTTCCAGCCACGTTTATGGAAGGAGAGAAATCAAATAGACTTTTAATATAATAAATAATGTTTTATAGAGGATTAGAGCAACAATATAATCTAAACTATCTATAGCTAAGGAACTCTTAAGGTTATCTAGAAAAGGAGGCTCCGAGAACTTCCTGGTTCGAAGACGGGTTTTCTACCCATTCGATTTCTGCAGATTCGGCTACCAGAAAGCTCTCTTTGGCACCGCGTTGCTGAGTAATCTGGAGTTTTATTCGTGTTTCATGCTTCCATGGGAGAGCTGCGTGATAAGGGTTTTGCAGAGTTTGAATCTGCTTTTCCCGCTCTTTCTCCTTCAAGCGTTTCCACAACCCTCATGGGGTAGGGGACCATGGCAACAGTCGAGAGGCTTCGCACAGAATCCTGGGTGATGCTGGTGGGGTTCCGAATGCCCTGCCTCAAGGGGTCGCACTCTCAGGATCACCGGGTTCTTCTGCTCAGGGCAATGGATCTGGGGATGCTAGGCCTAGACATTGGACTGATCTTTTTCCTAATGGGGGGTCATCTAAGAGTAAACTTGATTACCATCATCCTACCCAGGTGAATGGGAGGGTGGTTATTTCTCCTCCTCAAGAAGTTGCCAACGAAGGTATTAGATATTGGCAGGGCTGTCTTGTTGGGTATTTCTTGGATAAACCTCTACCGTATGCTGTTGTTAAGAGCTTAGTCAATAAGCTATGGGGGAAGGAAGGTACGGTCGAAGTCAATGGTGTTGATAATGAATTCTTCATGTTCCAGTTTGCCAACTCTACCATGAGGGATAAGGTTTCGGATCAAGGACCTTGGTTCCTGGCTGGCAAATTGCTCATCCTCAGAGAATGGGAAACAAATTTGAACCTGGAAAAAGCTCAGTTCAACAAAATTCCTGTATGGATTAAATTGTTGAATGTTCCCTTGGAGTTTTGGTCTCCTATGGGATTAAGTTTTCTTGCAAGCGGAGTGGGTAAGCCACTGTGTTTAGATGATTCCATTGAAAGAAGATCAAGACTATCCTATGCTCGGGTGTGTGTTGAAGTCGATGTTGAATGCTCTTTTCCTGATAAGATTTTCTTGAGAACAGGGGATGATGAGTCTTCAGAGGTCAAAATTAGTGTGGATTATGGGTGGAAACCGGCGAGATGTACTTTATGCAATGTCTTCGGCTACTCTAACAATAAGTGTTACAATGGGAGGAACCAACTGTGGAGGCCAACAGGCAGAACTATCCAAAGCACAGAGGGTGAAGAGGTGGAGAGGGCTGAGACATCTATCCACCCACCCCCTGCCGTTCATAGTAATGGTGGGGTTCAAGAGGATGAGGTAGCTTTGGAGTCTTGTGGAGTTCTAGAGACAACAGATAACAATGCCTCAAAGTGGACGACAGCAAAAGGGAAAGCTAAAGTTGTCGAGAATCCGATAGATAGTATTAGGGGAAGTGAAAAGGGTGAGACTTCTACATCTACTTCTTTAAGTGAAGTGGGTAATAACGTTCAGGTATCTCATCCTGAGTTACTTGAGACTACTGGTGTGGATAAACAGCCCATCAATATCACTCCTAATAAGTTTGATGTTCTAACCTTCCATGAGAATGGGGATCAAAGTGGAAGTTCATCTAAGAAGAAGAATAAGAGGAAAGGGAAAAAAAGGATTTTGGTGGATGAGATTGCAATGAGGGAAGCAAAAAAACTTGTAGGCCAAGAAAGTGGCAGTTCAGAGGTGATCTGTGAGGACGCTCTCAATGAGCCTTGCCATGTTTAAACTTGCAACTTGGAACATAAGGGGTCTTAATGATCCCTCCAAACAAAGGGAGGTAAGATTTTTGGTTGCTTCCCGAAAGTTGAATATAATTTGTCTTGTGGAGACTAAGGTTAGAAGTGAATGCACAAGTAGTATGGAGTTTAATATGCCCGAAGTGGGATTGTATTGCAAACTATTCTCAGGCACTTAAAGGCAGAATTTGGATTCGTTTTGATCCCATAGTAACTATCACGAATGTGTTGCATGTATCTCACCAAATGATTCACTGCTATGTGAACTTGTTGCCGTTCAAGAAAACTTGCTTTATTTCCTTCATTTATGGGGACAATGATGCTAAGGAGGGAGTGTAGCTATGGAGGGATTTAAAGGTATGGAGTCAAGATCAACCTTGGCTAAATCTGTGTTCGTAAATCTATTGAGAAAGTTGGAGGCAAACAAATAAATCAGAGATCAACTCATGAGTTTAACAGCTTCATAGATGACTGTTACCTATCTGAACTTAAGTTCAAGGGATTCTCTTACACTTGGAGTAATAGAAGTGAGGGTCCAAGGAGAATTGCATGTAAGCTGGACCATGCACTTGTCAATCAAGGTTGGATTCAAGAGTTCAATAACTCTGAAGTGGAATTTATTGCTCGAGGTATATCGGATCATAGTCCCATAGTAGTCACGGTGTATCCAGATTATCCGAGAGTTAATAGGCCATTCAAAATTTTCAAATTTTGGACTTCGAAGGAGGATTTCTGGCAGCTTGTCTCTGAGGTTTGGGGGACAAGGGTAGCAGGGTCTCCGATGTTTAAATTGGTGTCTAGACTCAAAATGTTGAAGGTAAGGCTCAAGGCTTGGAGTAAGGAGAGGAGATTTTCAGATATATCTCAACAAGTTCAGATAACTCGAAGCAATCTTGTGGCTATTCAGGAGGAAATACAGGTGAACTAGGGAAATTCTGAATTAATAAGAAAGGAGAAGCAAATCCAGAACGAGCTGGCATCTCTGACCAAAGATGAGGAATCACAAATTCGTCAAAAATCCGGGTGATTGTGGATGAAGGAGGGTGATCAGAATTCGAGTTTTTTTCACAGTTCACTCATATCGAGAAGAGCCTTTAACAGTATTTTGAGTCTACGAGATCAACAACAAATACAGCAACATATTGTGGATTATTATCAGAACTTTTTTGGGGTCAAGCAAGAATCAATGTATACCCATTAATTTCCAGTTTGAGCGACTGCTTTCACAGGAACAGATTGACATGCTGAAGAAAGAGATATCCGATGAAGAGATTACTGCAACTATGTTCTCTCTTAAAGATGAGAAGGCTCCTGGTCCAGATGGATTTACGGCTTGGTTCTTCAAGAGAGCATGGTCAATTGTTGGAGATGTTTTTAAGAGTGCGATTAGAAGCTTCTTCGAATCTAGTCGATTACTCAAGCAACTGAACAATACCATTATATCTCTTGTCCCAAAGTGTGGAAGCCCTAAGAAGGTGAGTGATTTTAGGCCAATATCATGTGTAAACACTATATATCAGTGCATATCCAAAGTGCTAGCTAATAGGATAAAGAAGGTTGTTGGTGATCTTGTTGGGTCTTACCAATCGGCTTTTATCCTGGGTCGGAGATTGATGGATAATTTGCTGATAACACATGATCTTCTTCATAAATACCATATGAATGGTGGTAAACCAAGATGTGCCATTAAGATTGATGTGAGGAAAGCATATGATTCTGTGGAGTGGTCGTGTGTTAGAAGTATCATTCAAGGTCTGAATTTTCCACAGGTGTTTGTTGAGTGGATAATGGAGTGTGTATGTCCCCCTCTTATTTGGTAATGATTATGGCAGCCTAAATGGTTTCTTTAAGGGTGCTAGGGGTCTTAGACAAGGGGAGCTAATGTCCCCTTATTTATTTGTTTTGGTAATGGAGATGTTCAACAAGGCATTGCAGGAGAACACCAAGGAGAAGTTCAGGTGTCACCATAGATGCACTCAACCAGATATCAAGTGTTTATGTTTTGCTGATGATTTGTTTGTCTTTGCCCAGGGGATAGTGAATCAATGCCGTGCATTTCTGAAACCTTGAAGCAATTCGACAAGATCTCTGCCCTTCAGGTTAATGGGAGACATTATACTTACCCAATCAGGTTTCTCCATGGGCACTCTTCCGGTGAGGTACCTCAGTTTACCTCTTATTTCTTCAAGATTATCTGCAAAGGACCGTGAACAACTTGTGGACAGAGTTAAGGCAAGAACAACAGCTTGGAGGACAAGAACTTTATGGTTTGCAGGGAGGTTAATCTTGATAAAATCGGTACTGTTTGCAATATTAGTGAATTGGCTCTCAGTTTTTATTCTTCCAAAAGAAGTGCCATATGACCTGGAAAGAATATGTAGGAGATTCCTGTGGGGTGGTGTTAATATGGGCAAAAGAATATGCACGATAAAATGGGATGTTGTGTGTTCAAGTAGAGATCAAGGTGGTCTGGGTGTGCTCAATATGCATGTGTGGAATCAAAGTGCCGTTCTAAGACTGGTGTGGGTGATTGCAAGTGGCTCCTCAAATCTGTGGGTGTAATGGGTTTCAACAAATCTCTTGAGAAACCGAAATTTCTGGGTTATACCAATGCCGACAAGCTGCTCCTGGGTTTGGAGGAAAGACCTACTGCTTTGAGATTTATTAAACATAAGATCCATGATGGTAGAGGTACGTCTTTGTGGTATGATAATTGGCACCCAGTGGGTCCTCTTTTTCAAAGGTTTGGGCAAAGACTAATATATGATTCAGGTCTATTATCTACAGCAAAAGTGGAGGATTATAATTAGAGATAATGAGTGGGATGTACCTATAGCTGTTGCGGCTGATCTCCTTGAAGCGTGGAGCAAGTTGCAGGAGTTTCCGAAGCCGGATTCAAGCATGCAAGATAGAGTTACTTGGGTAGCGACCAAATCTGGGCAATTTGAGATTAGTGGAACATACAAAGCTCTAGTCGGCAATGCTTTAAGGGTCACATGGTTTGAGGTAGTATGGTATCCCATGAGCATTCCTCGTCATGCATTTTGTTTATGGACAGCCATTAGGAAGAGATTGTTAACAAAGGACAGGTTGAATAAGTGGGGAATGAACATGTGCACAGGATGTATTCTCTGTAGAAAGGAAGACGTGACTCATGCTCAATTGTTCTTTGAGTGTGAGTACAGCAAGGGTGTATGGAGAACATTCTTATCAATGAACTGCCTTAACACAAGAGATAGAAGCTGGGAACAAATAATTGCATGGGCGGCAACTACACGGAGGAGGAAGGATCCGATTAATATCCTAAGGAGGCTAACACTAGCGGCGGTTGTCTATCACATATGGTGTGCGAGGAATAGGCGTATATTCAGAAATTTGTATCTTCCCCCTCAAGCTATTGAAGGATTCATTGAAGCGGATATTGTCTCGAGTTTGGAAGGGAAAAGATGGAAGATAATTGATTCTGATCTTCATAGGCAGGTGGCTCAAAGTCTTACTTGGTTTTTTTGCTATGATGTAGTGTGGTAATTCCACCTATTTTGGTTGTATTTTGATATACTTTTTTCCTTTTTGGATTTTGTAAGTTGTGAGCTACTTGGCTCTGTTGTACATATCTTACACTTATGGAATACAATTAACTTAACTTTCAAAAAAAAAAACTCTTAAGGTTATCTCAATTGTAATGCAGTGCTAGACTCCTCCACCTATTACAACATGATTCTGCACAAGAATAGAAGTAGTTAGTTGGTAGTTAAGTTTGTTTGCTTCTATACTTAAGTTTGTCGGCTTCAGTTAAGTTTGTTAACGTTTCTGTTAGCTGGTCTGTACAGAATGATAGGACGTGTGTGTTAGTTATTTCTGGTAGAATATTCTGTTAGCCACTTTTTCCGCTGCATATATTTTCTGTGATTTGTAATTCAGTTCACTCTCTCAATTAGTAAGAATGTATGAGTTTATTTCATCTTTTTCATTTTCTGCAGTTTTAAAGAATATTTTAGGAGGCTTTATCAACTTTCTTACATGTTTCAGTGAATAAAAAGAAAAATAGTTAGTATCACAGTGATTAGCTATGAGATCTTATAATTTAAATGGGGGCTCATATATAAAAGAATGGGCCTTGATATGATTTTTTCATATGATGTGTGCTTAGCAAGACAAACCAGAATAGATTTTTTTATAAATGAATATCTTGAAACCAAAGGGTCATAAAGAAGTCAAATTATGGTGTAGTATAGGCAATGAAATTTCAGTACAAATAGTAGTGGATGTGAAGCAATTGCAAGAATTTGAGGATCACGACTCCTCCAAAAGTAAAAATTTTCATTATCTCATTTATTAATCAAAAGGGTGATGCTTAGGGTGATAGTGTGCATAGAATTATAGAGGAATGGCTTACATGCAGAGGCTCTGGATGAGTGACTTATGTGAAGAGGTGCTTATTAAGGATTATGTGATTGGCCTTTCTAAATCAAGCTAAAAGGATAATTCACAAGATATCTATTAGGCCCATTGTGATGTAGAAATAGAACAGTGGGAAACAAAGAGGCAAATTTCAATTAATCTGCTTATAACTTAAATGAGAATTTTGTGATTGATATCTTGAACTACAAATAAAGATAAAGGTAAGATCCAAATATATCTAAGAGAGTCTTGAGATTCGTTTTGATTTTAAGCCATCTCAAAATTTCAGCAAGATTCCATATAGATTTCCAATATTTTGAAGAAATTTAAAAGAAAAAAAAATTTATGAACTTTGTAATTTTATTTTGATATCATCAAGACTAAAAATTAAGAATATAACCAATACTTGAAACAAGATCAATAATCAGAAATGGGAACTCCACCCAGCCCCATCATGAAATTTGAAAGCATGCTATTTCTATGAATGAACTGTGTGTGCAGTAATACACAAAACTAACATTTATAAACTCATTCAAATACTTCTGAGTTTCCAGTTGGCAAATCAAGCTACCATGCCAAGTTTGGTTGCACAAATTGTAGCAAGCAAAAGCTTCATTGGATCTGAATTTATTTTTCTTTTGGGTATTGTAAGTAATCTGGTTTATAATTGTAATGGGCATAAGTAAAACAACATTGAGACAGATTAAGATATTTTTGGACAGTTTAAAACTATTCTGCCTTAGGTCTGCATGATTGATCATTTGGCATGGCCCTACCTATGAAAAATGTATCATTCATGAACATACACCAAGTAAGAAAAAGAAATCTCGTATGAGAAGTTTATGCAAAAACTAAGAGTTAAATTGTTTGGTACATGGTATACACTAATTAGCAGCTCTTTTGACTGAAGTTGCTCTACATTGAAAGCTAATTGAATAAGTGTAACATAACATGACCCTTTTCCACTGTCATAGCGTGGTCTCATAATCTACTTATTTTTTTTTTTTTATGTTTTATTTCTAGTTTTGGTACTAGTGCAACAAACTTTTTTATATTGTATCTGATAAGTAATGAGATATGTCATCAAATATTATTTAATTACTAGGATAGCCATTATCCAGTTTGTTTTTGCTGGCATTCATTGTCATCAACATTAACAAAATTGATTGTAAATTTTTAAAAGTGACACTGGATAACAGAGAGAGGATAGCAAAGAGAACATAGTCAAGAGAAATAAAGGAATGCCAACAAAAAAATTAAAAAGAAAAAAAGACAAAAGTAGATAACGAAGTCATATAAACACCATGTCTTTCTTCAAAAGTTACATGTTGATATATTTTTAATGACACTACATGGTAATTTTCGGTAACAAATTTGCCAATTGGAAAGAGTTAATTTTGATCTGGGTTTACAAACAAACCAAACAACCAAGATTTTTCAAAGGACATGAACTTGATTGTATCTAGAATGATAAAAGAAAAAATTAATCAAAGTAATAAACTCAAACAAATAGATTTACTACCACCAGTCCTATGTGCAATTAATTCTGATTTTTTTTAAAACCCATCCTGCAAACTGAATATTATACTAAATAGAAAATAACATCAAAGGTTTCTCATAGGTTGCGATCTTTTGTGGTTGGAGGAAACACCTTTAGTTGGTCATTCATACAGTTCAAGCTGAACTTCCTATGGCTCCACCAATTGCAAAGGTAAATGATTTAAAATTCAATACATTTTGAGAAAAGTGTGTGATAAAAAAGCCTTCTAGAACTTGTTGTTTCCTGTTTGTAATTGAGGTTCTAGTATTCAGACAACATCACAACAATAATATTCATGGACTGAAAGAAAGATCAATGACCCAACACAAAACTGAACAGAAATAAACTGACAGGAACTAAACAAAGTTACTAATTTTACAGGAGGTTTGGTTTAAGTTTATTTCTGGTTTTTCAAGTTTTCAACTTGAGGTTGCTGAGCTTCTATTTCAGATTTAATTAGTAACTTTGTTTAGTTCCTGTCAGTTTATTTCTGTTCAGTTTTGTGTTGGGCCATTGCTCTTTCTTTCAGTCCATGAATATTATTGTTGTCTGAATACTAGAACCTCAATTACAAACAGGAAACAACAATCTTAAACCCTTTAACACCCTTCTATTGAAACAATTCCTCAGTGCATAGATTAACAGCGTTGGGTTCCAGCATTCAATGGTGGAGAGAGCCAGCAGATTGCACAATACTACCAGCCACAAACACGAACCCTTTGAGTGTCACTTAGATTCAACAAAAAAGATGAAACTTAAACACCAGATCTTCTGTTCTCTATGAAATCAGAATTCTGATATCTCCCAACAACACCAAAACGTAGACACCAGATCTCAACAAAACCAAAAATACTCAAAGCAAAGGATGAAACAGTAGAGAAAGAGAGGATATCAGCAGCAAAAGAGATGAGAGAGCACAAGGGTTTTGTCTGCAAAAGCCCTCTTCTTAAGAAGACAAACCCAAAACAAAATAAAAACTGAATCCGGATTATCCGGTTCAGTTATAACAAAAGAAAAGAGAATAACGTTATAAAAGGTTAAATAACGTTTTAAAAAAAATATTTAAAAACAAGTCTCGATTTTGAGACTTATAAAAAATACAACAGAATTAAAAATGAATGGGCATCGTCTACAGCGCATGCTGTAGACAGCCCCTCTCATGATCGTGTGGGGCCCTCCAAATGTATGGTGGGCCCCCCCACTGAATGTGAAGGGGTGTACGCAGCATGCGCTGCAGAGGATGAACGCTCAATTAAAATACATGCACAACTTATTTGCATTGCCTTCCATTTACCAGAATTGCAGCCAAAAAGCTTGCCTACAATTGCTCATTCATGTTTATCGGGGTCATAAAACCTCAAAATCAAAAATAGGAGCAGCAAAAAGATCCCAAGGGGATGGAGATTTTCAGGGTATTAATGCTTACTCATAGTCAAGGCTCTCGATTGAGCAGACGTTTGCACCAACGATAGCTATCTGCGAAGTTGTATTCTTTTTCTTCTTGAGTAGTGGCTCGTGCATGTCAGACTCATTCCTCTCCATCTCCTTCCCATCATACAGTCCATCGCTCTCAATGTCGTTCATATCTTCCCTATCCATTACCTCACTCGCTTGCACAACTCTGAAACTTTACTCTTTCGCTGTCTCCAATCTACTTCACGTATTCCACCTAAAGAACAAAGAATAACAAAGAGAAACATCAGAATTGATTTTGTATTGAAGTTCTCCAAATCATTCGAAAATCTAGGTGTCAAGACCGTTTGAAGTACACTATTCACGCAATGCGTTTGGTCTTTAGCAACGCCATTACGGAAAGTTATATAAAGTTCCGATAAGCTTCGTTAACCGGATTCTAAAGAGAACGCTTCTGAATCATAACGCAACGTGTTTAGACGTGAGAGAATGCAGAGTAATCATGCAGTAGAATATTAGCTTTTCCTTGCCTTTTGCCATCTCGAAAAATTCTAAAGAGAACGCTCCTGAATCCTAACGCAACGTGTTTAGACGTAAGAGAATGCAGAGTCATCATGCAGTAAAAAAAAATTAACTTTTGCAGCATTCACGTGCCTTTTGCCATCTCGAGAGTGAAAGAGTGGGGCCTTTTTCTACAAAATATAACTTAGATAATTTCTTCATCCGTGGAGACCCAGATGTTCGAGAATGAAATCGCCTGCAGCCCAGCAGCCTCCGTGAGATGCTCCCATGGAGGCTGCTGGGTCTGCTGCATAGATCCAGCAGCAGACAATTTCATCTCAAATGTCAGGTTGCTGATAGTGTTCCTATAAATTTGATTACGGGTATCCTTTCTGTTTTTGGATGTTTTTATGTTTAATGGTAGCTACCACCTTACTTGATGTACTGATCTTCTTTTTGAATGAAATTCTAGTTATGACCTTCTACCAAAATATATCTATATAACAATGATAATTTTGTTTAGCTCTAAAACGAGGGAAAATCCTCTCTAATCGTAACATACGTGGGATCTTATATGGAGTACAGAGAAGGGTTATTTCTTCGTTCGCTACTATCCCATCAATTGGCACAGGCATATTGCACATAAGTTACTAGTTAGGATATAAAAGTCAAAAGAGCTTTCTGGGTGGTAAATGCCAGTCGAGAATAAACCAGTTTCTTTTATAATGGTACTAGTAGGCGGCATTTAAGTTATTAATTGAGATAAATAAGTCAATACGTAAAAAAGATAAAAGCTTTTTGGATAACAAATCTTAGAGCATTAGCAGCAGATTCCCTAAATTTTTTACTTAAATTTAAGGAAGTTTGCAACTTTTTTATTTTAGGGACCCTTTAACCTACATCAAATTCCCTAAAATAGAGAGTGAAAATATTACTTGCTTTTTAAATGTCATTACTTTTAAATATTTTTTACTGTTTTTTATTATAATGATATGACATAAAATATAACAATTTGACAAAAAGTTAAAGTTTTGTAAGTTACGGAAGCTATATTGATTCCATATTGTAGCAATATCTAAATGTTTAGAGATTAATATAAGGAGGGGAAGGCTGTTGTAATTTATATTTTGTCTTATTCTCTTTCTTTCTTTCCTTATTTGAAAAATAGGGAGTAAGATAAGGAATCTGCTACTAATGTTCTTAGTACGTGGATGTTAGTTATTGATTGAGATATAGAACTTAATACCAAAAAAGAAAAGGACCTTTTAAGGTAGCAAATCTTAAGAGGTGGGTGTCAGCTATTAATTAGGGCAGAAAAGCAATATAGAAAAAGGGGAGGAATACTTTGATGAACAAGTGAAATCTATCCCATTCCCTTTATAATAGTATAGATAGATAGAATTGGTAAATTCATGTTAATGCCCACCGAACAAACGATAATCCTAAATATTCAAGTCTAAGATCATTGAAACGCTAATCAACCCTATAAAATACTCAATAATTGTTAAGTACTCACCAAAAAGTTGAAATTTGACAAGAATATAGCATTTCAATGTAAAGATTTATAATAGAAATCCTAGAACTAATGAATGCAAAGGGAAATTCCTTGAAAAAGAGAAGGAAAAAAAAATCGTTTATCTTGCTTTCTTAGATTCTAAAGAGTCCGCTTCAGATGATTGTTACATCGATCAAATCCTACCCTCAAGAAAGTCAAGGAGTTGAAAATGAGAGATGTAATAAAATTTTTATATTTAAAACGATGACTTCAATAAAAAATGAGATTTCAGCAGCCTTCAATAGAAAACTTAACTAGCTAGTTAACTAGCTTGCAATCTTAAGATAGAAAATATCTTCATCCAAAAGAGAGGTTAACATCTACCAAACTTCAATAGCAAACTTAACCAGCCGGTTGCCGCAACCAGCTGCACTTAAAAATGAATTTTTTTTTTCAGGTTTGAATGAACAGAGAGAAAGGGGAGAGAACTGGTTGGTGACATGATAACCAGCTGTTAAATATGGATAAGCCAATTTTAGGGGAGCTGATTAGATGACGTGTAACAGCCGGGCATTTATTGATTATAAAATTTTAATATTAACAATTTTATAATTAGTCATTTATTAATTTATAAAAACTAATGTTAGTCAAATAAGATGACTCATAGCCTACCCAAAAAAAAAAAATAAGATGACTCATAATAGGGATAATTTTGTCAAGGTTTTAAACGAATCAAGCCCTTCTTCTAAGTAAACTCAGCCTTTCTAATTATATGGTCAAAATCAAGCTGTCGAAATCCAATTAGTAGACTTCCAGAACGTTTCGTCGAAAACTTAATAGAAAGGAACTCCTAACCAAAGAAAACTAGAAAGTCTCTGTATGGGACCGGAGCGAGAACAACGCGGCGCTATTATTGGCTTATTGCCCAAGCAGACATCATTTATGAGTCTGTCTAGTTTACATTATCGTTTCGTGCCATTCGAGACAGGGGTGGGTATGGGTAATCCATTTCTCCAGGTAACACAGTCTACCGCATATCCGCAGAAATTGTTACTATAAGGTACCAAAGAGAAAAAAAAACGGTTACTTGGCTTTACAGCTAAATCGCATGTTTATATCTAACATAAATCGCCTATAACTATAAGTAAGTGAGTTATTTATAATGTACAAGTCTATTTCTTTTCTTTTCTTTTTTTTAAGTTTTTATCTAAATCATCAAAAAAGTAGGTGATTTATTAGTTAGCTAAATTGCCTTCATTTTAATAATACAAGTGAATCAAGTATACTTTGTATATTATATACCATATATGGCTAACAAGGAGTGTTCAAAGTTTGGTAAGCCCAAACCTTTGGCTGTAAATGAGTCAGATTTGGATCAGATTTACCAGGATCCCACCCGAATTCGAATCCTATTAACTTATAGGATATGCAAATATGATTAAATATCCAACGGATCCTTTATATCAATTACCAAATTTGAATTCGAATATATTTATGAACTCCATATTCCAATCCAATTAATATTCAAATCCAGTAATAAATCCAAAATCCGATTATATAGGTGCATTTTTATCATAAAATGCATAAAAAGTGTGTTTTCAAATAGAATATATATATTATTAATAAATTTATTTGTATTTTATTATGAAAATATTTTAAGCATATAAAATAAAATAATTATTTCAATAGATTAAGGTTAGGGTCGGGCAGGTTAGGCTAAATCCGAACTTGCCTCTAATCAAATTTTGACAATACCAAACCTTAAGTACTAAGGGCAAGATAGGTTACCCATTTAACCCACCCCGTTGCCATCACTATCTACACATAAGTGTGTCTAACACATAAAATAGTGCATCTAAAATTATATTTATCTAAATAATTTATCCTATACACCAAAGTGTGTCTAAAACATAAGTGTGTCTAACAATATTTTTAACATATAATATACATAGAAACAATATTTTTATACATTTTAGAATATTAATCATATTACTTTATGGCATATAAAATAATATTGAAATAAATTAATGGTGGATTGGGGGTCGGCCGGGTTAGGCTAAACCCTAATCCGCTCCTAACCCAAGTTTGGCAATACCAAACCCATGGCGAGGTGGGTTACCTGTTTAACCCGCCCCATATTGCGATCCATAGTAGCAGAACTCCATGTCAACAGAAGAAAGCGCAGTGAGTATTGATGTAAACACAAGAATATGCTAGCTGCTTTCGCCTTTTCTTTGATCCATGTAACGAGCAACACGAGGTTCTAGCATTTATGAAAATCTTTGCAAAAGGAAAGAATGAGAGATGGATGACGCAAAACGAAAGCCAACTCATCATAGTTTTGGCAATGACAATCTCATGACTGGACCCAACGAACAGTGGCCGAAAGTCTAAATATCACGTGAGTTATTTTTGGTCCGAGCCTTTTGGGATTTCGATATCTTTTATTATATAGATACTTAAAAGTAAGACAACCTGCACTGAACCTTTTCACGGCTACCATGTGAACTGGGTGATTAATCACATGAGTTTTTATTGGACAAATTGCATAAACCTGCTTGAAGGTTGATAAAATTACAAACACCAAGTTTCGAACTTTCAATGTAGCATTAAGTCCCTTAACATATTAGTTGTTTGTGACATTTGCCTTCCTCTACAAAGTGAGGATAAGGATTCCTAAGCCTAAATTTGGATATTGAGAACCTCGAAGAAAATATAGGATTCTAACTGCATAGCACATTTGGATACCAAGAAAAGGGCAAAAAATAATAATAATAATTTTGAAACCCTCAATATATGAGAAAATGCCGGATGAAAAATAAGCCGACTCTGGAGATTGAAAACTAGGAAAATAAAAAGAAGAAAAAGCACAACGAGAAATAACGGATTCTTATAATTTAGTTTCTCAATATCCAAACACAGCCTAAGTGAATAAGTTAAACCACGTTACTTTTGGATAATTATATCCTTTTAAATTTAATAGTTCATGTAAATGATACTTTATACTAATTAAAAACTTTTTAAAATTTTATGCTTTCTCTTAAACCTACAAGTTGATCTTCTCCTCCTTAAAAATAGATATTTAAAATTTTTAACAAAAAGAGATATTTCTTTAGAAAGTTAATTTGTGAAGGTAAAACGGATATAATAAATGAAAATTTAATAAATTTTGTTAAAACCTTTAAAAGGCTATAAATGTTATAAACGATAAAGTAGGGACTCTAGGGAGAAGTGATTATCATCTCCAAAAACTATTCAATCTTAGAATGACTGGTGAATGAATAAAATTCCATTCTTCCCAGTTCCCACCGTTCAAAGGCAACCCAGTTCCCACCGTTCAAAGGCAACCATGTTGATTTGTTTGGTGGATTACTTGCCAATTACGGGAAAAGGACGGTGGTTGGCGAATTGGGGTAGATACATGTTATATTTGCTATAAAAAAATCGTAAAACCCAAGTTGAGAAAGAAAGATTGAGAGAGACTTACGGATCGCAGAGATCTCGGGAGCTTTTGATTTCTTTCCTTCCGTATCTTCTATCCACTTTAGTCATGCGAACCTTCACGGAAAAGAAAATCTAAAATTCAAACGGAGACTTCAAAGCTATATTTTTTTAAAAATATTTCAACGATTAATAGCTCCAAACGAAAAGAAAAATATTAAGAACTAGTCGATTCTAGATTCCTCTATTAACTTTACCAGTAATGTTTCTGAACAGATTAATGGAGACCTCTGAAACTTCATTTTCGATCCCCGTAAAGAATTTTCTTGGAAACTTTGGGGACTTTTTTAGGAAAAAAAATTTTATTTGTTTTCGAAGTTCAAACGAGAAACGGCTCTGATGCGAATTGAAAAGCTGAACGGAGGCCAAAAGAGAAGCGATTAGAAGTTTCAATCCGTTGAGTTTTGGATTTATAATGATATTAGAACTTCGATTTTGTCCTGTTTTTCTGAACCAAATGCAAATCGAACAGTTCAAATCGAATACATCAGTCAATACAGAAGAAAAGTTGAAAAGTTTTGGAAACGATCAACACATTTCCACTGATTTGTGCAGAGAAAACTTGTGCAATAGGTTTCAGAGGTCGATTTACAACATGGTAAAAGAGAATAAAACAGGAAAATAAAACTAATATACCTCCAGATTACTCTGCAACTCTCCCCATTTTGATTTTCCAATACGATCCGACAAAATCTTCTCTTACATAACACAGATATGAAAAAAGCTGTCGAAATTCGACTCTTCGTTTTGATTTTGATCGATTTTTGCCTCTCTTAGGAATAAAACTCGGGAGCAAAAGACGAACGTCGGAGATGCAAAAGAAATGGGAGAAAGGCGGGACTCTCTGGATTCGTGACTGGTGAGAAAAAGTCGGAAACGGCTTTAAAACGTGAGGAGAGAAGAATGGGTGAAAAAAAATATAAAATAATATGTTAATAAGATTGAATCATTTACGCCAAAAAAATATAAAATAATATGTTAATAAGATTGAATCATTTGAGCCATATGGACCTGCATAGCAGGCACAAACTTGACAAATTAACATTTGTTAGGTTTGTGCCTGCATGGCATTGGCTATAATTAGACCCATTTTACAAGTCCGACTGCAGATAATTCAGTTCAGATGTTAATAGTTTGCTATTCACGACAATGCGAGAACGCATTCCCTATAGTGCTGCTATGGCATTGGGATTGTGTTTTGGGTTTTGGGGTCTCCCTATTGCCATGGGCATGTAACTTTTTGCGTTTCGAGCAATTTATGTAATGTTCTGGATCTGGTTCAATTAACCAACCTTGAAGTGTTAGTGAAAGTGGGCCAGAACAAACTAAAATTTATGGGAATTTAAAATTTTTATCAATATCAGAGAGCATGTAGAAGCATAGTACAAATATTCCAATTTAAACAATTTAATTTAAAATAAATGGTTTTCCAAGTTTGAACTAATTCCAAGTTCATGATCATATTTCTACCTATGTCCACATAACCCCATTTTTGACATTCTCTCCAAATATACTTGAAAAATATGGAAAACCGGAGTGAGATATAAATCTTAACAAGTAGCAAGGTGCATACAAGAAATCAATCCAATTTATGAAATAGTCATGAGGTATATCGATAAATTAAAACAACGATAAATAAATCCAATTCAACAATAAGCATGTCCAAAATAAAAGACAAAACACACACAACACATCACTTGTGATACTACAGGACTCATGAAAAAAGATAAGTCTTTGAAAAATCACTAAGTCTCCATTATGCCACCTTATGTCTTATAGCAATGCCAGTAAACTGTAGTCTCACTATACCACCAGCATATCAATCTCGAAATATGGGGTCTGGCCATCGGCTTATTGTGCAAAAAACTCACATACCAGCAGCAAATCAATTTAGAAATATGGAATTTAGCATGTACTACCATACATGCAGCAAAACTAAATCACATTATGGGGGTAGCCGCATTGTCACCACATAAAGAGATAACCTCACTGATGTGAGTCTCACCAGCAAGCTAAATTTGAAATTAGTCCTATTTGTATATGGGGACCCTCCAATGCAAACTAACTTGCAAAAGGAAGCGCATATTGTTGTCAAATCCTGAAATTTTAATTAGTAAATTAAAATTTGAATTTAGTGGTACTAATTATTTAATTGGTGGAAATTTCAGGAAAAATGAGAGTAAGGTTATTTTGGGAATTTTAAAGAAATTTAATGGTGAAATATTGAGCCAACAAGGTAAGTTTAATTGGTTTAAAATAGTAAAATTGTAAAACCCTGAATTTTCCCTAAATAATATAATAAATTAATAAATAATATCTTTGGGAATTTAATTGATGGAAATATTTTATTAATGTAGGGGATGATATAATTAGTGGAGATCCAGAGTTGGACGCAGATCCGACCATCCGATTATGAGATATCGAGCTATGATTCATATTTTAAGTTGATGTGTTCTGATTGGGCAGTGTGTATAGGAAAGTTTGTAAGTAAGCTACGTGGGATCAAGGGATATAAATAATAGATTAATACCCTAATCGTATACGTTTGGTATTCTCGCTGGTATTTGATAGCCGCAAGCGACAAGCCGTGAGCGACTAAGGAAGAAGAGAAGAAGAGGAAGAAGGAAGTACGTCTAGTTTGTGTTCTTCATCGTCTAGGGAGTACCTCGCGTCTGTGAGTATTGCTGTTTAGAGAAGAGAAGGAGAAACAACCGTAGACAGAGGTAGGTGACACTGTTTTTCGTTTGTTTTTGTATTTACGTTCGTTTAATCTCCAAAGCATATTTTTATCTGATATATTCATGTATTTAGTTTGATAACAATGTTATAAGTATGTTAGAATGATATTGGACGAGAAAAATCATGTTTTTAAACTGTTTCTGTTCGATTTCGAATGACCGCCGACCTTGACTGTGCTCGACGATCCTCGGCGCTCTTAGGCACTAGTTAAAAATTTTAGACTGCTTAAGATCGCGTGAAGACTTATCGTCGGCGATTTAATTTGCACTACCGTTGACCTTTGACCGCTAGGGCAATCCTAGGCGATCCTAGGCGCTCTATGCAGAAATTTCAGATTTTCATAATTTCGAACTTGATTCAATTCCAAACTATTTTTAGTAAATTTTAATGATTAATTAAGATGTTTTAAGACCAAAATAAATTATCTAATTCCCTGTTATACAGAAAAATAAATTAGGAAGATATTTAGGACATTAGTTGCCAAACTTTGAACGTAATTGAGAAATCTAGTTTTTGGAACAGTTGACTATTATTTAATTACCAGAACATCTCTAAATTACACTGATTCAGATAATCACATAAAAAGAATTCAGAACTCAAATAACCATAAATATTGAAGTAATTGACAGATTTAACCTTTATATGCCGCTAGGCACCAACCCTTATAGAAATATTATATTTTAGGGAAGTTTTGGAGTCTAGTGGGCATAGCTAGTTATGGATCCATAGTTGTAGCTAAATAGCTAAGAGATATTTCAATTGGGTTGAGTTTCTCCCTTGTGCGAGCACGCTTCCTTTGCAAGTTAATTTGTTTGGGAAGGTCCTATGTTTGGAGGGACACCCCGATGAGCCGCTGGTGATTCCCTGTACATGTGGATAAGTGACCATCTCCATGCATTGATTCTGGTGTTGCATGCTGGTGGTACATGCCAACTCTGATGGTACGTGTGCAATAAGTCAGTGACTATGGCTCTTGTCTAAGCTGCGCTGCATGGGACTTGACTATCATTAGTCGCATTGCTCCTAAGCCGCACGGTGGTATAGCGATTGGTCGAGAGTCATCTCAAAAGGTTTATCTATCTTTGTGAGTCCTACAATAACACTAAAATCACAAACACTTGTTATAACTCTTGTATACATGCTGGAAGCATGTGATTGAGACATTGGTCGAATGTGACTGTTTAGTACATCCTAGTAAGGTATGGATTTGTTATTGATTCTAATATTGGATTCCTATAATATAACATGCTGAAATTCATCTCTAGAACTGTTTATTATACTATTTTGTATTCATGAATGATACGAATGATTATACGAGCCTGATTAGTCGATATTGCTTAATCGTGCATGAACTGTTATTTTTCTTATATGAACTGTTTAAACATGCATGTGTTACCTACTGGGATATTCGTATCTCACCCTACTTTTATTTCATTTTTTAGTTGATATGCGAGAGGGGGATCATAGTGATTTCCAGGGTGAGGTAGCTGAGTATTCACCGGAGGATTACTTTTACCCGGATATTGTCTGAGGTTGTGGATTGTCATAGACTTAGTTATTTTGATTAGACTATTATTCATTTGGTTTGATGTACTAGAGAGATGAGAGATTAGTGACCTTTTATTTTTACCAGACTTAACCTTAATGTTGATGGTTAACTATATTGGTTCTTGAGGATTTTAGACTACACTTCCGCACATACTTGTTCCGAACTCTGATAGTTACTTAATTGAATGGATTCTTATTTCTTTAGTCTGGTATATTCTTGATGATTATTTTGATATGGGCCAGTAACACCTCGGATTTGGTTGTTGAACTAAATTTGGGTTGTTACAGTAGCGATCCGGGTTAGGGTTGGGTGCCGGTTTGCACTGACCCGGGATCGGGGCATTACAAAAATAATATGCATGTTATTTTAAGTGAATTGATTGGTTATATGATTATGTTTTTGTGGAGTGGCAGTGTATATTAGAAAGTCATCTCATTAGTAAATTAAATTGATTGTGTAGGTTGCATTTGGTGGAGTGGCATTACATCGAAGGAAAGTAAAGTTAAATAGAATTGGTTGGTAAACTCATGCTTATAAATAGTAGTAGTTAGTTATGTTAATTTGGTTGGTTGGATCTAGATACTTCTGGAGAATTGGAAGGAGATCTGGGGAAAGTAGAATTCTCAGGTTGGCTGATTGCTTGTGGAGAGGTTTTGAAGAAGAAATTCAACTATAGAAACTAAATTCGTGGAGAATTTTAGGGGAAATTGAAGCAAACTGTTCAGATCTAGAGGAATTCAGGCAAGGATGATCCTATCAATTGATACATGATTTGTGGTAGAAGATTTGCATAGTTTTGGCCAGTGTTAGCACCTCATTTTTGCAACCCTCAAAGTTAAAAATGAAAACCCTAAAAGACAGGTCAAACCTTAGGAAGCAGAAATCGATTTTCTGATCAAGCTTGAATTGACTGCCAAACCCTGCCCCCATGGATAGGAAATCTCGACACGGTTCCAACGCAACTGAGTGTGCCAGAATCAGAGTCCAGATAAAGGGGATATGAGCAAAACAACCATAAGGGCAAAACTGTAAATAATTGCAGAAATTATGTCCACATGGGGAATGTGCAAACTGCATTTGCCAAATGGCAAATTAAAGGGGTAAAGGACGATAGGGAAAGGGAAAAACACAAAAAGAAAATATCTTGATTAAAATAATATTATTTCCTAAAATATCTTAATTATTTTATAATAAAATCAAATAATGATTCTCTCATTTATGGGAGGTCACCTCACATCAAATCAAGCAACTAAGAAAGTGAAAAGAAAGCAACCGTATACCTTATACGGACACAAAAAATCTCATAATAATGAGAGATCTGTTAGAAATCCGTCTGTAAATCTTCAAATCGTATGTTATATATATACGGGCATGCCTTGACCGTATATTATATACGAACGGAAGATTCGCAAATCTTGTCAAAAATCTGTCAGGTAATCAAATCAAATCAAAGATTATCAAATAAACCATATTAGACATACAGATTGATAAAAATGAGCTGAAAATGTTGTGTCCGCACTTCTAATACGGTTTTGGAGGATTTGGTAGAAATCTTATCCATTGCGAATCTACCACGTGGACGAATGTGATTATTGCAGACAAGACAGCTAAAACCATATAGAGTATACGGTTTTGACCAATTTGTATACTCTATACGGTTTTGAATTTTATCTATAAATACAGACCTGCACCTCATTGTAGGGGGGGTTGGCAGTGCTTGGCTTCTATTTGGTTCGTCTCCTTCCCTTCTCCCACGAACTAACCTGCTCTCCTACCCTTCTTCATCTCCATTCAAGCCTTGTAACGCCCGGATCCGTGTTGTTCAATAAAGATATAATACGTCTCACGGAGGTTAGGTATGGGCCCATGACTCATATGATTGCTGGATGAAATCATATGAGTTTACAATTGGAGTGCAACAAATACTATTATGGAAGCGCAGGAATATATTCAATTCAACATTTCCACCAACAATAACATCTGATACCAATTATTACATTCCAAAATCCAATCAATCATCATGCAAGAATTTAACCTACTAGTCTAAGAGGTATAAAAGTAATCCTCCTCACTATATGTGCTGGAAGGATCTACCCCAACATTCGCCTCACCACGAGTATTTGAAAACCAAACCAAAACAAAGAATGAGATACGAATATCCCAGAAAGTAGCACATGCATGCCAAAACAGTTATATCAATTCATAAAACATGCCACGCATAATATCCGATAGCGAATAATCCATATGAATACGATAGAAACCAACATCCGCATAATCTCAGTGATAGAGTCACTCATGTAACCCATCAACAACAATTAATACTTCACATCATGGTCAATGCTATGCACTTTGCTTAGATTGGGTAATCAACATGCCAAGGCGACATCCATACCTCTATGTACACAATTCTGGCCTACTCAGGGTTTCGGAACTCTGAAATGACGGCCTAGGACTGTAAACGGAGCGAATACGGAGTGGATCCTGTTGAATCCGAATTCAAATCCGTTTAAGTAATAGGATATCCGTATTCGTTTAAATATTCGACGGATATTTGAAATACACTACCAAGTCCGAATCCGATAAAAAATGTTACATCCGTATTCGTATCCGATTGTATTCGAATTCGATTAAATATTCGAATCCGTTAAGAGATCCGAAAATCCGATTAAATTTCGTCTAATTTAAACAATAAAATTAGTTTTTCCAATCAAACCATTGGGCTTTAATAAATGATACAACAAACAAATGATACAATAAAAACAAAAAAATCATACAAACAAAAATTAAAAAAAATTAAACCACGTTAGTCTTTCTTTATTACACAAACAAATGATACAATAAACCAAAATAAATAAATAAAAAATACATTCAAAGATCACTCATATGCCCACTTTTGTTGCCTCCCGAGTTCAACTCCAAAGTTGAAATTACCTGTATTTCTGAAAGTATACACCCATGCAATGCCATGACCATGAATGCACAATGCCTTAGAGCACCACTTACTTTGACATAATCCTTCCAAGGATAATTGAACGTTTTCTAAGGGCCATGAGGTGGCTCCCAGACAGCAAAACCCATCTGCAGAAATGAGACAAGGTTAAAACAAACAGTTGCTTCACTTTCTGTGAGGACTTCTAGAGATAGCATTTTTGCAGCAAAGGCATACCAGGACATCTTCTTGGCTTGTGGATTCCATAGCAGATCTGTAGCCACTGTAAACAGTGTCTACAGATCATTTCAGGAACATCCACAAGCTTTATTTTTGAAACAAGGATCAAAACATGAAAAAGAAAAAAGAAAACTTAGCTGAGAGAAATACAAATCACATGCAAACAAGTGCAACAACTATAAATGCCAGCAACATAAACTATTTTAATTCCACCTTAACAAATGAAATTTCACCATATGCACTGGAATGACCATTGAAAAGTGCCATGGATGAGGACCATAAAGTTGGGTACTGTGAGGTCAACATTGTAAGTGTTCAATCATGCATGTTGTAAGTTCCTCTGGGACATCCAATTCTAACAATTCATAAGTTTAACAGCTTACCACAAGCAGGAGTAGGACATCCAACTTGACCAGATAAGTTGTCACTCAAATCCATGGAGCTTATAACACAAGAAGTCTCAGTCATTCCATATCCCTCAACTACTTTTGCCCCAAAGCATCTGTAAATTACATCATATTCTTATCATTGGGAGTGAAAAATTGATCTCATTTAGAATAGAAACCACAAACTTTATAATAAGCAATCATGTTTCATGCTCAAAAAAGAATAACTTACACCCTTAAAAAATCCATGACATCAGGAGCCAAAGGTGAGGCACCTGAGACCATTAAACGGACACGTCCTCCAAGCTTTTCCTTTATTTTGTTAAATACCAATCTATCCCATATTTGTGATGGATTCCTACCTGAAAAAATCAACTTAGCACAATGAATACCAAAAGCAACATGCATCATAAATAACAGAGAAATGAAGAATTCACAAGAATCACTTCAGTAAGAGAGATAATATCGATACAAATTGAGATATAATCAAGGAATAGTATCTGATTTAAATACCGATGCATGCATTATCAGGTATTACAATATTTAGATTAAATTTAGATGCATATGTCAGTTTGTGATTTGTAATATGCTGCATCATGTTCTGTAGAAATCAGTATAAATTAACTCCAAAATGGAAAATAATGCCTACAGAGATGGACAAACCTGCACTACTAGTAACATATAAAAATTTTAAGGAGGGCAAAAACAATTAGTGCTAAATGATGGAGACTGAAATTGTCTAGGTTTACAAGATCCTAACCATAGATATCATGATCATATGATTCATATTAGCAAGGAAATCAAAGGAAAGATTCATGTTTTCATTCAAAACACTTGCAGTAGTTAATACTATTTACCATTCATTAAAGCCTGCTTCTTGGCATTGTAGGCAGCATTAAAAAGCCTTTCCCTTAGCATACCAGATGTCTTTACAGCATTAGTAATACTACATTGATGAAAGAAACAGCTGAATCAGACCCAACTGAACTGCTATGCAGATTCCAATATCATGAATATCTAAACGGCATTAACAATGACGTTACCCAGCATATATCCTGTTGTAGAGCCGAGGAACACTGCAAAATATTGTTGGCCTTAGAGCAGCCATATCATCCATCAGTTTCAAGTTGTCCTTTCCATAAGAATTGAATCAAGAGAAAACTATAAGACCATCAACTATGAGTACAACACATTATGTTACACGTTTCATTATTTTAAAAATCAAAAGTTAAATGCATTACTTCAAAAATATAATAGTAATATTGACAATATATGTCTCAGATTTAAGGTTGTTAAAATGTCTAGCTGAAGCTGGACAACAGACCTGGCTATAGCCTATGCAAAAAAATTTGTAGCTATTTTTACATGATTCTTAAGTATTTTATAAGACTTTGAAATAATAGCACATGCAGCATTTTCTCAAAAAAAATATCAATACATGTTTCATATTGAAGTGAAAGTTGTAGAACGTTCATTGCATTTTCACCCATTTGTCTAAGTTAGACCAAATGTCTTCAAATAAACATTGTGGGAGACTTCTTTAGTTTTGAAAACTTCTTTTGGTATGCTCACTCTAGACAACTGAAAAATAGCAAGCATGAAACACTTGAGCCCTGTGTTACGTTGAAAAGGGATAATCCAGGACCTGCATACTCAAAAACGTGTGACAGCCACAGGAAATGAAGTCCATTATTTAAAGAGATAACAATCTTGTTTAAAGCGAAATTTGGAGAAAACGGATTTGGATGGCTATATATTCATTAAATTAAAAATGCTTTAAGCATTAAAGACCCACATAAGAAATTATCCACACATATATGATACAAACAAACAAAAAAATCCTTCCCCCATTGGATTTTAAATATCTGTGGACTATGAAGTAACATCTTCCATGATCTTACACCAAATATATGACCCATTGATGTTGAAATCTTCTGCTAGAAAGGAACTACAAAGAACAACATAAATTTGACATTTGATGTTGTAGGTCTCATACCATTATTTATCTGCACACGTAAAGATACTGCTTGAAGAATCTTAGTATAAAAAAATATATGCTAGTTTTCCTGATTCCAAGTACTTTATTTTTTTTCAGATAACAGCATGGATGGAAAATGTAGAAAAAACAATTTCATCCGCAGATTTTTAAGATTTACTGAATATATATTATTTGGTTTGAATTCCATTCTCTTATTTTCATATAATTCCCACTAAAGACCTTGTCAAATAAAGGGAAGTTAACTTGGTTAAAAGAAATATACAAAGATGCTGATTCATTTTTTTCTAACTACAAAAGGCCAAATTCATCCATCTCTGATTGCGAAACCAGACCTGTGATGAAAATACTGAGAACAACAACAATTTCCTCCCACTCCCCGCACAACTCAGCTAGTTCTGCCATTGCCAAAGCAATTTCCTCCCACTTTTTAACTTCTGATACTACATGGTCAACCCAGAAAGTTCAAAAACAAAGAAAGAAAGAAGAATAAGTCTATAAGAAGAGGAGGAGAAGAACAATATTGAGTGAAGTTCAAATTTGTTTTAAGGAGAGAATTACCTGACCAAATGAAGCAGCAGCAACAGGTTCCTCAGAGAAATACCTAAAGAAAGTTTCCAAGGGAGAATCTAACACTCTAAAACAAAGTGAATAACGGAGAATCTAACACACTAAAACAGTTAAATAACCACAGCATAAATAAAATAAAAATTTGGGATAAGAAGTTCAAACAGTTATACAATAAAAAGTTGGGATAACAGGAGGTTACTTCATGAGAACTTGAGAAGTCTAAAACATCTTAAACAAAGACTAAAAAAGACCAGACGATAACATTTAAAAAAAGTTCCTTAATAACTAAAACAAAGTTTTGATTCTTCTGTTACTTCATATATCCAGCAAGGAAGCAACACCATCTTGACTTCTCCTGCACATTCATATAAAATTTAAGAAACAGAAGCAAGCTAGAAAAAATGAACAAATAAAGCAAATGAACAAATATACTTATATACTTACTTTTCAAGATAAATGCAATTGAATTCTCTATTCATTGTCATCAGAGTCTAAGAAAAAAAAAAGCAAATGAACAAATAAAATTGAAAGGATAAAAAATGAATTGTACTATAGAAAACTAAATATACTTATATAGTTATATACTTACTTTTCTTCTTTGGAACTTCCAACCAATCACGTGCACAGATCAAAGCCTCCACTATCTCCGGGGTCAAAGAGCTGCGAGTGTCATCAATAAGCCTACCTCCAGCGCTAAAAGTCGACTCTGATGCGACAGTAGAAACTGGGATTGCTAAAATATCACGAGCCATCTTTGCAAGTGCTGGAAATTTAGGACTATTGACTTGCCACCAATCCAAAATATCAAATTCTTGACTACAAGGAAATATTGTGTCATCCAAGTATCGGTCAAGTTCAGATTTTTCCGAAGCACGGATAGTAGCACTTCTTACACTCTTATACCAATTTTGAAAACCCATAAGCATGTCATTACTTGAGGAATTGCATGGAGGCTGAGAGCTACTACAAGTACTATCACTTACATCAAAACTAGACTGCATCACATTATGGGAATCACCACTATACTCAGTGAAAAGATCCACAACAGCAGTGCGAATCCTCATTACATACACATCAGCATTAGTACCATAAAGTTCACCATAAAAATACTCAACTAAATCCATCTTGAATCTTGGGTCAAGTACAGTAGCGATCGCCAAAACCAAACTGCAAGAATCCCAATATTTTTCAAATTTGAGTTTCATTTTAAAGGCCATATCACGAACATATGCATGCTCAGTTTTCTCCATATCTAGCAAGTGCTTGTGAATCTTACAGATATCAGGAAAAAATAGATTTGCAGTTGGATACTTGTAACCAGAAAAAGCACAAGTAACTTCATAAAACACTTTCAAACATCCACAAACAACTTGAGCCGTATCCCATTCTTCCTTGGATAAATTCACATTGAATTCACGATCAATTTGCTGGAGACGAACAAATGCCTCTCTCAACTCTAGTGCTCTCTCAAGCATCAAGAAAGTGGAATTCCACCTAGTCTTCACATCAAGAATAACACCTTTTCTCCCAAATAACTTCACTTGATTTAAGGCATTTTTAAACTTTTGCTTCTTTTGAGGTGTTGATCTAACATACCGAACACTTTTCCTGACATTCTTAATGATTTCTTTTATTTCTCTTAACCCATCTTGGACAATAAGATTAAGAATGTGTGCACTACAACGAATATGAAATAAACTTCCACCCAAAGGAAGTAAATTCTGATCCTCAAGCCATCTTCTTAACTTTCTGACCATTGCATCATTCGTACTAGCATTATCAACAGTAACATAAAACAACTTTTTATCAATATTCCACTCCAAAACCACATCTTTGATCAATCCAACGAGTGTCTCTGCATCATGTGGACTCTCTAAAGATATAAAACTCAGAAGTTTCTTTTTCAAGTCCCATCCTTCATCAATGAAGTGTACTATCACACAACAATACCCAATGTTTTGCTCACTAGATGTCCATAAATCTGTAGTCAAGCTAATACGAGAAGACAGTTGATCAAAAGAATCATACAACTTCTTCTTCTCTTCCTTGTATACAACAAGAACATCAGCCCTTACAGTAGTCCGTGATACCATTTTAAACATTGGCTATAAGTTGTTAACAAAAGTCTGAAAATACTCATGCTCAATCATGTTAAAACTGTATTCGTGCTTAATAATCATCTTTACCAAGTCCATTCTACTTCTTTCATGATCATATTTAAAATTCCTCACACCACTAGAACTCCCCTTACTCTTGGTATTTGCTGACCTATATCTCCATGTTTTCTCCTAGGACACCTATGCAAATGATTTTTTAAATGTGTTGTGCCACTACTACTTGCTCCAGTAAATGTCCTTTTGCAATGATTACACGAAGCAATTTCAACTCCATCTTCCCCTGTGATCTTCTTAAAATCATCCCACACTTTTGATGTTAATTTTCTAGGCCTCTTTAAATTTGGGTCAGGTGAGACCTCTACTTCTACCATCTCATCCTCAATAGTAATAGGATCAGACATTTCAACAATTTATCCTTCAATACAAAAAAAAAATTTAATTAACACATAATGGATTACTTGTAATTTAAGTAGACAAGCACAACCCAAAATTACCATTAAAATACTAAGATGGGTGCATTAAGCACATGTATCAAAGTTTCGAAAAATTACTAGGACATAAAAAAAAACTGAGCAATATATAAGAAAAAAAGTTTAAAGAAAAAAGGTATACCTCTTGTGAGCTCCCTAGCCTATGGCATTACCTGTTTCAGAAAACACAGAAACAAACACAAATGGTTCAAACAAATGGAGAAGATACGGAACTCAATGTTTCAAAATAAAATAATAAGGATAGGAACTCAAGATGAATCAAGATTCGAAGTACCAAATTGATTGATCCATAAGTATATTGTTTTAAATAAGTAAAATTATATTTAAAAATGAATCGCATTGAAAGATAGCCATGTTTGCAGTCACCAAAGCAATCAGTTAAGAAGAATGTCTAAATACAAATGGTCTTCAAATATTCACCTCGAACGCCAATGCCTGAGCGAAGGTAAAAGCCAGACCAATACTAGATGAAAATGAGAATAAGTAAAAACAAATTCCTCTTCTGGATCAACCAAAGCCCTCTTTCAAACGGCCAATAAGAGTTGTAGCAAATAGAAGTTCACAATACAGGATGGCCAAGAACTTGCCGTCCACTGCTAAGACTTCTCGAACTACTAGCTGTGATTCCAAGAATCGATCTGAAAGCGTAGATAGTCTGGATCAAGAACATTAAAGCGTGACACCAACGTGGAAACTATTTCAAGATTCAACTTTCGTCTCGCATTTCGATTCGCTTCGAGCGATCCGCCAAATTTCTCGGTTTCTTGGCCGGTCAAAACGAAATGCGCATGTGATTTTGGGAACTCCAGATATTTAAGAATATAAATAAACAAATGGGATTGGGGGTGGGGGTAGAGAGAGAAAGAGAGAGGGAGAGAGAGAGAGAGCACGGTGAGAAGAAGATATCGAGTGTAGAGAGAGGGCAGCGAACCAGTGCAAGGTGTTCGGTCTCCTCTTCTTCGTCTTCGTTTCCTTCTGATTATGTTTGTGTTTCCAAGTTCAGATAGAGTGTTAGGGTTTAGGGCAAAATCGCAAATGTTGATTTTATACATAGAGCATAAAATTACTTTCTTATCCTCAATACTATATATAAGTTACAAATACATTATACCTATTTAATCGGATTCGGATCTTAATCGGACGGATATTGCCCTGATCCGAGTCCGAATCCAATTATAAACGGATCCGAAAATTGGATCCGAATCGGATCTGACGGATCATTTAATCGGTTAATTTAATCGAAAACAGACGGTAAACGGGTCATGATCCAATCCATTTACAGCCCTATGACGGCCTACTCAGGGTTTTGTCATCCAATGCCGGCCTACTCCCTGGGTTTTGGCATTGACAACCAGGCCTACTTAGAATTTTTGGCTGCTCTACACCAGTCGTGGCAACACACAAGGCCATGCCATTACACCAAGGAAGCAAACACATATCATTACTAAGCTTAAACATGGATCCAAAGCAAGCTAGACCAAAAGCTTGTAAACAGATCAGCAATTATTCAACATAGTTCAATACAATCCTTGGGTCACTCATGACCAAATGCACTTCATCATGGAGATTCATAAAACCAATTCATATGAGAAACCACTCAATCCGATGCAAACAATTACTTTACAAACCAAATCAACCATTTAAAGTATCAAAAGAACTACTAGCTCATGGATAAGGTGGACATCTAATTAATTTAAACTCTTTACTATACTTGGCTTTCAAAAGCACCTTAAGAATGATCTTAGAGAAGTGTTACAAGTGGTGGAATCAACAAAATCTTGTTCTATACGGATTTGGGTACAAAAGTGTCTCAAGGAACTATTTAAGGAGAACGTGCACAAACTCTTCATTTTATTGAATTTTAATCTACTTCCTGTGCAAGCACTTTATAATTACCTAAACCTTACTTGAACATGAGACGGATGTGGTTAAAAATAATTCCAAGGTCGAAATCAACTCAAGTTGGAAAAATCTGGGTTTACTGGTATGGTTGCTCGAACCAGTGCTCGAGCTTGCTTTGAGCGGCCAATAGTTTCAGACAGTTTGGTTTTGGGTTTTGGAAAATAACACAACCACTGGATAAGGCGTTTGAGCCTGCATCAAGCGACTGAGCTTACAGAAACCAGGTTTTGGCTTTAAGCTTGGCCGCTCGAGCCTTCCTTCGAGTGACTAAGCTTAAACTTAGACAAATCTCCAGGTTACGAACAATCACTTTCCATTTTCGATTTCTCGTGATTCCTACTACTAAAACCCAATTTAATGCTTCTAAAACTTTAGAGATAATACCTAAATCATTCAGGAGTGGTTTCCATATAATCCTTTAATCCGTTATCTTGTAACCTATCACGAATCTACAAATGTTCTTTCTATGAACCAAAATGCCCAAATCTGGAGATTTCATTCTCTACTTCAAATTCACCCAAAATTAAAGCTCGAAATCAATGCTAATCTTTAAAGAGGGGTGCTACTTACTTGAGATCTGCTCCAATTAATAAGACCTCAACTCCAGCAACCGTCGACACCTTTGATCTCGATTCCCTCTCCAATTTCTCCTCTGATCAATCACTGAACACTCAGATAATACCATATCTAATTAGATCTTATTCATAATCTCATTTCCCCCATACTTGCACACAATTTAAGATCAAATTCGTACTCACTTGAACACTCGATGATCTGCAGTTGATCTAGATGAATCCTTTGAATGTCGCTCAGTCCAACAGCTTCCACTTAGCTTCGATCAGCTCTTCTTCCACTTCAATTCCCAATCAAATAGAATCAGAGAATCCTTTTCTATTCTCCAATGATCTGGTTCAGTTTCTGGCAGCAAGGAACCTTCTTCGATCAGTTTTGTGCGAAACCAGATACCATTAGCATTTCGGCTTTTTATAATTCCCATTGGCGCTCATAACGACCCTCATGATCCGCTGGTTTGCTCCCCACCTGAGCTCTATACATGATCAGCTCCCAGCCATTGGATTTAAACGTGGACCCTTCACCAAATCTACATCAACACCCTTCAATTCATAAACAATTTTCTGAACTCACCATTATTAAAATATTTACTCAAAATTTTCAACCACTCACCTAAAATTATCATCTTCCTAATTTTAGACTTGTGAAATTCCGAAATTATCCTTGCTCCTCTAAAATCTGAAATTCCAGCCAATAAGATTATTTAAATTTATTAAATAATTGACTCTAATAATATTTATTAAATCTGGGGTTTTACAAGCCTCCTAACCACTCTCTCACACTCTAAAATCACCATGGAAGCTTCTTGGATCCCTTGGAGAACCATTTGAAAGACAAGGATGGTGCTTAGCTACTGTCAAAGTCCCAAGGGGCCTCCAAGGTGAGCCTTCACCTTATCTTTTATTCAACATAAATGAAATCCATGTCATTTTGAGCATGTTTTAAGAAAGGTATGTTGTAAAACCCCAAATTTTGGATTAGCAAATTTAGAAATTTATTTATTATTATTATTAATTATTATTCGTGGAAAATTTTCAGGAGAAAGGAATTGGATGATATTTAGGTAATTTCAGAAAATTTAAGGAGGAATCTCTTAAATGAAGTAAGTAATAATTTCAATTTCTTAATATTAATAAGTAAAATTATTTAAGTGTTTTTATTTATGTTGTTAGTCTTGAATATGAAGGATAGGTTGCTGGAGTGGAGATACAGCAAATCATCTTGTGTTTGAAGAAGGAGTTAGGCGACAAAATCATAGAGTATAAGAAGGGGGCAAAATTAGTTGAGTGGTTTTGTTAGTTAATTGGTTGGTTGGAGCTGGAAGTTTCTGGAGAGAAGAGAACCAGATCCAGATCTGACTGAGATTGAGAAGAACAAGAGATTACACGACTGATTTGGAGAATCATTGAAGAGTTGATCAAGCCAAGAGAATTCAGTGATCGTGAGTGATGATTTTTGGAGTGAGATCTGGAAATTCTGTGGAGATCACTTCAAGGTTCGTCCAGATCAGAGAAAATTCAGGTAAGAGAGGTTCAATTTAATTACATTACAATTATTAAGATGGATTCGTTCAGTCTAGAACAGGTCTAATTAGATATGGAAAGAATTTTTGATGGAACAGTGGAAATCTGTAGAGATTAGTGGATTTGGAGCTTCTAAGATCTTAGGATTGGGAATTGAGGTTGATTCAAGCTTCTTAGAGGTAAGTAGCATCCTTCCAAACTAATTCGTGCTGGTTTTCGAGATTTATTTGCATTGAATTCGAGTTTGAGTGTTGAAAATTCAGATTTGGGCATTTTTGAGTTATTTGAAGAACAACTATAGATCTGATTTGATTTACATGATAAATTGTTGTTGAATCATTTAGAAAGTCTCTATTATTGATTTAGAATATGTTTCCATAGTTTTATAGTAATTAAATTAGGTTTTGGCAGTTAAATTTTCGAAAAAACTCCAAAATTCACATTTCTGTTCGTAACCTGAAATTTGGCCTAAAATTGGCCTGGCGCCTGCAATATGGCTCGAGCGCCCACTTGAGTGCCGAACCTGTGTTTTCTTAAAATCTTAGAACCAGAAAGCTATATTTCCAAATAAGCCAAGCGCCCAACAGGAGGCTCGAGCACCCACGACAGAAAATCCATATTTTCCCATTTTTAGGTGATTTCAACTATGAAATTGCTTTTAATCATATCAAACCTATGTACAAATAAGATTTAGGTATTTAAGAAGTGCTTGCATAGGAATTATATTAAAATTCATTTTAATGAAGAGTTTGTGCACATTCTACTAAACTAGGTTCTAAAAAGACTTTTGGTTCCAAATCACTATAGGATGAGCTTATTTTGATTCCACCACTTGTAACATCTTTTTGAGATTATTCTTAAGGTGTTTCTAAAGGCCAATTGTAGGGAAGAGTTCATATTAAATATTTGTCCACCTATTCCTCTAAAATGGTTCATTTTGGGTTTTAAAAGGATCTTATATTCACAATTTAACTTGTAAGGATTTTAATGATTTCTATCTATGAAACTCTCATATCTAAACTAGTTGAAAGTAAATAATTCTCTGAGAATACATTTTTGGTCAGATTGAGAAATCAGTGTCTGAGTTCTATTTTGAATTACTTTGGTTTATATCGAATTTGATTGGAACTTGCATTGGATTTGTTTTTTGGTGAGTTACTTCTACAGATTTGGATTATTAGTTTTGTCTTATGAATTATTTGATTTAAGATTTGGGTTGGATATTGTTAATCGCCTGGAAAGGCATGAACTTGTGATCCTCCATGATGGAGTGGATTTGGTCATGATTGACCCATGGTTTGGATTGAACTCATTTGATTATTTGCTGTTTTGGGTACAAGCTATTTGGTCTAGCTTGCCTTGGATCCATGTCTTAAGCTTAGTAATGTAATGTGTTGGCTTTATTGGTGTAATTGCATGGCCATGAGTGTTGACACGACCAGTGTAGAGCAGCCCGTATCCTTGTATAGGCCAGGTTGTCAATATCGAAACCCGGATTAAGCCGGCATTGGATGACGAACCCTGAGTAGGCCGTCATTTCAGAATCCAAAATCATGAGTAGGACGGATTGTGTACATGGAGGCTTGGATGTCACTCCGGCATGCGGATTACCCAATTAAAGTGAACTACATGACATTGGCCATAATGATATTTGACTTCCTATACTTGTGGTTTTGATTGAGTATCTGTGTTAACTCGATTACATTGTTTTAACAAAACACTATGGTATTGAAATTGGTTTATTATGGAATATCTTCATCGTGGCATGATTTTAGAAATGTGATAAATTTTTTTAGTATGCATATGCTACTTGCTGAGATATTCGTATCTCATTACATTTGTTTTGTTTTGTTTTCAGATACTCTTGGTGATGATCCAACTACCGGGGTAGAACCTGCAAACTTGTATAGGGAGGAGGATTACTACCTTCCATAGACTTTGTAGGTTATATTGATGGTTTTTAGAACTATTAAACCTTGTAATTGATTAGGATCTGTTTGGTATCAGATTTTATTGGAGATGGTTATTTTCTGGATTGATTAATTCCCACGCTTTAATAGAAGTTTTAAATTTCTGCACTCTGATGATTAGACCCATGTGATAAATTTTGAATTGGTATATGAAATGTGGGCCCATACATAACACTCCATGAGACGTGTTATATCTTTAATGAACAACACGGATCCGGGGCGTTACAGAGATGGTATCAGAGATGTGTTAGGATTTCTAAATCCTAAGTAAAAGACCTTAGAAAACCTTAAGGGGGTTGTGTGTTCGCTAGATAGAAGTTTAAGATTAGGGAGAGTTCCTATCTAATGTCAGTGTTGTGTTGCAGCTACTCATCGCAGGCAGAGGTAGATGAACGAGGACTGTAGATCCTCCAGAGGAGGAGATACCCCAGAGCAGCCACGGGAGGTTCCACAGCACATGGGTGATATATGGGCTGTTGTTGGTACTTTGACTCAGCTTTTTACCATGGAGGAGGAGAGGATGAGTCAGACAGGGAACAGTAATGGCCATCGAACATGCAGAGGGGAGATGGAGATGGACTGTCACTAAGGGATATTGAGCAGTTCAGGAGATTGACTACTCCATCATTCCACGAAGACCCAGATCCGATGGAGGCATAGAGATGGGTGGCTCAAGTGGAGTGTATTTTCAATACTATGGCTTGTCCAAAGGATCGGGGGTGAGACTCGCTGCCTTTACCTTAGAAGGGGAGGCTCAACATTGGTGGCAGTCTCTAAGGAGGAGGAGTGCAGAGGGAGTACAGTTACCCTGGGTGCAGTTTCGCCAGGCTTTCTACAAGCAGTACTTTTCTTCTGAGGTGAGACTACAGAAGGAGCGGGAGTTCATGGATATTGCACAGGGGACGCAGATGGTAGCACATTACGAGGCTTGTTATGCGGCTTTATCACATTTTGCTCCCCATATGGTGCGGGATGAGGAGAGACGGACTTAGCATTTTGAGAAGGGAATAAGATCTGATATTTGGGGCATGATTTCTATTTTGATGTGTACAGAGTATTCTGATATTGTGAGGAGAGCCCTTAGAGCTGAGAGAGAGATTAGAGACGCTAGAGCTGAGCGGGGCAGTGGGAGAGTTTAGACCAGACCTATGGAGCAGAGGAGAATCCCGGACGGGGACAAGAGACAGAGGACTGATACTTGGAGGGCTGGACCATCTAGAGATCAAGGAGAGAGGAGGATTTCTGGAGGGTGTTCTAGATGCGGCAGATTCCATATACCGGGTCCGTGTGTGGTGCCGGTAGGTGCATGCTTTCAATGTGGCCAACATGGTCACAGAGTGGTGGAGTGCCCACATCCGGCCATGTACCAGCTATTAAGGATGTTTAATACCGCACCTATTGAGACTTGACCAGTTGATATTCCTCCTAGACCTCAGCCACCTAGACCAGTTCCTACAGCTCTAGTGGCTCAGAGGCCGCAGGTTCAGGGCAGAGGTGGACACCAGGGCAGAGTGGCACCACAGAGGGTTGGGTAGAGACAGCAAGCCCCACCTCTATAGACTCAACAGACACGGGTTTATGCTGTTGATGCTCAGGAGGAGCCAGAGAGAGAGTATATATAGGAGGCTCAGGATGAGGAGCCTGAGGCCCCACAGCTAATCGGAGGTATTCTTTTCATACATGGTAGATCTACTGTATGTCTGTTTGATTATGGTGCTTCACGTTCATTTGTTACTCCATGTTGTGCACATTGTATTGATTTGATTCCTGCTACACTTGATTCTGCGATAACTGTGCACACACCTTTGGATGAGACCACCAGATTTCATACCATATTTAGAGACTGTATGATTAGATTGGGTTCTCTTGAGTTACCTGGAGATTTGATAGAGTTGAGTTTTGGAGATTTTGATGTGATATTAGGCATTGACTGGTTGTTCAGACATCATGTTAGTATTGATTGTCACCATGGTATGGTTATGGTTAGTCAGCTAGGTCAGCCTATCTACTGTTTTCGTTGTGAAGGGTTGAGGACACAGATCAGTTTAGTTGCTTCTATTGAGGCAGAGGAGACAGTGACTGAGGCACCTAGTATTTCTAGTGTGCCGATTGTTTGTGAGTTTACCGATGTATTTCCTGAGGAATTGCCGAGTTTACCAGCATCTAGAGACTTCGATTTTAGTATACAACTTCTACCTGGCACGACACCTATTTCCAAACTGCCATACATGATGTCTCAACCTGAATACCAGGAAATGAAGAAGCATATAGATGAGTTGCTCGAGAAGAGTTTTATTAGACCCAGTGTGTCACCATGGGGTGCACTGGTTCTATTTGTAAAGAAGAAGGATGGGTCAGTGCGGATGTTTATTGACTATCGTCAATTGAATCAAGTCACAATTAAGAAGTATCCACTACCCAGGATCGATGACTTGTTCGATCAGTTGAGAGATGCATCATGGTTTTCCAAGGTTGATCTTAGATCTGGATACCATCAGTTGAGAGTTGCACCTAAGGATGTGGAGAAGACAGCGTTTCGTACACGAGATGGGCATTATGAGTTTCTTGTCATGCCTTTTGGGCTAACTAATGCCCCGACTGTCTTCATGAACCTAATGAACAGGGTGTTCCATCCGTACTTGGACAGCTTTGTAGTGGTGTTTATTGATGATATTTTAGTGTATTCTCAGAGTAGAGAGGAGCATGTCCAGCATCTCAGGATTGTGTTGCATACATTAAGAAAGCACAGGTTGTATACAAAATTCAGCAAGTGTCAGTTCTGGTTGCAGGAGATTTCTTTTCTAGGGCATGTAATCTCTGGGGATGGTATTGCAGTGGATCCAGCTAAGGTTTAGGTAGTTACTGATTGGCCTAGACTTACTACAGTATCATAGGTGCGTAGTTTTCTAGGCATGGCTGGTTACTATAGGAGGTTTATAAAAAATTTCTCCAGGATTGCAGATCCTTTGTCTAATTTAACGAAGAAGGCAGTGAAGTTCAAGTGGGATGATAGCTGTGAGAGCAGTTTCCAAGAGTTGAAGTGTAGATTATCTACAGCTCCAGTGTTGATTGTACTGTGCGCATGGGTTGCATGGCGTAGGCGCGAGACTCCTGAAGGGTAATTCGGGAAGGTTGGAATCATTACTGCCTGATGGGGTGCAACAGACACCTGGGTGCCTAGGTTTGTCTAGTAGGCGGTCTGCGGCTTGAGATTCTAAGGTAGGGTCTTGGTTACGATCCGGGGAAGTCCGTAGACACCCCGGTCCGCCCCGTCAGATGACGGGTCCCACGGGTTTCCTAGTTCTGAGTCAACCTTGGTCTATCTCACCCGGTTCCTATTCTAACATGCACATTTTATTGAGTATGGCGAGACCACCTGAGTGGTGTAGGTTCCTTTGATTTGATTTTATCTTATTTATCCTGAGTGATCTGGGTCTGGTGTGTGGGCCTCATTGGAAGGCCCACAGGATGCCAATTTGGGCTTTAGTGAAAGCCCAAGTCCCATTTGGGCTTACGTCGGATAACCCCTTTCGGTTTTGGATGATTTGATTGATTTTATTTAAAGTTCAAGTTGAGGGTTAAGTAATTTTCATGCAAAAGTGTGCCTGGAAATGGTTTGTGGGCCCGTTGGGTGGGCCCCACAGTGGTTGCCAAGTGATTTTGATTTATCTTCATTTATTTGTGCCAAAGTGGGCTAGGCATGGGCTTGGGGTCCATTACCTAGGTTTGGGCTTAAAGGCCCAAGGCATTAGGGTTGGGGCTAGTGGATCCCCTCCTTTGGTTTGTGGGCTTCCTATGAAGGGATCTGGGCCATATAGGCCCAAGCTCGTGTCACGGCCAAACCAGACCTAGACTATCCAGTATGTTTCCAGATTGGGCTTTTGGTGGGCCTTGAATGGTATGGCCCACTTTATTTATTTAATTGTCTTTCTTTAATCTAAATGAGTTAGTTGGACTGGGTGGGCTCCGTTGGAAGGCCCACGATTCTCAAGCTGGAACCGAATGGTCCAAGACCCATGCTGGATCCCGGGTTGACTTGAAACCCTATTGGGTTAATCGGTTTATTCGAAAAAAAGATTGGAAATGGACTAAGGGGCTGAAAAACTGGTATTTTGGTATTTACAGCATTTCGGTCATGCTGTATACACACTTAACTGAAATTAGATTTCGGTCAAGTGTGAAACACAGGCTTGCCTAACCTGTGTGTTCGGGCAAGCACAAAAAATGCTTTTTTGGGCTTTTTTGATGGGGGATTGGTCCCTTGGATTTCCAGGGATGCTGGGGATCTGTGTGGGCCCACAGTGGTTCGAGGATAAAGGGAGAAGCCTGGCCACTTTTTGGGCCTTTTAGGAATCCAGGGGAAGGGGATCATGTAAAGGCTCTAAAAAACAGTAGCCGACATGCCATGGGGGAAAAACGGGGTGTAGGGATCATGCTTTTCAAGGCATTCATGTGAGATTTCTAATCCTAAGCATACATGTTTCATGATATGGCAAGCATGTAAAACAGAAATCAACCAACCTAAGTTAGCATGCTAATAAAGAAGGGATTGTGCGCGCGTGGGAAACGCGGCACGGGGCAAATTCGGAGTCGCCACCGCCTGATGGGGTGCAGGCGGACACCTGGGTGCCTAATCTTGTCTTTTTAGGGTTTTTTGGGTCTGGGGCTTGAGATTCTAAGTTTGGTTCTCGGTTGCGGTCTGGGGAAGTCCGTAGACACCCCAGTCCACCCCGTCGGTTGACGGGTCCCGTGGGTTCCCTGATTTGAGTCAGCTTACTATTCGGTCTTCACCCGATTCCTAGTCCAGCATGCAATTTGGTTAAGTCTTGGCAGGACCACTTGAGTGGTGTGGGCCCCTTTAGTTGATTTTATCTTAGTTTTATTGGAATTATCTGGGTCTGTTTGGGTGGGCCCCGTTGGAAGGCCCAACCGGTGTCCTGGATGGGCTTTAGTTGGCCCGTGTGCCCCTGGGTGGGCCTCTGTCTAACCCTAGGAGGCCCTGTGGGCTTTTAGAGAATGAATTGATTTTACTTAAGTTAGGAGCTTTTAGGTGATTTTCATGCAATGGTGGGCCGGGTCGGTTTGGGGGCCCCTTTGGTGGGCCCACATGGTGGTCCAATGATTTCGGATTATTTTATTTAATTCTGCCAAAGTGGGCTGGTCACTGGGCTTGGGGCCCATGATCCGGATTTTAGGCTTTGAAAGCCCAGTGCTTCAAAGTTTAGGGCTTGCACCGTAACTCGGTTTGGTTAGCGGGCTTTAGCGGGCCCGACCGGCCCTAGCCCATGGTCTCGGCCAAACCACACAATTTATGCATTCATTTATCTCAAGGTGCGGGTGGGCCGCATTGGGCTTGGCCCGCCCGGTTCAAATAGTCCATTTTGCTTAAGTTGTTTAATCCACATGCTTTGGTTCATTGGGTTTGGTGGGCCCCGTTGGAAGGCCCACAAGTGTGCCGGGTCGGACCGGTTGGTCCGGATCCCTAGCTGGGTTTCCGGGGGACCAGGAAACCTCATTGGTTCACTGGTTTTGGCAAACTACACATCAAAATTCGGCAAGTAATAAAAAAACTGCAAAAAAACACATTTCTGTGTGTATCCGGAAACTCAGGCCGGATACACACAATCTATAGGTGATCCGGCCTTTATGGCCGAATATGCATGACCCCTAGATGATCCGGCCTGAGTTGCCGGATCACCCTGGAAGGCCTCCTTTTTTGATTCTGCCACTGGGGGTTGATTCCAGGGGCTTCCTAAGGCATTTTAAAAGTCTGGTGGGCCCTCGGATGGGCCCACGTTGGTTCAGATTTGGGAGAAGCCACACTTGGCTTCTCTCCTTGGGTTTACGGCAAGGTGAAAGGGCCTTGGGGAAGGGGATCATGCTTTCATGCCTGCATACTTCACCCAAACAGTGACCTACTCATATCAACTAAGCATGCTTCTAGCAAATGAAAATCCATGCAAGCATATATGCAACAAAAACTTGATGGAAGGGAAGAGAAGGGGGGATTATCATGGGGATACATTGGAGTGTAAAATAGGAAGGAACATGCTCCTTCTAAAAAACTTAGCCTGAGCCTATGGACAGCAACCAACTAGGCTGATTAAAAATATGCTAACATAAGCTTCCATGCTTCCTACAAAAAAACCCTACGTAGACTCCTTCCTGAAAGTAACTCTCATGCCATGAAAGAGACAACAAATACATGCTTAAAATGATGCTAACATGAACCCATGCAAAGAAGGAAGCTAATACGGAAATATTTTCAGAAAAATACGGATTTAATATATGATGAACACAATGTACTAGGGAACCTTACCTGAGGGTTCTTGATCTCTTGTGCAAGGTGGAGGCCCCTTCTTGAGGCCAAGAGGTAGCTGGAAACTCCTTCTTTGGCACAGCAACTCTCCTTCTCCTTCTTGTTGGGTTGTAGGTGAGGATCAAGGAGGAATGAGGAAGGTGAGAATGGCTTAGGTGGTGTGTAGATGGGGTGGAGGGCCAAAGGGAGCTAAGGGAGGAGGGTTTCGGATAAGAAAAAATGGGAGAGGAAAGTTGGAAAACCGCCAAGAAAGCCAGCCCCCGGAAATGAGCTGCTGTTTGCTATTTATAAGCAAACTTAACGTATCCGGACTTCAAGTCTGGATACACTAAGGTTCCTTTGTATCCGGACTTCAAGTCCGGATACACTAAGGCTCCTTTGTATCCGGTCTTCAAGTCCGGATACAAACACAATCATTCGAAAATTAAATGCTGCTGCGGATTTGTCGGAGAATCGGCGCGAATCTCGCCAAGCAAATCTTCGTATCCGGCCTTGGAATCCGGATATACACAAGGGTATGTGTATCTGGTATATTTGACCGGATACAAATAAAAAAATTACGGATTTGCCCTTCGACTTGACCGACTCGACTGATTCGACCGATTTGACACTTTTGGATATCTACGGATTGCCCCGCATGAATTTTTGTTTAGTCCTTGAGGTTTTTGGATATTCAAGATTTAGCCCCCGAGATATTTTGCTGCGTTGGCAGCCACGTGTGCAGTTCCTGTGCCACGTGTGCAGTTTCCGGCTTTTGCTGCCCGAAAACTTCGACAGCTCATATCTCTTTTATCTGATCTCCGATTTGAGCAAACTCAATTGCGTTGAACTCATATCGGAGCCCTCTATTTAATGACATAGGGTTAATCACTTGGCACTGGGTTCGAGGAAAAGTCAACTTTCGGCTCATCCTTAAGTTTGACCGCTCGCAGAACCCTCATCCGGACTCCGATTCCAGCAAACTCAGTTGCGTTGGAACCGTGTCGAGATTCTCTATCCAATGGTATAGAGCAAGGTGTTTGGCACGGAAATCGAGGAAAAGTCAACTCTCGACTCTTCCTCAAGTTTGACCGCCTGCAGAACCTTCATCCGGACTCCGATTCCAGCAAACTTGGTTGCGTTGGAGCCGTGTCGAGATTCTCTATCCATTGAGATATAGCAAGGTAGCCAGATTTCATTTGATCGAAAGGTCAACTTTCGACCCCCTTGGGTTTGACTTTTTAGCAGGATTTTGTATTTTTGGCTTTTTTGGGAGCGCAAAAATGAGGTGCTTACAAGGATCTTGGGGGGTTTATGGGGTACAATGGATCAAGCAAGAGAGAAGGAACATACTCCCCCATTTAAGCAAAGTAGCGACTACGAAGCCCATAAAAGAACGCACACTTCTCTTAAAAAGGTGGTTTCTCACCCTTCCTTTCGTCAACCGGATGTATCCTCCTTACCATGAGGCCTTAGACATTAAAGAGAGAAACTAGGGGGGAACGAGCCACCCACATGCATGAAGGAAGAAGGAGAAGATATGCCAACACAAAAAAAAAAAAAAAAAAGTGCTCCAAATGATCCTATTTTCATATATGTGAAATAAAACCCAATAGGAATGCTTACCTTGGGGTTAGAAACTGTATTGGAGAGGTGTGGAAACCCCTTTGAAGGCTTGGACAGCACCCGAGACCTCCTCCTTAGCTCCACCAAGTCCTCCAATGCGTCTCCAAGCCTCCTCCTTTGAGCACAAGTGAAGAGAGATGAGGGAGGGTAGAATTTGGGTGTGTTTTAGAAGGGTTTAAGGGTGATGGAGAGGTGTGGGAAGGAGGGACGAGCAGGGGAGAGGGGAGCTCCGAATGCCAAAATCACCAACCCCTTGCAAATGAGCTGCTGAAGCTCTTTTATAGACGAAAAATGAATAACCGGAATTGAATTCCGGTTATGAAGAAAAACTAGTATAACCGAAATTCAATTCCGGTTATACTAAGTTTACATGTAACCGAAATAAAATTCCAGTTACGCCCTTTTCCGACATACAATCATGAGAAATTCGAGATTTTGTCGGGGAATCTATCAGAAAATCCAGATTTCTACTTTATGAATCGAAATTGGATTCCGGTTATACATATTTTGTGTATAACCAAAAATTAATTCCGGTTATTCTGAGGTTTTTCCTGATTTGGCCCTGAAATATTATCTTGATTTTTGGATTATTTACGGATTTTCCCCTGAATATTTACAGATTCGTCCCTGAGATTTTTTCAGCATTTTGGATATTTGCGGATTTATCCCTGAGATATTTTCAGCATTTTTTATATTCACGGATTCACCCCTGAGATATTTTCTACTCTTTTGCCACGTGTGCAGTTTCTGGCATTGTTGCTCGGAAACTTCAACTGCATGCTCATATCTTCTTTATCTGGATTCCGATTCTGGCAAACTCAGTTACGTTAGAATCATATCGGAGCCCTCTATCCATTGGGATAGGGTTAAGCAGCTGATCTGGGGTTTAGCAAAAAGTCAATTTCTGCTACCCCTCAGGTTTGATCGGCTCATATCTTCTTCATCCGGACCCCGATCTGAGCAAACTCAATTGCGTTAGAATCGTGTCGGAATTTCCTAATCATTGGGAAGAAGTATGGTGGTGGATTTGCACCTGATCAAAAACCCAAATTTTGTTCCTTAGGGTTTTGAGCCGTTTTGCTGTCTTTTAGCACATTTTTTGGTTTGATCAAAATTTCAGTGCTTACATGTACCTTCCATGAGTAAGGGTTTCTCTATCTATTTTGATGCTTCCAGAGTTGGTTTGGGCTGTGTATTGATGCATCAGAGCAGAGTTGTAGCTGATGAGAGGAATTACCCTACACATGATCTGGAGTTGGAAGTGATTGTGTTTGCACTTAAGTTATGGTGACACTATTTGATGGGGGTACAGTTTGAGATCTATTCAGATTGTGCACGCGTCGGGAAATGCGGGCCGCACATGCGAGGTTGTACATGCGCACGTTGTAAGCACCTCATTTTTGCACCTCCCAGAAGTGCTAAAAATGAAAACCCTAACTGAAAAGTCAAACCCTGAGGGGCAAAATTTGACTTTTTGATCAAGTGCAAATCAATTGCCATGCCCTATGTCAACGGATAGAAAATTTTGACATGATTCCGATGCAATTGAGTTTGCCGGAATCACAGTCCAAATGAAGGATTTATGGGCAGATGAAGTCTTGGGGGAGCAGAAATTAACTTTTTGCTGAAACCCAGATTAACTGCTATTTTGTCCCAAAAGAAAGGAAATGCCGGCACGATTCCAACGCAACTGAGTTTGCCGGAATCGAGGTTCAGATCAAGGAAATATGAGCAGATTAAGATTCCAGACGCGACTTCAGCTTTCTGCTAAAAACTTGAATTTGCTGCAAAACTCTGTCTCAGTGGATAGGGAATATCGACCTGATTCCAACGCCACTGAGTTTGCTAGAATCGGATATTGGATGAGAGAGTTATGGACAGTTCTAGATTGCAGGAAAACTGCCCACGTGGCGAAACCCGCCACGCGGCAAGCAAAGGACAAGCAAATAAAATATCAGGAATATAATAAAATTTTTCTAAGAATATATATTTTTTCATAATTAAAGTAATTAAAAAATCCAAAAATATCTCAATCAAATCAAGGGCAAATCTGGAAAATATCATTTTTTATATAAAATAACCGAAATTAAATTTCGGTTATACACAAAATTGTGTATAACAGAAATTAAATGTTGGTTCATTGGATAAGATTTCAAGATTTTGCTGACAGCTCTTCCAACAAAATCCCTGCAGTTTCATGATTATATGTCGAAAATAGGTGTAACCGAAATAAAATTTCGGTTACACATAAATATAGTATAACCGAAATTATATTTCGGCTATACTAATTTTTTAATAGAACCGAAATATAATTTCGGTTACTAATTTTTTGTCTATAAAAGAGCTTCAGTAGCTCATTTGAAGGGGATTGGCCATTTTTGCTCTACCCTCTCTCCTCCTCCTGTACGAGACCCACTTTCTTTCCTTTCCATTGCCTTCCCTACTACTCTAAACCCTTCCCAACACAAACCAACCCCTTCTTACCTCATCCCCTTGACTCCAAACCTTGAAGGAAGCTCAAGGAAGCCCAATGAAGTAGAGGAAGTGGCCATCTTGCTGTCTAACCTCAAAAGGAAGCTCCATACTACTCAAGTTGATATCTAATCCCCCAAGGTGAGCTTCTTGGTAGGTTTTATTGTACATATGTGAAAATAGATATAATTCGAGCATGTTTGGCTATTCATGGCTTCTATGTGCCCCATTTCCTTTACTTTAAGTGTTTATTTGCTTTTATGTTTCTCTTCCTCTCAAGTGAGAGACCCCTCATGGTAAGGAGGGGGTTTGATTAAAAGATATGGGAGGAAGAGAGGCCGTATTAAAGTGGTAAGGTTGTCTCTCAAGGCATGTCCATTTAATAACCAAGGGGAGCATGTTCCCCTCTCCTATCTTAAAATCTCATGTACCCCTAAGCTCCCCCCAAATCCCTTCTTTATTACGTTGTTTTAGTTTAAGTGCCATGCTTATTATCTTTGCGTTCATCTTATCATGAAATAATGCTTGTCTAGAATTAGGGTTTCTTTATGTGCATATGAATGGCATGCTTCATCAATCCCTCATGCCATGATCCTATTTTACCTACTGTTCTATTTTGTTGTTCAAGCCTCTTCCTTCATTTTCCATGAGCACATGCATGTTTTATTTGAATAAGGGCATGTTGAGCCCCTCTTTAATACCACTTTATTAGCATGAAAGCATGAATAAATGCATCTTTCATTACTGATTTTAAGCATGTCATAATCTGTGTTTGCCTTGTTCTTGGAATGTTTGGTTGTTGAAGATGTTACCTGAATGCATGGTTTGATCAGTAAGTGGCCAAGCAAGGCCAATTTTCAAGTGTTGTACCACTATGGGCCCACTCAGTCTCCAGATACCCCAAGGGACCCAGGGGATTTGTCCCCCTTGAAGAAATTTGAAAACCTTGTTTTCTATATTTGCCCGAAAACACAGGTCAAGCAAACCTGTCTGCACACTTAATCGAAATATCATTTCGGTTAAGTGTATATTTAGCATGACTGAAATCAGAAAATCAGTTTTCAACCCCTTTGTCTATTTTAATCCATTGTTCATCAAGCCAATTGAGCCAAAAAGGGTTTCTGGGTCGACCGGAAACCCAACATGGGCCTTGGACTCATTAAGTCCAAATTTGAGCATATGTGGGCCTTCTAACGGGGCCCACCCGGTTTGATTAACATGATTTAATTCAAACGGGGCCCACCCGGTTTGATTAACATGATTTAATTCAAATCAAATAAGATAATTCAAGTGGATGGGCCAAACCCCAGGAGGCCAACCAAAGCCCAATTTGGAACTTGCTAGATAGTGTAAATGTGGTTTGGCCGTGACTACAGGCTTGGGCCTATCAGGCCCACTTAGCCCATTCAACCAAACAAGGGAAGGGATCCAAGGCCCTCACCCAAGAAGTCTTTGGCTTTCAAGCCCAAGCCCAGTACATGGGCCCCGAGCCCATTCCTAGCCCACTGGGAGAACTTAACAAAGATAATTAAAGTATCAAGGCAACCTTGTGGGGCCCACCCAATGGGCCCACAAACCATCCAGGCCCACCAAGTATAAATCTTAAACTCAAACTCTTTGGATCAAACCTTAAGTAAAATCAATCAAATAAGCTAAACACTAAAAGGCCTTCTAGGATTAGATCAAGGCCCAGAAAGGGACATGTGGGCTAAACTCAGTCCACCAGGGGATCCGTGGGCCTTCCAATGGGGCCCGCCCCACCAAACCCACATCGCTTAAGATAAAGAAGATAAAATCAAATAAAAGGGGACCCACAGCACTCAGTTGTTCCCCACCAAATTCAACATAAGTGCTGCATATCGGAATAGGAATCGGGTGAGTAGACCAAAACCGAGTTGACTTGAACCAGGGAGACCCATGGGACCCGTCACCCGACGGGGCGGACTGGGGTGTTTTTGGACTTCCCGGATCGTAACTGAGAGCATAGCCAGAATCTCAAGCCACAGACTGCCTAATAGATAAACTTAGGCACCCAGGTGTCTGCCTGCAACCCATCAAGCAGTGGCGACTCCAATTTCCTGATTTACCCCTTAGGAGCCATGCACCTCAAGTGCGCCTTGCCGTGCGGCCCCGCACACACGCGTGCCTCCTTCTGGGAAATTGGAATTTTGGAGTTGCCACTGCTTGATGGAGTACAGGCAGACACCTGGTGTGCGCACCTAGGGCGCTCGGAAGAAGCGCGTGTTACATGTTTTATGGAGTCACCACTACCTGAAATGGTGCAGGTAGACACCTTGTTGACTTTTGGTTTGAACTAGTGATTTCGGATAAGTGACCTGATTACAACCCAGGGAAGTCCTTGAACACCCTGGGTTGCCCCCACCGAAATGGGTTCCCTTAAATTAGTTGGATCGTATTTGGGCTAATTTACTATTATTTAATTTTTATCATTTATCTTTTACATATATTTTTTAATTTTTTTTATGATCACATGTTTACAAATATTGGAGGAATGAAGGTTGCTATACTACATCCTATACAAAATATAATACATATAAAAAATTCCAAAATAAAGAAATTCAAATCAAATATTCCAACATGTATCAATGTACTTTGTTACTTAAAAAATATATATATATTTATTTATTTATATTTTATTATTTTTTATTTTATTTTGTTATGATTATTTTTTATTTTATCTTTCTCATATATACAAGGGATTAGAGGAATTAGCATGTTACATTATACATGAAACAAAATAAGAAGGTTTATCAAGATATTCTAATGAAGCAAAAAAAAAAAAAAAATTCAAAATGAGTAAACCTACGGCCAATTAAAAAATTACAATCCTTAGCCACACCATCTAATCTTTTATTTTTCTTTTCATTGTTTTCTTATATTTTTTCTTTTTTTTATGATAATTTATTTACACAAAGCATGTTTTAAAAAAAAACTCAATTATATTTGGCCATTAAAATTTACACTTTGTTTTTCCATTTTTTTTATTCTTATTTCTAAGAATTTGGATAAGAAAAGAAGTGTTATAAGAAATTAATAAGAGTTACAAATGTTTACGCCTATGATTAAGAAATTAAAAAAAATTAAATATGTTAGTTAAGGCTATTATCTAAAGAATTAAGAAAAGAATTAAAAATCTGGTTAGTATAGTTTAGTATGTTAATTAAGAATATTATCTAAAGATAATTAAAAAAAACTTAAGAAAAATTAAACATGGTAGTTAAGCATATTATCTAAAAAGAAATTGAGAGAAAAACAAATTAAAGAAATAACATGGAAGAAGTAAAGAAATAATAAATGAAAACTAGGGGTTCTTAAAAAGGGTTTTAAAGAATGACTAATCATAAAATAATATAAGTTCTATTTTAAATCCTTGAACTTTTCAGAATAGCAAATTAGGCATGATAGCTTATCAAATTCTCAAAACTTATCCCAAACACCATTTGTTCAATAGAAAAAAAAATTTCATTTGACTTTCCCATCTTTCAATCCCTATTTTCTTATTTTCACTCTAATTCTTCTGAACTTCCTTTCCAACTCTCAAACAAAAGACAAAAAAAAGAATTGTAAGAATAGCCGCTGGCTGCGGCTGTTTATTTTCTAAACAGGCTCAACCATTTCGGCTGAGCAAATCCTCCTTTCATCTCACACCCACTCTTTTAATTCCTTTTCTTTTATTTCAGTCCAATCCCTCTCTATTTCCTTTCTAATTGTCAAACACAAGGAAAGAAAAAAAAAACTTTAAGAACAGTCATAGGTGGCTGTTGGACAGCCACCTGCGGCTGTTGGACAGCCACCTGCGGCTGTTCCATTTCATGAATCAGCAGCTGGTGACTGATTTTTTTCAATCCCCAATCAGCCACCTATGTCTGATTTTTTTCAATCTCCATCAATCCTTTCGATTCCTCTCTCTAAATTATTTTCTAACTTTCCAATACAGCTACTTGCGGCTGCTCTTTTTCTCTAACCAGCTCATCAATTCTTTTTCTCTAACCAGAAAATCCTACACCTTATCATCCTTCACATTCACTTTCTATTCTCCTCCTTTTCTGATTTTTTTTAACCTTTAAACACTAAAATATGAATAGCTGCTGGTGACTGTTTAATAGCCACTTGCGGCTGTTCATCTCCCTAACCAGCTCATCAATTCTTCCCACTCTTTTGTACATCAAGTGCTTCAAAATGAATCTACCCATTCTCTGTTTTTTTATAATTCAAGCTTTTCAAACAAAACACATGATAAACAAGAATTAGAGTTGGTAAAAGCTATTGTGTTCAGCCATGAGCAACACTTTGAGGTTCAGCCGTTGCAAAACCCAATAACATGCTTGCTTTATTTGATTTTTTTTAATTATCTTTCAAAACATTTATCATTTTATTTTGTAATGCTTATATACAAAAACATACTTGTAATCATCCTATTTATTGACAATTCAACATTACTAAAACAAAAGAATAAAAATTTAGGAACAACCATGCCTAAACAAAAATGTATTGTATAATATAGCAAATTCAATTATCATATATATATACAATTCCACAACACTAAAAAAACTCAGATTCGGCCGGATAAGAGACATGCTTTGTATACTTTCATTTGACAATTTAACAACATAAAAAAATATTTGATTAAAGAATCAATAAACAAAAAGAAAAAAAGAAAAAGAACCTGGTATGGAGTCGATTTCCCGGAAACTAATGTGCTCAACTCCAGATGTTCCCTCCTTTCTCTTGCACAACCTTCTTCCTCATTTTTCTCACTTCCCTCTTTGCTTCTTTTTTTTAGAACTCTCTTCTCTTGATCCTCCTCTCTCTTTTGCTCCCAACTTCAAGCCTTTTTATAGAGAATTCTCACCCCTTCAACTTCTTAACCCCTAAGCTTTCCTCTTCCTCTCCTAAACCTCTCATTTCCTTAACTTCTCCTCTTCCTCTCTTAAACAACTAACCCCCTAACTCCTCCTCTTCCTCTCTTAAACCCTTAACTCTTCCTCTTCCTCTCTTAAACACCATCATTCATTTAGGTTTGGTCAAAGTCTATCTTGTCCCATATTTTTATTAGGCTTATAATTTTTTTAAGCTTAGTCTCAATATCTCAAGAGAATATAAGTTGGACAAATTCATCCAACTCATGTCTATTTTTTTTTATTTTCTTTTAATCTTAAAACTTTTATTAACTTTGTTATTAAATTTTTTATTTATTTGTATAACAAACCACATTAGGAAACTTATTTATTTACTAAAAGAACCCTGAAAATTTTAATTTATCATTGGTTATATGGCAGCCACCATGGCGTACACGTGGCTGCCATGTGGCATCCAATTTCAGTTTTATAAAAATCTCCAAACTACCCTTTATTTCTTTTATTCATAACTTAGCCGTTTGAGATCCGATTTGAGCACGGTTTGATGCATCGGAATCGGCTCAGAATTCTCTTTATTATGGGCTTGTTATTTCAAAATCCACTATAAAAACCTCGATTTGCGTGCCCACATATATGCTGGTTTAAGATATGCTTCTTGAGCAATTTTATGGTGCAAAAATAGGGTGCTGATAGCTGCCCCTCTTTGTCAGAGTCACCATGGTGATGAATGACAAAGAATAAAAAGAACCCTATTTTTGCACTTTGTGTTTCTGTCGACATAACCGATGAGTCAAGTCCTTTAATGCTTTCAAAGATGCGGAAGTGCTAATGCAAGCTCTGTGTTGCTTTGACTCACTTCCAAGTTCTGGGGAATTTCCTTGCCATTGGGCGTTTGGAATTGTTCCCCTTTTTTAGTTTAAGTTGAAAATGAAGGGTTGGACTTAGACTCACCGACTTGTTTCGACGTTGATGCAAAAGTGCTTCAACAATGCTCTTTTCTTCTTGTTTGTTCCATTGACTTTTGACTTCTTCTTTGATCTTTTCAGACTTATTCACTTTTTATTTTATTTTATATTATTATTATTACTTTTTTTTAAAAGTTTGAAGTTCTTTATCCCCCATGTAGGTGCACTACCCCCTAACCCTATTTGGCTAAGAGTCACTACTGCCCAGCACACCGAGGAAATCTGAATCCTGGTTCAAATCCTATGATACAAAAGTGGGAAAATGAAAATTACATGAGGGCCTTCTCTACCCTTTAAATCTTCAAAACACGTCTTCTCCTCTTGTTCTTGAGCTTGCCTAAGCTTTATTGTCCTTGATGATTCTCCACTGCGATTTGTAAGACTCCCTTTTAAAGAAAAATTCTTCTGGGAATTTTATGAGAGCCTTCTCATCTATCATTCTGTTTCGCCCAGTGTGTCTCTATGTAGAATGGCGCCGTTCTTTCGCCTATCTGAGGTTCTCATGTTCTGACAACGTTTCTCCCTTCAATTAGTACTCTTCTTTTGTTGGGTAACACTTCCTCTTGATGAGGAAACTCCATCGAAGATTTGTAGAGGAAGGTGTCACCTCTCTTGCTTTCTTTTCGGTATTCTCTAGTGGAGTCTTAGATGAGAAGCTTGTGTGTCTTTTTGAGTGTACTCATCTTCTTTGTGGCGGATTCCCCTTGTTTGCTTCTTTTTCCCTTTGCCTGTTTGCTCCTTTTTGTTTTTAGCTCCAATATTAGAACCATTTGATTTCCCGCCTCGCATGGACTTGCAAATTTCTCAAGATAGTAGTGAGGTATTTGAAATTCAAAATGTAAGCACTTATGGCTTACTTGATTTTTATTTTTGTGTGCGAGTGCACAGGAATGAAAACAAAATTTTTGTCAAAAAAAAAAAAAAATTTGTTCTTAGAAACTTTGTGCAAGTGCTTAAAAGGAAAAGACAAGACCAATGGTCATGGTAAATTGCCTTATTAGGTTGAGGTGTTTCGAGACAGTGTGCCTGACATGCTTTCTCATGAATTTCTTGACTTGTGCCGTCATTGGCTCTCAGAGGTTCTACAAAGGCTTAAAATAAGGAACATCTTTCCCAGCCCCAGTTTTGATTTTTCTCACTTTGATCCAGTCTTAGGTGGTTTCAAGATTTTGCAATTGAAGGCTTTCCCTTTCTTTTTCTCCCTAGGTTTAGTGCCTGCCGCAGTTCGAGGGGTTATACTAACTTTCATGCATCATGCCCCTTAGATCCAAGAAGTCTTTAAAAATAGGACGAAACATCGGCTGAGTTTTATGTCTAAGAAATGATGGGATATAAGTCTCAAGTTTTTGTGTTTCTTAGGTTAACGATTTGTGTCTTGCTGAAGCTGATTCTTCTTTTGAATTCCTTCATGACTGATCTACATAGATCCAAATGTCATATTTTCTGCTATCAAAAAGGCCTTTCTCATAGGATGAAACAAAGTCTAAGGTCTTGGTTTTAGAAAGAAGGGGAAGATGGCTGGGTTGAGTCATGTTTTACCCTTTTTCTTGACTGCTTGGGCCTTGTCAATGCCTTTTCCATTTTCTTTCATTTTCTTTTTGGGTCTTTTGCGACCTTTGCCTTTTCCTTGGCTTTTCTCTCCTTTGGTTTGGGCGTCCACCTTGATTGGTATGCCCTAGTGTACCTTTTGTTTTCTTTTCTTTTTTGCTTCATTTTTGCACATCCATGTCCTTTCTTCTTGTCTTCTTTCATACCAAGCACTATATTTAGGGCTCATGATTCAATGGGTTAGAAGAAAGAAATTAGGCTCAACTGATTTGACTAGGGATTTTGTTTTGAAGATTTGACAGATTAAAGCAAGGATGGCCTTTCATCATTTTGCAGAAGTTGTGACAACTTGGTTTAGATATTCAATGCAAATTTAGTTCGGGAATTGTTTTCTTCCTTTTGTTCTTATTCTTTTTGGCTCTGCCCCAGTGTGGGGTGGCGAGACACAACACGGGTATTTGAATAACACGAACAAGCCCAAAGTGTTTGACTAGCGATTATTGATTCAGGATGCATGAAGGATGGCCTCTCATCCTTTCTCAAAGACATGATGCAAAAGCTAGCCTTGACCCTTAGCTGGTTTAGGCACTTTTTCTTTCCTTTTCTTTTCCTCTCTTTGCTCTCAGGGATCGCTTTGCCCCAATGTAAAGATAGGTGTGGAAGGAAAATTAGGGTTTGGATCAGGAGAGGATTGTCACTGGCTCAGTCAAGGTTCTCATGGGAGCAATATCATGCACCTAGCTGAAGACACCTTTGAGCAACTTGGCATCTAATCATGGTCATGCTAAAAGGGTGGTGGTCTCAGAGCGATGTCATCATCGACCAAGCACTTGCCAATTTTTTTTCTTTTATTTATTTATTTATTTTTTTTTTCCAAAGTTTTTTTTTAAAGTTTACTTGAAAGTAAAAGTATACAAAAACACTTACAAAATGACTGATCCCGCTCGGGATGGTCAATGCAAAAAAAAAAAAGTAAAATTTAATTTAGCCTCGAAATGGTGGACTCGGAGAAGAACCGTGTCCGGGAGTTGGTTGCGCCTTGCAACCTTGCTTGATTTCTTCAACTTGTCTCGCTTGAAGATGCCCCCTTGTGATCTGAAAGAGGGTTTTGAGTCACAGTAGTGGCTGGTGTGTTGGTTGGAGTAGGAGGGTCCACGGTGAGGCATTTCTGATCAATCAAGTCTTGGATATCATGCCTCAGATCCCAACATCTGTTGGTGTCATGTCCCGGTGCCCCTGAGTGGTACTCACATCTCTCATTAGGATTGTTGTTCTTGCCGATGAATGTTTTAGGATTTGGCAGCTTGATTTGCAAATACACTCCTTTCAGTAATGTGGGTAGTAACTCAGCTGGTGTGTATGGAAGTAGAGTGAATACTCTTCTCAGCCTTGCCTCCATTTCTTCTCTTGTTCTTCTTGGCGGACCCTAATATGGTACGGCCATTTGTCCCTGATTCTGTGGAGCTGTTGTCAGGGACCTCTGGGAGATGTGATAAGATTGAGTAGGCTGTACATAGTTCACTGCCTACCCCTCAATTCTCCATGGTTGCTCTTGCCCTTGGCTTCTATTGCCCTGATTCGCCATTGGCCTCCTCTGAGTGGCATTCTGCCCACTGCTATCTATCTTTCCTGACCTTACTGCATCTTCAATTCTGTCAGCTGTCAAAATTAAGTCATTGAAACTTGCAGAACTCTGCCCCAGTAATAGAGTGAAGAAAGGTTGACCAAGTGATGCTATAAACAAAGACGCCATCTCTTGTTCTAGTAGTGGTGGCTGGACCAGTGTTGCCAGTTCTTTCCATCTCTTAGCATAGTCCCGGACTGATTCATGACTCTTCTTTGCTAACCTTTGTAGCTTTGCCCTTGTTTGAACCATCTAGCTGTTCAAACGATATTGCTGAATGAACACCGCAGCGAGGTCATTCCAAGTCTTTATCTTGGCTTTGTCTAAACTCAAAAACCAAGAATAAGCAGCCCCGGTTAAAGACCATTGAAAGAACTGTACCATGATTTTCTCATTTTTTGCGTATTGGCACATATCGCCAGAATGGGACCTTAAGTGGTTTAGCGGACAACCAGTGCCATTAAACTGGTGCAACTCAGGACATTTGAACTTGGCAGGGAGTTGTATGTCTGAGAAAAAACAGAGATTTTCCAGAGTAGCCTCGCTCTGAACTGTGTTTGGTTGTAGCTGCTTCAGAAGATCTTCCTTCATGGCCACCAGACGGGCCTTGAATTGAGCTTCTTGCGTTCTATACTAGTCTTCTTCGTCCTGCCCCAGTTGGACAGGCACGAACTATTCTTGCTGCTGTATCGGGTGGACAAGATCTACCACAGGAGGTGGGAATGGAATAGCTTGCGGTGGCGGATGTGGCGGTGCCATAGGTGGAGACTGTGCTGGTTGTGGTGGAAGCGGAATTGCTGGCACTTCTGCTCGTGGTGGGAGTGGTGGTTAGTGCTGTTGAGTGATCGGAACTGTTGGTTGAGCTTGTTTCAGATCCCTGATCTCTGCCATGAGGGACTGAATAACCATAGTCATGTTTTTGACCTTTTGGGTTAGGTCGCTAACCACTTGGGTTTGACTAGATTCTGCTTGGAACTGAGCTGGCAGAGTCTGATTTCCTTGTGTATCCATATCCAGTCTTTTGCGAGATTGAAGATTGTATGGGCTTTTGGAAGCAATTTTGGATACCTGTTGATCATTTTGCAGAAGTTAGTGCATTTCTTTGGCAATTAATCATTTTTACATATTTTTTTATGTTTTTTTTTTTGCTTTTAGAACCTATTTGCAGATTCTTAATTTTTTTTTGCCATGGTCAATCAAGATCAAATTTGTGATTTGATTTAGCTGTGTGGAAGCAACTTAGGGGGAATCTCTAAAAATGTATCATTTTTAGTTACACATAGGCTCATGATTGATGTCTCCTATGGGCATACATGTGCATCACCCATGCATACAACCCCTCATGCATCCCTCTCTCTCTCTCTCTTCCCCCCCCCCCATGATCAACCATGCATGCATCCCCCTCTCTCTCATGATTGATGAGCATGCATGTGCATCATACATGCATGCAACACCCCATACCTCTCCCTCTCTCTCTCTCTCTCTCTCTCCCATGATTATGTCCCCCATGCATGCATACACATCACACACACAGCACATTATAAAAAACCCAAGCCCCCATACGTATGGGGGTTGGAGCTCATTTTGTGTCTCTCCATTCTTCTTCTCTCCCAAGCTCTCCCATCTCTCCCAAACTCTCTTCATCTCTTCCAAGCTCCATTCCAAGTCTTGAGGAACCCTTCCCACTCTCTTCTCCCCCCATTGTTGCTCAAGAAGGAGGCCTAAGAGATCTCTTGGAGTGAAGGAGGTGCTGCCAAAGTGTGGTGGTGCTACAAGGAGACTCAAGCACATCCTCAAAGGGGATTCCAACCTTAAGGAATGGCTTCCCAATGACTTTTGTTTAACATATATAAATTAGAGGCTATTTGGAGCATGTGGATTCTTGTATGTGTGCTGTAAAATTCTGGTCATGCATGTTTTCTTCTGTTTTTATTACTTCTTCACATCCCTTTACCTCCTCTTAAGGGTAAGATGGGTTTTCTAGTAGTTTAAGTAAATGAGGTAAGGTATTTTGGGTGGATCTAGAGGGTCCATACGGCCATGGTGATGCTTGTTTGCATCTTTGTTTTATTTTCATCACAAAAGAGGAGCATGTTCCCTTTAGCTAAGTCTCATGTATCCCACATGTAACCCCCCTATTCCTTTCTTTAGATGCCTTTTTAGCTAGATGTGTAATTTGGGATTCATAGGTTTATAATGCAAGTGATGTGTGATGCATGCCTTTTTTATTCATTCGTATATGATTATAGTTAGGCACGCATGCAATTTTACCCTCATGACTAGGTATTCAAAGCATGTGCATGAATGAAGCTTTGTGTCAGGGTATGGCAAGTTGATGAGCATGTTTTTTTTACTATTTTATGTGCTTTAATTGGGTTTCCAACTCAAGTTTGGTTGCTGTTTTGGTTATCATGTGAGGTTAGCCCCATTTTCCTTATCTTATCTTTCATGTGGGTATTTACATCTTCAAGGAGTTGGGAGGTAGTTGGTTCACATTTTTCTTAACTCATAATCTGATCTTTGCATGCATGGAAGTGTCCTTTTTGTTCCTAAACACATAGAGCACACACCACACATTTTTATGATGCAAGATACTCTTTGAGTCCTTTTGATGGTCTTTATGTTGATTTTTTCATGGTTGGTGATTGCTGGATTTTTAGAGTGAGAAAGGAACCGAAGCAGGGACACTTGAGTCCCTGTTTATTGGCTAGTCTTGGTCCCCACAAGGGAGGATGGACCCTCATCCATCTCCCTTGATCTTGAGTTCAAAACCATCAAAGAGAAGCCAAAGGGGGAGAGCCTCATAGCTCATTCAAACCACTGTGGGCCCACACAGGGCCCACAGAGACCTTATACATGCCCATGCCTACAAAAATTGCTGCATGTTCCCTAACCCCCCTCAACATGCTACTGTTTTGTTCATTCTCATGCTCACAATGGTTATTGCATGCTTTCTTTTCCTTTCCAAATGGTGTAGGGCTCTTTTCGAAGAGATTTTGAGATATGGTGGGAAGTTATGTTAGTTTAATTTCGAGTTGTGTTTAGATGCCTTTTGAGGATGCTAGGAACACCGGGGAGGTGTTACAAAGCTTGAAAGTCAAGCCAGTCATGGTGTTTTGGGTTTAACAGAGGTCGTTTTTCGTGAAAAGGGTGTCCGCCGAGTTGCCGCAAATCGGCTTCACCCGGCGGCAGCTTGGCGTGAGCGAGTTTGGTTCGTCCGCCAGGCTGGTGCCGAGCTCGCGCTGAGCAACTTTGTCGTCCGCTAAGCTGGCGCTGAGCTCGCGCCGGGTATTTTCTTTTTGTTTTGTTTTTTTTTGTTCCGTCGAGCTCGCGCTGACCTTGCGCCGAGCGCCTAAGCTCAGCGCACCCATTAAAATGCCATTCTTGTATATTCTGTGATTTTGATGGATGTAAGTACATTTTCAAACCGAACCAGGTGAACCAACATGGGATTTGGATCCCCGATCCAATTTGATTTCCAGTGGGCCTTCCAACGAGGCCCACCCAACTGGATAAACTTACTTTTTGCTCAAAATAAGATTAACCAAGGTTATTTAGTGGGCCTGACCACTTGAGGCCCACCTAAGCCCTATGTGGGGCATGCATGTGTAGTTTAACGTTGTGATTTGGCCGAGACCAAGGGCGAGGCCTGTTGGGCCCACCAAGCCCACTCGCCAAATAAGGTTAGGGTTTCCAAACCCTGACTCAGGAAGTCTTGGGCTTTTCAAGCCCAAGCCCAGGTAAAGGGCCCCAAGCCCAAGGCCTGGCCCATTTTGGCACAAATTAAACAAAGATAATCTTAAATCATTTGGCAAATCAACTGTGTGGCCCGCTCAAGGGCCCACGAAGCAATCCCGGCCCACTTGGCATGAAACTCACTTAATTCCCAACTTTAAATTTCAAATAAAATCAATTCATTGAACCAAAATCCAAAGGACCTCTCAGGCTTAGACCGAGGCCCACCAAGGAACATGTGGGCTTAACCAAGCCCACCAAGGGATCCGTAGGCCTTCCAACAGGGCCTGTCCAACCAAACTCAGGTCACTTTAACTAAAAAGATAAAATCAAGTAAAGGGACCCACACCGCTTTGGCAGTCCCACAAGACTCAATCAAATGTGCATGCTGGATTAGAAATCGGGTGAGATAAAGACCAAAGTTGACTCAAAACCAAGAAAACCATGGGACCCGTCATCCGACGGGGTGGACTGGGGTGTCTACGGACTTCCCCAGACCACAACCGAGAACTTACTTAGAATCTCAAAGGCGCAGACCGCTTAATAGAAAAAACATAGGCACCTAGGTGTCTGCCTGCACCCTATCAGACAGTGGCAACTCCAAATTCCCATATTTACCCATGCGACCCATGCGCACAGCATGGCGACTCCAAGCCGTCAGATTGACGACTTGTTCGACCAGTTGAGGGGAGCGTCTTGGTTTTCTAAGATCGACCTGAGATTTGGATACCACCAGTTGAGAGTAGCACCTGAGGATATAAAGAAGACGGCTTTCCGCACTCGATATGGGTACTACGAGTTTCTGGTTATGCAAGTTGGGCTGACTAATGCCCCGGCTGTCTTCATGAACTTGATGAATCGGGTATTTCACACTTACTTGGACAGCTTTGTGGTTGTTTTTATTGATGATATTCTGGTGTACTCTCGGAGTAGAGAGGATCATGTTCAGCACCTCAGGATTTTATTGCAGACATTGAGAGAGCACAGATTGTATGCAAAGTTCAGTAAGTGTCGATTTTGGTTGAGAGAGGTGAGCTTCTTGGAGCATGTGATTTCTGGAGATGGAATAGAAGTGGATCCAGCTAAAGTACAGGCTATTGTAGATTGGCCTAGACCTTCATCTGTGACAGAGATTCGGAGTTTCTTGGGGATGGCTGGTTATTATAGAAGGTTGATAGAGAACTTTTCCAGAGTGGCAGCACCTTTATCCAATCTCACTAAGAAGGCAGTGAAGTTCGAATGGGATGACAAGTATGAGATTAGCATCCAAGAGTTGAAAGGTAAACTGTCTTCAGCTCCAGTTCTGATTGTACCTTCAGTGAGTGAGGGATTTTCGATCTATTGTGATGCTTCTCGAGTAGGTTTGGGCTGTGTTTTGATACAGCAGAGGCTTGTTGTAGCATATGCTTCAAGGTTGCTATGTCCTCATGAGAAGAATTATCCTACACATGATCTGGAGTTAGCAGCGATTGTGTTTGCACTCAAATTATGGAGGCACTACTTGATGGGAGCCCAATTCAAGATATTCTCAGATCATAAAAGCTTGAGGTATATATTTTCCCAGCGATAGCTAAATATGAGACAAAGGAGATGGATGGACCTCCTAAAGGATTATGAGCCGTAGGGGTGTTTCTCAGGAGGAGGTGGCCACACTAGCTACTTTCATGGCTAGCCAGTGCACTCTAGTTGATACAGTCGTAGATTGGCCTCGGGAGTTCAGCACTCATGGGCATGGATTGATTATGGCACGGGTTCAGGCAGAGCCAGAGTTGATTCAGCGTATACATGAAGGTCAGTTGGCAGATTTCGATTTGATACGCATCAAGGGGTTAGTGGAGAAGGGTGATGAGGCTGCAAAGGATTTTGAGATTCGGGATGGATTGGTAAGGTTCCGAGGGTGGACTTGTGTTCCAGATAATGCGGAAGTCAAGGGATTGATATTAGACGAGAGTCACAGGTCCAAATATGCAGTTCACCCTGGTAGTACCAAGATGTACAAGAATACGAAGTCAGTGTATTGGTGGTCGGGCATGAAGAAGGACATTGCAGAATATGTAGCCAAATGCCTTACATGCCAGCAAGTGAAAGCAGAGCATAGGAGACCTCCAGGTTTGATGCGACCTTTGCTTGTTCCCGAGTGGAAATGTGAACATATATGTAGACACCCCAAAATTGCACGATTTTTGATAAATCTTGAAGGAGAGAAATATTTTATTGGAATTTTCAATTCTTTGCATTGGGTTTGAGATACTTAACCTATTTGAATCCAAAACGGAAAAGGAAAAGGCCCGAATTCAATCTTTTGTGCAAAGTCAAACTTTTTCCGGTTGAATTTTGTTGACTTTTGACCCCAGAAAATGAAATATTTTTTAAAGTCAGATTTCAAGATAATTTTTCCCGGTAATCAGGTTTTTAGCCATGTTATTGCATAAAAGAATTTTTTGAGATTTTAAATCTTGACGAATACCTTGGTTTTAACATATTGAACCTTTTTTCCAGACCTGAAAAATCGGAATTTTGCCTAGAACTGGAAAGTTGACTTTTTATTCACTTGGAATTTGGGTCTGGAACTATTTTTAATGGATTCAAATGGGGGGGGGGGGGTGTTTGCTTATTTACATGTAATATCTTAAGTAAATGGAGATTAAAAAAATACGAGGACATTTACTTAAATGATATTACATGTAAATAAGTATTGCCTGTGTTAAAATTCGGAAAAAGGCTTTTTTCCTTGTATCCGGCAACTCAGGTCGGATACAAGTGTTTCTCATTGTATCCGATGAAACATGCTGGATACAAGCAGACTTTAGTGTATCCGGCATATAGAGGTCGGATACAAGTGTTTCTCTTTGTATCCGATGAAACATGCTGGATACAAGCAGACTTTAGTGTATCCGGCATTATATGCCGGATACATTAAAGCCCTTGTGTATCCGGCCTGATATGTCGGATACATAAGTTTTGCTCAAAATTAGGGTTTTCCGAGAGATTTCACTTTTTACCATCATGTCCCTCATTAAATGAGGGGAAATCTCGGAAACAGCCTTAGGGTTAAGGTTGGTGGGCTCTAGACATTAGGTTGTGTCTACCATCAACCCTAGCCTTTGCCTATAAATAGGAGGCTCCTCCTCAAGCAAATGGCCAATAAGTTGGAGATCCAAGAGCTTAGAGTGAATAAGGGAACCGCCGCCGGATTGCTTCCAGAACCCCAAGTAAGCCTCAAACCTCTTCTTTATTTTCTATTTTACATTTTTAGATCTAGATCTCTTCTTCTACCTTTCTGTAGAATAAGGCATTTTTGTGTGTATGAAAATCCTTCCCCGGCTCAAAGTATCTCAAGACTCCCCCTAGCCGTAAAACGTGAAGGCGGGATCTAGGAGAAACGAGACTGGGGATTGACCCTAGTACTAGAACCTATTTAGAATAAAGCCTTTTGAATCTTTGAAGCCCGTTTCATATTCAAAGTACCCCAAGATTATCTTGAAGAACCGTGTTTAACGAGGAGAGAGAACTAAGGGAAACGATAATGGAACGGAACCCTAGGTTGCTCTTAGAACCCTATTTTAAATGAATGAGAATGCATGCTATGTTGTTATATTGTTCTTGAATGATTTTCACTTACACATACATTGCACCCGTTTTGGCGGGATAGGCTCATATTTTGGGTTTATTACATTTATTGTGATAAATCTGAAATAAATGGCCTCAATCAATTCAGGAATGTTTTTAAAAGATTTGGATTCATCTTGCACGAATCACACACACTTTATCATAGTTTTGAGTTGGTTTTGTTCAAAAAGGGCTTAACTTGACAGCAATTGTACCCCAACTTCGGACACTCATAACTTCATCGTCCGGATGAATTTTGGAGTGATTCTAGAACCACGGAAAAGGTGAGGCTGTCTAGTTTATGCCTACCAAATTTCATTAATTTCTATCAAGCGGATTTTTGACACCTCTCTGTCGAAGTTGATTGGACAGTTCAGGTTTAAATACGGAACTTGTCACTTCGACGGAGCGCCATATGTTCGTTTTAAGTCCGATTCGAGTGATTTTGGTTTCTGGGCACTCCTTTATGAGTCTATTTTCAAATCCAGTTGGTTTCATAAGTTTTTGACTCCATTAGTATTATTGGTAACAGAGTTATTCAGAGCTGTTCATCAGTATTTTTCTGGGTAAATCTGTGATCTTTGGGGCCTGTTCGGGAGACCACCCAAGGCACATCCGAATGAATTTTTGTATGAGGCTAGTTTCGTTCGAAAGATGGCCATACAGACTTCAATCACACCAAATTTCGTGGATTTTTATGGAGTGGATTTTTCTAGGTGAGTTTCCAAACTTGCATGCTTATCACTTTTGATTTTCCCCAGCAGCAACTTTAAAGGAGCATAACTCCTAGGATTTCAACCGGATTTACTTGAAATTTTGCATGAGTCTCTTATTTACCATGATCTTTCAAATGGATTTGGTTTGATTCAATTTAAAATTGATTTTGAATGATTTCAAGACAAATGGCATTACTTTTCACCGAATTTCCCGGATTTAACTCAACTTGGTTTTGTGCAACTTTTGCTTTGGATTTCCATTTTTGTTGATATTCCAGAAATGATATTGACATAAAAGAGGATCTGAAATTCATTTGGATCTTCATGTGGAGATATCATATATTTGGCCTTTTTCAAGGTTTTTGATAATTTTTAGCAAGCTTTCTTATTTCTTTTTTTGCATGAACAAACACTTGGCAACCACCTTGTGTGGGTGAATGGGGGTGCCTAACACCTTCCCCCGTTCATAATCTAATCCCCTTACCCATCTTTGGATTTGATTTTCAAGAAGAGTTATTTTTACTCTAGAATTTGCCTTTTAGCTATTTTTGCTTATCTTTAATCTTTTGGTGTCCATTCTCACCTCAAAATTCTGAATGGTGGCGACTCTCCCGATTTTGCGTTGAGCCCGTGTGTTGATGGAGGGGAAATCATCTCCGGTGATTTTTCCCATGTCTCACAATATCACAATGGATTTTGTGAATGGGCTACCGCCTACGGCTAAGAACCACAATGGTGTATGGGTAATTGTTGATAGGCTGACAAAATCAGCTCACTTTTTGCCTTATCAGACCACTTAGAATTTAGCATCATTGGTTGAGCTATATAAACTGGAGATAGTCAGGTTGCATGGAGTCCCAGTATCGATTGTATCAGATAGGGATTCCCGTTTCACATCTCATTTTTGGCAGTGTTTCCAGGAGGCCATGGGAACTAAGTTGAGTTTTAGCACTAGTTTCCATCCACAGGCTGATGGTCAGTCCGAGAGAACTATTCAGACTTTGGAGGATATGTTGAAGTGTTGTGTCATGGATTGGGGTGGCAGCTAGAGTAAGTATTTACACTTAGCAGAATTTGCCTACAACAATAGCTATCAAGCTAGCATACAGATGGCACCCTATGAGGCACTTTATGGCAGGATTTGTAGATCTCCAGTATGTTGGGTGGAGGTAGGTGAGAAGCAGTACTTTGGGCCCGAGATTATACAAGACAGCATGGAGAAGGTGAAGTTGATTCGACAGTGGTTGTTGACTGTGCAAAGTCGTCAGAAAAGTCATTCAGATACCCGACAATGTGAGTGAAGTGGGAGACCGTGTGTTTTTGAAGATATCACCTTCCAAAGTTATTTTGAGATTTGGGAAGAAAGGGAAGTTGTCTCCACGTTTTATTGGCCCATTTGAGATTGTGAAGGAGATTAACCCAGTAGCTTATAAGCTAGCTTTGCCAGATCATTTGGCAGGAGTAAATGATGTATTCCATATATCCATGTTACGACAGTACATATCGGATCCTAGCCATGTGATAGATCCCGAGCCTTTAGTGATTCGGGAGGATCTGACATACGAGGAGAGACCAGTTCAGATCCTAGATCGTCGTGAGCAGATTCTTCTCACCAAAGTGGTTCCCTTGGTGAAAGTGCTATGGCAGAATCATTCAACAGAAGAATGCACTTGGGAAGGTGAAGAAGAAGTATCCGGAGTTATTCGTTTCCTCTTGAGGTAAATTTTGAGGACGAAATTTTTGTAGGGGGGAGAATGTAAAACCCCGATATTTTCTACATGATTTTTATTGGAAAAATAAAATTAATAAGCTGTGTGTATGTAGGGAAACTCGGTGGGAGAGCATGCACCGAATCATGGGTTTTCAAAACTCGTCAAGCGGCAAAGTATGTATAGTAAGTATAAATACTTAAGGAAGTAGATTCGTAGGTTTCATTTCGCATCCATTGAGACTGAAGGAGATTACAGCTGTTGTTCTAGGGTTTTGGTGAGGAGTCGACTGGTGGGGTTCTTTGCGAAGAGAGTTCAGAGGATCAACTGTTGGACTTGCGAACAAGAGGATCAAAGGAGGATCGACTGTGGGTTTTGCTGTTTGAGTAGTTGTTGTTGCAAGGATTTGAGCGTGCAAGAGGTGAGTAGCATCGTTTTAATCTAAGGTTTTTGGGTTTTGTCTATATGATTTAGCCGTATGCATGATCTCGGAGAAAATAACGTTTTGCGTATGTTCTTGGTATAATTTTAGAGGCGAAAATTTTGGGTTGTTAGATTAAATTCGAATCGTGTCTAATAGTCTTTAGAAGATGGTAGGAGTGTAGAAAAGTCATTACAGAGGTGAGAAAATGGGTCAGTCATGGAGATCTAGAGTTAACAGAGAGTCAAAACTCGTAGGTGGTGTCCGCCAGGTTGGCGCCTACCTAGCGCCAACGAGTTTAGTCAACATGAGAATTAGATTTTGCTCTCGCCAAGCTCGCGTTAGTCTCACGCTGAGTGTTTTAGTTAAGCTCGAGGTTGATTTTCGTTACCGCCGAGTTCGTGCCCATCTCTAGCTAAGTCTATTTTTTGTTAGAGGAACAGAGTTTTGGTATCACCGAGTTCTCGCCAACCTCGTGCCAAGCGCCAGAGGTCAGCGCACCCACTAAGAATTAGTCGAAATGTGTATTTGACCAAATGAAGCCAGATTTTGATATTTTGGAGTTTCAATTTCTTAGCAAATGACCTGATTAGGATCTTAGAATTACTTTTATCTGTTCACACCACCTTGAGATTATTAAGTTGAATTATTGATAATTCTTAGGAGATTCTGAAGTAAATTTTGAAGGGGCTATCGGTAGGTAATGTTACTATTCCTAACACTAGGGGTTAATGATTTAGTTCTTTCTTTTGTTATACATTTGTTCTTGATTGAGAAATTATTTAACATGGTTTTACTTGATTTAAATTTCTGAACTGTATTTGTAAGGTTTATCTTGGTGTGAGTAAATGGGATTTATTACCAATGGTCTTGTGTTCTGGAATTGGAGTAATTACTGAAAGTACATGAGGTACTGTTCTGGTCCAAAGTGACTTGTGTTGAGCTATGTGGTGTTATACATGATGATGAACATGTTGATTTAATGTGATGTCAAAGTTGAGTTTATACGATGGTTTTCTGTTTTGGTTTAGCTTGTCCTGGATCCATGCTTAAGCTTAGTAATGTAATGGTATTGTTGTTAGGTGTAATTACATGGCCTTATGCGTTGCCACGACCGGTGTAGAGCAGCCAGAAACCCTGAATAGACCTGGTTGTCAATGCCGAAACCCAGGAAGTAGGCCGGCATTGGATGACGAGACCCTGAGTAGGCCGTCATTTCAGAGTTCCGAAACCCTGAGTATGCCGGAACTGTGTACATGGAGGGTGGAGTGTCTACTTGGCATGTTAATTAATCAACATAACAATAGTCATGACATTGACCATTCGATGTGTTGTCGGTATTGTATTGAAATATGATTGGATAATAATGTGGGTTTTGGATTTAAACTTGGAAATTGTCTTGGTTGCTTTAATCGTACTGGTTATTTATCGACGCATAATTTGAACTGTTGTTAACTATTTTCTGCATGCATATGCTACTCGCTGAGATATTCGTATCTCACTCTTTTGTTTTTGTTTTGTTTTCAGATACTTGAGGTGAGGCGACTACTGGGGTAGATCCGACTGAGACTTATAGGGAGGAAAATTACTATTACATTCCATAGACTTGTAGGTTATTTTGAATTGGACTTTTGATTTAATTAAATTTTGGAAGTGTAATAAAGTAGTTCGAGGTTGAATCATTTGATATTAATAAAGCTGAATATCGAATTCTTAGATAAAATATATTTGTGCACTCTGATATGGTTTAGTTTTAGGTGATTATCCAGCGATCACAATTATTTAAGATCCTTACCTAACACTCTGTGAGACGTGTTATACTTTTATTGAACAACACGGATCCAGGGCGTTACAGGCCCGTAGTCCAGACTTAGCCTTGAAAGCACAAGATTCCTGAAGTTAGGGTTTGAACCCTTCCTTGTTTGGTTAGTGGGCTTCGCGGGCCCGATAGGCCCTGGCCCGTGGTCTCGGCCAAACCATCTCCAAAATATCCATCATGCTACATATCAAGCTTTTGGGTGGGTCTCATTGGGTTTGGCCCACTCAATTTAGTTAATTAACTTGCTTAGTTTACTCATTTACATTCAAAAGGGTTTATTGGGCTTGGTGGGCCCGTTGGAAGGCCCATAGTGCATCCAGTTGGACCCATAGTCCAAGTCCCATGTTGGGTTTCCGGGCGACCCAGAAACCCTATTGGCTCGCTCGGTTTAGTTAAAACCATTCAAAGAATGCCACAAATCAACAAAAATCAAAGAACATGATACAAACAATGTAGCCGACCTCACTGGTCGACTACACACAAAAAACCATGTAGCCAACCTTGCTGGTCGGCTACACATAGAGGACTGTGTAGCTGACCTGCATGGTCAGCTACATACAGCCCTTGGCTGATCCAACCTGAGTTGTCGGATCAGCTAACAGAATGCCTGTTTTCGGATTTTTTCAAATGGTTCATGCTTAGGGGGGGTCTTAGAGGGTTCTGAAATAGTGTGGGCCCCAGTGCAGGACCACATGGGTTTAGGGAATGGGGAACACCCCAATACATGGCTTTTTGGGAACTTTTGCAACAAAAGAAAAGGGGAGAAGGCATGGGAGGTTGCCTTCTCCATTTTGGGTCATGTATATCAGCAAAACAGGGACCAAGATGTCCCTATTTTGGGCTCCATGGCTGCACAAGCAGCAAGAACACTTGGTCAATGAAAATCAAATAAATGAACAAGCATAAACCTACACCTTTAAAACATGAAATCACTGTATTTCTACATATAAACCAAGGATAGCGGGTGTGCATATGTACATGGGGATGTGGTGGGAAAGTAAACTAGATGGCCTAACATGCTTCTAGTGTGAAGGGTACTGGTGTGTGCACTTGGCATATGCTAATAAAATAACCTACCATGTAAATGCATGCATAGGGATGTGCTGCAGGTGCCTTGGTAAGCAGCTATTTGGGAGTGGATTAGGCATACTAAAGAGTTGGGTACAACATAAAATGGGTGTAGGGATGGCAACCTATATGCATGGTGGTAGTGGGTTGCACATGAAGCCTAAAGGGGGCATGGAGCATGCTAGGACAGCAAGGTGTTTTGGGGGATGAGGGTCATGCTAATACCATCAAAACAGCAAGCTAAAAAGGCAAAGAAAAGGACATGTTATTAACACTACTAAAGGCATGATAATGGATGCTACAACAACCTTGTAAAGGGGAAGAGGGAAGCATAATAGTAGGGATTTACATGCACATAAACACATGCTTTTCAGACACTTCAAGGCATACAAAGGAAAGAAAACACAACCATTAACAGACATCCAAAAGAAGATCGTAAGAGAAAGGGAAAAGAGAGCACATAAGAAGGGAAAGTGGGGGGGGGGGGGGGGGGGGGTGTGGTTACAAGGGAGTGAAGAAGCAAAGGGGAACACACTCCCCTATCCAAACAAGCAAGTAAATAATAAATTAAAAAGAGAAAAACTGTAGCTAGAAGGACACTTTATCCGAACCAAAGTGGACTCTCCTCCTCTCTTTGGGCTAACCGAGACCCTCCCCTTACCATGGGAGGTAGCTTGAACGTAGGAAGAAAAGAATATGGAAAGAAGAAATGAACAAACAAGTCCCAATATAAAAAACAGCAAGTTCATGGCATGATAAAGATGAAAGTGCTCATTTCTTTATCATCTTTGAGTATGTCAAACAAGAGGTGCTAGAGAACTTACCTAGCGGATTTAGAATCCCTACTGAGTGTGTGTTGTGTAAAACCCCGAATTTTTCATAAATAATATAATAAATTAATAAATAATATCTTTGGGAATTTTAATTGATGGAAATGTTTTATTAATGTAGGGGATGATATAATTAGTAGAGATCCAGAGTTAGACGCAGATCCGACCGTCCGATCATGAGATATCGAGGTATGATTCATATTTTAAGTTGATGTGTTTTGATTGGGCAGTGTGTATAGGAAAGTTTGTAAGTGAGCTACGTGGGATCAAGGGATATAAATAATAAATTAATACCCTAATCGTATATGTTTGGTATTCTCGCTGGTATTCGACAGCCGCAAGCGACAAACCAGTGACTGAGGAAGAAGAGAAGAAAAGGAAGAAGGAAGGACGTCAAGTTTGTGTTCTTCATCGTTTGTGTTCTTCATCGTCAAGTATTCCTGTTTAGAAAAGAGAAGGAGAAACAACCATAGAACGAGGTAGGTGACACTGTTTTTCGTTTGTTTTTGTATTTACGTTCGTTTAATCTCCAAAACATGTTTTTATCTGATATATTCATGTATTTACTTTGATAACAATGTTATAAGTATGTTAGAATGATATTGGACGAGAAAAAATCACGTTTTTAAACTGTTTCTGTTCGATTTCGAGTGACCACCGACCCCGACTGTGCTCGGCGATCTAATTTGCACTACCGCTGACCTTTGACCGCCATCCTAGGTGCTCTGTGCAGAAATTTCAGATTTTTGTAATTTCGAACCTGATTCAATTCCAAACTATTTTTAGTAAATTTTAATGATTAATTAAGATGTTTTAAGACCAAAATAAATTATCTAATTCCCTGTTTTACAGAAAAATAAATTAGGAAGATATTTAGGACATTAGTTGCCAAACTTTGAACGTAATTGAGAAATCTAGTTTTTGGAACACTTGACTATTATTTAATTACCAGAACATCTCTAAATTACACTATGATTCAAATAATCACATAAAGAGAATTCAGAACTCAGATAACCCAAAATATTGAAGTAATTAATAGATTTAACCTTTATATGCAGCTAGGCACCAACCCTTATAGAAATATTATATTTTAGGGAAGTTTTGGAGTCTAGTGGGCATAGCTGGTTATGGATCCATAGTTGTGGCTAGATAGCTAAGAGATATTTCAGTTGGGTTGAGTTTCTCCCTTGTGCACGCGCGCTTCCTTTGCAAGTTAGTTTGTTTGGGAAGGTCCTATGTCTGGAGGGACACCCCGGTGAGCCGCTGGTGATTCCTTGTACATGTGGATAAGCGACCATCTCCATGTATTGATTCTGGTACTGCATGCTGATGGTATATGCCAACTCTGATGGGTACGTGTGCAATAAGTCAGTGACTATGGCTTTTGTCTAAGCTGTGCTACATGGGACTTGAGTATCATTAGTAGCATTGCTTCTAAGCCGCACGGTGGTATAGCGATTGGTCAAGAGTCATCTCAAAAAGTTTATCTATCTTTTTGAGTCCTACAATGACACTAAAATCACAAAAACTTGTTATTACTATTGTATACATGCTGGAGGCATGTGATTGAGATATTGGTCGGATGTGACTGTTTAGTACATTCTAGTAACGTATGGATTTTGTTATTGATTCTGATATTGGATTCCTATAATATAACATGCTGAAATTCATCTTTAGAACTGTTTATTATACTGTTTTGTATTCATGAATGATGCGGATGATTATACGAGCCTGCTTAGTCAAGATTGCTTAATCGTGCATGAACTGTTATTTTACTTATATTAACTGTTTAAACATGCATGTGTTACCTACTGGGATATTCGTATCTCACCCTACTTTTATTTCATTTTTCAGCTGATACGCGAGAGGGGGATCATAGTGATTTCCAGGGAGAGGTAGCTGAGTATTCACCGGAGGATTACTTTTACCTGGATATTGTCTGAGGTTGTGGATTGTCATAGACTTAGTTATTTTGATTAGACTATTATTTATTTGGTTTGATGTACCAGAGAGATGAGAGATTAGTGACCTTTTATTTTTACCAGACTTAACATTAATGTTGATGGTTAACTATATTGGTTCTTGAGGATTTTAGACTACACTTCCGCACATACTTGTTCTGAACTCTAATAGTTACTTTATTGAATGGATTCTTATTTCTTTAGTCTGGTATATTCTTGATGATTATTTTGATATGGGCCAGTAACACCTCGGATTTGGTTGTTGAACTGAATTCGGGTTGTTACAGTAGCGAACCAGGTTCGGGTTGGGTGCCGGTTTGCATTGACCCAGGTTCGGTGCGTTACATGTTGAGCCCCTTTGGAGCAAAGGCAATGGCTGGAGCTGCACTTCCAAGCACCTACAGCAAGCCTCCAAGTTCTCTCCTTGAATGCAGATGAAGAAGGAAGGGAGAGAAGAGGAATAGAGTGGTCCAAGAGGGGGTTTTCTCTTTGGGAAGAAGGGTAGAAGCTTGGAGGGAGTAGGGAAAGCGGTTGGAGAGAATGAGAGAATGAGCAACAAAATGAGCTAACCTCTCCTACGTATGGGTTCATGGGGGTTTTAAAGTGGGGTAATGCATGAGAGATGCATGCATGCATGGGGGGGAGAGAGAGAGAGAGAGAGAGAGAGAGAGAGAGAGAGAGAGAGAGAGAGGAGAAGAGAGAGAGAGAGAGAGAGAGAGAGAGATGGGGTGTTGCATACATGATGTGATGATGGATGCTCATGGGGGAAAGAGAGAGAGAGAGAGAGAGATAGATAGGTATGCATGATGGTATGATGCATGATGGATGCTTATGGGGGGAGAGAGAGAGAGTTGGGGTGTTGCATACATGATGTGATGATGGATGCTCATGGGGGAAGAGAGAGAGAGAGAGAGAGATAGATAGGTATGCATGATGGTATGATGCATGATGGATGCTTATGGGGGAGAGAGAGAGAGTTGGGGTGTTCCATGCATGATGTGATGATGGATGCTCATGGGGGGGAGAGAGAGAGAGAGGTGTATGCATGATGGGATGCACATGCATGCACATGGGGAACACTAATCATGAGAGAGAGAGAGAGAGAGAGAAAATCTTGATATTTGCAGATTGGCCCCTGAGCTATTTTCTCATCAATTTGATATTCACAGATTCATCCCCAGATAATTACAGATTCATCCCTAAGATATTTTAGAACTTTTGATATTTACAAATTAATCCCTGAGATATTTTTAGCATTTTGGATATTTACGGATTAATCCCTAAGATATTTTTAACATTTTGGATATTTACGGACTCATCCTTAAGCAATTACAAATATGCCCTCAAATATTTTTGAATGTCCTGATATTTACAATTTTGCCCCCAGACACCTTTTTCTACTGTTTTCTCTTATGTTTTTGTCACGTGGGCAGTTTTTAGGGTTTCTTGTTTTGCTCATAACTTATTATCCGGGACTCCGATTCGAGCAAACTCAGTTGTGTTGGAATCGTGTCAGGATGACCTGTCCACTGGGACAAGTTTGGGCAGCTGTTCTGGGGTTTAGTAGAAAGTCAATTTCTGCTCCCCTAAAGTTTGACCAGCTCATAACTTCTTCGTCCGGGCTCTGATTCTAGCAAACTTAGTTGCGTTGGAACCGTGTCGGGATTCTCTATCCATTGAAATAAGGCAAGGTGGCCAATTATCACTTGATTAAAAAGTCAACTTTTACCCCTTTAGGGTTTGACTTTCCAGCTAGGTTTGCATTTCCGGCACTTTTGGTGCACAAAAATGAGGTGCTAACAAGGGGGATGTGGGGATTATGCCATATCAACACATGCAAACAAACTAGCCTTATGCAAGCATGCTTCATACCATACAAGGCATCACAAAAATAGCAAGCATTGAAGTGAAGAAAAATGCCATTAAAAGAAGGGATAGTGGGGGGTTAAAAGAGGGGTACATTGGATGAGTGAGAAAGAGGGAACATGCTCCCCATTTAGTCAAAACAGTAGCTAGAAAAAAGTAAAACAAAGTATACTAAAAGGTAACCTCTTTATGGACTATGTGTAGTCCTTCCTCCCATTGTTGAACATGGTTGTTCCCTCTTACCATCCCCATTTTTGTTAGGGAATGAACAAAGAATAGAAAAGAGAATAAGGGCATGCTTAAAGAAGGAGAGGACTAGGTACAAAACACAACATGCTCAAAATGAGCTCATTTCCATATATAGTGAACAAAACATAATAAGAAAGCATACCTTGGTGTTTAGAGCTCCTTGTGAGATGAGTTGAGGTCTCCTTGAGGCAAATATAGCACTTGAACTCACCTCTTTGCTCCACCAAGTTCTTCTAGTATCCTCCTTGAGCAAAAGTGAAGGAGGATGGGAAGAGGGGAGGTCTTGGGTGTGTTTGGGAAGGGTTTTGGAAGTTAGGAGGGAATTAGGAGGGAGTTAGGAGGGTAAGGTTTCTCTCTTGATTTTTTGGGAGAGAGGTTGGAGAGAATGGAGAGATTGGGATGATGAGCCACAAAAAATGAATGGGGGGTCTACGTATGGAAGAGTGGGGGAGGTCATTGGAGAGAGGGAGAGACACAAGAGGAGGTGTCTTTGGGGGAGGTTGCATATGGGAGATGGATGCATGGTGATGTTGCATGGTGCATGGGGCATGGGGGGGGGGGAGAAAGAGAGAGAGAGAGAGAGAGAGTTGCATGGGTGTGATGCATGATGCATGGGAGAGAGAGAGAGAGAGATGGGGGATGGATGTATGCATGAGTGTGATGCATATGCATGAAAAAAGCACATAGGAAAATGTGTTTGGGAGAAAGAGAGCACATGGGGGAGAGAGAGAGAGAAGCAAAATGTGGTGGGGGTTTGTTCTCTCTCTCTCCCCATCATTACTTTTTTATTATTGTTATATTCAATATTTTTAGATATATTATTATTATATTCAAGATATTTTGGAAATATTATTATTTTATTCAAGATATTTTATAAATATTATTATTATATTCAAGATATTATTATCTGCTGTCTTTTCCGTCCTTTCTTCGCCATGTGGCAGATTTTTGCATATTCGCCACGTGGGCAGTTTTCTGCAACTCTGCCCTAGATTTTGAACTGCTCACATATTCTTCATCTGGGGGGCTCCGATTTTGGCAAACTCAGTTGCGCTGGAACCAGGTCGAGATCCTCTGTCCACTAGGACAGGGTTTTACAGTAAATTCAAGTTTTTAGCAGAAAGTCGAAGTCGCGTCCAGAATCTTAATCTGCTCATATCTCCTTGATTTGGACCCTGATTCTAGCAAACTCAGTTGCGTCCGAATTTTAGTGGGATGATCGGTGTGAGCAGAGTTTCTAGGAGTTGAAGCAGAGGTTGACCACTGCCTCAGTGTTGATAGTGCCATCCATGGACGAGGCATTTGCTGTATATTGCGATGCTTCTAGGATTGGTTTGGGGTGTGTATTGATGCAGCAGGGCAGAGTTGTGGCATATGCATCTAGATTGTTGAGACTCCATAAGAAGAAATACCCTACGCATGACTTGGAGTTGGCAGCCATAGTCTTTGCACTAAGCTATGGAGGCATTACTTGTATGGGGTAGAGTTTGAGATTTTCTCTAATCATAAGAGTTTAAGGTACTTGTTTTCACAGAAAGATCTTAACATGAGGCAGCAGAGGTGAATGGATTTACATAAGGATTACCGATTTACATTGTAGTACCATCCAAGAAAGGCGAACGTGGTAGCAGACGCCTTGAGTTGCAAAAGTTCAGTTGAGGACCCTATTGCCACTTTAGCAACATGTATGAGTCAGTGCAGATTGGTGACTCAGTTAAAGATTGGCATAAAGAGTTCATCTTGTCTCAGGATGGTGTGATCAAGGTAGCACGTGTACAATTGGAGCCTGATCTAATTCATAGTATTTGGAACAGGCAATTGACAGATCCACAGTTGATTGGACTAGAGAGTTGATGAGTAGAGGATCTGAGACTACTACAGATTTTTTAGAGAGAGATGGTATACTATGATTTCGAGGTCATATTTGTGTACCAGATGATGAGGAGATCAAGAATAAGATTCTAATAGAAGGACACATCCAGGTGTGCAGTACATCCTAGAAGTACAAGAATCTTAAGGCTATCTACTGGTGGTCAGGAATGAAGAGAGAAATTGCAGAGTTTGTGGCCAAGTTTTTGAAATGTCAACAAGTAAAGGCCGAACATAGTAAGCCACCTGGATTACTTCAGTCACTTCCCGTTCTTGAGTGGAAGTGGAAACACATTACCATGGACTTTGTGTCTAGGCTACCATTGACAATGAAGGAGGATGCCATTTGGGTGATAGTTGACATATTGATGAAATCGTCACTCTTCCTACCTATTAGTACTTCCCAGCAATTGAAGTCTTTGGCGGAATTATATGTTAAGGAGATTGTGAGACTACATGGAGTGCCAGTTTCCATAGTTTCAAATAGGGATGCAAGGTTCACATCTCATTTCTGGACAGAATTCCAAGGAGCCATGGGTACAAGCTCAGTTTCAGTATGAGTTTTCATCCTTAGACAGATGGTCAGTCTGAGCATACCATACAAACTTTGGAGGATATGCTTAGGTGTTGTGTTATGGATTGGGGTGGTAGTTGGAGCCAGCATTTGCTGTTAGTTGAATTTGCCTACAATAACAGCTACCAAGCAAGTATTTAGATGGCACCTTACGAAGCACTTTATGGTAGAGCTTGTAGATCCCCGGTATGTTAGATAGAAGTTGGAGAGAAGCAGTACATTGAACCTCAGATTGTCCAAGATAGTATGGGGAAAGTTAACCTAATCAAGCAGAGATTGCTTGCAGCCCAGAGTCATCAGAAGAGTTATGCAGATACGAGAAGACGTGATTTAGGGTTTGAAGTTGGTGGTCAAGTGTTTTTGAAGGTATCTCCATCTCGAGGGATCAAACGATTTGGCAAGAAGGGCAAGTTGGCCCCAAGGTTTATAGGTCCTTTTGAGATAGTTGGCACAGTGGGACCAGTGGCTTATTGATTAGCATTACCTGCACAGTTGGAGGGAGTTCATGACATATTTCATGTGTCGATGTTGAGGAAGTATGTGCATGATCCCACCCACATCATTCAATATGAGCCATTACTGGTGCGAGAGGACTTGTCATATGAGAAGCATCCAATTCAGATTTTGGATAGGCGTGAGCAAGTCCTTCGTACGAAGGTAATCCTGCTAGTGATGGTGTTATGGCAGAATCATATAGTAGAAGAGGCCACTTGGGAGCTAGAGTCAGAAATGAAGAAGAAGTATCCACACATATTTCCGGAATTGCAAGGTAAATTTCAAGGACGAAATTTTTCTTTTAAGAGGGGAGGATGTAAAGACCCCGAAAATTTTCATAATTTTAAATTAAATAAAAATCTATATTTATTTGTGGATTTAATTGAAAATACCTATTGGATTGTATAGGTGATCACATGGATGAAGGAGATCAGGAGTTTGATGCAAATCTGACCGTTGGATCTTGAAATAATGGGGTAAGTATTGAATTAAGGAAACCTTTTAATTCGATTGGTTAGAGGTGTAGAAGTTGATGGAGGGGAGATACATGGGATCATAAGGATTAAAATAGGGTTTTTATTCTTAAGAGAGTATACGACAAATCGTTTACCTACGCTCTCTTTGTATTCTCTGGCGGCTAAAGGAAACGAGAAGAACCAAGAAAGAAGAGAAGGAGGAGACTGACAAGGTTGCTATTCTTAAGGAGATCCACGTTCCAGAAGAAGTGGGTTGCTAAAAAGGAAGAGATCAAGACCTGAACTGAGAGGACAAAAGAGGAAGGAGTATTCGATCGAACAGAGGTAAGTAGCACACCCGTTTAGTCAACATTCCGTTTTATTGTAGTTTGATCGTTCTGCACGTTTAAGAAGTGTTGAATATATGTTTATGTATATATTAGAGATGCTTTTGACATTTTAGCAAGTGAAGGCTGAGCACCATAAGCCATCTGGGCTACTTCAGTCACTTCCTATTCTATAGTGGAAGTGGGAGCATGTGACTATGGATTTTGTTTCAGGATTGCCCTTGACAGCGAAGAAGGAGGATGACATTTGGGTTATTGTGGATAGACTGACGAAATCAGCACATTTTCTTACCCATTAGCACTACACAGCAGTTGAAGTCTCTAGTTGAGTTGTATGTCAGGGAGATAGTGAGACTTCATGGAGTGCCAGTTTCTATAGTGTTTGATAGAGATGCGCGATTCACATCACACTTTTAGTCGACATTTCAGGCAGCCATGGGTACGAAGCTTAGTTTCAGTACTAGCTATCATCCTCAAATAGATGGACAGTCTCAGGGTACCATTCAGACGTTGGAGGATATGCTGAGGTGTTGTGTTTTGGACTTGGGAGGAAGTTAGAGTCAGTATTTTCCATTGGTGGAGTTTGCATATAATAATAGCTATCAGGTGAGTATCCAGATGGCACCATTTGAGGCACTTTATGGCAGAGCTTGTAGATCCCCAGTGTTCTATGTGAAAATTGGTGAGAAGCAGTTTATTGGGCCACAGATCGTACAGGAAAGTGTGGAGAAGATAAATCAGATTAAGCAGAGTATGCTTACAGCCTAGAGTCGTTAGAAGAGCTATGTTGACACCAGAAGGAGAGATTTGCAGTTTGAGATTGGTGATCAAGTATTTCTGAAGGTATCTCCATCTGGAGGAATCAAGAGATTTGGCAAGAAAGGCAAGTTGGCTCCGAGATACATAGGTCCATTTGAGATTGTGGATACAGTGGGACCAGTGGCATACAGACTGGCATTACCTGCACAGCTGGAGGGAGTTCATGACGTATTCCATGTTTCTATGTTGAGGAAGTACGTGCATGATTCCACACACATCATCCGGCATGAGCCACTGGTAGTATGAGAAGACTTGACATATGAGGAGTACCTAGTTGAGATCTTAGACAGACGAGAGCAAGTCTTATGTACTAAGGTAATCCCACTAGTGAAAGTGCTTTTGCAGAACCACACAGTTGAGGAGGCCACTTGGAAGTTGGAGTTGAAGATGTAGAGGAAGTATCCTCACCTACTCCTAGAGTTGCAAGATAAATTTCGAGGACGAAAATTTTCTTTTAGGAGGGGAGGATGTAAGACCCCTAATTTTTTTAAGTATTAAAAATAAATTAATAATTAATATTCTTGGAGATTTTTATTTATGGAATTAATTAATAATTGTAGGTGATATCGTTATTAGTGGAGATCAAGAGTTTGGTGCAAATTAGGCCGTTCAATCTTGAGATATCAAGGTAAGATTAATATTTTAAAGTTGTGTTTTGAATGGGCGAATGCATCATGATTGATGCATGTGTGTGTGTGTGTGTGTGTAGAGTATGCCCTAACACATATGGTTGGTATACTCTTGTATTCGTTTGGTATTCAACGGCCGCAAAAGACAAACCGCGACTGTGAACGACCGAGAACGACCGAGGAAGAAGAAAAGGGAGAAAGTGGTCACTGTTCATGTGTTTTCCATCGTCTCAGAGTTGTTTGTGTCCTTGAAGAAGAGTAGTTCATCGCTGGTGTGAACACCCGATTTCGGTCGCACGACGAGGCGCACGCAAAACGATGCGTGCCTCGGGATTTGTTTGGAGTCGCCACTGCCTGATGGGGTGCAGGCAGACACCCGGGTGCCTAAGTTCTTCTTCTAAGGCTTTTGGTCTGCGGCTTTGAGATTCTAAGTAGGGACTTGGTTGCGGTTTGGGGAAGTCTGTAGACACCCCAGTCCACCCCGTCAAGTGACGGGTCCCATAGGTTTCCTTGGTTTGAGTCAACTTTGGTCTCTCACTCACCCGATTCCTATTCCAGCATGCAATTTTGATTAAGCCTGGCGGGACCGCCAAAGTGGTGTGGGTCCCTTTACTTGATTTTATCTTTTTAATTAAGATGATCTGAGCCTGGTTGGGTGGGCCCCGTTGGAAGGCCCACGGTATCCCTTGGTGGGCCAAGTGTGGCCCTTTGGACTTTGGTTCAATTTGAATTGATTTTCTTTTGGAGTTCAAGTTGATTTAGTTAAGTGGATTTCATGGCAAAAAGTGGGCGGGGATTGCCTTGTGGGCCCTTGAGTGGGCCCCCCAATTGGTTGCCAAGTGATTTTGATTTTATCTTTCTTATCTATGCCAAAACGGGCCAAGTACTGGGCTTGGGGCCCTTTACCTGGGCTTGGGCTTGAAAGCCCAAGGCTTCCTGAATTAGGGTTTGGAAACCCTAAGTTGGTCGGGTTCATGGGCTTAGTGGGCCCGATAGGCCCTACCCGTGGTCTCGGCCAAACCATATCTTACTTTAATCATGCATGGCCCAATTGGGGCTTGGGTGGGCCTCAAGTGGTCTGGCCCACTCAAATCTTTTATTATCTTAGTTAAGCAAAATGACTTGGTCGGGCTTGGTGGGCCCCGTTGGAAGGCCCACTGGAAACCAAGTTGGACCAAGGGTCCAAGTCCTACGTCGAGTTTCCGGGTGACCCAGAAACCCTATTGGTTTATCCGGTTCGATTCGGAAATATCATTCACATCTAGCAATAATCACACAAAAAAACAAGATAGACACTCTGTCAGAGAAAAAAACTGGCTCATTGTGTTGGGTCTAAGGGGAGGTACCTGGGGGCCCTGTGGGCGAAGCAAAGCGGAGCCCACGGGGTGGGGTACCTCCCCGTACCAAGGTACGAGTTGGATGCGTAACGAACAAAGGGGGTGGGGGTGCGGGGGGTGTAGCCCCCCGCGGTACAGTAAAGGGCATTTTTGGAATTTTTCAAAAATATATCAATTTGGCATGTTTTAGGGGTATGCGCCGACCTCAGGTAGTAGGCGCAAGGTCGGCGCGAGATGGGCGGACCTAAAACAGTGAAAAAACACGTAAAATGAGGTGGGCGCGAGGTGGGCGCCAGGTGGGCGTGAGCTAGGCGCCAGGTGGGCGCGAGCTCAGCGCACCCAAAAAAGGTGGGCGCGAGCTCGGCGCGAGGTGGGCGCGAGCTCGGTGCCAGGTGGGCGCGAGCTCAGCGCTCCCAAAAAAGGTGGGCGCGAGCTCGGCGCGAGGTGGGCGCGAGCTCGGCGAGAGGTGGGCGCGAGCTTAGCGCACCCAAAAAAGGTGGGTGCAAGCTCGGCGCGAGGTGAGCGCGAGCTTAGCGCAGACCCTGACTCTTTGTTTTTTCTCTCCAAACTCCATTTCCGACTGTTTTTTAGCTCTGTAACTGGTTTCTGGGGATCCTTAGAACCCCAGCAGACCTCTGAACATAGTTGGAAATTAATCTAACCTAGCTTGTGAGGACCAAACCTCTTTGCAAATCTACCAATCCGAAACAAAAACACTAACAAAACGTCTAACAACATCTAACAGAGCATGAATAAATGAAGAAAGGAACAGGGGGCTTTATCAGGATACAGAAGATGCAAACATCAGGGAGAACATGCTCCCCCCTCGAATCACACAATCACTGCTACTATACGAAATAACAGGAAAGAACAGATAGCAATAGACTTATTTATTTTGGAACAGGGGCCATTGAGAACATTACCTGGGTGTTTCTAACACCTCTCCAAAGTGGGTGAAGCCTCCTTGGAGCGCGCGAGCGGCCGCTGGAGCAACCTTCTTCTCACACCAAGAGGCTAGAGCACGGCCTCCTTCGGATTTGACGAGGAAGAAGAGGAAGGGAGGGGACCTGTGGGTATGTTCTTTTTCTTCAAAATCCGGAGCCCAGAAAAACAATGTCGAACCCTCGAATCCTAACCCCAAAACAAAAATGCCGAACTCAAGAAAAAAAATCCCCAACCAAAAATTTTCCAACCCCTCGAAATGAAACCCTGCGCGGCTTTTATAGAAGAGGACAGAGGGTATCCACCGAGCTTGGCGCCCACCTCGAGGTGAGCGCATACCCCCTGCCACGTTCGCGCGAGCGACCTAATCATTTCAAAATAATAAATGCCGCCGCTCGTTTGTTTTAAAAATCTGAAAATTAGGATATGGTCCCTGGGATATTTAGGTTTAATATTATTTTATTCAGATATTTTCAAATACTTTCAGATTGGTCCCTGGGATATTTTGAATGTTTGGATATTTATGGATTTGATCCCCGAGATATTTTTCTGCGCAACTCGCCACGTGTGCAGCTTTTTGCCACGTGCGCAGTTCGCCGGTTTTGCTGCTCGGGAACTTCGCCAGCTCATATTTTCTTCACCTGGGCTCCAATCTGGGCAAACTCAGTGGCGTTAGAATCGTATCGGAGCCCTCTATCCCATGACCTAGGGGTAGGCCTCTGGATCGGATTTTACCAGAAAGTCAACTTTTGGCTTCGCCCAAGTTTGACCGCCCGCAGAACCTTCATCCGAACTCCGATTCCTGCAAACTCAGTTGCGCTGGAATCGTGTCGAGATTCTCTATCCGATGATATAAAGCAAGGCCTCTGGATCGGATTTTAGCAGAAAGTCAACTTTTGGCTCTGCCCGGGTTTGACCGCCCGCAGAACCTTCCCCCGGACTCCGATTCCTGCAAACTCAGTTGCGCTGGAATCGTGTCGAGATTCTCTATCCAATGATATAAAGCAAGGCCTCTAAATATCACTTAATCAAAAAGTCAACTTTTTGTCCCCTTGGGGTTTGACTTTCTGCCAGGGTTTTCATTTTCAGCAATTTCAGGGGTGCAAAAATAAGGTGCTTACAGCTGGTTAGAGGAAACGAACGTAATAGGTAGGTAGCACGTTTTCTTCGTTCGATTCGTTTTCCATGACTTGTTTGATTTGTTTTGCATGATTTATTGATGTATATATATATGTAATTAGTTTGATTATAAGCAAATATACGTGTTAGAACTGATAAGAACAGAGAAAATTGGATTTTTTATACGCTATTTTCCGTCGATACATGGGCGCTTACCTCGACTCCCTGAGCACTCGTAATAAAAATTCGGCCACTCACCTCCGCTGAGAGAAGGAGAGTCGGCGTTAACAATTTGAATAGGCGCCTACCTAGGACGCCTGAGTGCCCTTGAGTTCCTGTTGAAAATTAAAACCAACTAAAATTGTACTGGCGCCAACCAGTGCGCCTAGGTGCCCTGTCCTGAGCGCCTATAACAGAAAAACTCCGATTTTTAGAATTTGATTCCTAATTCAATACTAAATGATTTTTAATAAATTTTATCAATTAAATAAGATGTTTTAGGTCAAAAAAAATTACCAAAACACCCTGGTTTATAGAAAAATAATTAGGGAGTTATTTTAGATTATTAGTTTCCCAAAATGAACTTAATAAGATATTCTAAGTTTTTATACAAATAAACTTTATAAGTAGGGATAATTAACCAAGAGACATTATTATACATACTATAAACCAGATTTCTACAGATAGAACTATATGATCAGAATTTCAAGCCAGATACCCAAATTTTGATAAAATTACAGAATTGCCCTTTTATATGCCGCTAGGCACAATTAATTATATAAAGATGAGTCCTTAGGATTTTTGGTGTCTAGTGGGTATAGCTGAGTATGGATCCATAGAATAAGCTAGATAGTTAAGGAATATTTAATTTGGATTGAGTTACTCCCTTGTGCTAGCGCGCTTCCTTTGCAGGTTAGTTTGCATTGGAGGATCCCGTGTTTGTAGGGTCATTTCGAGCCTCGCTAGTGATTTCTATACATGTAGATCAGTGGCCATCTCCATGTATTGATTTCGATGCTGCATACTAGTGGTTCATGCCAACTCTGTTGAGTCATGTGCAATAAGTCGATGACTACGGCTCTTATCTAAGGAGATGTCTCGGGTTTGAGTATCATTAGTAGCATTGCCCTTAAGCCACAAGGTGGTATAGCATTTGGTCGAGAGTCATCTCAAAGGTTTATCTTTCTTTGTGAGTCCTACAATGACATTGATATCATAAAACATTTGTTACTATTATTTTGACACATGCGGAAGGCATGTATGTGATAAGTTATGGTTGGATGTGACTGCTTAATACATCCCAGTTTTATTGGACACGGAGTTGTCTGCATTGGTTGGATTATGCTGTAAATTCTGTATCTTGGTTCTTATTATAAATTCTTCTATTATCTTATACTTAGAAATGTTTTAAATGTTGATTTGTGTTTCAAGTTCGCTATGACTGTTTAATCGAGCCTGCTTATCCGTGTTGCTTAATCGTGCATGAATGATTACTTTCATATATAAACTGCTTGTAGCATGCATGTGTTACCTACTGAGATATTCATATCTCACCCTACTTTCTATCTTGTTTTTCAGCTGATACGTGAGAGGGGGACTTTAGTAGTGATTATCAGGCAGATTTTGCTGACTTTGTGCCGGAGGATTATTACTATTCGGAGTGAGCTGAGGTTGAGGAGAGATGATGATTTAGAACTTATTGACAATTTATTTTATTTATTTGGCTTTGATGTATCTTGAGACAGAGAGATTTAGAGCTTTTAGCATCCATTGATTACCATACTTGATTTATTTGATATTGATGGATATTCACTTATTTTATATTTATGATGATGTTAGGTTTACACTTCTGCACATTATGTTTCCGCACTCTGATAGATATAAATGGATTCTTATTTATTTTCAGTCTGATTAATTTGTTGATAATATGTTCATATGGGCCCAGTAGCACCTTGGATTCGGTTGTTGAACTGGATTTGGGTTGTTACAGTAGCAAATCGGATTCGGGTCAGGTGCTGGTTTGCATTGACCCGGGTTTGGGGCGTTACAAAGAGATTGGAGCTGATCGATCTGAATTGGAGGTTGCTGAATTGATCTGAAGAAGAAGAAGAGTTCAATACAGTTCAAGCAACTGGAAATCTGATGAGGAATCTGGAGTTCTATTCAATTCCGTTTGAATCAGGTAAGAGTTGATTTGGATTAGTAATTATTTAGTTACATTGGTAGAATAAGGATAATTAGATCAGATCGGAGTAGCTCTGTTTAGTTAAGAAAGATTTCTGTAATTTTTAGTTTGGTTAGTGGAGGAAGAACTTTAAGAGCTTGGATCTGAGATTCAGTGGTTTGAAGAGCTGGATTTGTATTTCAATCAGTAAGTAGCACCCTCGTTTTACCAAATTGCATATGAAATTCTGTTTGATCGATGTATAATCCGAGTTAGAAGAGAATCTGAAGTTTTGTGTGTTTAATTGTGATTTTCCTTGAATTCGGTTGCTACTGTGTTTCGATTAAATTCAAATGTATTCGATTATGATCTTAGATGATCAGAGAAGAGAATTGAAGTGTTGTAGGTGGTAAATTCTTGGTCAGAGATTATGATTTGAAATTTATAGAGACTCTAGAATTGCCGGATCTTGAATAAAAATTGGTCACCTAGATAGTCGCGTAGGTGACTGTGGAAATTTGGTGAGGTCGCCCAAGCGACCAGCTAATTTATCAGGGTCACCCAGGTGACCTACTTCTTTTTTTTTTAGTGTAGTGCGGCTGATGTCTATTCAGAAGAATTTTCAGGTTTTTACCTCCAAATGACACTCAATTAAAGTTAAATAAATGTTAGAATTATTCTTCAATAGGCTCTAGTAGAATATTGCCTACAAATATATTTTTTGAAATTTAAGTGTTTATGAGATGGATATTAATTGATGAAATTGGTAATCTAGGAGCTCGGTTTTCTGATTTAAGTTTAATTGAAAGTTTCCTATGCTGGTTTTGGCTTCTGTATAAACGTCTTTAACCTTTGAAAACTATAGATTTGAATATTTCTTTTGATTTGGCCTGAGTTTACTTATTTTAGAAAATTGGGACAAATTTGAATAACATGTGATTTCATGGATGAATTGAATTGCACATTATTCTGTTATTGGGAATTTACTTTGAGAATGTATCCTTGAGAACTCCATGATGGAGTGGGTTGGTCCTGAGTGACCCATGCTATCTACTTGATCACATTGGGCTATATGTGTTGGTTTACATGTTGGAATACATATCGAATTGGTTTACTTGATGGCTTTGATTTGGCTTAATTGGTCTAGCTTGCCTTGGATCCATGACTAAACTTAGTAATGTGATGTGTTAACTTTATTGCTGTAATTACATGGTCATGAGTGTTGCCACGACCGGTGTAGAGCAACCCAAAACCCTGAGTAGGTCGGGTTGTCAATGCCGAAACCCGGAGTAGGTCGGCATTGGATGACGAAACCCTGAGTAGGCCATCATTTCAGAGTTCTGAAATCCTGAGTAGGCCGGACTGTGTACATGGAGGTGTGGATGTCGCTCTGGCATGTAGATTATTACCCAATTAAAGTGAACTACATAACATTGGCTTATGTTGAGACTTGATTTGACATGAGATGTTTTGTCAGCTGGTTTATCCGTATATGGTTTATTGGTATTTGTCTCTCCCCCACCGTTGTAGAGTAGCACCAATACTATGAGTAGTACGGTGTTGTCAATGCCGAAACCCGGAATCGGCCGGAATTCGATGACGAAACCCTGAGTAGGCCAGATATACACATGGAGGCGTGGACTTGATCACGATGTTGCTTTATCAATGTTGATACTTGTTTTGATTTGAGTTATACCTATTGGGTTGTTATGGAAAATTGGTTTCATCGACACGTGGTTACATATTTATATTGAGTTTCGTGGTTATTCGCATGATTTGACATCAATGCTACGTATTTGACTTACATGCTGGATTTCACGAGTTATATCATATTTGACAGCTGGATTATTGTGGGATTATTCTAACTAATCACGTTATCATCATTGTTACATGTTTTATATCTGATCCATGTTTTATAACTATGAAAAAATGTTTTTGAGCATGCATGTGCTACTTGCTGGGATATTCGTATCTCATTCCGTTTTGTTTTGTTTTGTTTTCAATTGCTTGGAGAGGACGATGCCCGATGTATAAATACTTGGCTTATGTGAGTTTCAAATTAGAAATATGGTATTCTATATTGAGTTGGGCTTTAGTTGACTCTGATTTTATGATATTTGTTTATTTCATGTTTTCCTTCACTCTGATATAACGATCCTGTGTGAAAAATTAACCCTTTGGAAACGAGTTACGGTTTTATTACGTAATCCGAATCCAGGGCGTTACAGAACTGCCGGTTGAACTTGATTTAGGTTCCTAATCTCTGCCATGAGGGACCATATAACTGTGGTCATGCTCTCGACCTTTTGGGTTAGGTCGTTGTAAGCACCTCATTTTGGCATCTCTCTAAAGCCAGAAATGAAAACCCTTAAAGAAAGGTCAAACCTTAAGGACCAGAATTTGACTTTCTGATCTATCTTGAATTGATTGCCATGCCCTATCCCAATGGGTAGGAAATCTTGATACAGTTCCAATGCAACTAAGTTTGCCAGAATCAGAGTCTGGATGAAGAAGATATAAGCAGAACAACCCTAAGCGTAAAACTGTAAATAAATGCAGAGATTCTGTCCACGTGGCAAGTGTGCAAGTCACATTAGTCAAGTGGCAAACTAAAGCACTAAAAGACAAAATGTCAAATCAGATCAAATCAAGGTCAAATCACATTTGATTTGTAAGATCTGACGCAATCGTATACTATATACGGTTATGCCTTAACAGTTTATATTATACGATTAGGATTGATTCCCTAATGATTGCACATCTATCAGCGATTTGTCAAAAGATTTGGTCCAACCATATACCATGTACGGTTATACCACAGCCGTATACTATATACAGTCCAAAGATACGCAAATCTTGTCAGAGATCTGTCAGAAGATCGAATTGAATCAAGAAAGATTTTTGCAACTGTACTTGAAGTACGGTTACAACACAACCATATTTAATATACGGTTTTAAAAGATTTGATCAAAATCTTATCCTCTACGTAGACTACTACGTGGACAAATTTGATCATTGCTGATGGGACGTCCAAACCATATATTATATACGATTTGGTCAAAACCGTATACAATATATGATTTGGACTTTTTTCTATAAATAGGACATGTTTGGCCCTATGCAAAGGGTGGGTGATCTTTTTAGCCTTTGTGTACCTCTATTCACCCTTGCAACCATCTGAAACCCTCTAAAAACCTCCATTAACCCCTTCAAACCCTACTTAAATTCTTCCAAATTGTGAAATACCCTCACCTAACCTTGTTCTTGGTTAGGAAAACTACTTGAACATTGAAGGAGAGGTGCTCTAGCGGCTGTTTGCACTTCAAGGAGCCTCCAAGTAAACTAAAAAGGTTTCCTTTTCATCAAGGTAAGCTTCAAACCTTAATTTATATGACATTTGTTTCTTATCAAATTATAAGCATGTTCACCATATCTCCGTTGAGTTTTATGGTCTCCTGGTTTCCATTTCCTCCTTTTTCTTTGAGATTGGTACTTGAGCTTCTTAAAGGATGTCCATGGCAAGATATCCCGTGGCCCCTAGCGGGCCATGCCAGGGGGGCACATGGCCTATTAAGGCACGTCGGCCCGACGGGCCATGGCCCAACAAGCATGCAGACCATTCGGGTCGTGCCCACATGCTGGCCCAATGGCAAGCACGCACGGCATGCCAACCCGCCTGGCACGAAAACGACTAGCCATTTTTTACCCCCCAAAAGTCTTTTTTATCCTTTTTTTTTTACAATTTTACCCCCTCTCTCCCCCAACAGCCATATTTGGGGGGTATACTTTTAATTGACTATAAATGACCATTTCTACGCTTCCAACAACCAAATAAAATCATATTTGAGGGTAGATATGGTAAAAAGCCCCTTTTGGTTTTCATAAATAGGGTTAACCCTTCCCACTCCAAATCACATCTCTTCTCTTCTCTTCTCTTCTTACTTTTTTAGGGTCTTGTTTAGATATTTGGCCAATGACCGGCAGACTTGGCAAAGTGCTCACATGGGGGCGTCCCTAGACCGACAATTGGCAAATCTCTTAACAGGACTCTAAGAAAGTTATGAATTTTTTTTTTTTTTTTTTGCTTTTTTCATTTTCTTCTTAGAGTCATGTTCAATGATTTTGCTAATGGCCAACAGAGTCACAGTGCTCACATGGGCGCATCCCTAAGCCCGACCGTTAGCAAATCGTTGAACAAGGCTCTTACAAAGTTATCAAATTTTTTTCTTTTCTTCATTTTTGCCTTTTCACGTCAACATAGGAGTTGCAAAGGTGTTACTTGCATCGATTATTGCTTGGACAGTCAAGTAATAATCGACGCAAGTAACAACTTTACAACTCCTCATCTCGGCATGGTTCAAGAGGCAGAAATGAAGAAAGAATTGTTCACGTGCCATCCATGTTCAGCAAAACCCTCTTTACTTTCCTTTTGCAGTCTTCACATGTATGCTATGTAAAGATAGATGAGTAGTGCGAATACAATTATTTACCATGAAAGACGTTAAACTGAAGACACATGATAAACAAACCACCACTAGTCATTAGTGAAATATGCACTAATATTATGTAACATAATAAAATAAACCTCTAGAGCGTAAAGTTGTGCTCAACATTAAATTACAATAACACCACTAGAACATAGAGCCATAAAAATTTCCAAGAACCAATATGGTGCGATGTGATGCACCACAATTTTGTGAAAGAGCGTGCACTAAATTATCTGTGAAAACTGATGCATAATACTGATGTAGTACATGCTATGATTTAATAGCACCAAACACTGGTAGCATAACCATGTTCAATATAATTATTTATATAATGTAAGCACAAGGGAGAAACTCAACTTTCACTGCCACCATATCCTTTCAGTATATCTACAGCTATACTGAAGGTAGGAGAGGAAAGAAAAATAACCCTCTCTATGCTTATACAAAAGAAAAATATAATACATTTCCATCCATGCACATACATACATAATATAAACAATCTCATACTATTTATGATTGAAGCTTATATAAACTGGACGGCAATGGCCGTTGCTTTCCATAACAGATATACATAACTAACCAGTTAGCTCTTCAATAATCACACAATAAAATTTAGGTATATTCATAAGCCCGCCATCTCTACCTGATTTATCCTAGGATTATTAAACCTATCCTATTTGAACCTAACCTGTCTCTGATACCGCTTTGTCACGCCCCGAAATCCATCACTTGTATAATGTTACAAGGTATAGGACTGGAACACAAACTTGCTCGTAAGTGATCCCCAAGACTCATTTAATCTCATTAAATACTAAGTATAAATATCATTTTTGCAATAATGTTCAGGGTTGCAGCGGAAAATTAAAAAAAAAATCTCATTAACAAAACTAAGGATTAATCTGTGAGTTTAACTAATCTATCTGAATAACATATAACCTCCATTACAAGTTCAATACTCAACTAGAAACAAATAAAAATATTCAATGCCCAAATCAAATATGATTTTTCCGAGCTATTCCCTTTGCTTCATTTGCACAGCCTTGTGGTTACCTGAAAATGAGTAAGGGATGAGTTTTCATGACTCAGTAAGTAGGGCTAATATTCCCTACATGACTACATGCTTCAAAAAATCAAATCCTTAGTTATGTCATATATAAGCTGTAAGACCCCGAATTTTTCCTAAATATAAAAGTAAATTAATAATTAATATTCTTGAGGGTTTTAATTGATGGAAATGATTTATTAATGTAGATGATACCATAAGTAGTGGAGATCCAAAGTTAGGCGCAAATCCGACCGTCTGATCATGAGATATTGAGGTATGATCAATAGTTTAATTCTGATGAGTTGTGATTGGGCAAGGTACATTGAGTTTTATGTAAGTGTATTGCGTGGGATAGGAGGTATATAAATACGTTAAAAATAACCTAGAGGAATACGAGTGGTATTCTAAGCGTATTTGCTCGTATTCGTCGACCGCAAGAGAGAAAGAGAGAGAGAGAGACCGAGAACGACCGAAGAAGAAGAAGAGAAGAAGAAGAAAGGGAGAGTGTTGTGTTGATTTTTGTGTCTTCTGAACATTGCCTTGGGATTGTGTTCGTCGCTGTTCAGAAGAGAAGGAGAGGAAAATGTTCGTAGGAGGTAGGCACCACCATTTTTAACGTTGGATTTGTATTCACAATTGGTTTAATCTTCATTGCATGATTGTGTGTTGTATATTCATGTATTTAGTTTGATAACAACTTTATAAGTATGTTGGTATTGATTAGAGCATGAAAAATCGAGTTTTTGAATACTGTATGTTCGTTTTTGGGAGCTTACTGTGCTCAGCGATCCTCGGCGCTCGTTGAAAAACGTAGACCGCCCAAGACTGCTTATTGACGTATCGTCGGCGCTCTGTTTTGAACTACCGCCTACACTAGACCGCCTGAGCGATCCTAGGCAATCCTGAGCGCTCTGTGCAGAAAATGCAGATTTTCGTATTTTTAACCCCTTATTCAATTCTAAACTATTTTTAACCAATTTTAACCTTTAAATAAGACGTTTTAAGACCAAAATAAATTATCAATTACCTGTTTTACAAAAGAACAAAAATACGAAGGTATTTAGGATAATTAGTTGCCAAGCTTTGTAAATAGCAAGAAACCTAAATTTTGGAAGAACTGAACTTGTAAACTTAAAAGAATTGATTAAGTGACATGTAAATTTATACTATTAACCAGAATATGATATACAAGATTTCCAGATCAGATTTTGAACCCAATTAACCCAATAAGGAAAGAAATTACAGATATAACCATTATATGCCGCTAGGCACTAATTACTTACAGAAATATTAGTCCTTAGGGATTATTGGTGTCTAGTGGGCATAGCTGGTTATGGATCCATAGTTTTGGCTAGATAGCTAAAGAATATTTCATTTGGGTTGAGTTACTCCCTGTTGCGAACACGCTTCCTTTGCGAGTTGGTTTGCTCTGGAGGATCCTATGTCTGAAGGGACACCCCGGTGCTCCGTTGGTGATTCCCTGTACATGTGGATAAGCGACCATCTCCATGTATTGATTTCGGTGCTGCATGCTGATGGTATTTGCCAACTCGGTTGAATTCGTGTGCAATAAGTCAATGACTACGGCTCTTATCTAAGGAGATGTCTCGGGTTTGAGTATCATTAGTAGCGTCGCCCATAAGCCATACGGTGGTATAGCATATGGTTGAGAGTCATCTCAAACGTGTATCTTTCTTTGTGAGTCCTACAATGATACTGAGGCCACAAATACTTACTTCTGATGTTGTTCACATGCTGGATGCATGTATTTGATGCTATGGTTGGATGTGATTGTTTAGTACATCTCGGATTTTTATATTGGATTCTATTAATGATTTCTGAATTATGATATTGATAAACTTTATACGGTTCACAAATACTTAAATTGTTTTACATACTGATTTGCATTCCATGATCGATATGAATGTTTATACGAGCCTGTTTACTCAAGACTGCTTATTCATGCATGAACATCTATTTTAAATGATATTGAACTGTTTATAGCATGCATGTATTGTCTACTGAGATATTCGTATTTCACCCAACTTCTTTATGTTATTTTTCAACTGATACGCGAGAGGGAGTGGTGATTACCAAAGTAATCTTGTGGACTATTTGCCGGAGGATTATTATTATCCCGACTTGATCTGAGGTCAAGGAGAGAGGATTCCATTTAGTACTTTGACAGTTTATTTTATTTATTCGGTTTGATATATCTAAGAGATTGAGAGATTAGTAACCTTTTGATTATTATCAAACTTAAATGATTATTTGGATTGAATGGTTTATTGGATTCTTTTATGAAGATATTAGACTACACTTCCACACATTTTGATGTTTCCGCACTCTGATATTTTATTATTAAATGATTTATTTAATTCTTCAGTCTGGTTAATTATTGATGATTACTTCATATGGGCCAGTAGCATCTCGAATTCGGTTGTTGAGCTGGATTCGGGTTGTTACAGTAGCGAACCGGATTCGGGTCAGGTGCCGATTTGCATTGACCCGGGTTTGGGGCGTTACATAAGCTTAGTAGAAACTAGCAAAACACCTTTTCAAGAATAACATTTGCAATAGTAATACTTGTCAATAAATTTAATCAATTACAAGGTAATAAAAATAAACATCAATGATATTAAGAAAGTAACTCTTAGTGATAACAAAAACACAAATCAATTTTCCACTTAATAATAGAATTATCACAAATATCAACTATGCCAGTCTGTAAACTAAGCACAGTTCCCTGGTCATAGCATTTTTTGTGTAAACGCAATACAATTGGGTTGTGTCTGTCTGAGTAAACCGCTCTGATCCAGTACATGCCTGTCGAGTCACTGCTCAGTTCCAGCGCATGTCTGTCGAGTCACCGCTCAGTTCCCATAACACGCCCAACCACCAAACGTATACACAACAATTTCCGAATATATCGATATTGTTAATTAAAGCAATAAAAGGTCACAACACTCACAAATAAAAATGCAAGCAATCTGATTAAGGCTAACATAAAATAAAATAAAATAAATCGACTAGGAACTTTATAAAATCGAACCCCAACTTTATACAATTTAACTACATCAGAATAAGCGAAGGATGTTTCCTTAGATTGCATGGTCACCAATAACAAATGAGTATCTTCTACTCAAACTGCATCCAAGTAAATCAATAAATAAATTACTAATAATGATATTAATAATACAGTAATTAATCATGACAAAGAAAACCATTAATATAGCCACAAACATCTAATCATGACAAAGAAAACCATTAATATAGCCACAAACATCTATTAATATTAAGCCTTCATTTCTTCCATTTCCTAATCCCCATGGAACCTTACGTGTATGTGTATCTTTAAAATCTTTCACAAATATACCTAACACATTTAATAAAATAATGAGTCCCAAACAAGTGAAGTGATTTGGTGTTTGATCTTAAAAGTGGTTTGTTGTAGCATCACACTACCGCAACTCAAATTTTCGGATCTAACCAATAACATATATATAGATAAGCAAGTACTTATAATCAGTGACATGGTTTCCGCAATGATAACTTGATTCTTAAATACATCAGCAAGACATCAATCGTAAAAATAAAGCATTATCACTTTTCTGCTACTATCCACTTTAAGAAGAAATGAATTTCTTCTGTAAACGGTAAACTCAGAAAACAAGAGGAACCATCGTTACACTGACATATGTAAACATTCATAAAGAAAAAGAATTTAACAAAAGATCAAAAGCCCACCTTTTACGCCATGTGAAGCATAGCCATAAAAGACAAAATTGGAACCATCAAAGACATCAACTTTTTTATTTTAAAATATTAATTTGCTTTCACATAAGACAAAATAAGAAGATGATGCGTACTTTTTTTTGGTGGATAGAAGATGATGCGTACATGGTTAACTTTTCACATACAGCACAATAACGTTGAGACGTTTCCCATGCAGAAAAACTCATCATCACGTTACATCAAAGAAATGAATAAATAATTTGATACAGATCAAATCCAGCCACTCATGCGATTACACAATCAATGATGAACAAAAAAACTCATCACAATAACTTAAACTTAGGGTTCATTACCAAAAAAAAAACTTAAACTTAGGTTTTATACCAACCGTTTGGCATAGCGAGCATAAATTATATTATTCCTATAGAGATCTTGAACATATATACCCATGGAAAGAACATCAACCGAACTTACCTTTTTGTTGCAGAGTTTGATTTGAAGAAGATCAAATAGTTTCCTGGCTTTCTCTCTTCCCCTTCTAGTATTATTTGCCTCCTCTCCTTGAATGAGAAAAAGATGGGATTAAGGTTTTTCAAATCCCTAACTTAAAAGAGAAAAGACAATATTAACACATTTCCTAATTATTTGTATATGGTGAGTGTGCAGACACACTAGACCCTGTACAGCACCAATCAGCAACCCTTATTTTATAGGTAGGGGGGGGGGGGGGGGGGGGGGGCGGGCTGTGCACCCGCCACCATTGTTGTCGATTGCGTAAGCTAGTAATCTGCAAGGAAAAATGTCAACGCTTGCTGCAGGTACCAATGATGCTATTTTGAAAGAGGCGTACCAAGAGTGCAGCAGATGGTTTTTTTACGCCAAGAGAAAGCACTCTATGGTGCAACTATTGCTCTCGAGAGCCGTGGCTATGACTGTGCAGTCCGTGAGCTTGGCTTTCCAATACCGTTTTGCTTGCAAAAATCAGATCCAGGTAAATGACAGCATTGCCACCATCCCAGTTTCAACCCATCTGCCTGCTGCTACGATTTATTTGTCTTTCTTCTTTCGAGAGTGGGGTGGTGGGTGGGGGCGGGGCGTCTTGAGCAGGGGAGGGCGTGAAAGCGGGGTGGTTGGGCAGCTCTTGCTTGCTGCTGCTATTGTGGCCGGGTAGGGCTGCAACTGTCTGTTAAAACCGATCCAACCCGACTTTGGGTTGGGTTCTTAAATCTTTGGTTCTGAAAATATGTAACCGAACTTGTTTGGTTCGGTTTTGGGTTAAAAATCAAACAAAATATCCTAAGCCTAAAACCCAACCGACATGCATAATATTATATGTAAAATATAGAATAGATATAAATTATATAATAATATTTAACTTATTAAATAACGTCAAATCACAAGTCTTTACTCTTTATGTTTACTCTTGTAGGTCTTTTAAGGGTTTCAAAGTTCCAACGAGACAAGTTTTATCATGTTTTACTATGTAAATATCAGATTTTACTATTTAAAATACATTTTTTTAACAAATGATCAGTTTTACCATTTGAAATTGAGCCAAACCGAACCGAATTTGCAATTTGGTTCGGATTGGGTTGGGTTGTGGCTTTTCCATAAATGATCGGTTCAGTTTTCGGTTTGGGTACTTCAGTTCCAAGGTCGGTTTGGTTCGGTTTTGAGTCTACCATCAATAACCTCAGTTTGGTTTTGGGTTGAGCGTAACTAGGACCAAACCGCATCTAGTTGCAGCCCTAGTGGGTGGTAGAGAGAGAGGGGGGGGGGGGGGTATGTAAAACCCCGAATTTTTAGTAAATAAATAAATAATAATTAAATATGAATATCTTGAATGTCAAAATATTTGTCAAAATAAATTAGATAATAAACTTGGAAATTTCGGAAGAAATTGAATAGGTAGATGTGAAAATATTAAGAGAAGGGTATTTCGATCAATTCACATTAATTATTGGTAAATAATTAAATACATTAATTAAAATTGTTATTAGACTTGAGAAATAATAATAGATTTAAGTTGGGGTCTAGATTGTCTATTAACAATGATATTTAAAGCTTAGTAATTGGAATAATGGCATATTGGTAATTATGTTTGATTTGAAGCCTGAAGTTGAAGAGATGAGAATTTTATTGAAGGATATTAATTATAACTATAGATGATTACACTGATAGAGGATATCCGGAGTTTGACACAGATCTGACCGATGGATCGTGAGATATCGAGGTAAGTGTGGATTAAAGGTCCTTATTAAATCTGATTGGTAGATAAGTAACGAACCCGACAGTAGTGCGATGCGTGGGATCAGGGGAAAATAAAATAGGGCTTTTATATTTTATTTGGGGCTGATCGTATGGGGGTTTGGGTGTTTGACGGTTGAAGAGAAGAAGAACGAAAGAGAGAAAGGGAAACCGAGAGGAGAAGAAGGAAAAGCCGGGGAGAACTCAGAAGGGATTTGGCTGCTGCGAAGGAAGAGATCAAAGTCACACAAAGAAGAAAGAGGAGGAAGGTGTTCTTGAGCGAACAGAGGTAAGTAACACCCTGTTTATCTCTGATTTGTGTTTTCTTCATGTTTGATCATAAAAGCATGCTTAACCGTAATGTATATGCATATTTCGTTGGATTAACGTTGTATATATATACGTAGAACTCGATTGAAAACGAGAAATCACGTTGTTGTATCTAGATTAGCCGCACCATGTAGGACGCTGAGGAGGCCGAGGTCAGCATCCATAGGCGTTTTTAGACGCTCCTTTTATTTAAACACAAACACGCATTTTCCGTAACGCATAACCACCGAGGAGCGCCTAGGAGAATGTGGTTGGCGAACTCAGGCGTCCAAGCTTAAAAGCAAATTTTAAAGGCTAGCCTAAACCATAATTATTTCTATTTATTTAAATGAGTAAAAACTAAAGTTTAAATACTTTCTTTTTACTTTATTGACTTAAACTAAAACCTAAATATTATCATTTGTCTTTTTGACCCTCACCGAACTTTAAATAACTTGAAAAGCTTAACCTAAACCTAATTAGATTTTGACCCTCACCAAACTTTAAATAACTTGAAAAGCTTAACCTAAACCTAATTAGATTTTGACCCTCACCAAACTTTAAATAACTTGAAAAGCTTAACCTAAACCTAATTAGATTGATTACGTACATTAATCTTTCACTAAATCTAAACTTTAATAACTTTTGATAATTTAACCAAAGCCTAATTAAATCCTAATACTTTAAAACGACCCACGTATATTAGTAAGCAATTGAATTTTTTATATTAATGTAATTAATACATTCTTAGAACCGCATTTTAGCGTGCATATTATGCGTTCAATTTCTGATGTAATTAAATATCTATCTAACACTAAATCGGGATGTCATGTTAATCGTATTTTTCTGTACTGAACAAAATATTATGATTAATATACTAAAGAACTATTGTTTGAACAAGACTAGGGATTATCAAATAAACATGAACCAAATATGTTATACATAATATTGAAATTGAGAATTGTTTGTATATTGGCTTGGTGGCCAGTTGTATTGACAACCTGCTTGGTGGCAGAGATATATTTATTTTACCTGCTTGGTGGTAGAGATTACCTGCTTGGTGACAAAGACCCTAACCCGCTTAGTGACGAAGACATTACCTCCTGCGGGAGAGACATATTTCCTCCTGTGGGGCAGATATATTTCTGATGGATTGCATCCTACAAGAAAGGTACCCCATGTGGGGGAGATGTAATTATGCGTGATTGCATCCCACATGGGGGATGGGTGTGTAAGTTACCACTGAAAGGTGAGAAAGCTATCTCCTGCGGTAGAGGTAGATGCTGTGTGTCCACATCCTGCGGTCAAGTTATGCTATCTCCTACAAAGGGTACCTGTAGTCGTAAAAATGTACATTCTCCTGCGGAGTTAGTGGGTACTATGTGTTTACGTCCTGCGGCAGAGGTAGGCTACTACCTGAAGGTGGACTTCTACTATTGATTATATGATTGATTGATCGGTTTAGATATATCTAACGAGATTGTTTATTTAAATGAAATGCTTAAATGTCATAATTGTATAGAACTGCTAAGACTTAGTTTAAATTGTTAAAAATTGAATATTATAGAATTATGAAATAAGGGTTAAATTGTTTTTAAGGAAATAAAAAATAAAATAAATTGAAACCAGGTACTTATGACTTATAATACATTGTTCTAATAATTCAAACAAAATTTACATAATAAACTTTCTTTATTTAGAGCACTGTTTTGAGAATGGTTTTATATTGTGATTAATCGTTTACCTTACCGACTGTGATTACTCGGTTATTTTACCGAGCATGAAATCATTGTTATTTTCCCTATCTATATAAATTGCTTTGTACATGCATAGTGTTACCTACTGAGATATTCGTATCACATCCCTACTTTATATTCTATTTTTCAGGATATCTTGGAGAGGATGACACGGGTTAGACTGATAGTGGACTTAACGTCTAGAAAATCCTGAAGACAAGTGTAGGACATTTTATATAGTTGTATTTATCCTCTTGGATTAATAGTAGGTGATCTAGAAGGATTTACGAATTAATTAAATTTGTAGTTGCCTTTCATTTGATAAATTGATGTAATAGGAAGATTCAGTTCTAATGAATAATTTAAGCTTCCTAGCACTCTGATAAATCTTAGTTCTTTATCTCTTTATCCTTTGAGCTGATTGTAATGTACCACAAGTTAATGCCTTGATCTGAGTCAAAAAAAAAAAAGAAAAAAAGAAAAAAAATGACCCGGATTCGGGACGTTACAGGATAAGGGGGTTGTATCGGTTTAACGAGAACCAAACCGAACCAAATTGACTTCATGCATCTCAATTTGGTTCAGTTCGGATTTCGGTTTTTTATTTTATTTTCAATTCGGTTTTTGGTTTTACATTTTTGGTTTACAAATTGGTTCTGTTCGGTTCGGTTTTGGGTTGATTAGATGTAATTTTGGTTTGGTCTTCAATTCATCTCAACCCAGATCAAACAGAACCGACTTACACCCCTATTAGCAACCATGTGCAGTAAAAAATGAATTTTTTTTTCTTTTTAGATTTGAATGAAGAGAGAGAAAGAAGATCTTGTAGTTGATTGTATACATTCACTCAAGAAGGCTGACAATATTTGAGATTGTTGATAAGAAAGAATTAACGGAGCATGTCACCTCTTATTTTGAAAGCATTTATAGAGAACAGCCATAGTGGTCTGATTTGGTGCTTCCAAGACTTCTACCAAGGCAAGTTACAGGTTACAGCTACTCAAAATGATTGTATAAGTAAGGTTCCCACTTCCTCTGAGATTTGGAATGTGTTTAAAGAAATGCCACCATACAAATGCCCAGGGCCTGATGGTTATCTGGGGATTTTTTCATCAAAAATTTTGGGACATCATAGGTAGTGATGTGGTTAATACTATTCAGAATTTCTTTAGAAGTGGTCAAATGCTTGATAAGTTTAATCACACTTATATAGCCTTCATTCCCAAGATAGAAAATGCCAAGATGTTAAACCACTTCCGACCAATAGTCTCTGCAATTTCAATTTCAAAATCATCTCAAGATTATTGGTTAATAGGATCAGGCCCTTGCTGTCCAAGTTAATCTCTCCTGTCCAGTCGACATTTGTGCCTGGAAGAAACATCCGAGATAACATTCTTATACATCATGAAGCATGTCATTTCTTCAATAAATGAAAGAAGAATGGTAATCCTTGGCGTGAAAGGTAGAAAGGAGAATGGTAAGTTTGCTTTAAAACTGGATTTTGCAAAGGCATATGATAAAGTCAGTTGGAAATTTTTGAGGGCCTCCCTTAAAGCGTAAGGCTTCCATGATCATGTTGTCAAATTTAATTATGAATTGTGTTGAAACTGTTAATTTTAGTATTCTTTTAAATGGAAAGCCAGTTGGGCATATTAAAGCTGAAAGAGGACTTCAAAAAGGAGGAAAGCCAGTTGGGCATATTAAAGCTGAAAGAGGACTTAAAAAAGGAGGACCTCTATCACCTTAAAATGTCAACAGGTCTTAACTGTTGCTATTCATAGGGTTGAATTGGATGGTAGATTCAAAGGGATAAGGTAAAAAAGAGGAAGCCTTCTTCTATCTCATCTCATGTTCGCAAACAATATCATCATTTATGCATGGTAACAACTCTTCTCGTGAGGCTCACTATTTATTAAGACTTTTATACAAGTATTGTGTTGAATCTAAGAAAGGACATCAATTTCCAAAAATCATCAATCTTCTTTAGCAAAGATACCAGCAGACAACAGAGAACTTTGATAGGCCATTTGTTTAATTTGAAGGCATCTGCTGGCTTGGGAAAATATTTGGGCATACCTGTATTATACAAAAGCCCTCAGCATCACAATATAATGAACTGATTGAGAGAGTTACTGCCAAATTAACAGGGTGGAAATCCATGTTTTGTCCCAAATGGGACGAGCAACACTTATTAATTCAGTTCTAACAGCTCAATCTAATCATTTCATGCATGTCTTGTTTTATGTTACCTCAGGCTGTTCTTTGTAGGCTTGATTCGTTAGCAAGAAGATTTTTCTGGCAAGAAGGACCTGAGGCAAAAGGAATGGCTACCATATATATTGGGGCAGAATTACTTTGCCGCGCAGAATGGGGGATTAAACTTAAAGCGATACTCTCCCATGAATAAAGCTTTATTAATGAAAGCAGTTTGGCAATTGTACTCAGGTCAGCAGAGTTTATGGGCTCAACTGTTAAAGAACATTTATTTTCCGAATCAGAGTTTTAAAGAAGCTTCTTCCAATCCTTCACCTTCTTATGGTTGGAGACAGTTGATTCAACTTATAGAAGTGATTGGAAAGGGCTGTGGCTGGATCCTTGCGACTGGGGAGAAGGTGGACATCTTTACAGACACTCGGCTATTCTCTGGAGATGCATTTCTTGCAGCACAACACAACCAGGAGGATTTTGTTTTTTCCAAGGTAAGTCAATTAATAAATTCTGAAACTGGAGACTGGGATCTAATGTATTATTTAAATTTTGGTCTCAGGACATTATATCTAAAATCATATCTACGCCCATCTCTCCTACTTTGTATGAAGGTAAACTAGTATGGAGATTAACAGCGAGGGGGCATTTCTCTGTTGCCTCGGCTTATAGGCTTTTTCTGGGCAATGCTGTAAATTAGGGACATAAACTATGGATGAAAATTTGGCATCTTCGTTGTCCTTCAAAAATCAAGCTTTTTCTTTGGAAAAGCCTTCATGGCGTAGCTCCAACTGCTGGACTGTTGAGTTCATGCCTTAGACACTTACCAGGTTTATGTTGCTTCTGTCAATAACATATAAAGTCTATTGAGTATTTGTGGTTGAAGTGCCCATTTTCACGGGCTGTGTGGTTTCAAGCATTAGGAGGGTCAACTCAGGCAATTGGTTCACAAGAGTCCTTTTTTCAATTGGTTTGATTATATTTCCACATTGAAGATACCTGATAACATTATCACTAAAATTGATTTTTTGACAGCAGTTGCAAATTTCGGCTGGGCTCTCTGGTTGCATAGAAACAAGATCATCTTTGAAGGATGTGTACCAGAAATTTTTAAAGTGCTGCAACACTTCTCAAAGCTACAACAAGACTCTGAGATATTGAAGACAATGCAGGAAATTTTGGATAAGAAAAGCATACAAACATCTGTTCAATGGTACTGTCCTCCTAACAATTTTGTAAAAGTGAACTTTGAAGGAGACATAGAACATCAACAGGTCAAGCAAATATAGGTGTGATAATCAGGGATTCCTTGGGTAACATCAAAGCTGCTGTGGCATCACAGTGCATGGTTCATTCAGCACTCATGGCGTAAGGATTAGCAGCCTTGGAAGGCATTAGACTGGCTCAAAAAATGAGATTCTCATGCATCATACTGGAAGGTGATTCAGTTTTTAAAGGAGTTTAATCAACATCCGTGGTATCTATCAACTATCATTTCAGAGATTTGATCAAGGTGTTCTTCTTTTTCTGAGATTAGATTTTCACATACTTTTATAGAAGGAAATGTCATAGAGGATACACTTGCAAATTATGCTTTGGAGAAATACCATTGGGTAAAGAGGACTCCAGGTTTTTTATGTTCGTTACTTTTTGATGATGCTAGAGGTTATACAAGTGTAAGAACTGTATCTATTAATAAATAATTTCATCTTTTTCACCACCAAAAAAAAAATGTAATTGTTCGGAACCACCTGTTGAGTACGACGATTCACAAGGGACCTATTGGCAAATTGATATATGTAACTAACCAAAGACCCTTTTTTCCATTTACCGGTTCAATGCCTGCCAATACACATGAGACTTAAGTGGCAATACAAGACATGTAGGAAACCAATGAAACTCTTTTTTCTGTGACTGGTTCGACGCCTGCCAACTCACAAGGGGACTCGTCACAAGAGATGATGAGAAGGCTTAAAGTGCTAAATATACTTCCACTGTATGTAATATCACATTCTTCACTAGTGATAAGAAATGAGAGCAATTAATTATTGAAGCCAATTAAGGCCGCTTTTTGGCCTCTGTTTTTTGCTTTGCTTTTTTACTTTTGATTTTTTGCTTATTTAAGCAAAATCAAGCTTTTTGCAGCAATGGGCATGTTTAGTTTATAGTTGTTTTTGCTTCTCATAGTGAAGCAAAAAGCAATCTCATTGCTTTTCTTGAGAAGCAAAAATGTTTTGCTTCCCATTCTTTGATTCATTGCTTTTAAAAATTATCAAAGTTTATCTTAACTTTCATCCACATCCATTCTTGTGACATCCTAAACCCACATTGGAAACGGATGAAAGCCCGGTAAAGTATAAGAAGTCTAGAAGAACACTTAACTTAAAGAGACGTCTTTTAGGGACAAAACGATGCGGGCTTAGGCCCAAAGTAGACAGTATCTAACTAGGTTGGGTCTTTACAGTTCTACCATTGGAGTATTCTTGAATCAATCGACAACAAACTGTGATCGATGAGGGAATCAATCTGTCTCCGGCCATGAAATTCTTGCATTTCTTCATAATAGATTCAATGGGGGGATCAAGTAGGCATCAACTTTGTGCTCTAGTGTATATACTCACCTGCAGCCAACCTTAAGTTTGCCTCTTGGGAAAGTTACCAGGACCCAACTATCTTTCTTCTTTAGAGCCCTCATTATTTCTAACATAGATTTCTTCCATTGAGGATGAATAAGAGCTTCTTCAAAATTGGAGGGTATCTTGGTGGAATAAATCGATGAACAAGATCCATGTCTTGGATTTTGTGATCTTTCTAGTAAAGCAGCAAAAGAGTTGGGTAATCTAAGACCTTTTTGGAGGCTCCAACACTGGACTATATGTAACCGGTCTCACCAATGCATCTTCAACCATGCTGATGAACCTTAAGACTTTGGATTGGGATCGAACCACAAAATGAATACATCTGAAATCCTCTAAATATGTTTGGATGACAAGAATTCAAATATACATGTGAAATGCAATGCACATGAATTATAAATCTTGTGATTTTCAATTCCTATGTATTAAAATTCTATTGTTTGGTTGGCATTAGGGAATTCAAAAAAATTTCTTTATATCTTACATAATGCTTACATATATCAAAACAAATATAATTTGAGCTAACTTTGTGTTGGTTTTATTTACTTCTTATCTTTAGAGTTTCTTTCAAGATAATTTTCTATATCTAGGATCTTCTATCTCTAATTCTCTTTTCTATAATTTTTTCTCTCTAAAATTGTATAAAAAGAGATTTTTCATCCTAGAAAAAATTCTCTATATAGGTTTTCTCTCTCTATAATTCTCTTTTTTATCACTTTAGGATTCTCTTTTTATAGTGTTTTCTCTCTCTAAAAATCTCTCTTCAGAAATTTTTCACTCTAGAAAGGATTTTTTCTATTTATCTTTTCTCTATCTATAATTCATTGTCTAGAAGATTTTACCTCTCTAGGATTCTCTTTCTAGAGTGTTTTATCTCTCTAAACTTCTCTCTTTAAAGAATTTTCACTCTAGAAATGATTTTTACTACAGAGGTTTTCTCTCTATAAGATTCTCTTTATAGAGTGTTCTCTCTATAAAATTCTCTAGAGAATTTTCACTCGAAAGGATTTTTTATAGGTTTTCGCTCTATATTTTCTCTCTAGGATTCTCTTTCAAATGTTCTCTTTCTAAAATTCTCTATTCAAAGAATTTTCCCTCTAGAATTTTCTCTGGATATTTATTCTTTAAAGCATTTTCTTCTTTCAATAGTTATCTATTTTCTCTCTCTAGAGCTCTTCTCTTTCTAGAGTTTCTCTCTCTAGACTTTCTTTTAAACCATTTTTTCTCTGAAATTCTCTCTTTAGAATTTTCACTCTATAATTTTCTATAGATTTTCTTTCTCTAAAGCATTCTCCTCTTTCTATAATTCTCTATTTTCTCTCTAGAGAATTTTCCTTCTCTTTCTAGAGTTTTCTCTCTCTATAACCTTCTCTCTAGATTTTCTTTTTAAAGTATTCCCCACTATAAAACTCTCTAGAACCTTCTTTTTCTCTATCTAGAGCATTCCCCCTCTCGCTAGAGTTTAATTTCTCGGTTTTCTCACTCTAGAGTATTCTACTCTCTTTCTAAAGTTTTCTCTCTCTAGATTTAAATATTAAATTATACTTTGATCGGCTTCATTTCTTATATTATGGAATAAATGAAAATGGGCCCTTTGCAATAAAATCAATGATAATAAAATTCTTATGTTTGATGAGAATTGTAAAAAACAACTCATAGGTATAAATTGTAATTCTCATGAACTGTGAGAATTGGGTGTCTTTTTTTTTACCTTGTGAATTTTAATTCTCATGGGAATTGGTCAACAAAACACAAGAATTGAAATTCTTAGCTGCCAATTCCAATTCCTGCCCTCCAATTCCCGTGATCCAAACATACAAATTTTCTTTTGTTTGAAACAGTTGCTTTCTTTTTTAAACAAATTTTATGCTTAAGTGTTAACCAAACAATTTTACTTAATGAAAAGATATTTAAAGATTGCTTTTGCTTTTCTTGCTTTTGCAGCAGTTTTTAAGAAGCAATGCCAAACGCAGCCTAAAACTTATCATGTCTACTAAAATTTCCTTTTATTACTAGGATAACCACTTAATCATACAGTATGAAAAAAAATTGATATCCAAAATAGAAACATTACAATCATGTTAAATTTCAACTGAATTGACAAGTATAATTGGTTTCAAATAAAACATCTAAATTTTTGGATAGCTTAAGTGGACCTGGTCATCAGCCAATTTTGACTTAATCTATATATATATAGAAAAATCAACAAAGCAGAAAAGTGTAGTCTCCTAAGAAACTTGAAGAGCCGGAATTGAAATAGATTGGTATGTATAATACAATTATCACAAAAGAATGATAATTACAATGGTACTGCTAGATAACAAGATAAGCGAAGGCAAGCACATACTGCAAAATTTTCCAGACTTCTGTTCTCTACATACACTCACTGTCAAATCTATAAATAGCTTCATGGCCGCAAAAAAACAAAAAATTAAGCTCATAAGAAAAATAACAATACCCTTATTCTCCAAGTGCATCTGATTCTCGCTGACTCTTTTGACCTCCGATCTGCGACACAAAACAGCTATTTAAGCACCATTATGGACCAGAAGAAACATTGGCATGCACCACTGGTAGAAAGTTTCTACTAGAAACACTAAAACAGTACAAGCCAAAAGGTAATAATCATATAGACTACTGATATAAAAGAAGTAAGAATTTAACTAAGGCTTCAAGATGGCAAGTTGAGAAGATGTGGATTACTTCTTAAGACTTCGGCTTAGGCAATAAGCATATAACACAGCAAGTGTTTTACTTAAGGTGATACTGCACCACAATTGGTTGAAGTACATAAAAATTAGGATATGATAAAAACGAAAACTTGAATCGAAACAGGGACATCTGAGATATTAATCTGTATACCCAGACAGTTACTACTTTTCTAATGCCCCTCCCACTTAAAAAACTAATTTTTTTTTTCTGAAAATTTATATGTCATCCATTAATTGCATGATGCTTTCATCAAAGTCAAGTTCCTCATTTTCCAGAAGTAAACAGATCTATGTATTACAGAAAGACATCAGAAAGTTCAATTTTGGTTCAGAAGCTGAATTGAGTCATTTTCCTATAATAAACCACAACCATGTCCCACATAATACATAACGGTTGCCCAGGGCATGGAAGGAGCGAGAGGGGCTAAAGGAGTAATAAGACACATTTAAGTAGATTATCATGACAATCATTTCTCATAAACAATTAAATTTCAATGATATCCCTGAATCACATGAGTTTAAAAGGTTCAACATAGGCTACCACTATTGATTTTGGGTTTTCGACATCAAGGTTACCATGTTCATTACTGGATAAGGTTTAGCTGTATTGTTATATTTATGATTTAATTCACATAAGGACTTCAACCCCTGTGAAAGTCTTTGCTGATGCGGGGTCTTAATTACCCATCAACCTATGAGCAAAAAAAATTAAGTGAAAGCAGATTTTCATGGGGATCTTTCACAAAACTCATTTTGTTGATTTCATCCACATTTTTCTTATTTTTTTATTTTTTATTTTTCAAAACAATATGAAATGCAGAAGACAAAGTCGAATCCCGGCCAACATCACTATGTTCTGTAATAGATGAGTAGAGTTACAACAGATATTATACCAGAACGTAAAAGTCAAGTTTTTTTTTTATTCACCAAAGTTAATCAAAAGAGAAAAAAAAAAGATGAAAAAACAAAACAAATGAATGCAACCAACCTGAGAATTGCATTGTCTCTGAGCAAGTTATCCAACCACAATGAAACAAGTGATTTCCAACTAATAAGATCATCAACTTCTTTGGCCTGCAAAAAAAAATAATCATCAAAATGGAACCACTATGATCGCACAAATTGATATTTGATAATCAAATTAACAAATTCTCATACAATAGCTCCTTCTCGGACAAGAAGATCTTTTATATCTAATCTGATCTTCTCAAGAATAGCTTCATTCCCTGCTATTTCACTGTCAAATTCTTTGAAAACATTGCCGTATCTAGAGTTCAACTCCTCCATGTATCGCTCTAGAACAGATAAATTCAGGTCCAGAGCTCGGACTTTTTGCATCAGTATCTTGAGGACAGTGTCACCAGGCATCCGTCCCATCTGCTGAGGACGTATTTCAGTAATTGGATCAGGCGCATTACTTTTCACAGATTCACCTTTTGTGCTAGGATTTCTATTTCCAGATTCATGGTCAACATCTGTAGGAATATTTTGATATTCATCACCCTCAATTGATTCTGGCTGCTGGAACATAGTTTTCCGCTCATCAGTTGGTTCCTCAGAGATGGATAGAGTATCTTGAACAGAAATCAAGTCCTCCAGCATCCGTTCAACAGCATCTACTCCATATATTTCCACAACACTCAAAGTACAGTAGAATTCTGAACCATAATGGCTAAGCAGATTCAGTTTTAGATATCTCGCCCACTTTGATTGCTGGAGAGCAAATCTCTGCGATTGCTTCACATTTCCAGCAGTGAAATTCCCAAGTCTTACCCATGAGTCTGTCGGATAAACTAAACTTCCTAGCAGCTCAAAATCCTTCAGGTTGGACGAGTAATGCTCTAAATTTGCTATCTCAATCACATCGACTAAGGTTTCCTCTGAAAGTTCTATGACAACAAATTTCTCTTCAGCTGAACATGGGTTCCGAAGGTACTTGTCCTTATCTTTGCAAAGAATGTTAGAGGCACCCTTTGCTTCCTTGTTAAAAGCCAGCACCTTTGCTCCCTTTGACGCAGAAGCATAATTGTATTCTGCACCACCCGGTTCCACTCTATGCATGACATTCCCAGTATGGCCAGTCACAGGTTTTCCCTTAGAATTGAATGCTTTGCTCTTGAATTCATCAAGACCAAGTGGCACCGCCTGAGATAGGCGCACGTTCTTTGGGCTTTCCTTTTCTGGCTTTCCCCTCAGACCAGAAGTATCCATCTCAGCTTGCTCTTTGAAAGAAGGTAAATGATTTCCATTGTCTAGCTGTTTACTCTTAGGACTATCCTTTTCTAACTTTTCCTCCAAACCAGAAGTCTCCATCTCAGCATGCTCTTTGAAAGCTGATACATGATGTCCAAAATCTTCAGTGCCTTGTGATTTACAGCCTTTTTGCCCAGTCTTCTCAACATTATTGGTATGGGTAATCTGACTAGAGTAGTCAGACTCAGTATCTAAAGATGTGGCCTCAGCTCCAGAATCAGATCCTTTATTTAATTCCTGCTCAGCTTCATGCCAAGTTGATTCACCAACTGATCCACCTACAGATCATAGCAAAAATAGCGAATATCCCATAAATATACAGAATTCAAGCATGAAACTCAAAAATTTTCCTAGTATTCCATGATTCATAACCAGCATAATTTTTCTCTGTCACCAAACCACCATCAGCATCAAAGGGGAAGAAAGGTGGGGTGGAAATGAAAGAAATGAGTAATCTTGAGGAAGAAAATAACAAAAACAATGTTCTGGATTCTCTGTTCCAGGGCCTTCGACCAATAATTTCTAGGAAGTCATCCACCAGCAATATTTCGGAGCTCAAGTAATAATTCAAGTAATATTACTTGAGAACAAGTAAGAATAAATTATTCCAGCACAAGTAATATTTCAGAGCTCACCTCTATAACCATCACCGTGGCTGATCCAGGAGTTTAACAGGAAGACAATCGCCCATAAAATAACCACCAGAGAAATAGAGACCTTATACAACCGTTTTCTCCCTGTAATCTCCAAAGCCCTCCTTTTCAGAAGAGCTCTACGTGATCTCTGCATCGCACATCAATCCAAGCTACAATTGCCGATCTAAAGGTTTAAAAACAAGATAAAATTCAAAATACGAGCATTTGCTTTTGTTTATAAACAAAATATATATCCATAGAGAATTTCAAAAGAAGAAAAAACTAATGAAAAGAAAATTAAAGCTCTTGGTTTGAAACTGAAGCTATTATACAGTAATTGATATTCTTTTAAAAACCAGATTCACCTTGGCAGTCAAGCAAAATCTCCCTTTATATGCAAGGAACACCGTTTTCACCAAAAAGAAAGTGAGAAATAACTGGTACAAACGTGGTTCCAAAGCATATTAAAGGAGAAGGAACAAAGAAGAGTTACCTTCCCCTCTCCTTTTCTTCCAATATTAGGAGACAAATTAAAGCGAGACAAGAATTTCTTCAAATTCTATACCCAAAAACAAGAATTCCAAGTTGCAGGTATAAAAATCTCTATCTTCATCTCCACAGAAACAACAGATCTCACCGTCAATCTATAGTTTCATTTAGAATCCAAGATAACCAGAAAAGGAAAAAAAAAATTCACTCAGATCTCAACTAAATTCAAATCTTAGGAAAATCTAATCTAAACGATACCGAAAACAAAAACCAGATCGCAAACAATCAACCCCTTAAAGATTCAAATTAATATAATGTAATAAAAATAGGCTGTGGGATTTGCAAAGACCACCTGCTAACAAGCCTCGAGATCTTCAACAAAGTGTTCCATTACTGGAGAACTGAGATCCCTGTTCTTGAGAAGAAGAAAGCCTGAACAGATGATAATATTCATAAAATAAACAAATAGGAGCACCGATAAGCCGTATTCTAAGCAAATCTTCCCAGTTGTCCTGCAGCTTTGGACCCTTCTTTATATTCATCTTTCCCTGTTCTTATTATTACAACGGCTTTCTACATTGCTTCCGCCTAATGTCACCCCCCCTCTCTCTCTCTCTCTCACTCAACCAATTCAACTCGAAATCCTAACAGACAAAACAAAAACTAGTGCTTTTAACCTTCCTCACTTTTTTATTACCACATCCAGTAACTGCGCCAAGAATAAACGTCTCTATCAAGAACAGAAATCAGAGAAAAAGAGGCCAAAAGCAGTAAAAACAAGGATTTCGCGTACTATATCTTCGGTAAAATTTCTGCAAACGGAACGAGAGTTCGAGCGAATGAGAACAGAAACAGCAATCAACGAACTCAACTCAGCTTAAATCAAATCATATCACATCAAACAAGATCAAGATTTAAAGAAAGACCGAGTGATCGAGAACTATAGGACGATCGAGATTCTGAAGATTTCATAATTCAAACGTTATTACTATTAGTAGGGTTTGGATCGAGTTAAATTTTAATTTGAACCAAATTCTAATTCTAAGCGAATGAAAAGGCGCGGAGAAATCTAGGGTTTTGGCGATATGGAACGTGTCACGCGTTTATAGAATCCAGTCCGATGGATAAATAATAAATAAATAAGGGCTTTTTACATCTATACCTTTACATTATGATATATTTGCATCTATGTCCACTTTTTTAAGTATTTATATTTCTACCCCTCCATTTAGCATAATTGTTGCAGATGTACCCCTAATGTCATTTTCCATTAAGTTTTGTTGTTTATTTTTATTAAATGACTAAATTAACCTTCTATGAGATGAAAAGTTTATTACATAGGCAAATGAATATGGGTCTAGGTGGAATTCATATGAAAAATTATTAATTAAACAAATTAATATCAATGATTTAAAATATATAAGCAATAAATATAACAATGTAAGTTGAATTTATAAGAATATAAGAGGATAAATGCAAAATATTTTTACTTTATCAAAGGTTACTTTGGTCATTTATTAAAAATAAATAATAAAAGTTAACGGACTTTAATGTTAGGGGTATGATTGAAACGGTTATATAAAACAGAGGGATATAAATACAAATATTGAAAACAAGAGGGCATACATGCAAATATAATATAATGTAAGGACATGGATGCAAAAAGCCCAATAAATAAAGAATATTTGACTAAAGTGAGAGCAACCCACATCCTCTCCACCGAATGGTCATTCGAGGATTCTCATCATCTGCTGGATGCCCAGCAGTATCATTCAAGGATTCTCATTATCTGCTGGGTGTCTAGCACTGCTGGGCATCCAGCATCCAATGGGAATCCCCCACGTCAAGGCCATTAAAAATAATGTGGCTTGTGTAAGGGCTGCGCTGATGTGGCCCTGATGTGGGGGATTCCCATTGGATGCTGGATGCCCAGCAGTGCTGGGCACCCAGCAGATGATGTGAATCCGTCATTTGAACGACCCAAGCACGACACGTGTACCCCCTCTTCCTCTGTCCTCAGCAAACGGCAACGGCCGTAAACCAAGACGAACTGTAAACCAATCAACCCAAGACCAATCGACCAACACACCGGTTTGTCTGCTTCTCTATTCATCCGAACTCGACCAATCCCCAAATCTTCTGTTCCAACGAGCGCGAGAGCCAGAGGATTTTCAAAAAAACCTTTAACGTTTGCAACCTCCAAAGTTTACCTCCTTCCTCTCCAACGAACGAAAGGCACGAAACAACGTTTGCAACCTTCAACGTTTACCTCCTTCCTCTCCAACGAACAAAGGGCACAGAAGTGAGAGGTTTTCGGAGAAATATGACTTAACTAGTACGTTTGCAACCGATTTTTTATTTTCAAATCGTTTTTTTGTTGTTGATTGCTTTGAGTAAAGAACATTGGTGATAAACGTTGGTTTTGGCTCCATTTTGTTTGGGAAGTTTGCAAGGGTAGATTGCAGAACAAAATTTTCTGTACCCCAATATTCCAGAAGTGAAAATATGAAATTGATTTATCGATATAATCTGTAACCCAATATTCCAAAAGTAACTATTGACAAACTTTTATTGCTTAATATTTTCAATGATAAACATTGTTTAAGTAACTATTGACAAACTTTTATTGCTTTAATGGTAGAAAACATCAATCATTGATGCTCTATTGTTTTTCAGTTACATATTATAATTTTTGTATGAAATATTTCATGTCTTTATCAAAATGTTTATGTTTTAATACCTTAAAATTCATATTTTATAAACATAAAAATACATTTGGATTAATTCCTAATTATTTATACAAAGTTTGAAGTGACAAAAAATTATTTTGTTTACCAAAATAAAAGAAAATCTAAATGCTAATTGTGGTCAACAGTGAACCAAAATGGGAAATCTAGCTTGTTCCTGTCTTTAAAATTTTAAATTTATTGGCATGAGATGAAATTTCATTCATGCTGATAAATTTTGAGGCAAAACAAGTCGCTTAGCAAAATTAGTTGTTTTAATGTCGATGCTAATGTGTAGGAAAAGTTTGACTATAATGGAAACTGCTGGATCATTATCAACAGGAAGAAAACACCTGCACAACAGTTGGCTACACTTCAAGTAAAGTTTCCTTCACTTATTTATTTGTTTTGTTCTACAAGCAAGCATGGAAGCAATCTAATATTTTGGTTTTACTCTTTGTATAATTTTGGGTATGGTTGTCAATATGACGGTTATTGTAATTCCTTTTGTATACTTGTAATTCTTAATATATTATTGGCCATGATTTTCATTTTGTTCTTTCAAGGAGTATTATGTAAATGAAAGAATAAAGAGTCGTATTGAAGGTGAACAAATCCCCACGAAGTAGCAGGTAGGCATTATCAATGGTAACGGTTAAGGAACATCCTTTATTTTGTTTATCTTGTACTTCGTCGATCCTATTCAAATAAATTTATCTATTTAGTTATTGCGTTTTAGTTATTCGCGGATGCTGCTGGAGTATGGAGGTCAATGAATCAGGTTGAGAAAGAAGAATTTAAGAGAGCGTCACGGCTTGAGTGGGATGAATACAATAGGGCTGTCCCACTACAAGGGCCGCAAAAAAAAAAAACAGGTTCATGAAATTTATTATCTATAATTGGAATTATTGTGGATAATTAGTTGAGACTGACATATTCTTTCGTTTTACCTTTGTTTTTTGTAGGCTGAGATACAGACACGTTATTCACCTGGACGTTTTTTGACGTTTATGCACGCCATTTTATTCACCGCTTCTCAGGAGCGATGCCTTAGAGATAGTGGCTTTCAGTGCCTACTGAATTTTCGTGCAACCAAGCTTAATCGGCGACTCTGTCATTGGATTCTTCCGAATGTAGATACTAAGAAGAGATGTATCAGAGTTGGGGCACAGAATATTTTCTTTGACACACACGACATAGAGATGATAATTGGGTTACCCATACAGGCGATAGATGTTGATACATCTAAATCAGAAATCCCCGATATGACAGAGTTGTATAGCTTTTACGAGGTAGGAAATGGAAGCATCCCTATTCAAAATGTTGAGAAGAGCTTGAAGAGCTTGAAGAGCCCAGAGAATGATCATGAGTGAATCCGTTCTTTTGTATTGTATTCATTGACGACCTTAGTAAATCCATCTTCAAATATTGATATGAGTGCATCCTATCTTCCCTTGCTGGTCGATGTAGAGAGGATAGGAGGTTACAACTGGGGGAAGTATCTTTTAGACACATTGATGCATCACTTAGTCGAGTTTCAAAATGGCAAACGGAAATCCGTCAATGGCTGCTTATTATTTTTACAAGTATGTATAGTATTTAATGCATGCATTGGCTTGTTTACTCTAGCTTATGATAATGATCATGCGTCTAATGATACTTCTCTGTTGCTTAGTTTTTGTATTACAATCGGATCCGTTCTTTTGTATTGTATTCGTTGACGACCTTAGTAAATCCATCTTCAAAGATTGATGTGAGTGCATCCTATCTTCCCTTGCTGGTCGATGTAGAGAGGATAGGAGGTTACAACTGGGGGAAGTATCTTTTAGACGCATTGATGCATCACTTAGCCGAGTTTCAAAATGGCAAATGGAAATCCGTCAATGGCTGCTTATTATTTTTACAGGTATGTATAGTATTTAATGCATGCATTGGCTTGTTTACTCTAGCTTATGGTAATGATCATGCGTCTAATGATACTTCTCTGTTGCTTAGTTTTTGTATTACAATCGGATGATTGTTGGTCAAGCAACACCTCCCACTACTCCACGTATGACAGCGTGGACGGATGCATTGATTAACCAAAGGGAGAAGGATGAAATCATGCTCGGTGGTTATGGAAACGGGAAGGTATACACATATATATTTGAGTTGAACTGATTATTGTAGTTTTTGTTGTTAATTTTTCATAGAACGCAGCATTTCTATGTACTCACTAATATACACGTTAAATATTGTAGGTGGTTGAGCACTGTGCCGAGAGCCATGTGGAAGATGAGGCATCAGGCAAAGCACATGAACTAAATTTCATTGATTTTCGGCAATTTCGTGGAGATCCAAATCCGGTAAGATTGGTTTTTTTATTTTATTTTATTATACCTCAAGTTTTCTTATCAAGAATACCTCTGCATGTTTTATGATTGCGTGTTGTGTATTCTAGGTTATTCAAGGTCATCTCACGAAGATATTGGACACGTATAGCGAAATGCTAAATCACGTGAAGTCAAGGGAAACCGTCGACCCCTCCGATATCCACGTGCCATGTGAGAGCCCTGATCATATGGATGCTCCCGACTCTTCCATGCCCAATGTGCCTAATGAAGCAAGGATGTCACCCTCCCATCATAGCACCCACGAGAGCGGTGATCATACCGATGCTCTCGACATGTCGGTGTTTGTGGAGGTACAGAAAGATCAAATGCAAGTGGATGAGGTGGTTACAGTTCCCGCTCGAAGCGGCACTGGGACCGAGGTAACCAAACCTCGAAGAGAGTCACACAAGAATCAACGTGCGAGACATTGTCGCACGCCATATGTTGCCCATCGCTTCCGTCCTCGATTGGGTCCAGAAGGACGCTCAATCCTATAATACAGTCGCCGAAACAAACATTCTGAGTAAGATAATATTTCTAAACAAACTTGTAAATGTTATTTATGTATTATAATTCGTAGTGAATAATTCCTTCTCGTTTTTTTCAGAGAAATTATATTCAAATTTGATTCCATCCATGCATCGGCATCTGAATTGGCATGTTTGTTAAACAACAAACATGTTAATAGTATGGTATGCGAAGTCTATCTTGTGAATAATATATTGGTTGTTCAATTTTACATTTCATCGCTCATAGTAATTTTTTATAGGCTATCAATGCTTTCAGAGCATGTCTTATAAAGCACCAACAATCGTCGACTAGCCGCAAAGTTAGCCGGCATTATTGCCCACATATGTTTTTGTAAGGACTTTTTGTGATAGCACTACTAGTCATTATCATATTCCCAAATGTTATTGTTCAAGGCCACACTAATCAATAAAATTTCCTTCCATATATTATGCAGGATTGGATAATGAATATTCATCATGATTCCACCGAATCCTTGTGTCCTTACTTCAATCTGCAGCGACTAGGGCATTCAGTGGTTGCATGCAATCTTGTAAGTTTCTTGGGATGCAATGTGCCACCTTCACAAGTGATTTGTTTCAGATTTTTTATGCTTTTATCCTTACTTAGCAGTCTATAATCGGTTTTTACTTATAAGGTTATCTTACTAGTATGTAGACTTTTGTTTCCATGTATCTCCGCAATCATTGGTTTCTTTTAGTTGTAAACCTAGCAGAGCGGAGAGTGGAGGTGCTTGACTCAAATGATGGGGAGCGTCGCGCGGGGCATCAATCTATACTTGAAACACAGGTAATTTTTATATTAATGAAATTTTCTCATACCATTTACAACACTTATCATATGGACACTCGCTTCGTCACTTGTAGATCAAGATGTTGGATAAGATCTTACATTCCTTTGGAGGTGGTGATGAATTTCCACTTTTACTGTGGGAGTTGCGGCATGTTAAGGTTCCACACCAAACCAACGTGTAAGCTGTTAGGTTTGTTTCGCTTCATACCTATGTTAGCTTCGTACAAGTCATGTGATTATATACCGTTAGGTATGATTGTGGTGTCTTCATGATGAAATTCATGGAGGTGTGGGATGGTAGCACCTTGTCTCCAGCATTTGATCAAGTGCGTATATAGCTTAAATGTTTTTTTATAACTATAGTTAGCAAGTACGTCGCTAGTAACACACAAGTTCGGCTTCTATGAATTCAGAGTAATATCGCACACTTTAGGGATAAGTTCCTTGTTGACTTGGTTAAGCACCCTTCAAACCAAGTGCGGGACATTGTTCTATCCAAGGCAGCAAACACAAATGAAGAGGAGACTAGTGAAGGTGAAGAAGCCGAAGAGGTAAGACCTATCTATCACATGTTCAATAACAAGGTTCTTTGAAACTAATAAGATTATAATGCCTTATAAATTTATGATTGCATTGTTTATAGGTATAATTCAATACTCCGGCATTCCTGACGTGATAGCAAGGTGAAGAAGCTGAAGGCCATCTTAAACATCCAAGTATGATGGAAGATTGTCTATAGAAAACTTGTACATTAAATTGTTTGTAAATTTCTTTTGCTAACGAGTGAAGGAAAACAGACGCATGGAAGATCCCATCCTCTTAAGCTGAGTCTCTAAATCGATGGGCCGAAGGAACTCGTTTCAAAATCGGCGATTCTTTTAGTAACTTGTCCATTCAATTCTCCAGACCTTTCCAAGCCTTTAAGCATCTGGGTTTTCTTTCTTGTCTACTAGTCTTTAATTTGATTTTTTTTTTGCTTTTTCATGTTCTACAGTGTGGAAATATGATGCTCAGAAGGATTCAGTGCTGGAAGTAACTAAGGAAGATTGCATGAGCTGCAACATAACAAGCCCAGTTGCAGAATACAATGACAGGAATGCCAAGGTGAAGCTTGACCGATCAGGGCCATTCTATTTCACCAGTGGAGTCAAGGGTAATTGTGAGAAGGGTCAGAAGCTGATTGTAGTTGTGTTATCACCTTGACATGGGTTTTCTGGTATTTCTCCGGCAGAATTTGATGGTCCATCAGTGGCTCCAACAAGCGGTGCTACAAGTTTCAGGGGCGGTTTGATAGTGGTGTTAGGAAGTTTGGTGGGGATGGCCTTCTTCTGAAGGGGAGAGATGATATATGGAGAGCTTTTTTAGTTTGTGTTTCAGGGGATTCTTTTATTGATGGAGATGAAAATGGGTTAAGAGAGATTCTTTTTAGCATTGACGTCAAATTCTTGTACTGCCATGACAGTGCTTTTCTATTATACGGCATTTGTCTTTCCTTTTAACGTCGCTATATTTGTACGTAATTTTAGGCTATATAATTTTCATCCTATTCCCATTTTTAGGTTATATAATTTTCTGGTAATCACAATTATCATTATGAAGCAAAACCACCATTGTAGGGAATTAAGTCACAAGTCCCACCATGCCCCGTTACAAGTCCCAAAATGCCTGGTTACAAGTCCCACCATGCCCCGTTACAAGTCTCACCATGCCCTGTTACAAATCCCACCATGCCTGGTTACAAGTCCCACCATGCCCTGTTACAAGTCCCACCATGCCCTGTTACAAGACCCATCATGCCCTGTTACAAGTCCCACCATGCCCATGCCAAGTTACAAGTCCCACCATGTCTCGTTACAAGTCCCACCATGCCCGGTTACAAGTACCACCTTGCCTGGTTACAAGTCCCACCATGCCCGATCCTCAAAATTTGTAAAGATTGAAAAAAAAAAGCCAAGTGTGGCGATTTCGGGACAATTTGTGCACGCTCGAGCGGGAGGTTCCAATTTGAACCGGGTTTTTGCCGCTTTCGGGACGTTTTATGCACGCTCGAGCGTCAAGCTCACTATGCACAAACTCAGAAACTCGAGAGTGACGCTTTCTGAGAGATTTTGGCACGCTAGAGCGTCAAGGCAAAAATAAAAAAACTCAGACAACCCCAGAGTGACGCTTTCTACGCGATTTTGGACCGCTCGAGCGTTAAGGCAAAACCCGACAAACTCAGAAATACCCGAGCGTGACGCGTTCTCCGCGATTTCCGCACGCTCGAGCGTCACGCCGGAAATTTAAAAAAAGAAACCCAACCCTAAAAACGTGTGTGCGCCTTTCTTTTCTTCTCATCACGTACCATTTGCGCCCATCAAACCAGGAGGTAACCTTCCACTATTTGAAGTCGTTTCGCCAGGCATTTTCGAAGTTCTGCTTGGGATTGGATCCAGGGCATTTTTGCGTTCGTCCAAGGTACGTGGAGTATATCTTTTAATCTTTCTTTCATGTTTTAGGATTTGATTTAGGATGGTGTATATGTTGAAGAAGATGAGTAATCTTATCATTTTTTCTCTGAAATTTTTTACGACGGAAAGACCAAATCACAGTACTGAACAATGTAATTTTGGATGACGGGAAAAAATAATGATTGTAATCAAAGGAATAAGAAAGAAAATATATATATATTTTAACCGATTTCATCTTATTTATTTTATTTTTGTTATATTTCCTTTCTCCTTGTTCCATTGATTGATTATGTGTTTCTCAACATTTCTTTTCCTCGAGATCTAATACTATATTCTTAATGAAGAATGATTCGAAGAAATTCCTCAAATCTATTACTGTCATTTGATTATTAACAGCATCTTGTTCCATACCTTTTTTTTGTAGATGCCTAAAAGTCACAAAACAACCAGAGGGTCTACGTCTAACACACAACCTACTGAGGTAGATGAAGAAATATTTTTTGACCACCATGTACAGTTGAGGTTTCGTCAACACCTTCACAACCGGACTCTTCTGTTAGAGCAGGAGGTAATAATCAAGAAGCTTGATGCCAATATTACTTCATTTTTTACTTCTAGGCATTGACAACCTTTGCTCAAAGATCTTACACCTCCCCAACCTATTGTTGTTTGGGAGTTCTATGCAAACATGTATGGTTGGTCCCTTACCCCTCCGGAATTCAAATTGTATTTTCACGGTCAAACAATTTCGATCACCCCTGATGTCATCTCCTAGATATTAGGGATACCTAGAGTGCTTGAGCCTCGACATCCTTATCATGAAGCCGACACCCCTTCACCAAATCATATGGCATCTTTTGTGTGCAACAGCACTACCCCTTTCCACGGAACACATCTAGTGGTTGATAATCTTCCAACTCCTCGATCGGTTATTCTTCAGATTATGAGCACCAACATATCCCCAGTGGATCATTTACATACCCTCCTACTCAGAAAACTTCACTTCTTTTATGCATTACTCCAAGGTCATTCAATAGACCTCCTTTCCCAAATCATTTGTTCCATGCTACACATTGTACTGAACATCAAACGGAAGCGAAAACTTATATTTCCTTGCCTCATTACCCGACTCATGCAAGGACTTGGCGTAGTAATCCCAGATATTGAGCCACATCTAGTGCTTCCACCACCTATTGGGCCTACCACCGTAGCACAGAGTGTTGCACATACTACAGCTACTACTCGGGGTGGTGCTCCTCGTCAACCTCGTGAATCATCTTCTCAAGCTGGAACCTCCCATTCTGGTTCATCTTCGGCTGATCCTTCATTTGATCCAGCTACCATTATGGATTATTTGTCAAGGATTTATGAAGTCCAGCAACAATCGCGTGCAGAACTGGTGCTGATCCAGTCTACCCAAGAGATGCAAAGACGGCAGCTTGCAGAGGTACAGGGAGCAATGTTGCAACTTCAACTACACCTTAACCAGGATCAAGAGGATGAAGACGGGGATGAAGACGAGGATGATGATGAGGATGAGGATGATGAAGAAAGTGAGGCAGACTGAAGCAGGGAGGGGAGCAGAAATTTTAGTTTTTTTTATTGTGGCCTTGATTTGTTGTATTTTGTGGCCAAATGTATTTTTTTTATTTGTATTTAAGGTTGAACTCCATTAGTGGCTTGCACTCTTGCAAATTTAGCACACTAAGCGTGCTACTTAAAAAAATTTTTTTGTTCTTACAATTTATATTTTGCTTAATTTCTTGGAAATGCATATGGTGTTTCAGTTAACTTACGTTGACTTAGTGAAATTAGCGCTTCTTCTTTCCAATCTCAAAATCATTACACGTCGACATTGACTAAGACATTGATTCGTAATACTCGGAAGTATTAATCATTTGCTATAACTACTCATTTCGAATTTTAAGTGAATCACAAACTATTGTTAAAAAAAATTTTAATTCCACAAAGTTGAAGTACAATGAAGACCACCCGAACCATAACATATAAAAAAGGATCAATTAACTAAAGAAAGTTAATAGCTTCGCACTTAAATAATATAGATCCGCCCAATTAAGACATTGCCTAGACAAGTTGTAAAGTCATGGATTGTCCACATTTGAGCTACCCAATACAAGATAAAATCCAGATTTGTTGTGAACCCAAGGCATGAGGGATGCTAACATGAATGCTAGCACCATTCTAATTCGAGCTTGGATGTTTTGCAACCTTAAGTTCTCAGTATTTGATCATCCAACTACCTGTCCAAACAATAATATGTGGAACAACCAAATCAACTTATGCTGAATAATTCATCAAGAAACAAATTAATTGCCTGCAATAAATTAATTTCGAGAATTTAAAGCTAAAACAGAACAATAGGCTGAAATATGAGAAATGTCTTGATTATGAATTGTTGGATAATTCCACAAATAGAGGATGAGTGCATAAAAACAAAGCATCAGACACATGCAAAGTATCACACAAACTCAAATAACCTGTAATTGTTAGTTGTCTAACTGATTAAGAATATATTGAAGCAAGCCAATAAGATGAATATCTATACAAGATAAAAACTCAAAGTATCACACAAACTCACATGTCTATGCTCCTTTAATTGCTAAATTTGTTTCCTGTAACAGAATCCCTAAAAGGATGTTCATTATCATCCACAAACTCATTCAAAACACACAACTCCTATACCATAAAATAAAACAAAGTCATCCAAATCCATGATAAAATAAAACACATATATACATGCCAACCATCCCAAGTCATCCAAATCCATTGAACCGAGGATAAAATAGATATATACAACCAATACCATAAAATAAAATGAAGTCATCCAAATCCTGATAACATAAAACAAAGTCATCCATGCTCCAAAATGTAAACCAAATACTATATGTCCACAGCAACCAAAAAAACACATATATCCATGCCAACCATGGCAATCAAATCAGGATGTAGAAGTTCCAGCCTCACATGCTTGTCCTCCTCCACCTCCACTGGTACCCAAGTCATCAGCAGATGGAACAGTACCACTAGGAGCAGCTGCAAGATTGGAAGGCCCACCATCAAAGGCTAGTCCTCCACTGGTAGCCGGATTATCACCACATGGAGCAGTAGCACCCGAAGGAGCTACAACACTAGAAGGCCCACCATCACATGCTAGTGCTCCTCCAGCTCCACTGGAGTTTGATATTGTTTTTTGTTTTTTGTTCTCATTATCTAATTTCAAGCAAACTAACTACTTATTGGGCTTACTTCTTAACTTAAGTTCAATAATGAACCCATATGGGGCTAACAATTAGGACCGAGGAGGAGGACAAAAGAAAAAAATAGGAGTAGGTTCAAACAAATCCAAGCTGCAAAGCTATGGGGCAAGAACAATTGCATCTGAGTCAGGGCAAGTTGAAGGAATCTGCTACCTGAAAAGCAAACAAGTGACTTAATAAAATGAAACGGCAAGAGCAAGTTAGAGTATTCACAACTGGAAGTATTCAACTAATACCGTAGGTTGTCCCTTTGTGTGCTTGCATTCGGTGGATTGCCATGGTGCAACACAAATGGCTGCAAAAACGATAATTTTATTATTAGAACTTTGTAAATTGTTGATTGTGAGTCAAGAAATTTGAACTATTACTTACAGCATTTGAGTGAAGCCATAATTCCCTTGAAGACCCTGGGCCAAAATCCTATGATCAACAACAGCACCTTGTGACGTTTGGTTGGAAGCAAAATATGCCTGCATATTTTGTCAGTTGCCTTATAAGAAACACCAAGACTGGGGTTGTGTGTAAAACAAAAATAATGAAGTAAAGTATACCTACACTGCTGGAGTATGTGGAGTCAACGGCGCAATAGGCATCATAAATGCATCCCTCATATAAGGTGTTAGTGGAGTGCAAGAACTCTGAGTAGATTGGCTATTAAAGGTAAATGCCCTGAAAGTTGCTGCAACCTCTGTTTGGTTCATGGTTTCCTCTCCTGACTCATTGACCGCTTGTTTTGCTTTCTTCCGTGTACGCTTGATAGATTGTTCCAATGCACCTTTTCACCTACGAACACTTGAGCCAACGTGACCACCCTTAGCTTCTTTTTAATATCTTTTGCCCTTGAAAGGATCTCTGTATCATCAACACCGGTAGCTAGAGAATCATTGTCCCTAACACTGTTGTCCCCAACACTATCTAGAAGTGTGCAATCTGGCTGAGAATTTGCTTGTGAAACATTCACCCTTCGAGCTTCACTTTGACTTCCCTCTTTTCGTGATGCATAATCCATATCGCTAGTTTTGTTTTTTTTTCTTTTACTATTCTATTCACCCCACATTCAATTTGTTTAACCAGATCACTAGCAAAAACAGAGGACTCTTCATGCAGTGCAGCCTTCCTTGCAGCTTGGACAAACGTGAGACACAATTCCCTAAACCTCCTCCCAATTGCCGCTTTGGAGTCCTCCTCAGCAACAGTCTCTTCTTCATATGCAACCAAACCACTCTTTGCATCTTTAGTCCATCTTTTCAAGATATATGGATCAGGTATCTTCTTTATCCTATTAGCACGAAGAATATAAAATGCATGACTACACAATATGCCACTGAATTCAAATTTCTTACAGCTACAATTGACTGAAGTAGTTTCGCGATCAAATGTAATAGTATGTTGATGAATTCTTCATGCGGCATCATTAATAACTTTATACTCAACCACTCTGCCAACTTCCCCACAAACATACATCTCACAATTAAGGACACCATCAAGTACTTCTTTGCGAACTAATTCAAGGATTTCTTCTGTGTACACGTTTCATGCACATTCCAACATTTGATTTCCCTATATCGGCAACGCAGGAGTACTATTTATCATCTTACAATCAGCCCTCAGTTCCTCATACCGCCTATCATCCAATAATTCATCGAAGTGCCCCAAGAATCGCAATAAATCCTTTTGCCTCTGTAGATGAGTTTTCAGTGAAGCATTCATGCTCTCGGACCTTTGTGTCATACTCATGTTTGCACAGAACGTGTTCTTTCCATATGCTAGAGACCATTTCTCCTTTTCCTCAAACTTTGCTTTCAACCATCTATTTGAGGATAAATCATATTTGTTAATCATTGTGATCCATGCTTTTATGAATTCCTCCTCATCTTCATACTCGTTAACACATCTACTAAAATCTTTTGGAAACGATCTCTCACGGTTAAACACATCGCTAAGATGCTTTGTAGCGTTTTGGAACATATGCCAAACACAGAAGCGATGGAATGTATTCGGAAGCACCGAAGCTATTGCACTCGTCATAGCTTGGTCATGATCTGTGAGAATTGTCTTCGGCCTCTTACCACACATAGCTCTTACAAAGCTTTCAAATAACCAACTGAATGTCTGAACGCTTTCATCATATAATAGGGCAGCGCCAAAGATTTTAGTTTGTCTGTGATGATTAACACCAACAAATAACCCGAATGGTCTACCATACTTGTTTATTCTATATGTGGTGTCAAAACAAACCACGTCACCAAAGTAAGTATAATCTGCCATCATCCCAGAATCAGCCCAAAATATGTTACTAATAAGATCATCTTGATCTAACTGAATGGCATAGAAAAAAGATGCATCTTCCGATTGTTTTCTCTGAAAGTATTCCAATAAGGCTCTTGCATCTCCCTGTTGCATGGCCACCCTACGTTTAGACCACAAATAATTCTGACAGTCTACCCGCATGAATCCTAGGCATTCAATGCCACCTACTTCCCTTCTCATCATTTTGACAGTTCTCTTGGGTTGCATCCCTGTTGAATCTGCAGGATCAATTTCAGCTGCCTGGGCCTCTGTTACTTTCCGATGTGATCGTAACATATGGACCATGCTTGGAAAAAGCAACTTATGATTATGCCTCTCCTCGAACTGTGTAATTATATATTTTCCACTCGCTTCCAATACAATTTTTATTCTTGCCTTACACCGAGTCCTTGTATCTGCATGATGTTTTACAACCGTCATATCCCTTTTATCTGTCCGACGATAACCTTCCTTTGAGCAACAAAAAAACCCTATCTAGGACGATTCCCGTACATTGATGCTTATGCTGTAAGTCTTTTCTTGTTCCGAAACCAATTCGTCTTGCATACTCATTATAAAACTGATGTAAGTCGTCTTCTGAATCAAACACCATCCCAATCTTTGGTAAATATTCTGTCTGTATTGATTCTTGCAAACCATCAACATCCTCATCGATGGTGTCTTCAATACCATCAATTGATCTAGATGACATGTCCTCCACACTATCCATTTCTGTTGTGTTTTCTGTTTACATATAAAACCTTCATTATTGTATAAGCAAATAACCAGGCTTAAAATGAAAGATCATAAGAGGCTAGGTTTGTTACATCCTTCTTAAAATCAAAAAATACAATGGATAAACAACATTCATGAAGTAATTAACTTCCAAGATGATCAAGCCATGGTACATTCAAATTGAACCAAAAAAAAAACAATTAAATAAAATAAAGGTTTATTTAAATGGAGAAGAAAATAAGCATTACGCAGACATGAGCAGTTGATCAAGCCACTTGTAAAGAATAATAATAACAAATGGACAATTAATAAAAATGAGAAACTAAATTCACTAAATATATAAGCCTAAGTAGGGTTCCTATATGGGACAATTCTAAGCACTTTGAATATTTAATTGAACTTGAAATTTCTAAAATGAAGCATACTTTGCAATCTCAGTCAAAAGTCAACACCAATGAGGTTAAACTTGAAACCACTTCCAGTTTAAACATGTAGACCCAAAGAGGGTGTAAAACCACCAATATGGCACTACAAACAATCCACAAAGCATGATTCATGTATGTTACATGACTCCAAAATAGTTCTTTTTTGTTTTCCTTTCCTTGGGAACTCAAATGTCGAAATGCAATGGACCAGCACCAATCCCGTAAATAAGCCAAGGAGACCACTTTACCCATTCTTTTTCTTCTTTTCCTCTTCTTCTTCTTTTTATTCTTTACCCTTTTTTAGGGACAGGGATTCCAAGAGTAATTATTTGGTTTCACCAAACAAAAAATCTGTTCCAGATGGGTATGGAGATTGCACAAGTCTGATAAAAATTAAAAATTAAGACAACTAGAAATCTTTCTTCAAACCAATTCATAATCAGAATTGCTTCAAACTTAATAACTTTATGCCATTACGTTGCCCCACCCAACTGTTAGCAACTAACTAAAAACACAATGTCTTCTTGTTTTATTACAATCCTTAATAATCAGACTATGCTGATTCCATGGAGTATTAGAGATATTGTGCTGGAAATTAAGAACTTGTGTTCTTGTTTCATGATTGTGAAGTTTTTACACATCTACGAAAGAGGAAATCAAGTGCCAGATGCGTTGATTTTGAGCAATCTCCTTTTGATGATGCTCGTGGGAGATCTTTTGACTGAGTTGTTTCAATTCAATAATATTCTCACGTTCTTACTAACAAAAAAACGAAGAAACACAATGTCACTTGAAGATTATTTGATAGTGAAAAAGCAAATAACTCATTCCATGCATTTTCAAAAATATTTAGACCTTCACCGTTCACGCAACTCGATTCCGAAGCAACTCCTTCAAGCCGTTAGCTCCAGAAATGTCGGCAATTCCTCAAGAGGTTAGGTACGAACTCCTTCACAAAATTTAATCAAAATGAACGCAATGTACAGTGTCACACAGTTAAATTTAGATGCATTGCGAGGTTGATGGAAACCAAATGGGGAAGAAGAAGCACCTGAATCTACAGTCTCGCACAATTAATCAACCTGAACGCAATCGATTGGACAAATCAACCATTCTCTTCTATAGTCTCGCACAATTAATTTCGATAATTTTTATCGAAATTATGATACATGAGTTTTATTTTGAATATAATTGGGAAATTGCATATGTTATTCTGAAAAAGGCTTTATTTGGATTTTTAAGGATTGAATCATGGTTTTCTCTTGGAATTGAATATTTTGGTATGGATTGGTATGTGGTATGATGTAATTCGCTTTTCTTTTACGGTTGAGTGGTATGGCTTCTGTGGTTGAGTTGATACTAGCTTTTACGGCAGAGATGGGTAATCCTCTGTGTAGAGATGTGTAATCCTTTATAGGTAAAAGTGTGTATGCCTCCTACAGTAGCGTGTCCTCCCATATGTGGTTTTATCGTGGTTTGTGTCAGTGGGCTTAGCTGTATATGGATCCATAGTTTGGCTGGTTAGCTAAATGGTATTTAGTTTGGGTTGAGTTACTCCTATATGCGAGCGCGCTTCCCTTGCAAGTTAGTTTGCTTTGGGAAGGTCCTATGTCTGGAGGGACACCTCGGTGCGCTGCTGGTGATTCCCTGTACATGTGGATAAGTGATCATCTCCATGTATTGATTCTGGTACTGCAAGCTGGTGGTACATGCTGACTCTGTTGAGTTCGTGCGCAATAAGTCGGTGACTACGGCTCTTGTCTAAGCTGCGCTGCATAGGGCTTGAGTATCATTAGTAGCACTGCCCCTAAGCCGCACGGTGGTATAGCAGTTAGTTGAGTGTCATCTCAAATACTTATCATCTTTGTGAGTCTTGAAATGGCACGTGTTTTATCGCCTTCATCGATTTACCTCGATAACATCTAATTGTTGGTATTTATACATGATTATCGGTTTTATCGCTTTATTTGGAATTGCTATCGATAACTTGAATTCACCGCTTAATCGTGGATTAATCGCATACCTCATGACTATTTGCTTACATTAGACTGTTTCTAAAATGCATGCACCTGCCATTTGCTGAGATATAAATCTCACTCCGTTTTCTCCTATTTTTTAGGTTGCTTGGAGAGATCGCGAAGATGGGGTTTTTAATTTGATGGGTAGAATTGTAATTGGTATTAATGTCACATGTTGATTTGATAAATGTTATTGTAAACTGAATTGAATAAATTGAATAAAGAATTGTTTTATTTTCCACCAGAACTGTGATATAATTAATTAGTTTTAAAATTTATTGTGAATCTTAGTTTGTATCTGACCCCAGCTTCGTGGTAACACCTCGAGTTTGGTTGTTGAACCGGACTTAGGTTGTTACAGTAGCGAACCGGGTTCGGGTTGGGTGCCGGTTTGCACTGACCTGGGTTCGGGGCGTTACAGAGATGGTATCAGAGAAACAAGATCTAAACCTAGGAAATAAATTCTTAGGTGGGTAGTGGGATTGAGTGCACGTTAGTTAAAAGCATATTATTTTAGGATGAGAGACTTTAATTTTATTTGCATGTTTTCAATACTATTGTTTGATAATATTATTATGCTGTTGATGTTATTATTATTATGGGATGCTATATTATTGACTTAATTAAATTAAAAATTTTTATTATTAACCTGTGCTCATAAACAGATAAATTTTCACATGAGAAAAATAAATAAGAAATCTGAAATAGATAGAAAATGAGCAAAAATGATTTGATATATATATATGTGTGTGTGTGTGTGTGTAACGTGAACCATTACAAAGTTGGTATACAACTGAAAAACTATAAAAGATCTATGGATTGAATACAACCAATAGAATCAAAAGATGTATACACATCTGTGCCAAAAGTGAAAGAGAAAGAAATAGAAAATACAAGTCTCTAAATAAGAAAAAAAAAATCAGCTAGATGGTCCAGCACTATCTCCTCCCTGTCTAGCATCGTCTCTTGTGCCAGCATCTCCACCTCTAGACCCCGTAGCTCCATCACCATCTCCTCCCTGGCCTCCAGCACTAGTAGCATCATCTCTAGCCTCAGTACCCTCAGACTCTCCAGAATCCCAGATCTTGGGGCAAGTAGAAGCTCCAGTCCGCATGTATGATCGAATGATCCGGAACAGTCTGCACTGGGAATCATATAGGGTCTCTATCCAGTGCTACATCTCCTCCTGAGTCCTCATGATGGCCACCATCTGCTCCATCACCAAGGGCATGTGGGTGGATATCAAAGTCATCCGCCTGTGTAGGATCCTCACATCAGCTACTACATCGTGAAGGATATCTGCATCAGGAGTAGAAGGACGAGGAGCCTCAACTGAAGAAGGAGGAGCATTGGTTGTAGTAGAGGGTGGAAGAGAAGAGGAAGGAACATCAACTGATGGAGAAGCAGAAGAAGAAGGGGGAGCAGTAGGAGAAGAAGGGGGAACATCAGTAGAAGTAGGAGCAGCAGCAGAGGAAAAAGGAACAGCTGAAGGAGTAGAGGAGGAAGGAGCGGTACCACTATCAGCAGGCCTCCTGGAACGAGTAATACCTGTGGTGGCTCTGCGGATAGGCTGGCTCAGAATCAAGGGTCGGAATCGAGGATATCGAGCAGAGGATGCCTATATAAGTCTTCTTTGCCGTTCATCCCCTAAGGTGACTCCAGCAAAGAGGGGCAGCTGTTAGCACCTGATTTTTGCACCCCCAAAATAAAGAAAAATGAAAAGTCAAACCCTGAGGGGGTCAAAAATTAACTTTTTGATTCAAGTAAATTTGGCCATCAAACTTCATCTCATTGAAAAGAGCATTTCGACACGATTCCAACGCAACTGAATTTGCTGGAATCGGAGTCCAGATGAGAAAGATATGAGCTGGTCAAACTTTTGGGGAGCAAAAAGTTGACTTTTTGCTCAACCCCAATTCAGCTGCCAAACTTGACCCCAGTGGACAGGTGGTTTCGAGCCGGTTCGAACGACACTAAGTTTGCTGAAATCGGACACCAGATGAAGAAGTTATGAGCAGTTGAAGTTTTAGAAAAACTGCCATGTGGCAAAAAAGGCAGCAAAAATGGAATAAACCAATAAAATAAATAAGATAAATGTGTTTAATAATATTTTAATAAAGAGAATCTCGCTTTTTAATAAAATAATCGAAAAATCGAATAAGAATCTTGCAAAAAACCAAATTGAATAAAGGTTTGAAATCCAAACATTTTAAAAAGGTGCTAGACCGTATTTGAATTACAGGCAGGGCATGCCCGTATTTGAAATACGGGCAAGATTCTGGTAGAAGACACGCGTCGCTGTACGGCGGGACACGCGTCCCGTACGGCCGATTCGCGAGATTCGCAAATGTGCGTTTTTCGCCCGTATTTGAATTACGGGCAAGGCACGCCTGTACTTGAAGTACGGGCAAGGCATGCCCGTATTTCAAATACGGGCACGGAAATTTTGCCTATAAATAAAGGGGCCACCCCCCCTCATTGGAACAAGCCCTCTCCCCTGGCCATAACCCCTGCCCTCCTGAAGCTACCCACGGCCGAACCCTGCCATCATGCCACCACTCCACCACCCTAAACCTTTTTAATGCCCAAATTGCCCCTATGTCCCAAAACCATGCCCAAACACCCAAAACCTTGCTTAAATTTTGACCTTTCATCTTCTTGGATTGAGGAACCTAACCAAACCCTTTCCATACCGTTTTAAGAATTCCCGGAGGACGCGGAAGCGCTGCCCAATTCAATCGGAACCAACAAAGGAATCTTACTGTAAGTATGTTAAACTTTACAATATAACATTATCAATTTCAATCTCTTCAAGTTTCTTTTCTACATTTTGTTCTTGTGACCACTAATCCAATTGCTATTTTTGAAATATATAAGAGGCCAACTTCAGGAAGATGATCATCATAAAAAAAAAGGAGGAAGAAAGGGTCTAAATGACACTTTAATCAATGAATTTAACTACTCATTTTGTTCTTTTGAAGATGTATGTATTTTTGTAATATCTCCTCCTCTTTCTTGAATGAGGGATGTGGTTGGTTGGATAAACAAAAGAGGGAAAGAAGCCCAAGACCCAAAGAACATGAAAGATGAAGAAAGATGGCTTTGGAAGCCTAATGAAGCCAATATAGCATTTTGAAGAAACCCAGAAGTTTAACCAAGGTCTCTGGAACACTTGAAGAGGCCACAGAACTGATCTCAGGAAGAATCGGCGGCCAAAATGCAAAACTGGAGACGCCCGTAAAATCAGAACGGTCCAGTCTGGACCGTGTTTGCTTCACGGGCAAGCCCAAATCGGATTTTATTCACGGGCAAGGGTGGACCGTATAGAAAATACGGGCAAATGTAAAATAACATAAAAAATGTAATTCTTCAGCCCGGTTGGATCTATTCCGGCCTGAACCGGCCCCTTTAACAACTTGGGCTATCTTAAGCCCATTTTTGGACCATGGGCCTAGATGGGCCCACCAAGACCCCCCTTGGGCCAACTTGAGGGCCCACATTGTGACTGGCCTATACCAGGCCTGTTTTCAACAAACAGGCCCAGGCCCCTTGACCCTTGGGCTAATGGGCCCGTACCAAGCCCATTAAGCCCAAATAAATTGTAAACAAATAAACTTTAAATAACCAAATGGGTTACCCAATAACCCAACTGGGCCCAAGGCCCAACCATGGCAGCCCACGGGTCTTCCAACGGGACCCGGGTCCGACCCATTTCACTTAGATAAATAAAAAAGATAAAATCAAAATAAAAGGGACCCACACCTTCAGATGGTCCCACCAGACCAAATAAAGCAGCATGCTGGCCTAGGAAGGGTGAGATTGACTCAAAAACCAGGGAGACCCGAGGGACCCGTCAAACCGACGGGGCGGGCCGGGGTGTCTTTAGGACTTCCCCGGATCGTAACCGAGGACTTAGCTAGAACTCTGAACAGCCGCAGACCAGACTTAGACCCGATTAGGGCAAAACCGTGTCTGCCTGCACTCTCAGGCAGTGGCGACTCCGGATGTCCCGAGGCACGCACGAAATGTGCGCCCGGTGTGCGATCTAGGATCCAGGATTTTTAGGTGCGCACAGGTGGTCTCACCTGAATACGGATAGACAGGGTGCTCTACCCTGGGAATATGAAGGCTAGTGGAAATGTAGTCAGGAGAAACCAAGAATCTAGTGCCTCTAATATAGGAATAAAAGTAAGACCGGTCGGGAGCAATCTCATGAATATTACTATAGAACTGCCTAACCAACTCCTCACATGTGGGAGCAAACCCACTAAAGAGGGATAGCCACCCTCTACCCTCAATCAAACTCAGGTCTGTAGGAGCAAAGTCCTCAAAAACCACACTCCTCTCTAATAGGATCGTCCTAAGATGGAAACGATCATCATATTTTCCCTTCTCCATGTCAGAATAAAACCTGACATCTCTCTGGTCAACTCTAGCTCTCTTAGGAGGATTCCCTACTGAATTTCTAGCCATCTAGGAATTGGAGTAAAGAAAATTGGAATAGAGATAAAGAAAATAAAAATAAACACATGAACAAACACAAGATGAGTTAGGAAAAAATTGCACAAATAATTCAACAAAAATTAAGAAATAAAATTAGGATAAAAGTGTGTAATAATGGACTAGGAAAGTGCTCAAACAGGTCCTAAATTGAAACCATTTGATGGAAATTGAAAGAGAAACAAAATTGCAAAAATCAGGCCGAGCGCCTAAGACCGCTCAGGATCGCTTAGGGCGATCTAGTCAGCGCTCGTGTTCTGCCATGAATAGAAATTGGGGTTTTCAAATTTAAATTCAACGAACGGATAAATCTCAAGTTAAAACCAATTTAAATCAATGCCATGAAACCTTCAAGAGGTAAAGGAACCAATTTTTACTAAATGCCTTTAAGATTCGAGCATTGATTGGAATTTTTTTGAAAAATAAAGCCCTAGCCGCAAGGTGTTGAACGAAAAATTTTAAGAAGTAAACTGGAAGTAGGAGGATGATAGAATGTATACATGTTAAAGCCGAACGTAGGAGAAGAGTCGAGCATTGAAGACGAAGAGAGGAGCGCCAAGGAGAATAGGCCTAGCGAAGTTGAGCGATAGCCTTACGAAAGTCTGTCGTGAGCGTTTTAAAATTTCCTTTTATAAAACCTTTCTTTAAAATGAGCGCTAAGGAGCACATGGCTTAGGGTTTAAACCCAAGTCAGCCATCCTCAGTCATCCTCAGCGCCCTCTGATCGAGGCACTGAGCGCCCAGTTTCTTTAGCAATTAATAAACTAAAAATTAAATAAAATAATAGAGATAATTGAAATTGTATAATAACTAGAGTAATTTATAATAGCCCACGATCATAAGGAATATATATAGCAAAGATGAATGCAGTAAAATAATTGTATTTGAAAACAATAAAAATTCAAATTATTAGAAAATATAGAAAAATCTAAAACTTTATCTGGAATAATAATCAGAGTATAAAGATTGTCCAGAAATATTTGGTAATTGCAAATCAACACTTTTGATATATATATATATATATATATATATATATATATATATATATATATATGCTGTCTCACAAATACCTGATTAGAAGTGATTGATATATAAATAATATATTTAATCGCAAGATTATATTGAGGATGGATGCATAATTAAATTATTATTGCTGAATATTGTTTGTTGCCTGTTGAGCTAGTTGCACTAGAACGTGCCTAGGGTGTGGTGAAGCAAGGTACCATGTGGAACTGCACCTGAGCATGAAACCTTATGCAGCAAGGGATATGTATTAGTACAAATAGGTGTGTGTAAATATGTATTGTGGATGCAGTATTTTGATACAAGTTAGACTAGAAGAAACCTGTGATTTTCTTCTCAAACTTGCATATAAGCGGACGCGTTTATATGTACAAATTGATTATAGGAGATTGGTAGTGTTCTTCTACAGTATTTTTGAAGTTAAATTTTATTTTGAGAAATGGAATTGAAATGAGAGAAACTTTGAATTGTTTTGAATTGCTGGAATTTTGTTATGAAGTATAGAATGAAGATGATTGTTTTAAATTTCGAGGTCAAAATTTTTGTTAGGTGGGTAGGATGTAAAACCCTAAATTTTCACCTAATAAATAAAAGGTGTAATGCCCCGGATCCGTGTTGTTCAATAAAGATATAACACGTCTCATGGAGTGTTAGGTAAGGATCTTAATCAAATGTGATCGTTGGATAATCACCTAACTAAAACATATCAGAGTGCACAATCATACTTTATCTAAGAATTCAATATTCAAAACTTAACTAAGATTCAAATGGTACAACCTCAATGGACTTTATTACACCTCAATCATTCAATTAATTCAAAGTTCAATCCAAAATAACCTACAAGTCTAAGGGATGTAATAGTAGTCTTCCTCCCTATATGTCTCAGTCGAATCTACCCCAATAGTTGCCTCACCTCGAGTATCTGAAAGACAAAACAAAAACAACAGAGTGAGATACGAATATCTTAGGGAGTAGCATATTCATGCAGAAATAGATAATAGCAGTTCAAATTATGCATCGATAAACATCCCGTACGATTAAGCAACCAATACAATTTCCAAGTTTAAAACCAAAACCAATAAACGTTTCTAATCACATTTCAATTTAATACTGACAACACATCGATTGGTCAATGTCATGACTATTGTTAAGTTGATAAATTAAACATGCCAAGTAGACACTCCACACCTCCATGTACACAGTTCCGACTTACTCAGGGTTTCGAAAACTCTGAAATGACGGCCTACTCAGGGTTTCGTCATCCAATGCCGGCCTACTCCCCGGGTTTCGGCATTGACAATCAAGCTTACTCAGGGTTTCTGGCTGCTCTACACTGGTCGTGGCAACACACAAGGCCATGCAATTTCAACAACCAACAATAACATTACACTACTAAGCTTAAGCATGGATCCAGGACAAGCTAAACCAAAACAGTAAACCAACGCAAAATCACAACTCTGACTTCAAAATAATACAATACGTTCAACATCATGTATATCTCAACCAATTCACCACATGTCCCTTTGGACCAAAACAGTACCTCATGTATCTTCAGCATTTACTCAAAATTCACAACACATGTTCATTTGTAATAAAACCCTTTACTCACACCAAAAGAAATCTTTACAATACATTTCAGAAACTTGCAATCAAGTAAAAAGCAGATGAAATGAATTCGCATTCAAGTACAGTATATAATAACAGGAACCTAAATCAGGGACTCCTAGGGTTAGGTACAATGAGATCATCTATCATTAGCCCTTTCGAAATAACCTTGGATGCTTCTAAGAATTTCCAGAATTTCCACTTATATTCTCAAAGAAACTTTAATAAGGAATAATGTTTCTAAAATCCTAAACAAATCATTAGTCAAGTGCTTGAACTCTCACAATCATCAAATCCAGCTTAGTTGGGTCAAAACTCTACTTCGGCCAATTATTGGACCATGCACTGACCTCCAGCGCTAGGCGCGAGGTCGGCGGATAGGTTGCTGGTTAAAAACATTAGGTTGCGTTTACTTAAATCGGGTAGGTGCGAGCTAGGTGCGAACTAGGCGGACGCTTTGGGCGAGATGGGCGGATAGAAATCAAGTATGCGCGAGGTAGGGGCGGACTAGGTGCAAGCTCGGCGGATAGGGGAAAAATCCTTGCGTCGACTACCTGCAGTTGGCGCCAGTTAACGCCAACTCGGTGGATACTCACCTAGATTTTCGACTCTGATATTTCCAGATCTACACCACTGGCCGAACTTTTTCTCTCTGTAACAATTTCCTTAGTCTCCTAATATCCCTAGAAGACATTTAAAACACTTTTGAAATTATTCTAACCACATTTTTATTTATCTCATTCAATATTAGAGAAAACCCACACTCGGACTGTCTTCTTCCAGCAACCACATGCATTCAGATTAAACTCACGAATAGATACGAAACCCAGTTTGAAAACGATGCTACTCACCTCTTGCATGCTTATATCCCAGCAACAGTAAATACTCGAACCACGGCCGATCACCAACCGTCGTTCGTTTGATCGAAATTGACACCCGGATCTTCTGTTCACAAGAGTAAAACCCTTCTGAAAAACTTGATTCGTACAACTTGATTCGAACACCCAGAACCCTTCTGAAAAACTAAAAGTTCTTCTTCTCTCCCAACGAAAAACCTAGATCAATCGCTGCAGCCGCAATCCCTTTCAGCTATGAGAGTATACGAGTATTCAAAAAAAACTAAAACCTAATTTTCCTTAAGTATTTATACCTTCCATATGTAGATTGCCGCTCGACAACCTTTGAAATTCCTTGATTCCGTGTGTGCTCGCCCACCGAAATCCCTACATATACCCACAGCTACTTAAGTTGATACGTCCACATAATTAATTTTAAATAAAAATAATTCTTAGCAAAAAAATTGGGGTTTTACAAAAGGAAATAGGAGTTTAAGTTCTAGCTAAAATAAAAAGTGAAGATTTAGAGGGCAAGTAATTTAAATAAGTAGTAAGTTTAAAATAAAGAAGGAACCTTAAGGAAAAGTAGCCTAAAAGGGTAAAAGGGTATTTTGGTAATTTTCAGAAAAGGGTAATCAATAAATAGAGCATTAAATAATAATTAGAATTTTAAATAGAAGAAAATAATTTATTTAGACAAGTTAGGAAGTAAAAGGAATTAATAAAAGCCCAAATGAGGAAAAAGGGTAATTAGGAGATTTCAAGTCTTAATTGAGAGAAAAAGTAATTAATTTGGGTTTTAGGTGATATTTAGTTTTTGAATAATTATTAGGCATTAAAATAGGTTGTAAAGAGTGTTTAGATAATAAGAGAATTGATTAGTAATGTTTTAGTAGAAAAATAGAATGTGGAGAAAAAGTAGGAATTAATTAGAAGGAGTTAGACTTTAATTAGACCTTGGTTGGGTTAGCCCAAATTAAAGGAACCTATTAGGGTTGGTTTAGGATTTCTAAAGTCAAGTATAAATAGGAGATTAAGCTGAGACAATAGAGAATTTTCGTGGGTTTTATAATGAGAGAAAAGAGGGAGAGAAAGGAAGAAGGTTGTTAATGGAGTTGTCCGACCAGTCTCCATCAAATCTCGATTGAGGAAAATCCGTACGGTGGATCGTCTTCAAATTTGAAGGTTTTGTTCTTTATTGATGGAACTACAATGTGAACGGTGGAGATTTGAATTGAGGAACTCTAGCTTGGTGCGTGTGGGAGTAAAAGTCAGGTCCAGAATTAGAAGCTTCAATGGAAGAAGGATTTTAGCGTATAAGGCAAGTAGGAACCCTTGAAAACTGGGGGAACTGCATGATTTCGTTTTCTGTGATGTAATATGGTTTGAATGGATTAGTCGGAACTATATTTACATGGAATCAAAGTGTTTATATTTTAGTGATTGGTATTCTTGAAGGATTTGTTAAAGTAAAGAAGAAAGCTTGGTTTGATCATGTAAATAATTGTAGGATGGTATTTAATTGATAAGAATTAATAGAGAGGGCTTTAGGTATGTTTTAGAATGTTAGTAGATTAATTTAAACCAAAGAAACATATAGCAAAAGCCTAAAAATCCGAACTTTATAAATCTAGAAATTATTGTTAAATTTTACACGAGCGCCTAGGATCGCCCAGGACCGCCTAACCCTGTAGAGGTAAGCGCTCTAAGCAGAATTTGTAGATTTTAGTGATTTTTGTAACACGAATAAATATTCAATAATTTTTCTAATAAGTGAAGTATACTAGCATGTTTATAAAGACCTAATTAAAGTATAAAAATTTATAAAATTATATTTTGGGAATAAAAAAGTAATTGGAGGTCCAAAGGGTAGGATAGAATATGAAAGGGACTAATTTGAAAGGTAAACAATGGGAATGATACTAGCTTGTATTTATGGATTAAAAGCATCTTCTAAACTTGATTTTAGATCTGTAAAGTATCCTGGAAATTGTAAATACAGAAAATTGGAATAAATACTAACTTTGGTAACAATATGAGAACTTGGATTACAATAAAGGGATTAATAGGGAAAACTCTAAGCAAGACTTGAATTACTTTTGGTTTGTACTTCAAATATAAATATTGGTTTCTGGAATTGCATAAACTCTGATTTTTATCGAAATTATGATACATGAGTTTTATTTTGAATATAATTGGGAAATTGCATATGTTATTCTGAAAAAGGCTTTATTTTGGATTTTTAAGGATTGAATCATGGTTTTCTCTTGGAATTGAATATTTTGGTATGGATTGGTATGTGGTATGATGTAATTCGCTTTTCTTTTAAGGTTGAGTGGTACGGCTTTTGTGGTTGAGTTGATACTAGCTTTTACGACAGAGATGGGTAATCCTCTGTGTAGAGATGTGTAATCCTTTACGAGTAAAAGTGTGTATGCCTCCTACAGTAGCGTGTCCTCCTGTATGTGGTTTTATCATGGTTTGTGTCAGTGGGCTTAGCTGTATATGGATCCATAGTTTGGCTGGTTAGCTAAGTGGTATTTAGTTTGGGTTGAGTTACTCCTATATGCGAGCGCGCTTCCCTTGCAAGTTAGTTTGCTCTGGGAAGGTCTTATGTCCGGAGGGACACCCCGGTGCGCCGCTGGTGATTCCCTGTACATGTGGATAAGTGATCATCTCCATGTATTGATTCTGGTGCTGCATGCTGGTGGTACATGTCGACTCTGTTGGGTTTGTGCGCAATAAGTCGGTGACTACGGCTCTTGTCTAAGCTGCGCTACATGGGGCTTGAGTATCATTAGTAGCACTGCCCCTAAGCCGCACGGTGGTATATCAGTTAGTTGAGTGTCATCTCAAATATTTATCATCTTTGTGAGTCCTGCAATGGCACGTGTTTTATCGCCTTCATTGGTTTTACCTCGATAACATCTAATTGTTGGTATTTATACATGATTATCGGTTTTATCGCTTTATTTGGAATTGCTATCGATAACTTGAATTCATCGCTTAATCGTGGATTAATTGTATACCTCATGACTATTTGCTTACATTAGACTGTTTCTAAAATGCATGCATCTGCCATTTGCTGAGATGTAAATCTCACTTCATTTTCCCCTATTTTTCAGGTTGCTTGGAGAGATCGCGAAGATGGGGTTTTTTTAATTTGATGGGTAGAATTGTAATTGGTATTAATGTCACATGTTGATTAGATAAATGTTATTGTAAACTGAATTGAATAAAGAATTGTTTTATTTTCCACTAGAACTCTAATATAATTAATTAGTTTTAAAATTTATTATGAATCTTAGTTTGTATCTGACCCCAGCTTCGTGGTAACACCTCGAGTTAGGTTGTTGAACCGGACTTGGGTTGTTACAGTAGCGAACCGGGTTCGGGTTGGGTGCCGGTTTGCACTGACCCGGGTTCAGGGCGTTAAAAGATATCTCCTTGAAGTCTCTCCAAACTCAGCTGTGGAATCACAATTTTCCAATTTCTCTCCTCCTGACTCAATTGAGCAATCTCCGAAACTACTCATTCACCTTGCCTGAACGAAATCTCCAGATCCTCTCCACCAAACCCTTGCTCCAATCTCAAAACCTTCTGGAGTCTCTTCTCCAGATATTTCAAATCTTGAACGAAACAACTAACCAACAGCAACATGTGCTATATAACTGCCGCCATTCTCTCAAATTAAATATGTTTTAGTGAAATTCCACTCCACCCAATATTACCTACATAAACAATAGAGTTACTTTATCTTGATCACATGTATCGCCACACCACAAAACCTACATACCTATCCAATAAAATTAATCTAATATGATAACCTACATTGCCAATCCACAGAATTCTTTACTCCAAACAATAAAATTAAAATGCTTAGCTTACCTTGAATACTCAATCTTTCATCAAACTTGGCTTATAAATTCTCAATTTTTACTCTTTCCTCCTCCAATTACAATAATAAATAGGAATTATTAATAAAATCCAATTTCTAATAATATTAAAAATTCGGGATTTTACAATCCCCATGTTCAGATTAAGGGGCTACATGCTTGGGTGGTACATGCCAAATTCCATATTTCAGATATGAGTTGCTGGTACGTGAGTTTCGTGCACAATAAGTCGATGTCTACTATCTAGACCTTATCATTCAAATTTCAATCAGGTATGAGCATTATATTACTAGCTTTGCTCATAAGTCGCATGGTGGCGTAGTGAATGAAGAGTATCTGTTCAAAGACTTATTTTGCTTCATGAGTCCTGTGATGTCACATTTGGTGTTTGTGTATATTTTATCGTTGTGTTGGGATTGGTTACATGAATCTGAATTTATTTATCCTTATTTTGATTTATCGATATACCTCATGATTATTTCATAAAAATAGACTGTTTTATTTCATGCACCTTGCTACTTGTTGAAATTTATATCCCACTCCGGTTTTCCCCTGTTTTTCAGGTATGCTTGGAGAGATCGTCAAGTTTGAGATAGTGTACTCATGGGTAGAATTGTGGTTATGACCATAGAACTAATTCAGAATAAAGAGATTTTTATTGTAAATTAATTTGATTAAATTGAATTAAATATGCTATGCTTCCAATTGTACTTTGATATAATTCAAAGTTTTAAATTCCTCATAAATTTTAGTTTGTTCTGGTTCAATTTTTACTAACACTCTGAGTTTGGTTGTTGCACCGGATTCGAGGCGTTACAAGTTCCTTCTTGGCAAATCACTCCTTCATAGAGATAAATTATATTTGCTACCCTCATTGCAAAGATATACTCTATCATGGAGAAAATAATAAGTAAAATCGTCTCCTTCATGGAGAAAACCAATATTACACAAAATTGTCAAAATCTGAGAAATAGGCTAAATCTACCAAAATCTGTAGAAAAATACTTTCTTACTGTTCTAGAACTTAAAACATCTTCAAAACATGCTTTTGAAAGTATAGAAACCAACAAATTACAAAACAAATCAATTTTAAGATCAAATTCCCTCTTGGAACAAAAACATGAGTTATTTCAGTAAAGCATACACAAAATCTTGTATAATTTTTATAAAATTATTCGACCATTGAAAACAATTTCTATACACCCAAATCTTATTTTTACATGTGTTGGATTCCTCAAAAAATAATTTTATATTCAAAATCTAGGTATGTTTTCTAAAAATCAAAAATCTGGGTTGGATGCTCAAGCGGTCTCACAAATTAACATGTTCAATGCGTGCTCAACAAATCGTGTAAGAGCCTGAAATTTTCAGAATTTTTAATTAAATAAATATCTATACTTTTAATGTGATCCTTAAAAAAATTTGTAATAAATTATATAGGTGATCATATGGATGAGGAAGATCTAAAGTATGAAGCAGATCCAACCGTTGGATTATGAGATAATGGGATAAATATAATTTTAAGAGTTATTTAAGTCTTATTGGTTAGTTGTATGGTAGCTGGTAGAGATGAGATGCATGGGAAAGCTTACATTAAAATAGGGTTTCTCTTATTGCAGTATACGCTTAATCGTATACCCTACGTATTGTGTCTTTGGCAGCTGAGAAAGGAGAAGGGAGAACGAGAGAAGGAGAGTCGCTGTGGAAGTTCCTGTAAGCTTGAAGAAGCTCTATCTTGCTGAAAAGAGAGAGAGAGATCAGATCCTAAGCTAAGAAGACAGAAGAGGAAGAAAGAGAGACAACATTCTCTCGAGCGAACAAGAGGTAGGTAGCACACCCGATTTGACTTTAAATGTGTTTATTGAGGTTTTGATCAATTAGCATGTTTTGAAGTACTGTATACATGGATTTGGATGTTATTAGAAGTTGAATATGATGTACAGAATGAAGTTTATTGCACAAAGAACCTGTTTTGAGTTTTGGAATTAGCCGTTGTTTGATGAGCGTTCGACAAGATCGCTTGAGCGATCCTGTCAAGTGACTCACCTGTAATTCCTAATTCATTAATCGCCAACACATTGCTTTAGCGATGGTGTTGAGCGTCAATTTAAATTTGCTAAAATAACCAGGTCGCCCAACATGATCGCTTGAGTGCCAATGTTGAGCGCCCGTTACTTTTTCTGAGTAAATTAAATATCGAGATCGCCTAACCATTTCGCTCGAGCACTTGGGTCGAGCGATCAACACAGATTCTTAAGTTTTCTGAATTTTGGGAAATTTTCATTATGAAATGATTTCTAAAGATATTAAACCTTTGAACCAACAAATATTAAGCGTCTACGAACTGTTTCCGTAGATCGTTTGATTAAAAAAAATGAGTATTTTCGGTATGTTTTGCTAAAATATGTCTTACTTTGGGTATTCATGGGTCTTGGTTATTTCAAAAACTGATTTAAGTCGAATGGAATAAATCTTACTCCATATAAGTATATTTTTAAAGTGTTTTGATTACTGAAATTTTGTTAGAAAAACTTCACACCAGATTTAGTATGTTGAGCTATATCATGGATAGTGTATAAGCTTTAGAAAAACCTAAATGCCACTATGCATTATTTCTAATGCATTATTTCTAAATTGCTTTGATCTTTGAGTGAGGTATTACTATTGGTGTTTAGTGGGCATAGCTGCATATGGATCCATAGGGTTAAGCTAGAGAGTGAAGAGGTTTTTCTTTGGTAGGATACTCCGAGTTTGCGCTCACGCTTCCTTTGCAAGTTAGTTTGCATTGGGGGGTCTTCATGTACAATAGGGTCTTATTTCAAATACCAGTTGTTGATGAGGTGCCCTTATGTGTTGATTAGCGGCCCTCCCTGTGCGCGTGTCCATCCGTGGGCTGCACGATGAAGGATCTTTTGGGAGGCGCATGTGAGTTTGTGCCTCCTTTAGAGGAAATGGGGAATGAAGAGTCGCCATTGCCTAATGGAGTGCAGGCAAACACCTAGCTACCTAAGAGGTTGTCTAATTAGGTGCTCTACGGCTTTTTAAGATTCCTAATAAGTTCTCAATTATAGTCCAAGGAAGTCTATAGACACCCCGGTCCACCCCGTCGGATGAAGGGTCCCATGAGACATCTTGCTTATGAATCAACTTGATTATCTCACCCTATCCTAAGTCGATATGCATTTATTTAGGTCTAGGAGGGGACCCCTTAAGAAGTGTAGGTCCTCTTTTTATTTGATTTTTATCTTTTTATTTTGAAGGTGATGTGGGTATGATGCGTGGGCCCCTTTGGAAGGCCCACAAGTACGTCAATTTGGGCTTAAGATAAGCCTAGGTCCCACTTTAGGATTACGTTGGATAATCCCTTTTGGGATTTGGTTATTTGGTTTGGATATGTTTTAAACATGTAAGTTAGGTTAGTTGGTTGCTTTTAAGATTCTTAAAGAACCCATTGGGCATGGTAAGGGCCCAAGAGAGTCAAAATAGCTTGAAGTCCCCATTTAAGAGGACTTGGGTTAAACAAGGTGTAACACCTCAAATCTGGGTAATTTTTTTTATGACTCGGATCAAGGCATTAACTTGTGGTACATCACAATCAGCTCAAAAGATAAGACTAAAATAATTAAGAATTATCAGAGTGCTAAGAAGCTTAAATTATTCATTATAATCTATATCTTACTATTACATCAATTAATCAAATGAAAGGCAACTACAATTTAACTAACTCTCAAACTCTACTAGATCATCTACTATCATTTTAAGAAAATAAAAACACCTATATCAATATCCTACTCGTCTTTTGGATTCTCAATTCTTCAAGCCCACTATTTGACTCAGTGGCATCCTCACCAAGATCACCTGAAAACAAACATTTAAAAGCAAGAATGAGATATAAAATCCCATCAAGTAGCAACATGCATGAAAGAAAACAGTTTACATATAATATTTTCAAAACATTTCATGAGTTGCAAAATAAATGTTCAAATACCAATCAAATAAGGAAACAATATCGTATAATTAAATCATTCCATCACTTCTCCCAAGGAGGTAAACCAATTTCTCCCATCAAGGAGATAATAAATCTCTGACACCAAGCAGGTAATACACATCTCTACCACCAAGCAGGTAAAAGTGTAATGCCTCGATTCTGGATTAATTGTCCAACCCTGAAGTATTAGTATAAGTGGGCCAAAGCAACTAAAATTCAGAATAATTTAAAACTTTTATTCATGTCTTTATCAGAGTTATTATGCGGAAACAATATAATGAAATTCAATTACAATCAACCTTAACTTTTACAAGTAACTTTTGGACTCATAACTGGTTCCCATCTATTGGCTACCCTTTTCATAATGCCCCAATGCTTGTCGACCTCACCAAGAGTACCCGAAAAATAGGGAAAACCGGAGTGAGATATAAATCTCAACAAGTAGCAAAATGCATGAAATAAAACAGTCCAATTTATATATAAAATAAAGTCATGAGGTATAACGATAAAACCAAGTCACGACAATAAAAACCAAAGCATTCATCAAACCAAACCAATTTCCAAAACAATATTTTCAAGTCAAACAAACCAAATCCTCATGATGATATGACACCACAGGACTCATGAAAACAATACATCTTTGAAAAGCTAAATGCCTGAGTCAAGGGTTGCCACTTCACGGTTTAGACGCGAGCTGAGATACACAGACATAGACTAATTGCGAATTACCCAACCAAGATACATGGAGGGCTGGTACGTACAATCCAATCAACTGCAACAACATGGGAATACCAGAGCAAGATACATGGTGGTAGCCCAAAATAACCACATCAAGATACACGACAGGTGGGATTGCTGCAGCACGAACAGATATAGGAAGGCCTCGTTGAGATACACGACAGGAGCTGTAAAATCCCAAATTTTTAATGAAATTAAAAATTATTAGTTTAGTAATTAAATTAAGGTTAATTAGTAATTTTGCAAAGGAAGTAGACCAAGGAGTTAAGCCGGGGACTTTTGTTTGAATCGGATGGGATAATTCCAATTAAATAAATATGAGAAGTTGCTAGGATTTTTAATTGGATGATTGTGGTGGTTAGATAATGTGACAAATATGAAGTCATGGCCAAATAAGGGTGCTGGTGCAGAAAGGTTGGTCGAGTGTAGCTACGTGGGATCATGACTTGAGTTAGCTGGTGGCAGCAACTATATAAACAGTAGCTGGTTCATTAGTTTATTTCGTTTGGAGTTTGAGCAACTAAAGTGGAGATTTTAGAGAGAAGAAGAGGTGAGCTAGGGTTTGTAAATTTGATCCTGGAGAATTGGAAGTGATTAGAGAGAAGAAGTGGCTGTTCGAGAGAGAGAGTGAAGATCAATTGCGGCAACAATCAGATCTGATCATGAGTTGCAAATCTCAGAAAATTAATTATGATTCCAGGTAAGTTTAGTTAATTAGGTTCTATTTAGTTGAATTTTATCAAGGGGATTTCAGATCTAGAGAGATCTGATCTGGAATTCGAATTCAGCAAAGGGTTGTTCGTGAGATCAGTTCTAGAGATGGAATTTCAGAAATTCGTTAAGGATTAGAGGAGCTTCTCAACTCAAATTTGCTTCTAAACAATAAGTAGCATCTGATTTATACCGGATTCGCAATCGAGATTTTGATTAGAATCATGAATTGATTATGCACATGAGTTTTATCGTTTGTGAGCATGTTATGATCGAAAATTTCTGATTTCAGTTGAATCATGTTAGATTAAATGTAGAATCTAATGAATTGTGGAAGTGAAATCATGTTCAAATGCGGTTAAAATTTAATTGCCGTGTTTTATTTAGTTTCGTAAGAATTGGTTTTGGGTCGACTGAGTACAGCTGGCTAACAAGAGGTCAGCGGTACTCAGCCATAGTAAAAATTTTTGGTTGGCTAAGTAGTGCTGAGTGTGGCTGACCTATAGGAGGTCAGCGCACACTCACTTTTTATTAGCCATAGTGCGGCTATTTCCTCACAAGGTAAATTTTAATAATTAATGGACTAAATCAGGTTCTAAGAGTTATAATAAGATGTTAACATTCGATTGAGGTGATTAATAATTAAAGATTTCAAATGACTAAATTTTGGAAGCATTAAATTGAACATCTGCAGGTTGGCACCCATGCAAGTTCAATTAGCCTTGTGCGACTGATGTTGCACAAGTAATATTCTATGGTTTTAATTTATAAAAACTAATCTAATGGAACTAATTTAGTGTCATTAAACTGTTAGGGTTTTTATTAGTTAATAAATTTGTATAAACTTACGTAGCTAGATCAATGTAAGTTGATCAAGAAAATGTGAAGGAATAGCATGAGGTTGAAAATAGGTTTATACATGAAAGAGTTTATCATAAAAAGAATAGGGGATGTTAATAGATCATGTATAGGCAATCTTATAGCATTGGAATTACAAGAGTGATGGTGTAGACACCGCAAATTGCACAATGAAAATGATGAATAATTGGCAAAATTCATTCTTTCCTTTGTAACCAGCACAAAAATTGAGATTTAAGCATTCTTTCTTGTATCCGACAACTCAGGTCGGATACAAGCACATCTTTTTATATCCGACACAAGTCGTCGGATACAAGCAGGTATTAGTGTATCCGATGACATGTATCAGATACAAAAATATTTGCTTGTAACTGACCTGATTTGTCGGATACAAGTTTTTTGCTCAAAATTGAGTAAATCCGAGAGTTTTTCACTTTTTTACTGTTTTACACATGCTTATGAAGTGGAAATCTCGGAAATAGCCTTAGGGTTAAGTGTGGGGGACTCTAGACATCATTTTGTGTCTAGCATCATGCAAACACCTAACCCTAGCCTTTGCCTATAAATAGGAGGCCTCTCCTCAAGCAAATGACCAATAACTTTTGCCAAGAATTTTTGCCATAAGTTGGAGATTGAAGAGCTCCAAGTGAAGAAGGGAACTGCTGCCCTATTGCTTCTAGCACCCCCAGGTAAGCCTAAAACCTCTTTCCTTTTATGTTCTTAAGTTCTAGAAATAGTTCTCTTCTTCTACCTTTCTGTAGAATAATGGCCTATTGATTGTGTATGCAACCCCTTTCCATACTCAAAGTACCTCAAGACTCCCTTTAGCCGTAAAACGTGGAGAGGGATCTAGGGGAAATGAGACTGGGAATTGATCCTTAGTCTTAGAACCCACTTGAATGGCCTTTTGATTCTATGAAAACCGTTTCATACTCAAAGTACCCCAAGATTATCTCGAAGAACTGTAAAACGGGGAGAGAGAACTAAGGGAAACGAGAATGGAACGGAACCCTAGGCTTTTTTTTAGAACCCCATTTGATTGATATGAATGCTATATGTTGTTATGTGTTGATTGAAAAAATGATTTTTACACATACACACATAGCACCCGTTTTTGTCGGAATCGGCTTGCATTTCGGATCTATTGCGTTCATTGTTATAGATCTGAAATAAATGGCCCTAAGCAGTTTTGGGACATATCTCAATGATTTTCAAAATGATTTCAAGCAAGTTCTCTTTGAGTATTGAAGACCTCTAGGTCTAACCTCTCGGTTTTGGGCATTTTTGCTTACTTTAGGGTTTTTGGCATATTCTTTCCAATCGGAGAGAATGGTGAGCCAAACTTGTGCCTTATTTTCTTCCTAGAGTTTCTTCAATACTTTTTCAAGTGATTTTGATTTATATTGTACGGATCACACACACTTGATCACCATTTTGGATTGATTTTACTTAAAAAGGTTTAAACTGGACAGCAACTGTACCCTAACTTCGGACACTCATAACTTCATCCTCCGGATGAATTTTGGAGTGATTCCAAAGCCATGGAAAGGGTGAGGCTGTCTAGTTTATGTCTGTAAAATTTCATCAATTTTTATGAAGGGGATTTTTGACACCATTCAGTCGAAGTTGATAGGTTAGTTCAGGCCAGATTGCTGAACCTGTCACTTTGACTGAGCGCCATGTGTTCGTTTTAAGTCCGATTTGAGTGATTTTTGTTTCTGAGTTCTCCTTTGTGAGTTTAATTTCAAATCCAGTTGGTTTTATAATTTGTGGATTCCATTTGTGTTGTGGGTAACAGATTTACTCAGAAACAGTACATTTCTGGGTTAATCTGTGATCTTCGGGGCCTATTCGGGAGGTCACCCAAGGCACATCCTGATGGATTTTTGTATGAGGCTAGTTTCATTTGAAATATGGCCCTACATACTTCATTCATGCCAAATTTCACGGATTTATATGAAATCAAATTTTCTAAATGAATTTCCAAAGTTGCCCGCTTGTCACTTTTACTGATTTCCAACAGCTGATTTCAAAGGAGCATAACTCCTAGGATTTTAACCGGATTTGATTGAAAATTTGCATGAGTCTTCTATTTATTGTAATCTTTCAAATGGATTTGGTTTGATTCAATTTAAATTTTATTTGAATGATCTCAAGACAAATGGCTCTATTTTTTATCAAATTTTTTGGATTTGTCTCAACTTGGTTTTATTCAAGTTTTGCTTTGATTTCCATCTAATGGTGATATCCCAGAAGTGATACTGACATAAAAGAGGATCTGGAATTCATTGAATTCCTTATGTGGAAGTATCATACATTTGTTTAATCCTTTTTCAAGGTTTTTGATTATTTTAGCTAGCTTTCTTATTTTTGAGCATGAACAACACTTGGAAACCACCTTGTGTGGGTGAGTGGGGGTGCCTAACACCTTCCCCCATTCATAATCTAATCCCCTTACCGATCTCTGGATTTTACTTTCAAGTAGAGTTATTTTTACTCTAGTTTTTGCCTTTTTGTTTATTTTGATGATTTTTGGTGCCCATTCACACCTAAAACTGAATGGTGGCGACTCTCCCATTTTTGTTGAGCCCGTGTGATGACGGAGGGAATCATCTAGGTGATTTTTCCATGTCTCACAACTGGTGACTCTGCTGGGGATTTGTGGATTTAAGCCATGATTGGTGTACTTGTTCATGCTTTTTCTTTATTTTTTGAACGCTTGCTGTTTTGCCTATTTTATTGGTGCATGTTGATATATTTCAAATCTGATTGATATGACTTGAAGATTCATAAGGATAAATGGCATGTGTGTATTATTTGATTATGCCTAGAATCATGTTTAGGGTCATTATCTTGTCATACATGTTTACTTGTTGAATTTTATAACATGCTTTGCTTTAGGGGTATAATGCTACATTTTGAGCATGAAAATGAAGAGCATGAATTCAGTAAACTCAGTGGGCATTTTTTGGGGTTTCCAAGCATGTTTTCCCCAATTAAAACATTTCTTGTGCCATATTTTTAGTTATTGGATTTTTAGGCTTTGATTTGGGTACGAATAAGGCATGTTGAGCACAAAAATGAAGAATACAAAATCTGGAAATTCAGTGGGTAATTTTGGGATTTTTCAAGCATGTTTCCCCTGACAAAACACTCCTTGTACCATATTATTAGGTGCTGTATTTTTAGGCTTTGATTTGGGTATAAAACAATGTAATTTGAGCATCCAAATGAAGAGCATGAAATCTAGAAATTTAGTGTAGTTTTTGGGAGTTTTCAAGCATGTTTCCCCTAACAAAACACTCCTTGTACCATATTATTAGTTGCTGTATTTTTTTGGCTTCAATTTGGGTATGAATAATGCACCTTGAGCATGAAAAAAAGAGAGAGCATGAAATCTGGAAATTTATGGGATGTTTTGAGTTTTTCAAGCATGCTTTTCATGATCTAATGGTTGTTTGGCAATATGATACCATGTTTGTATGCTACTTTTTGGGTATGTAATAATTGTGTACATATTTAGTTGCTTTAGCTACCTTGCTTGCTTGTGTTTTGCTTTCATTATAATGTCATATTGCCTTGGCTTGAAATTGTATGCATGGCTACGAAAAGAGTGGCAAGGGGTTGGGACGTTATGAATGCACCTCAATTTTAAATGCATTTGAGCACTTTAAACACTTTTCATTGCCTACCCATTATCTATAGGAAGTTGAACCCGAATGTGTGTAGCTTGGCGCACCGAAGTCGATACTTCGAAAAGCGAAAGTGAAAACATTTACCTTAGAATTTGAGTCAATGATGTGATGATAATAGGATCTGTGATTCGATTTCGGGCATCACTAGAATTGAGTTCTAAGTTGCCAATTAAGCCAAAACCCAAAAACCATACGCTTGAAGGTGGAGAAACAAGTTTTCAGCTAAAGTAAACAATTATGTTTGGGGAATTGGGTGTAATTGTGGAAAGGACGTTTGCATGTTTCACAGGCCAATGTATAATATGAATACCATATTGAAGGTAATACAAGGTGGCAAGGTAAAGCCATGTTTTTTATTTATCTTCATGTAAATTAAAAGCCATGGTGTCCATATGTTTGGGATGAAATTTTTTCCCAAAAGTGTCTATAGCCTAAGGTTGGTGTAACCTATAGGATGAGTTTCCAACTCAATTTAAAAGTCATCCTATCCAAAGTCCATGTAGGAGTCAACCAAGTGTACAAGATCCATGAATTGGTGTCTAACTGTCAAAGGGGCATGTACCCTCATGAATGGTCATATATTTTGCAAATATGGTGTCAAAGTCCAATTGGAGACTATTTTTGAAGGCCAAGTCAAGGTGAACATCAAGTGGGAATGAAAATAACATGATCTGGTGAAAAAATGAGTTAAAAGGGCCATTTTTGCCATTAACCGTCAACTCAGGTCGGTTAAACAGAATTTTATTCTTATCCGACATAACTCATCGGCAAAAAGGATATATGCATGTATCCGATCATTTTTATCGGATACAATAAGACATAGCCTTAGCCGACATGTCATGTTGGATACAGCCCGAAAATTGGCAAATTGATTTTTCAGCCCAATTCTTTTGAGAATAAAATGCCTAAAGCATTGTAAATAATCTGTGGGCACCCAAAGAGGATATGAAAAGATAAGTCAAGTGTTAAAAAAAAAAACAAAAAAATCTCACTAAGGATTTAACCTAATTTTGAAGCACAAATATGCATTTTACCCTCAAGATTCATTAAAGGAAACTGAGGTATCATATTTCTTGATACCAATTCACTTCAAACATGTTTCAATCAAACTTTTGAACTTGAAAACTGAGGAAATTCAGCAAGAAAAAAAACTTTCGTTGGTCATTTTATCCAATCAAATCAAAATTTTGTGGGACACTTGGAAGCCCTAGAATATTCCAAAAAAAAAAAAAACCTTTGGTTGGTCATTTTATCCAATCAAATCAAAACTTGTGGAACACTTGGAAGCCTTAGAATATTCCAAAAAAAAGAACCTTTGGTTGGTCATTTTATCCAATCAAATCAAAAATTGGTGGGACACTTGGAAGCCCTAGAATATTCCAAAAAAAACCTTTGGTTGGTCATTTTATCTAATCAAATCAAAATTTTGTGGGATACTTGGAAGCCTTAGAATATTCCAAAAAAACCTTTGGTTGGTCATTTTATCCAATCAAATAAAAAATTTGTGGGACACTTGGAAGCCCTAGAATATTCCAAAAAAAAAAACCTTTGGTTGGTCATTTTATTCAATCAAATCAAAAATTTGTGGGACACTTGGAAGCCTTAGAATATTCCAAAAAAACCTTTGGTTGGTCATTTTATCCAATCAAATTAAAACTTTGTGGGACACTTGGAAGCCCTAGAATATTCCAAAATTCATTTGGTTGGTCATTTTATCCAATCAAATCAAAAATTTGTGGGACACTTGGAAGCCCTAGAATATTCCAAAAAAATTCTTTTGGTTGGTCATTTTATCCAATCAAATCAAAAATTTGTGGGACACTTGGAAGCCCTAGAATATTCCAAAAAAATTCTTTTGGTTGGTCATTTTATCCAATCAAATCAAAAATTTGTGGGACACTTGGAAGCCCTAGAATATTCCAACAATAAAAAATAATAATAATAAAATAAAATAATAAAAAAAACAAATAAACCCAGACTTGTGTTCAACTAACCCACTTATCTACATTTATAGGTGTGACTTGGATTAAATGGAAGCTGACATGTTTCATTGATTTTCCTTCCCCAGGTACACATATTTGCAATCATTGCTCCCGTGACCAGATCCAAAGCTCGAGCAATGAATACTGAAGAGAACCAAGCCCAAGCTACTGTCCCTGCTCAGGACTTTGCTCAGCTACAAGAGCAGGTGGCCGGACTAGCCAAGATGCTGGGAGACTTACTGGCGGCTTAGGCCCAACAGGCCCAGGCCCAAAACCAAGCCTCTACTTCTCATCAAACACCACCTCAAGCCTACATTCCTCCTCCGGCTCAACCCATACCTGAGCCCATTTCTGAACCTGTCCCTGAGCCTATTCTGATTAGGGAAAACACGGTGGAGTATGAGAAAGAGATGGAAAAAGAAAAAGCTAGGGAGGAGATGGAAAGGAAATTACTGCACAAGATAGAGAGGATCAAGGAAGAACTCAAGGAGGTGAAGGGGGGAAACAGCTACGGAGGTACCACCTTCGATGATCTGTGCATATACCCGGATGCATGCCTACCGGCAAAGTTCAAGTGCCCAGACTTCAATAAATATGATGGCATGGGCTGCCCAATGAGCCACTTGAAACTATACTGCGGGGCTTTGTGCTAGTTTGGCCAGGATGACGGCATACTAATCCAACTTTTCCAGAGGAGTTTGATAGGATCGGCTCTAAGGCGGTTTGCCAGGTGGACCACGGAAGGATCAGAAGGTGGAAGGACTTGGCAGACGCTTTTCTAGACCAGTACAAATTTAACTCGGAGATCGTGCCAGATCGGTACGACATGATGAGAATGAGCAAGGGAAAAGATGAATCTGTACGGCAATATGCCAAGAAGTGGAGAGAGGCTGCCTCCCAAGTCAGGCTGCCTATGTTAGAGCCTGAGATGATCTCAACCTTTGTAAGCACACTGGGAAACCCTTCTATAATCATCTGGTGGGTTAGATCACCACCAATTTTGCAGCCCTGGTACAGGTGGATGACAGGATCGAGGAAGGGGTTAGGTCGGGAAAACTTATTGACTACTCTACTTTGGCCGGGCAATCTGATTCCTCCGCTTCCCTGGCACAGAAGAAGGGGACTGGGTTCAAGAAAAATGGGGCAAGAAAAGAAGGAGAAGTAAACCTGGTACAGGCTTTTCCCTCCAAGAAACCGCTCCATGTCAATATTTCTGCACCCCAACAGGCCCAGTAGTCATACCAGACCCCGCTCAATGTCAATTTCTCCCCCTCCGTGCCTGCAAACCCAAGGAGGACTTTTACTAAGGAAGAGAGGGATGCTTGGATAGCAGCAAGAAGGAGCAGAGTTTTTACTCCTCTCCCTGTATCTCTTTCCCAACTGTTGCCAACCCTGCTGAAAGGGGAGTATGTGACCTTGAAGGAGCCCAGCCCGAATGCATCTAAGGGGAAGAACTTTGATTCGGCAGTCACGTGTGACTTTCACATGGGTGCACCAAGGCACTCTACAGACACTTGTTGGGTCTTGAAGCATGCAGTCCAGGATCTGTTGGATCAGAAGGCCCTGGTCTACAATAATGCTGCACCTGCCCGTCAGGAAATGATATTGGGCAAAACCCCTGCCTTATTACAATGGGGTAGGCCCGTCCAACTCCATCACTGCCATATCCTCCACAAGAAGAGCCTTTGACCCATATCAACTGATAGCTCCTGTGGGGACCTTGGTCAAGGTCCATTTCTTCCAAGAGAAAGAAGAGGAGGAGGTCAATGTGATCTCCAAGAAAAATGATGGGGCTGCTGAGGATATTAGCTCCTCTCTGAACCGGGTCTCCTCCCTCATGGCCCAGATGAACACTGCAAGGCCTCCACTGGTCTTTAATTGTGGTTCACCCACCTGCTCTCCAGCCAAGCCACCAAAAACTCCTTTGGTCATCGACCTTGACCCCACCACTGCATCCATCTCCTTTTCTGTTCCATCAGCTACATCCGGGTCCAAGCTCCAACCCTTGGTTGTAAATATTCCTCCATCTCGCAATGTCCCTAAACTGGCTCATACATCCCGGTCTAAACTCTAACCATTAGTGATCAATGTCCCTAAATTGGCCTATTCTGAGGCAGCTGTACCATGGAATTACAGCGAGGGGGTCACGGCTACGGTTCCGATGGTCAGGAACCATAACCAGGAGGAAGTGAACCTCATGACAAGGTCGGGGAAATGTGCAGGAGGAGAAGAGAAAGAAAAAGAAACAGAGGTAGAGAGAGAGAGAAAAGAAACAGAAGAAAAAAGAAAATTGAAAGGAAAAACAAAAGTAGGAGAAGACACCCCCAAGGTGTAGAAAATGAGGCATCAGACCTCATAAAAATTATAAAAAAAAGTGAATTCAATCTTGTCGATCAACTAAACAAGGTCCTAGCCCAGATTTCAGTACTGGGCCTTTTGTTGAATTCATAAAAGCACAGGAACGCATTATTAAGGGTGCTTCAAATTGCACACGTGTCCCAAACTATTGATCCGGACCAACTAGGCAAAATGGTTGGTCAAATTTTATCACATAATGTGATAAGTTTTTCTGAAGGTGAAATAAGCTTAGGTGGGTGTTACCATGTTGACCCTTTGCACATCACAGTACTTTGTAAGGGCAGCATGGTGGCACGGGTTTTAATTGACAATGGGTCGGCTTTAAATGTCTGCCCATTAATCACTTTTGCCAAACTTGGTCTGGATCAGTCGAATATCAAGCAGAATGGGAGGATTGTGAGGGCTTTTGATAGCTCTAAAACACACTCCCTAGGGGAGATTGAACTGCCGGTCACAATTGGGCCGAATATCTTCAACACAGCCTTCAATCTGCTCCTAGGGAGGCCGTGGATACACTTGACTAGGGCAATACCATCCACCCTTCACCAAAGAGTGAAGTACATAAGAGGACAAAGGGTGATAACAGTCCTAGCTGAGAACTTGGTACCTCCCATTATAGCACCTGACGTACCCTTCATCAATGTGGACCTAACTGTCGACAAGATTGCATTCTACTCATTTCAGTTCGAGACTGTAAATTTTATACCTGGGGGTGTGAGAAAAAAGAAGAGAAAGGGACTACTGCTGAGAATATGGTGAGGAAAGTGATGGAAAATTACCACTTTCACCCAGGGAAAGGTCTGGGGATTAACTTGCAGGGGATGTTGGAGCCAATCAAGGTGAAAAAGCTGGTCCCTAAAGTAGGGTTGGGATTTAAACCCAGAGGATGGATAAGGCAAAAGCAGGAAGAGGGAGAGAAGAAAAGCAGACGAATTTTCCCTCACTTAAGGGAAAATTTTCCTAAACTCTTCTATACGATCCAACTATCTCCTCCCATGGACCAGTCCAAACCCCCGTACCGAAACGTCAATCCCTACCAAAAGCCTTCTGTTACAACCCTGCAACCCTTCAACCCATCTCCTATACTTAAAATAGTGGGCGGGCCTGGGCCACAGTCAGAGCAGCAGGCGGACTTCTCCGAAGATATTGGGGCTTTCTTCGCCATGACTGAAGGCGAAAGAACAGAGCCAGATAAGGAGCTGCTGTTCATTGATTGGGCAGCAATGAAGATTCTAGAAGAGGTTATATCTGGATTGGGCCCCGTGGTAGAAAATGGCAGTACAACTCATCCGGTGATGATGGCATCGGATTCAGGGTTTGAGGAGCAAGCTTTCCCCATTTCCTCCGCTCCTGATAAATTTATATTGAATAATTGGGAGGAAACTCCCCTTACCTTTGAAGCAGCGTTTGTTTGGCAAATTGACGCGGCTTCCAAAACTCCATTAGTGGAATGCCATTTCCCTGAAGGTCCTAATGAGCCTTCGTCTTCAGGGAAAGTTTTTGTAGGAGGCTCACAAAAACACCAAAAAGATTTTTCTATTTTTTCTAGAAAATTTAATTTTTTTAAAAAAGTCCAAACTATTTATGAACAATACAAGCAAACAGAGTTAGATCAAGTTGAATATGACTTCGACCTTGAGCTCGACTTTGACCTCATGGGGATCGAAGAAGAGACTAAGGTCGAAGAAGAAGACCCTCCAAAGGAAATTGAATATCAGTTAGAACGTCATGAAAGGGTTGTACAACCTAATATTGAGGAGACCATTTCCATAAATCTAGGGACCGAAGATGACCCAAAAATAGTGAAGATTGGGGCATGCCTGTCTGATGTGCAGCATGATGAAATGACACGGTTCTTGGCAGACTACAAAGATGTATTTGCTTGGTCATATTGGGACATGCCGGGGTTGGACACTGACATGGTAGTGCACAAGTTGCCAATTTTGCCAGGGGTCAAGCTAATTAAGCAGAAGTTGAGAAGACTGAAACCTGAATGGACCTTGAAGGTCAAGGACGAAGTGGTCAAACAATTTCAAGCAGGATTTTTGGCTGTCTCCACGTACCCCGAGTGGCTTGCAAACATAGTGCCAGTACCAAAGAAGGATGGAAAAGTCAGAATGTGTGTGGACTACAGAGATCTGAATAAGGCAAACCCAAAGGATGATTTTCCGCTTCCACACATCAACATATTGGTGGACAACACTGTTGTACATAGCCTGTTCTCATTTATGGACGGCTTCTCTGGGTACAATCAGATCAAGATGGCTAAGGAAGATCAAGAGAAAACAGCGTTCATCACACCTTGGGGCACCTTCCACTATACAGTTGTGCGTAAGTCGTGGTGAACGCGCGTCGCGAGGCGAGCACGATGAAAGGGTGCGGGAATGGGGGTATTGGAGTCGCCACTGCCTGATGGGGTGCAGGCAGACACCTGGGTGCCCTAAGGATATCTGCTTTGGTTTGCGGCTTGAGATTCTAGTTAAGGTTTCGATTACGGTCCGGGGAAGTCCGTAGACACCCCGGTCCGCCCCGTCGATCGACGGGTCCCATGCGCTTCCCTGGTTCAAGTCAACTTTGGTTCAACTCATCCTTATGTCCTACACCAGCATGCTCACTTTATTAAGTTTGAATGGGACCTTCAAAGGTGTGGGTCCCTTTTATTTTAAATTATTTTTATCTTTTTATCCAAGCGATGTCGATCTAATGTGGACCCTGTTGGAAGGCCCATTGGATACCAAAGAGGGCTTAGATCAAGCCCAATTCCCATTTGGGGTTATATCGGATAACCTTGCTTATTGGATTTGGTTATTTGGTTTGGGGATTGCTTATTTACATGAAATCTGTGGGTTTACTGGGTATAACCGCAGAATAGGTGCGGTTCAGGGGCGAACCGCTTTGTGTATACGGTTTTGGCACAGAAAGCCCAAAAGGGAATTTTTCATGGGGGCTTTAGGTCTCTGGGTCTCTTGTGATGTTCAGTAGCTGTATGGGTTCCTGTGTGGGCCCACAATGGTTCAGAAGAGTGGGGAGCACCCCATTTAGTCTCCTTTGGAATTCTTCAACAAAGAAAAAGGGGGGAGAAGGTATGGGGTTGCCTCCTCCTTTTGAGGATCAGGTGATAGGCAAACAGGGACCAGGTGGTCCCTGTTTCGGTCTCTCAACTTAGGCAACGCAGCAAGCAATCCAGGGCAATATAGATCTAACGAAATGACAATTTAGAGCATGCTTCAATTCATGACATTGACATTCATATTCTTATACATTATGCCTATGAACAGAGGTATTTGAGCTCTTATCCATGCAAAGGAGGGGCACTAACACAAGTGAAAATGTGGCCTAGAATGCTACCTAAGGTGGGGGATGCATGCATTCATTCCTGCAAACAGTAGGTTAACAAAGAGAAAGGGAAGCATGGTCATAGAGATGCATGCTTGCTATGCGCATTTAAAAACAATCAAACAAAATAGCAAGGCATATCTACACAAGCAAAAGAAAGAAAACTCATGCTGTAATTAGCAGGAACAGCAACAAAACAGGGGATTTTACTCTTGCAAGAGGGGGTTGAAAGCAACATCAAGAAAGGTTTCCCCTGCTCTTGAACCTGGAAGCTTGGTGGAATGTAAACATGCTGGGTACGGCAGCTCCTGAAGTGGACTTGGGGAGCTCATAATGGGTTCAAATAGCAGGTCTTGGGCAGCGTGACAGTAGCTAACCGGGGAGCAAATTAACACACACAAAGGACAGACATTAAAAAAAAAAAAAAGGTAGGGAGAGCTGTTAGTGGTCAAAAGACAGCAACATACTAAGGGGGGATCATGCCGGAAATGAGCTGAAAGCTAGGGGATTGTGGGGAAGGGCAACTTTCGTACAAGGGGTCTAGTGGGTTGGGCTAAGGGTGCTGGTATTCGTGTGTGTTTGCTGGAAACATATTCCCTTTTCAAATGCCAAGGAAAAATCTCAAGATAGCTGCTTTGATGGTCGAAAATAAAGAGACAAACCCTCTCATCCTCACATGGAATTGTACGTAAAGTCTGCCTTACCTTAGGAAACATACATGTTATGCAAGCAAGGACAAGATACATGCAAACCATTCAAAAAATCTGATCTGAACATGAGAACAGTAAAAAACTTCCTAATCATCACAAAATTCATTCATGCTCACATATGTAATGTACAATGTCATAGGGATCAATACCTTGGAGCTTTTGAACCCTTGTATAGTGTGGAGACCCCCTTTGAAGCAAGAACAAAGTGCTGGACAGCACCTCCTTGGTAGCAGCAACAGTACTCCTTCTTCTTCTCCAAGTTCTTGAGTGGGAAAGGGTGATGAAGGGCTTAGGAGGTCTTGGGATTGGGCTTGGGAGGTATAGGAAGCAAAGAGAGGTGGGGGAGAGGGAGTTCGGATGTTCAGGGAGCAAGGGAGAAGGAGGAGAACACAGAAAAGACTAGCCTCTTTATCCTACTGTCCGAACTTGCCTTTTATAGCAAACAGGGACAAAACTGCATACTCAGAGCAGTTTTGCCTAAAATGAACAGTAACCGCACATACTGTGCGGTTTTGGTGAAAACCGCAGGTTATGTACGGTTTTATCCTTGTCTTTTTAGTAATGATGAGGGGAAAAATTGGTCAGATGTAGTCTGACGCGCCACGCAACCGTACTGTATATGCGGTTGACTTTTCGGCGCCGCTTGCTCTAATTGGCTCGCGCAGGCGGTGGCCGAAAAAATCAACCGCACACCCTACGCGGTCGCGAACTTTTTCTCCCCTTTTTTTGGTTGAGTTGATGGCTGAGGCGACTCAACTGCCTACTCGGATGAATTAGACTTCCGCAATTTTTATTATTTCCCATTTATCTTAATTATTTTAATTAAGATATTTTAACTTTGACTGTTTTGCTCATATCTTTTCCGTCCGGGCTTCGATTCCTGTAAACTTTATTGCGTTGGAACCGTATCGGGATGCTCTATCCATTGGGATAGGGTATAGCAATCAATTTAGACTCAGAGGGAAAGTCATCTTTTGCTCTTGAGGGTTTAGACCTGTCTTTTAGGGTTTTGCTTTCAGGCTTTTTAGAGGGGTGCAAAAATGAGGTGCTTACAACAGTCATGCCGTTTGGGCTTAAGAATGTCAGGGCAACATACCAGCGGGCCATGACAGCACTATTCCATGACATGATCCACAAGGAGATGGAAGTCTATGTGGACGATATGATTGCCAAATCATGCAAAGAAGAGGACCACTTGATCAATCTGAAGAATGTGTTTGAATGACTCAGGAAGTACAGTCTATGGCTTAACCTGGCTAAATGCGTCTTTGGGGCTACATTAGGGAAATTGCTGGGATTTATAGTGAGCCGAAGAGGAATTAAGATCGACCCGGCTAAAGCCAAGGCCATAATTGAAATGCCATCACCTAGAACAGAGGAGGTTTGTGGTTTTTTTGGAAGAATTCAGTACATAAGCCGGTTCATAGCACAACTTACTACTATCTGTGAACCAATTTTCAAGCTTTTGAGAAAGGATAACCCGACGGTTTGGAATGAGGATTGCCAGTAGGCCTTTGATACAATAAAGGAGTATTTACAGAATCCACCTGTGCTAGTGCCACCAACTCCAGGAAGACCACTGATTCTGTACTTGTCAATATTGGAAATATCGATGGGATGTGTCTTGGGGCAGCATGATGAGACTGGTAGAAAGGAAAGGGCAATATACTATCTGAGTAAAAAATTCACAGAATATGAAGCAAAGTACTCACCGTTGGAAAAGACTTGTTGTGCTCTAGTGTGGGAAACTCAGAGGCTAAGGCATTACTTCCTTAGTCACTCCACATTATTGATATCCTGGATGGACCCTTTGAAGTACTTATTTGAGAAATTGGCACTAACTGGCAGAACGGCAAAGTGGCAGCTGTTACGTACATCACTCAGAAGGCGATTAAGGGTCAAGCCATTGCTGATCACCTGGCTACACATCATTTGCTAGAATACCAACCTTTGAAAACCAACTTTCCTGATGAAGCAATTTTGTTTACAGAAGAAGAGGAAAGTGAAAGCTCTTGGTAGATGTTCTTCGACGGGGCCGCCAACATGAATGGAAATGGAATAGGGGTAGTCTTGGTCAAACTAGATGGTTCACACATCCCGATCGCAGTGAAGTTGAGATTCCAGTGCACCAATAATATCGCCGAATATGAAGCATGCATAATTGGGTTGCAAGCCGCCATAGATCATGAAATGGAGGAACTTGACGTATACGGAGATTTGAGTCTTATCATCTTCCAAACAACTGGTGAATGGAAAACCAAGGATCACAAATTGATCCCCTGTCACCAGTATTTGGAAGAAATAAGCACAAACTTTACTCGAATTTCCTTCAATTATATGCCAAGGGCCAAGAATTAGTTTGCGGATGCTTTAGCAACATTGGCTTCAATGGTTAGCATGCCAGAAGGGGTAGACATCAAACCACTGGAAATTGAGGTCAGAGATGAACTGGCTTATTGTCTTGTTCTAGAGGGAGCACCAGAAGAGGAAGCACCGTGGTTTCAAGACATCAAAAATTTCTTGAACAATCGGAGTTTGCCAGAAAATGCCACTTCTACTGAGAAAAGGACAATACAAAGATTAGCCGGTCAATTCCTACTAAGTGGTGGACAGTTGTACAAGAGATCACATAATGACATTCTGCTTAGGTGTGTTGCTAAGGCTGAGTCGGAAAGGTTGATTGAGACTGTACATGGAGGAGTTTGCGGACCCCATATGAATGGACACATGCTTGCAAAGAAGATTCTGAGGTTGGGATATTATTGGTCGACAATGGAGCATGATTGCTATATACATGTCAGGAGGTGTCATCAATGTTAGATATATGCATATAACAAGTGTAAGCACCTCATTTTTGCGCTCCCAGAAGAGCCGAAAATGAAAACCTTAGCAGAAAGTCAAACCCTAAGGGGAGAAAAGTTGACTTTTTGATCAAGTGATAATTGACCACCTCGCTTTTATCTCAATGGATAGAGAATCTTGACACGACTCCAACGCAACTGAGTTTGCAGGAATCGAAGCCTGGATGAGGGTTCTGCAGGCCGGTCAAACTTAAGGGGAGCAAAAAGTTGACTTTCTGCTAAACCCCAATCCAGGTGCTTAACCTTATGACAATGGATAGAGGACTTCGATACGATTCTAACACAATTAAGTTTGTCCAAATTGGAGTCCAAATGGAGAAGATATGAGCTGACGAAGTTTTCGAGCGGCAAAACAGGCAAACTGTACACGTGGCAGAGAGCTGCACACGTGGCAAGTTGCGCAGGAAAATATCTCAGGGATCAAATCAGTAAATATCCAAATGTGCAAAATATCCCAGGGATTAAATCTGTAAAAATCTAGGAGTATCGGATTAAATCAAAAATCTCTAGGGACTAAATCTTTAAATTTCAGATTTTCTGACCATTTAGTGGCCGAATTAAATGTTTTGATCATTGTGTCGCTCGCGCCGAGCGACAGCTACTCAGCGCAAGCTCGGCGCCAAACCCGGCGGATACCCTGTTTTCCCTCCTATAAAAGCCTCACCCCGCTTCAGTGCGAAGGGTTGGCTCTTTTTCGGTTGGGAAATTTTTCAGTCGAGAACTTCACTTGGGTTGGGGATTTTGTTTTGGGGGAGAGCTTTTCTTGGTTGGTTTTTGCACTGGGTTCTTCTCCACTTCCTCTTCCTCTTCACTCCTCCTGGTTTGAAGCACACTCTCGTAGCTTCCTTGGCCACCTCATGGCCTCCACAACTCCACAAACACCCCACCTTGAGCTTTCCACTCTCCCTTTACTCCGTATTCTTCATTTTCCACCAAGCAAGTGAAGGCCGGCTGCTCTTGCTACTGGAGGAGGACCTTCCAGCTGCTGTCCGGCTTAGGAGGTGTCTCCACCCTGCACCGGTGCTCAAGCACTCTCAGGTATCACCCCTCGGCACTTTCTTCTTTTCATATATATAAAGACAAATACATGTTGCCATATTTAGGAAGTTAAGTTTCTCCCCTGCTCATATTCTGTGTTCATTTTCAAGGGAGTGTGTTCCCTATTAAGTAAGTCTCATGTACCCTGTATAAACCCCCCTTCTCCTTCCCTTCTGTAAAGGCTCTTGTCTTAAGCATGGAGCCCAGGTTCGGACCCTGCCGGAGGTCACAGAGGGTGTGTGCAAGACCATTCCGGTGTTAGTTCTCCATGCTTATGTCTCCTGATTTGCATGGGCATTTGTTGGTTTTCTTTTTTTGAATCGTGATTCGAAGTAGCTTAGATTAAATTTGATGCATGTTTAAAGGTCTCCTGGGGAGTGATTGTAAGTGTGAAAACTCACACTCCTTTTATGGCAAATGTTTGACAAATTATGTCTTCTAATAAATCTTCAAGATGTGCAGATTAAATAATGAAAATTCAGTGAATTTAGTAAAGAAGAAGAAGACGATGCTGCCACACAGCTACCACGCCGCTGGTAGCTCAAGGAAATGGAAGAATTTCAAAATAGAGCATTTTCTTGTAAAGGCACTTGCGAAGATCAACGCCGCTGCCACTTCGCTGGCAGCGCATAAGTGAATCAGTGCTTTGAAAGAATGGTACGTGCACTAGCGTCGTAAGGCGACGCTGACACGCCGCTGGTAGCGCTAAGCGAGATTGAAGATTATATGATCAGCCGTGCACATGCCGCGTTCTCTCCCGCTAGCAGCTCGCTGGCAGCGCGCCCTTAACTGATTCAACTTGTTCTGAGTGGGACTTGAGTTTGCTTCCAGCCGTCTACCCCGATCGCTTCACGACGCCACCAGTGCTCGACGCGATCTGTGTTTTCTTCTTTAAATAGACGTGCTGTAATTTTTAGAATTGACTTTTTCCTTTGGATCATTTTGATTTCGGATCTTGAGGTGTTTGAGATTCGATCAAATCTTCTTTAGAGAGTCGGCGATCGAGTGAGGGGGAGATCTGAGATAGATCACCTGGAATTGAAGGTAGAGGATTCTTCTTCAATTCGGAACTTCATCTGATCGTGTGATCGCCTGGACTGGTGATCGGCTTTGATTGATGCGTAGGTGGATTCCTACTACATTGGATCGTCTCAGTGGATTCTGAGGTGATTGTTGCGATCTGGATTGATCGTGTTCTGCAGCTTGTGGATTCAAGCTGTGTTGCAGTTTGTGGATTCGAACTGTGGATCACTGGTGAGTGATTGTTTGCAATCTGGAGTGATCGTGTTCTGCAGCTTGTGGATTCAAGCTGTGTTGCAGTTCGTGGATTCGAATTGTGGATTGCTGTTGAGTGAGTTCAATTGTAAAGGTTAAGTGTGTACTCCTTTGTAATTGTCTTTTCATTCAATAGTGGATTTTTGAAGGGTTAGTCGCCTCATATAGACTCGAGGTTTTTCCTGGATCTGGATCCAGGTTTCCTCATATAATTCTCTGTGTATTGTTTCCGCATTGTTAAATTCTGAATTGTTGTAGATCGTGGACCTATAGATTAGTCCTCTACTCTTTCAAGTGGTATCAAAGCCTATTCACTTTGAATTGCTATACAAAGTGTGATCTAGATCTATAGCATGGATTTTGGAAAAGAAGGAGGATCTGCCTCTAGACCTCCTTTATTTGAAGGTAACAATTATTCTTACTGGAAAGCAAGAATGAGAGCTTACCTGAAATCAATCGATGAGCGTGTCTGGCTCTTGGTTTGTAATGGTTATCATCCACCTGAGATCACAACAGAAGGAGGTGTTGTGATCCCTAAACCTCATGATCAGTGGACTAAAACTGAATCTGATCAATGTGGATGGAACAACAAGGCAATGAATGCCTTATTTTGTGCTGTTAGTGTTGAGGAATTCAGGAGAATTTCCTCATGTGAAGTCGCTAAGGAAGCTTGGGACATTCTTGAGGTCACTCATTAAGGAACCTCAGCTGTTAAGCTGTCCAGACTTCAAAGACTTACTACATCTTTCGAAACTCTATATATGAAAGATGATGAGTCTTTTGATGAGTTTTATGCTAAACTCTCAGATATTATTAATTCTAGTTTTAATCTTGGAGAAAAAAATCTCTACATCAAAGGTTATTAGAAAAATCTTATGCCTGAAAGATTCAGACCTAAAGTAACTGCCATTCAAGAGGCAAAAGATGTAGATAACATGAGAATTGAAGATCTGGTAGGATCTTTACAGACTTATGAGCTAGATCTGAATATTCCTAAAAGGAGTAAAGGAATAGCTCTAAAATCTGTAAAATTTGTAAATACTGAAGAATCAGATAATTCTGATGTTGATATGGATGAACTTGTTCTCTTAGCTAAAAAATTTAAGGGAATGTTTAAAAAGAGACAATCCAATTCTTCATCATCCATGGACAGATCTAATAGGAGATCTGATAAGAAAATTTCTGATCCAAGAAAGGAGAAGAAATTTTCTCAGAATGATGAAGTTCAATGTTACAAATGTAGAGGATTTGGACATGTTGCCTCTGATTGTCCCTCAAAGGATAAAAAGAAAAAGACTAATTATCAGGTTACTTGGGATGACAGTGACACTGATAATTCTTCACAATCTGATGAGGATATTTCAACTAATTTTACTGCTTTCAATTCTTTTTACTCATCCTCCTCTGGTAGTTCAATCTCTGAAATTGCAAGAGATAATAAAGAGACTTTATCAGATGATGAAGAAGAACTACAAGAAGCCTACAATCAGCTCTATAAGGAATTCAATAGAGCTCAGAAGAAAGTCAAGAAACTGAGTAAAAAATTGAAGGAATCAGAAACAGAGAAAAATAAAGCTCTTGCAGAAATAGATTTAATAAACCAGAAGTTACTTGAAAGACATGCCAAAGAAGATTTTCTGGTAACTTCTTTAACTGAAAAAACTGAAAAACTAAAAGAAAAGGAAGCTCAGATTTCTGCACTTCAAGGTAAAGTGATTGAACTTGAGAAAGTTTCAAATTCAAGTAAATCTAATGCTTCAAATTCTTCTGCAGGAAATCATCAAATTAATGAGGAATCAATTTCAAAGGAAGTTCCTGAAAGCTCAAATTCTGCTGAAAAAAGAATGAGTGTAAGTAATCAAAACAAGGAATCTTCACAGAAAATTTCTGCTGGAGAAGTAAGACCAACAGGTAAACCTTCAACTTCTGAGAAATCTAAATCTGTACAGTTTGGAAATACTGGCAAATCTAGAAATGTTGATTTTTCTGAACATAGGTTCATACCTGTATGCCATCACTGCAATAAAAAGGGTCATATAAGACCAAAGTGTTATTTATTGCATGGTTTTCCTGAGGGATATTTTGATAATAAGAGAAAAGTGAATCAAAGTCAGTCCCTGGATTTATACAACAGATTTGACTCCCTGTTAAAATTGACTGAAACATTAAATAAGGAAGTCACAAATCTGTCAAAGAAGCTTCCTTCAAAAACTCAAGAAGTTGATGAAGGTACTTCTCAGAAGACTCCTGAAAAACAGATTTGGGTAAGAAAAGATTCCTTAGTTGCTAATGTGGTTCATGTAGCTTTGAAAGCTCATGATGTCAACATGTGGTACTTGGACAGTGGTTGTTCAAGACATATGTGTGGACATAGGTCTATGTTTAGTACCTTTGAAGAATACTTTGGTGGAAGTGTTACATTTGGTGATGGAAGCACTTCTCAAGTTAAAGGTAAAGGTACTGTAAATGGTCCAAATGGTGTTTGTCTGAAAGATGTGTTATTTGTATCTGGTTTGAAGGCAAACTTGATTAGTATTAGCCAACTATGTGATTCCAGATTGTTTGTCAATTTTACTAGAAAAGAATGTAAAATCTTGGATAATTCTGGTAAAACTGTTCTTATAGGTGTAAGAACAAATGACAATTATTATGGAATCATTGGAAACAATGAAAAATCCTTAAAATCTTCTGTATGTGATGAAATTGATTTGTGGCATAAAAGACTGGGTCACATGAACTATAGAGATTTGTCCAAAATCTCTAAGTCTGAATTGGTTAGAGGAATTCCCAAGTTTGGGAACAATAAAAAGAAAGGAATGTGTGGTCCTTGCAATCAAGGAAAACAAATCAAAGCCACTCATAAGAAAACCAACATTGTAGGAACCTCTAGACCATTAGAACTGATTCATATGGACTTAATGGGACCTACAAAGACTGAAAGTCTTGGAGGAAAGAGGTATATCTTTGTTGCTGTAGATGACTACAGTAGATATACCTGGGTAAAGTTTTTAAGAGAAAAATCTGAATGTTTTGATTGTTTTAAACAATTGTACTGTCAAATTCAAGTTGAAAAGAACTTGCAAATAGGGAGAATAGTTAGAATAAGATCTGATCATGGGACAGAATTTGAAAATCAGATGTTTTCCAAATTCTGTGAAGACCAGGGAATTAAACATGAATTTTCTGCTCCTAAGACTCCACAGTAAAATGGAGTTGTGGAAAGGAAAAACAGAGTTTTGCAGGAAATGGCTAGAACCATGATGATAGCCAAGAAAGTGTTAACAAAATTCTGGGCTAAAGCTATAAATACTGCCTGTTATTTAAGTAACAGAGTGTATGTCAGATCTGGATGGAAACAAACTCCCTATGAAATGTGGAAAGGAAAACAGCTAAACCTGAAATATTTTAGAGTCTTTGGAAGTCAATGCTATATTCTAAGGGACAGAGAAAATCTAGGAAAATTTGAGTCTAGAAGTGATGAAGGAATCTTTCTAGGATATTCTTCTTCTAGTAGAGCATACAGAGTTTTTAACTTGAAAAAATCTGTTGTAATGGAATCTATTAATGTGCTAATAGATGATGAAGGAACTGACTGTGAACTTCTGCAGGTTGTAGATGAAGAGGATGAAATCAGAGATGCTTCCTCAAGCAATGAAGTGGTTCCTCTGACAAAAACTCTCAAAGATCACCCTACTGAGCAAATTGTTGGAAATATTTCAGATGGTGTAAGAACAAGACATCAAGTACATAATGAGGTCAGATTTTCCTCTTATCTCTCTCAATTTGAGCCAAAATCATATAAAGATGCCCTGTTGGATGAATTCTGGTTAAATGCTATGCATGAAGAACTAAACCAATTTACTAGAAATAATGTATGGGAATTGGTTGAAAGACCCTCTGATCTGAATGTGATAGGAACCAAATGGATTTTTAAGAACAAATCTGACGAGAATGGGGTTGTAACCAGAAATAAAGCTAGGCTTGTTGCTCAGGGATACACTCAAGTAGAAGGAATAGATTTTGATGAAACCTTTGCTCCTGTAGCTAGGTTAGAATCAATCAGATTACTTTTGTCTATTGCATGCTATTTGAAGTTTAAACTGTTTCAAATGGATGTTAAGAGTGCATTCTTGAATGGATATCTGAATGAAAAGGTCTATGTAGAGCAACCTAAAGGATTTGAGGACACAAATCATCCTAAATATGTTTATAAACTGAACAAAGCCTTGTATGGACTCAAACAAGCTCCTAGAGCTTAGTATGAGAGACTCACATCTTTTTTACTTGAATCTGGTTTTATGAGAGGAAATGTGGATAAAACTCTCTTTATTCAAAGAGAGTCCAAACATATTTTGATTGCTCAAATCTATGTTGATGACATAGTGTTTTATGTTGATGACATAGTGTTTGGATCTACTTCTGAAAATCATGCTCACTCCTTTGCTGACTTAATGAAAAGTGAATTTGAGATGAGTATGATGGGTGAACTGAACTTTTTCTTAGGTCTTCAGATTTATCAATCTCAACAAGGAATTTTTTTCTCTCAAGCCAAATATGCTAGAAATCTAGTCAAGAGATTCAGTTTAACTCATGCTAAACATGCTAGGACTCCTATGAGTACTAGCTTAAAGCTTGGAAAAGATGAATCTGGTAAGGACATAGACCCTACTTTGTACAGAGGAATGATTGGAAGTCTTCTGTACTTAACAGCAAGTAGACCTGATATAAGCTTTAGTGTTGGAGTTTGTGCTAGATATCAGGCTAATCCTAAAGAATCTCATCTAAATGCTGTGAAAGGAATAATAAAGTATGTTAATGGTACTGTTGATCTGGGAATCTGGTTTTCCAAAGAAACAAACCCATATCTAACTGGATACACTGATGCTGATTGGGCTGGGTGTATGGATGATAGGAAAAGCACCTCTGGTGGTTGCTTTTATATGGGTAATAATCTCATTGCTTGGTTAAGCAAAAAGCAAAACTCAGTTTCTCTGAGTACTGCTGAAGCAGAGTACATTTCTGCTGGAAGCAGTTGTACTCAATTAATTTGGATGAAACAAATGCTATCTGATTATGGTTTAGATCAGGACCAAATGATTCTCTTCTGTGACAATCAGAGTGCCATAAATATTTCCAAAAATCCTGTTCAACACTCAAGGACCAAACATATAGACATCAGGCATCACTTTATAAGAGAGTTAATTGAAGACAAAACTGTTTTGATTGAATATATATCTACTGAAAAACAGTTGGCTGACATTTTTACTAAACCTTTAGATCAGAACAGATTTGAAACTCTTAGGAAATCCCTAGGAGTTTGCTCTCAAAACTGAAAATCAGGTTCTGTTTTGAGTTAATTTAGATGTAAAATTATCTACATATCTGTTCAAAATGTTCTTGTGTGTTCTTGATACTGAAATCTTAATTCAGGAAGCTTGAGTCTATGCATATTGATAGAAATGTTTTATAATCAACTATCATGTTTGTCTTAAACACTTTTGTGCATTGAAGTTTATTGTGTGTTTGAAGCTTGGATTCTATAGGCTATCACCTTTATGAAAAGAAAAGTTTTGGAAATGGCTGCCATAGAGACTAGAGTGAAAGCCACTGTAATTCTCAAAAAGAAAAAGAGAAAGAAGGTATATCCTTGGAATGAACTGTAAACTCAGGTTTTTTAAGGGTCAATGCCTTCTACAAAAAGAAAAGAAAAAGAGATCAGAAAAGGCTACCTATCTCTGATGTGCGAAAGCCACCAAAATGAAGTTGGGGTATGTTTATACTTTTCAGGTATGATTACACTAAAATAGCATTCCATATGTATAAAGTGTCAAAGTCAACAAAAAAAAAATGATTTTCACACACTACACAAACATTGACTAATTAATATGCATATGAGCTCAATATCTTGAAGAAAATTTATAGTATGAGAAATCATGAAGGAATTTTGGTCATAGATATGAATTGTATCACATATGAATTAACCTTGATAGGTTCCTTAAGATCGGTTTTGTGAATAAGTACTTCTTGGATTGAATAACTGTTGATTATCTGAATGATTTTAGTTTAGTTAAAATCTTAGCTTTGTGTTTAGAAGTATGATTTTTTTTCATGAAGAATAGTTCAAACTCCCTTTATAAATTTTTGCCTTATGAGTGATTTCTGTTTGAGTGTGCATGTGCACCTTCTACGTCGCTAGAAGCGTGCTGCTAGCTTCTCCTCTATTTCATGCTTTGGCACCTGCCGTGGTAAGCGTCGCTGGATGCACGCTGGCAACGAAATCTTTTTCCCTATATGTAAGTGTGAAAACTCACACTCCTGTTATGGCAAATGATTGACAAATTATGTCTTCTAATGAAGCTTCAAGATGTGCAGATTAAACAATGAAAATTCAGTGAATTTAGTAAAGAAGAAGAAGTTGATGCCACCACACTGCTACCACGCCGCTGCCACCCCGCTGGCAGCGCATAAGGGAATTCGTGTTTTGAAAGAAAGGTTCGTGCACCTGCCGCGTACTCTCCCGCTAGCAGCTCGCTAGCAGCGCGCTTTTAACTGATTCAACTTACTCTGAGCGGGACTTGAGTTCGCCACCAGCCGTCTACATCGATCGCTTCACGACGCTACCAGCGCTCGACGCGATCTGTGTTTTATTCTTTAAATAGACGAGTTGTAATTTTTAATCAGTACTTTTTCTTTGGATCATTTGGATTTTGAATCTTGAGGTGTTTTGAGATTCGATCAAATCTTCTTTAGAGAGTCGGCGATCGAGTGAGGGGGAGATCTGAGATAGATCGCCTGGAATTGAAGATAGAGGATTCTTCTTCAATTCGGAACTTCATCTGATCGTGTGATCGCCTGGACTGGTGATCGGCCTTGATTGATGTGTAGGTGGATTCCTACTGCATTGGATCGTCTCAGTGGATTCTGAGAGGATTGCTGCGATCTGGATTGATCGTGTCCTGCAGCTTGTGGATTCAAGCTGTGTTACAGTTCGTGGATTCGAACTGTGGATCACTGGTGAGTGATTGTTTGCGATCTGGACTGATCGTGTTCTGCAGCTTGTGGATTCAAGCTGTGTAGCAGTTCGTGGATTCGAACTGTGGATTGCTGTTGAGTGAGTCAAATTGTAAAGGTTAAGTATGTACTCCTTTGTAATTGTCTTCTCATTCAATAGTGGATTTTGAAGGGTTAGTCGCCTCATATAGACTCGAGGTTTTTCCTGGATCTGGATCCAAGTTTCCTCGTATAATTCTTTGTGTACTGTTTCCGCATTGTTCAATTCTGAATTGTTATAGATCATGGACCTATAGAGTAGTCCTCTACTCTTTCAAGTGGTATCAAAGCCTATTCACTTTGAATTGCTATACATAGTGTGATCTAGATCTATAGCATGGATTTTGGAAAAGAAGGAGGATTTGCCTCTAGACCTCCTTTATTTGAAGGTAACAATTATTCTTACTGGAAAGAAAGAATGAGAGCTTACCTGAAATCAATCGATGAGCGTGTCTGGCTCTCGGTTTGTAATGGTTATCATCCACCTGTGATCACAACAGAAGTAGGTGTTGTGATCCCTAAACCTCATGATCAGTGGACTAAAACTGAATCTGATCAATGTCGATGGAATAACAAGGCAATGAATGCCTTATTTTGTGCTGTTAGTGTTGAGAAATTCAGGAGAATTTCCTCATGTGAAGTTGCTAAGGAAGCTTGGGACATTCTTGAGGTCACTCATGAAGGAACCTCAGCTGTCAAGCTTTCCAGACTTCAGAGACTTACTACATCTTTCGAAACTTTATATATGAAAGATGATGAGTCTTTTGATGAGTTTTATGCTAAACTGTCAGATATTGTTAATTCTAGTTTTAATCTTGGAGAAAAAATCTCTACATCAAAGGTTATTAGAAAAATATTAAGATCTTTGCCTGAAAGATTCAGACCTAAAGTAACTGCCATTCAAGAGGCAAAAGATGTAGATAACATGATAATTGAAAATCTGGTAGGATCTTTACAGACTTATGAGCTAGATCTGAATATTCCAAAAAGAAATAAAGGAATAGCTCTAAAATCTGTAAAATCTGTAAATACTGAAGAATCAGATAATTCTGATGTTGATATGGATGAACTTGTTCTCTTAGCCAAAAAGTTTAAGAAAATGTTTAAAAAGAGACAATCCAATTCTTCATCATCCATGGACAGATCTAATAGGAGATCTGATAAGAAAATGTCTGATCCAAGAAAGGAGAAGAAATTTTCTCAGAATGATGAAGTCCAATGTTACAAATGTAGAGGATTTGGGCATGTTGCATCTGATTGTCCCTCAAAGGATAAAAAGAAAAAGACTAATTATCAGGTTACTTGGGATGACAGTAACTCTGATAATTCTTCACAATCTGATGAGGATATCTCTGCAAATTTTACTGCTTTCAATTCTTTTTACTCATCCTCTTCTGGTAGTTCAATCTCTGGAATTGCAGGAGATAATAAAGAGACTTTATCAGATGATGAAGAAGAACTACAAGAAGCCTACAATCAGCTCTATAAGGAATTTAATAGAGCTCAGAAGAAAGTCAAGAAACTGAGTAAAAAATTGAAGGAATCAGAAACAGAGAAAAATAAAGCTCTTGCAGAAATAGATTCAATAAACCAGAAGTTACTTGAAAGACATGCCAAAGAAGATTTTCTGGTAACTTCTTTAACTGAAAAAACTGAAAAACTGAAAGAAAAGGAAGCTCAGATCTCTGTACTTCAAGGTAAAGTGAGTGAACTTGAGAAAGTTTCAAATTTAAGTAAATCTGATGTTTCAAATGTTTCTGCAGGAAATCCTCAAATTAATGAGGAATCAATTTCAAAGGAAGTTCCTGAAAGCTCAAATTCTGCTGAAAAGAGAATGAGTGTAAGTAATCAAAACATGGAATCTTCACAGAAAATTTCTGCTGGAGAAGTAAGACCAACAGGTAAATCTTCAACTTCTGAGAAATCTAAATCTGTTCAGTTTAGAAAAACTGACAAGTCTAGAAATGCTGATTTGTCTGAACATAGGTTCATACCTGTATGCCATCACTGCAATAAAAAGGGTCATATAAGACCAAAGTGTTATGCACTGTATGGTTTCCCTGATGGATATTTTGATAATAAGAAAAAGGTAAACCAAAGTCAGTCCCTGGACTTATACAACAGATTTGACTCTCTGTTAAAAATGACTGAAACATTAAATCAGGAAGTCTCAAATCTGTCAAAGAAGCTTTCCTCAAAAACTCAAGTAGTTGATGAAAGTACTTTTCAGAAGACTCCTGAAAAACAGATTTGGGTAAGAAAAGATTCATTAGTTGCTAATGTGGTTCATGTAGCTTTAAAAGCTCATGATGTCAACATGTGGTACTTGGACAGTGGTTGTTCAAGACACATGTGTGGTCATAAGGATATGTTCAGTACCTTTGAAGAATATTTTGGTGGAAGTGTTACATTTGGTGATGGAAGCACATCCCAAGTTAAAGGTAAAGGAACTGTTACAGGTCCAAATGGAGTTTGCTTAAAGAATGTTCTATTTGTATCTGGTTTGAAGGCAAATCTTATCAGTATTAGCCAATTATGTGATTCCAGATTATTTGTTAATTTTACCAGAAAAGAATGCAAAATATTGGATAAATCTGGTAGAACTGTTCTTGTAGGTGAAAGAACAAGTGATAATTGCTATGGGATTATTGGAAACAATGAGTGCTCTTTAAAATCCTCCATAGGCAATGAAATTGATTTGTGGCATAGAAGACTTGGCCACATTAACTATAGAGATTTGTCAAAAATCTCTAAGTTTGAGCTGGTTAGAGGAATTCCCAAGTTTGGGAAAAATAAAAAGAAAGGAATGTGTGGTCCTTGCAACCAAGGAAAGCAAATCAAAGCCACACACAAGAAAACCAACATTGTAGGAACATCAAGACCATTAGAACTGATTCATATGGATTTAATGGGACCTACAAAGACTGAGAGTCTGGGAGGAAAGAAATATATATTTGTTGCTGTAGATGACTACAGCAGATATACCTGGGTAGACTTTCTAAGAGAAAAATCTGAATGTTTCAATTGTTTTAAACATCTGTGCTGTCAAATTCAAGTTGAAAAGAACTTGCAAATAGGAAAGATTGTTAGAATCAGATCTGACCATGGGACAGAATTTGAGAATCAAATGTTTTCCAATTTCTGTGAAGAACAAGGAATCAAACATGAATTTTCTGCTCCTAAGACCCCACAACAAAATGGAGTTGTGGAAAGGAAGAACAGAGTTTTACAAGAAATGGCTAGAACCATGATGATAGCCAAGAAAATTTCAACAAAATTCTGGGCTGAAGCTATAAACACTGCCTGTTACATTAGTAACAGAGTTTATATCAGATCTGGGTGGAAACAAACTCCCTATGAACTTTGGAAAGGAAAACAGCCAAACTTGAAATATTTCAGAGTATTTGGAAGTAAATGCTATATCTTAAGGGACAGAGAAAATCTAGGAAAATTTGATTCTAGAAGTGATGAAGGAATTTTTCTAGGATATTCTTCTTCTAGTAGAGCATACAGAGTTTTTAATTTGCAAAAATCTGTTGTAATGGAATCTATAAATGTGCTAATTGATGATGAAGGTATTGACAGTGAATTTTTGCAGGCTGTAGATGAAGAGGATGAAATAAGAGATGCTTCCTCAAGCATTGAAGTGGTTCCTCTGACTAGAACTCTCAAAGACCACCCAACTGAGCAAATTGTTCGAAATATTTCAGATGGTGTCAGAACAAGACATCAGGTACATAATGAGGTAAGATTTTCTTCTTATCTCTCTCAATTTGAGCCAAAATCTTATAAAGATGCATTGTTAGATGATTCTTGGTTGAATGCTATGCATGAAGAACTGAATCAATTTACTAGAAATAATGTTTGGGAATTGGTTGAAAGACCCTCTGATCTGAATGTGATAGGAACCAAGTGGATTTTTAAGAACAAATCTGATGAGAATGGGATAGTAACCAGAAATAAGGCTAGGCTTGTTGCTCAGGGGTATACTCAAGTAGAAGGAATAGATTTTGATGAAACCTTTGCTCCTGTAGCTAGGTTAGAATCAATCAGATTACTGTTGTCTATTGCATGTTACTTGAAGTTTAAACTGTTTCAAATGGATGTTAAGAGTGCATTCTTGAATAGATATCTGAATGAAGAGGTCTATGTAGAGCAACCTAAAGGATTTGAGGACACAAATCATCCTAAATATGTCTATGAACTGAACAAAGCCTTGTATGGTCTCAAACAAGCTCCTAGAGCTTGGTATGAGAGACTTACCTTCTTTTTACTTGAATCTGGTTTTATGAGAGGAAATGTGGATAAAACTCTCTTTATTCAAAGAGAGTCCAAACATATTTTGATTGCTCAAATCTATGTTGATGACATAGTGTTTGGGTCCACTTCTGAAAATCATGCTCACTCCTTTGCTGATTTAATGAAAAGTGAATTTGAAATGAGTATGATGGGTGAACTGAATTTTTTCTTAGGTCTTCAGATTTATCAATCTCAACAAGGAATCTTTTTCTCTCAAGCAAAATATTCAAGAAATCTTGTTAAGAGATTCAGCTTAACTCATGCTAAACATGTTAGGACTCCTATGAGTACTAGTTTAAAACTTGGAAAAGATGAATCTGGAAAGGTTGTAGACCCTACCCTGTACAGAGGAATGATTGGGAGTCTACTATACTTAACAGCAAGTAGACCTGATATAAGCTTTAGTGTGGGAGTCTGTGCTAGATATCAGGCTAATCCTAAAGAATCTCATTTGAATGCTGTAAAAAGGATTATAAAATATGTTAATGGGACTATTGATCTGGGAATCTGGTTTTCCAAAGAGACAAACCCACATCTTACTGGATACACTGATGCTGATTGGGCTGGGTGTATGGATGACAGAAAAAGCACCTCTGGTGGTTGCTTTTACATGGGAAATAATATCATTGCCTTGTTAAGCAAAAAGCAAAACTGTGTTTCTCTGAGTACTGCTGAAGCTGAGTATATTGCTGCAGGAAGCAGCTGTACTCAACTTATATGGATGAAACAAATGTTATCTGATTATGGGTTAGATCAAGATCAAATGATTTTCTTCTGTGATAATCAAAGTGCCATAAATATCTCTAAGAATCCTGTTCAACACTCAAGGACCAAACATATAGATATCAGGCATCACTTTATAAGAGAGTTGATTGAAGACAAAACTGTTATGATTGAATATATATCTACTGAAAAACAGTTGGCTGACATTTTTACTAAACCTTTAGATCAGAACAGATTTGAAACTCTTAGGAAATCCCTAGGAGTATGCTCTCAAAACTGAAAATCAGGTTCTGTTTTGAGTTAATTTTGATGTAAAATGTCTCACATATCTGTTCAAAATGAATTTGTGTGTTCTTATTACTAAGATCTGTTTTCAGGAAGATTGAGTGTATGCATATTGACAGAAATGTCTTATTTCTAACCAGCAACTTTGTCTGAAACACCTTTACGTATTGAAGCTTATTGTGTGGTAAAGCTTGGGATCTATAGGCTATCACCTTTATGAAAAGAAAAGTTTTGGAAATGGCTGCCATAGAGATTAGAGTGAAAGCCACTGTAAATCTCAAAAAGAAAAAGATAAAGAAGGTATATTCTTGGAATGAACTGTAAACTCAGGTTTTTTAAGGGTCAATGCCTTCTTTAAAAAGAAAAGAAAAAGAGATCAGAAAAGGCTACCTATCTCTGATGTGCGAAAGCCACCAAAATGAAGTTGGGATATGTCTATACTTTTCAAGATTGTTTACACTGAAATAGCCTTCTATATGTATGAAGTGTAAAAGTCAAAAATGTTGCTCATTTCTCACAAGCATTGATTCATTAATATGCATATGTGCTTAATATCTTGAAGAAAATTTATAGTATGAGAAACCATGAAGGAAATTTTGCTCTTTGATATGTAATGTACCACATCTGAATTAACTTAGATAGGTACTTCTAGATCAGTTTTGTGATAAATACTTCTTAGATTGAATAAGTTGATTATCTGGATGATTTTTGGTTTAGCTAAAATCTTAGCTTTGTGTTTGGAAGTATGAGGCTGTCATGAAGAACAGTTCAAACCTCTTTTAAAAATTTCTGCCTTGAATCTGTGTTTTTCTTTGTGTGTGCACTTGCCCTCTTCTACGTCGCCAGTTGCTCGCTGGCAGCGTACTTTGTTTACCTATATATAGGTGAAATTGCGGTCATTTTTTTTACCCCTGTTCTTTTTCACCCTCTTCATTTTCCCTCGCCTCTCGCGTCGTGTCCCGGTGCTGCTGTCGCTGTCACCTTCTTCCTTCCTGCCTACTGTTCAGGTAAAAAATTTTTTTTACTGTCTTCGTCCTGCTTCTTCATTTTCTGCTTCCTAGTTTTGTAGTTTTCTCTCATTATTCTAAGCTAGGGTTTAGTAGATTTTTCAGCCATTAGGGCTTTCTCGTTTTGTTGGTTGGTTCTATCTGTTTTCTCTTTCTCTTCCATTTTTTTTCACCATGCCTCTCAAGAGAAAGTCGAGAACTGATTCTCCTTCAACATTGTCTCCTCCTGTGAGATCTCCTCCTGTGAGGTCTCCTCCTGTGAGGTCTTCTCCTGTTATTTCTTCTCCTCCAGTGAGACCTCCTTCCCCTTCTCATTCCTTTGAACCGTTTGTGGGGAATGATTTATCTGATTTCAATGCATTCTTCAAGCACAGGCCACTTCTTCTGGAAAGGGCCATCAAGCTTGAGTCTTTTTCTGAATCCCCTTTCTACTCATTGTTTTCGGACAATGGTTGGAAAAAATTTGCTTTACTTGGTGGTTTTGCTTATCCGGACCTGGTCCGAGAATTTTACTCTAATCTTCATCTTCTCCATCTTGCCAATCAAGGCTCTGTCAAAGCCTATGTCAAGGGAATTTCTTTCGACTTCTCAAAAGAGCTTATTTCCTCTCTTCTTGAACTGTCTCTTGTTGACTCTCCCTCTTTTAACTTTCTTGAGTCACACACTGATCCTCCTATGGAGTCCATCATTCCTTCTCTAATCGTTCAGGGTGCTCCCACTTCCATTAAGAATAAGCCCAACTATTTGCCTCATGGCTCTCTTCAAGATCTTCTCCGGATCTTGAACTTGTTTGTGTGTGCTTCTCTTGTTCCTTTTGATCATCACTCAGAGATCTCTCACCATCGGGCAAGACTTCTTCATGCCATCTGGAACAGAGAAAGTATCTGTATTCCTTCAATTATCTTCCATCAGATTCTTCAGTCTCGGAGTTTAAAATCCAAGACTGCAGCTCTTCCTTTTGGAATTTTCATCTCTTACATGTGTGTTCATCAGGGGGTACTCCCTGATCCTACTGAATTGATCATTCATCCCCGTCCTCCCATTGCTTTCTCCACTCTGACCCGAAGTAAACGAGCAAGTCCGTTTCGGTTTGTGTCTTCTGAACCCTCCTCTTCTCAGTCCTCTCTGTCCAGCTCTGATGCTGTGGCTATCATGGAGAAACTGAATTCCATGCAAGCTTCTCAGGAGGCTTTCAATTCAGAGGTTAGGTCTCACATGCTCATGATGAGCATGTTCAAATCCGAAACCCAAGAGAAGCTGGGGCAATTGGTAAAGGATGTTGATTTTACATGTGGAGAAGTACAAAGGGACGTTGCTGCTCAGCAACGTATGCAAAATGAAGCGGATCATTTTCTGGAATGCATTCGGAAGACTCAGCTGGAGATGGATCACAAGCTCAGTTGGCTGCACTCTAGATCCCAAGATGCATACAAGCACTACTCAAGGTCTTGGGAACCCAAACCACCTTCCAGAAAGGGGGAGAAATTTGGATGATGCTACTGGAGTTTCTGTTTCTGTTGATGGTTTGGCTAGGTTGATGCTGATGCTTGCTGTTTGCTGCTGCCTGTTATTCTTTTTGCTGTGGATATGATGTTTTTTTTGTTATGTTCTGTTCTGGGTGTTTTTTCTCCTGAATATGGGTGTATAAGGGGAGTGATAAGTAAGGGGGAGAAAATGTTTGTCTTTCTTGAACATTGTATATGATTCTGTTATCTGTATATCTTTTTGTAAATGAATGAAATTCTGGATTCGTCCAAATCATTGTGTCTCTCGTTAACAGTGTGGTTTTAAAATTCTTAAATGGAAATCATTATTAACTGAGGTTGATATTAAACACTGGTGTAAGGTTGTTGTCAGGCATTTGCCAAGGGGGAGATTGTAAGTGTGAAAACTCACACTCCTGTTATGGCAAATGATTGACAAATTATGTCTTCTAATGAAGCTTCAAGATGTGCAGATTAAACAATGAAAATTCAGTGAATTTAGTAAAGAAGAAGAAGTTGATGCCACCACACTGCTACCACGCCGCTGCCACCCCGCTGGTAGCGCATAAGGGAATTCGTGTTTTGAAAGAAAGGTTCGTGCACCTGCCGCGTACTCTCCCGCTAGCAGCTCGCTAGCAGCGCGCTTTTAACTGATTCAACTTACTCTGAGCGGGACTTGAGTTCGCCACCAGCCGTCTACATCGATCGCTTCACGACGCTACCAGCGCTCGACGCGATCTGTGTTTTATTCTTTAAATAGACGAGTTGTAATTTTTAATCAGTACTTTTTCTTTGGATCATTTGGATTTCGAATCTTGAGGTGTTTTGAGATTCGATCAAATCTTCTTTAGAGAGTCGGCGATCGAGTGAGGGGGAGATCTGAGATAGATCGCCTGGAATTGAAGATAGAGGATTCTTCTTCAATTCGGAACTTCATCTGATCGTGTGATCGCCTGGACTGGTGATCGGCCTTGATTGATGTGTAGGTGGATTCCTACTGCATTGGATCGTCTCAGTGGATTCTGAGAGGATTGCTGCGATCTGGATTGATCGTGTCCTGCAGCTTGTGGATTCAAGCTGTGTTGCAGTTCGTGGATTCGAACTGTGGATCACTGGTGAGTGATTGTTTGCGATCTGGACTGATCGTGTTCTGCAGCTTGTGGATTCAAGCTGTGTAGCAGTTCGTGGATTCGAACTGTGGATTGCTGTTGAGTGAGTCAAATTGTAAAGGTTAAGTATATACTCCTTTGTAATTGTCTTCTCATTCAATAGTGGATTTTGAAGGGTTAGTCGCCTCATATAGACTCGAGGTTTTTCCTGGATCTGGATCCAGGTTTCCTCGTATAATTCTTTGTGTACTGTTATAGATCGTGGACCTATAGAGTAGTCCTCTACTCTTTCAGTATCGCTCCATCATGGTGAAGATAAGGGGACGGTCGGCTCAAAACGAGGGGATACGGAGAAAGTAATCAAGATGGCACCGACCAAACTCTCACCTGAGTGTCGGAGAAAGCGTCTGAGCTAACTCACTGAACTTCCCCCAGCTGCCCCTTAGATGGGAAGGAGGATACGGGAGTGGAACATCAGCACAGATGCACATGGAGGGGTGGCTATCCAAACCACTAAGGAGCTTTGTATCATGAACAGACGCTCTCAACTCCGCGGAGATCCCTAGGCAGAAAGCTGAAGCAATACCCTCCTGGCCTAAAGCTCTGGCCCGGCCTTGGCCCCTCTCTCTGGCTCGGCCTCGGCCCCGATCTCCAACTCTACCTCCGCCTCTCTCTTGACCTCTACCGCGACCTTGAGCAGGAGCAACAACAAGCTAAAAGCAGAAATGAATAAGCGGAGTCGGTTTCAAGGGAAGCAAGAAAAGGAAAAAAGAATTTGAATCCCTACCTTGGCAGAACCCTCTCCAGAACTCTCTTTGGAATCATCCAATGGATCTGAAAGGGTGGCACTCTGATCGGACTCGATCCTAGCTCAGGACGAAGAAGGCTGATCAGCTGGATCAACCTCCTCTCGGACGCGGGAACGACTCCTAGACATCTACAAGCAACAGGGAAGTGTTTTATGAATTTCAGTTCAAATTTATTAGGAATCCTATTTTGCTGTTGGTCTAGGCTTCAGTTCAAATTTATCAGAAATCTTACCTTGCTTTTAGTCTAGGTTTCAGTTCGAGTTTATCAGGAATTTTACCTTGCTTTTGGTCTAGGCTTCAGTTCACATTCATCAATCTTACATGAATTTTGTTCTCTTCAAAGTTATCATGAAAAATTTATCAGGAATTCTAACTTGCTTTTGTTCTCTGTTTTAGTTCAAAATTTTCTGGGAAGATTCAAGTCAAAGCACGGTTGATGTCAAAAGGCATAGCTGGATTCAAGAATCAGCAAAAACTACCAAGATGGCCAAAATGCACAGAATAGCAAATGCAATGCAATGGAGTCATTAAAATTCAGTCAAATCAAATGCTTGCAGGCAAGGGATATCACTAGTGAACAACAGATAGCACGATATGGGGAAATGATCAGTGGAAGTTTTCCTTCACCATGGCAATTCAGTGTGAGCTATATTAGAAGCATACAAACTAAAAAGCAGGCAATCAGCAATTTAAGTTGGAAATCATCACCAGCAGACAATCTTAAGGAATGGCAGAATTTGGCAAGGCAGATTGGGAAGTAAAAGCAGGAAAAAAAAAACACAGCGGCAACAGCATCACCGCAAAATATGTGAGGAAGTGAAAACAAATTGAGGCATGGAGTGCATTTGAAATTGTTCACCATCGGCAATCCAGTTCAAAGTGAGCAAAAGCATTGGAGAAAGAAAAAAATCATGCAATTTGGTGCTGTCAAGGCATCACCAAAGCCACAGGCCGCATGTGATCAATGAAATGGATATGCAATCAACATTGATGGATTTAGCACAGCAAACAAAGAAAAAAATGTGTCTAATGTATTTAGGATTTAACACAGCAAGAAAAAAAATGTATGCTTGTCCAATGTGTGCAAGGATTTAACATAACAAAAGAGAAAAAGAGGAAGAAATAGGTATGCTCGTTGACCTGATTAGATTGAGAGATAGAAGTCTAAAGAGGAAGTTGGATTGGCGAAGAACAAGTTGCCGGAACTCAGAGGAAATCACCAGAGCAAAGGTGACGGCATTGGGCAGTGAAATCAACGGAAATCAAGAGCTATGGCTCGGCAATAGGCGAACGCCGGACTTGAGTCAAGTTGCCGGAGTCAATGGAAGTTCGCTGGAAGCAAGGAGGGTCACCGGAAGCCGTTGGAGAAGAAGAGAGGATCGAGCTCTCGCCTGTGTCCGGGGTTTGCAATCGGAGAAGAAGAAGAGAAGGTGAAGAGTCGCAGTCGCGCGTGACTTATATAACCTAGTGTATCCGACAGATCACGTCGGATACAAATGAGGACTTTCTTATCCGACCAATTATGTCGGATACAAAAGAAAAGCAGAAAAAAAAAGAAAAGAAAAAGGAGAAAAAGAAAAAGAAAAGAAAAGGAGAAAAAAAAAGAGAAAAGAGAAAAAAAGAAAAAAAAAAAGAGGGAAGTGTGTGTTGGAAATATTCAGTCAAAATTTCTGAACATGGCTTGATAAAAAAAATCAAAATTTCAAAAATCTTATTTTGGGCTTAAAATCCACTTCATAGCCACGAGAGCTCAGTGGAATTTAAGACAACTTGGAGAAATGCCCCCTTAAAGTTAGGGCTTTTGGGCAAATCTTCACCCAAAATTATTTGCAAAATAAAATTGAACCAAGCAAATCATGGTTGAAGAAGTGCAATTTGGGCTTGTCTAATCTTTGCAGCTCATTGCTTTACAACTCCCGCAAAGAGGGGAAGTTGTAGACACCCCAAATTTCACAGTGAAAATGATGAATAATTGGCAAAATTCATTATTTCCTTTGTAACCAGTACAAAAATTGAGATTTAAGCATTCTTTCTTGTATCCGACAACTCAGGTCGGATACAAGCACATCTTTTTATATCCGACACAAGTCGTCGGATACAAGCAGGTATTATTGTATCCGACGACATGTGTCGGATACAAAAATATTTGCTTGTAACCGACCTAATTTGTCGGATACAAGTTTTTTGCTTAAAATTGAGTAAATTCGAGAGTTTTTCACTTTTTTTACTGTTTTACACATCCTTATGAAGTGGAAATCTCGGAAATAGCCTTAGGGTTAAGTGTAAGGGACTCTAGACATCATTTTGTGTCTAGCATCATGAAAACCCCTAACCCTAGCCTTTGCCTATAAATAGGAGGCCTCTCCTCAAGCAAATGGCCAATAACTTTTGCCAAGAATTTTTGCCATAAGTTGGAGATTGAAGAGCTCCAAGTGAAGAAGGGAACCGCTGCCCTATTGCTTCCAGCACCCCTAGGTAAGCCTAAAACCTCTTTTCTTTTATGTTCTTAAGTTCTAGAAATAGTTTTCTTCTTCTACCTTTCTGTAGAATAAAGGCCTATTGATTGTGTATGCAACCCCTTTCCCTACTCAAAGTACCTGAGACTCCCTCTAGCCGTAAAACGTGGAGAGGGATCTAGGGGAAACGAGACTGGAAATTGATCCTTAGTCTTAGAACCCACTTGAATGGCCTTTTGATTCTATGAAAACCGTTTCATACTCAAAGTACCCCAAGATTATTTCGAAGAATCGTAAAACGGGAAGAGAGAACTAAAGGAAATGAGAATGGAACGGAACCCTAGGTTTTTTTTAGAACCCCATTTGATTGATATGAATGCTATATATGTTGTTATGTGGTGATTGAAGAAATGATTTTTACATATACATTCATAGCACCCGTTTTTGTCGGAATCGGCTTGCATTTCGGATCTATTGCATTCATTGTTATAGATTTGAAATAAATGGCCCTAAGCAGTTTTGGGACATATCTCAATGATTTTCAAAATGATTTCAAGCAAGTTCTCTTTGAGTATTGAAGACCTTTAGGTCTAACCTCTCGGTTTTGGGCATTTTTGCTCACTTTAGGGTTTTTGGCATATTCTTTCCAATCGGAGAGAATGTTGAGCCAAACTTGTGCCCTATTTTCTTCCTAGAGGTTCTTCAACACTTTTTCAAGTGATTTTGATTTATATTGCACCGATCACACACATTTGATCACCATTTTGGATTGATTTCACTTTAAAAGGTCTAAACTGGATAGCAGCTGTACCCTAACTTCGGACACTCATAACTTCATCCTCCGGATGAATTTTGGAGTGATTCTAAAGCCATGGGAAAGGTGAGGCTGTTTAGTTTATTTCTGTAAAATGTTATCAATTTTTATGAAGGGGATTTTTGACACCATTCAGTCGAAGTTGATAGGTTAGTTTAGGCCAGATTGTTGAACCTGTCACTTTGACTGAGCGCAATGTGTTCGTTTTAAGTCCAATTTGAGTGATTTTTGTTTGGATTTTCCTTTGTGAGTCTAATTTCAAATCCAGTTGGTATCATAATTTTTTGATTCCATTTGTGTCGTGGATAACAGATTTACTCAGAACTGCTCAACAGTACATTTCTGGGTTAATCTGTGATCTTCGGGGCCTGTTCGGGAGGTCACCCAAGGCACATCCGGATGAATTTTGGTATGAGGCTAGTTTCATTTGAAATATGGCCCTACATACTTCATTCATGCCAAATTTCACGGATTTATATGAAGTCAATTTTTCTAAATGAATTTCCAAAGTTGCCCGCTTGTTACTTTTACTGATTTCCAATAGCTGATTTCAAAGGAGCATAACTCCTAGGATTTTAACCGGATTTGATTAAAAATTTGCATGAGTCTTCTATTTATCGTAATCTTTCAAATGGCTTTGGTTTAATTCAATTTAAATTTGATTTGAATGATCTCAAGACAAATGGCTCTATCTTTTACCAAATTTTTTGGATTTGTCTCAACTTGGTTTTATTCAAGTTTTGCTTTGATTTCCATCTAATGGTGATATACCAGAAGTGATACTGACATAAAAGAGGATCTGGAATTCATTGGATTCCTCATGTGGAAGTATCATACATTTGTTTAATCCTTTTTCAAGGTTTTTTATTATTTTAGCAAGCTTTCTTATTTTTGAGCATGAACAACACTTGGAAACCACCTTGTGTGGGTGAGTGGGGGTGCCTAACACCTTCCCCCATTCATAATCTAATCCCCTTACCCATCTTTGGATTTTATTTTCAAGTAGAGTTATTTTTACTCTAGTTTTTGCCTTTTTGTTTATTTTGATGATTTTTTTGTGCCCATTCACACCTAAAACTGAATGGTGGCGACTCTCCCATTTTTGTTGAGCCTGTGTGATGACGGAGGGAATGATCTAGGTGATTTTTCCATGTCTCACAGATGGTTATAAAACTTTTCTTTAGATGAACTCAAATCTGGAATTATTGGCATATTAAAGAGTAGTTGCAGAAATTAAAATAACTAACAGGTGGATAGTTTAGGATTCTCATTTAGGTGTGCTAGTAATCTTAGAAGAGAAGAATTGTGTTCTATGTTGGATAGGACTGATTATACTAGGAAATATACTGTTTGAGATTAAAAATGAACAACACTAAACCAATTATTGACAATGTTGAATTCTGAATTTTCTAAGGGATCTAATTAGGTGCTAGTGATGTTATATGAAGATTATTAATTGATAATTTGAGTAAGCCTAATATGTAGATGGATCAATGGAAATATTAGTCATTATTTCTAGAGCTTAACTAAAGATTAGTTATATTCTGAAGTTGTTTTAAACACAGAATAGCGGCAGCAACTACAATCATGTGAACAAGGAAGTTTAATAATGATCACTAAGGAAATAAGTTAGGAAATCCTTAATTGAACTAATATAGGCATTTGGTCATAACTTTGGTTGTTTGAGGTTCTAGTTATCACCATATTTTACTATTGAAGTTGAGTTAAGATCTTTGTTGTCTTTAATTATTCTGAGTTAAGGTTTTATCATTGATATTTCAGATTTGTGACATTGTTTTAAATGAGTTTTATCTAATCTTAGTATGCTGGACAGAATTTATTAAAAAGGTTTTCTTGAGAGTTTTGTTTACAAAGATTGGTTTGAATATTGTCCTTTGCTTTAGAAAATACATTTGGATTTCTATAAAGTATTGTTCTGGTCCTGAGTGACCCATGATGAAGATGATTTGTTTTTAGTATCTATTTGCGACCAAAGGTTGGTCTATTTGCTACTAGAGGTTGGTTTATTTGCGACTAGAGGTTGGTCTATTTACTACCAGAGGTTGGTTTATTTGTGACCAGAGGTTGGTCTATTTGCTACCAAAAGTTGGTTTATTGGAAAGTTCAATTATGATTAAAAGTAAAGGTTTTGAGTTAAGTATTGGTCTAGCTTGTCCTGGATCCAGAGTCTAAGCTTAGTAATGTGATGTGTTGACTTTATTGCTGTAATTGCATGGCCATGAGTGTTGCCATGACCGGGGTAGAGCAGTCCTATCCTTGTATAGGCCAAATTGTTAGTGTCGATACCCGGAGTAGGCCGACACTGGATGACAAAGTTCCTGGGTAGGCAGTTATTTCAAAGTACTGAGCCTATGTTGGCAAGACTGTGTACCAGGAGGCTTGGATTTCACTCTAGCATGCGAATTACCTTATATAAGTGAACTACATAACATTGGCCTCGGTGGTTTGTGTTTTTGATTTTGGCAATTGTTTAAAATTGGGAAATATCTATTGGATTGTTTTAATATAATTGGTCATCGAAACATGGTTATAATTACATTGGATTTCGTAAATGTTTGGATTATATGACGTTGATAATACAAATTGATTTACCTGTTGAAGTTCATTAGTTATATCATCTTTGTCTGCTGAATTATTGTAAGCTTAGTCGGATTAATCGTGTTATTGCCATCATTACATGTTTATTATTCGATTCATGATTTATAACTATAAAAAAAAAGTATTGTGCATGCATGTGCTGTTTACTGGGATATTCGTATCTCATTCCGTATTGTTTTGTTTTGTTTTCAACTGCCCTTGGAGAGGACAATACCTACGGGTAGTTGCTTGGTTATGTGAGTTTAGAGTTGTATTATTGTATTTACTATTTTAGTTTGGGATTTTAGCGCACTCAAATTATTTAGTTATTGTTTTGTTCTTGTCTTTCCTTCACTCTGATAGATCGATCTTGTGTAGAAATTTAACCTTCGGAGACGAGTTATGGTTTTATTATGTAACCCGGATTTAGGGCGTTATAGGAACATAATGTGAAATAAGTTTAACCAAACAAAGAAAATACCATTCTCACTCCTAGCTAGACTATGGATCCATATCAAGCAATGCCCATTAGACACTGTGAGCATGGGAAATCGCACGACATGGGCGCGAGCCTCCTGAAGGGTAAAATGGGAGGGTTGTAGTTGCCACTGCCTGATGGGGTGCAGGCAGACACTTGGGTGCCTAGGTTTGTCTAGTAAGCGGTCTGTGGCTTGAGATTCTGAGGTAGGGTCTCGGTTATGGTCCGAGGAAGTCCATAGACACCCCGGTCCGCCCCGTCGAATGACGGGTCCCATGAGTTTCCTGGTTTGAGTCAATTTTGGTCTATCTCACCCAGTTCCTAAGCCAGCATGCACATTTTATTGAGTCTGGTGGGACCACTTGAGTGGTGTGGGTCCCTTTGATTTGATTTTATCTTTTTATTCCCAGTGATTTGGGATTGGTGTGTGGGCCCCTTTGGAAGGCCCATAGGATGCCAATTTGGACTTTAGTGAAAGCCCCAGTCCCGTTTGGGGTTACGTTGGATAACCCCTTTCGGTTTTGGTTGGTTTAATGGATTTTATTTAAAGTTCAATTTGGGGATTAAGTGATTTTCATGCAAAAGTGGGCCTAGATAGCTTCGTGGGCCCATTGGGTGGGCCACACTGTGGTTGCCAAATGATTTATGATTTATCTGGATTTATTTGAGCCAAAGTGGGCTAAGCATGGGCTTGGGGCCCATTACCTAGGTTTGGGCTTGGAAGCCCAAGGCAATAGTGGATTAGGGTTTTGGACCCTGTCCTTTAGTTTTGTGGGCTTCCCTTGAAAGGAGCTGGGCCCGATAGGCCCAAGCCCATGGTCACGGCCAAACCACCTAACCTAGCTGACATGCTTCAAATTGGGCTTTCTGGTGGGCCTCAAATGGTGTGGCCCACTTGATTTATTTAATTATCTTTCTTAAATTCAAGTGAATGAGTCTGACTAGGTGGGCCCCGTTGGAAGGCCCACGGTTTTCAAGTTGGACCCGTTGGGTCCAAGACCCATGTTGGGTCTCGGGTTGACCCGAAACCCGAATGGGTTAATTGGTTTATTCAAAAGAGAGGTTGGAAATGGGCTAAGGGGCTGAAAACCATAAAAATAAGGTTTTTCGGGTATAACCGAAATTGAATTTTGGTCATACTGCATTCACTGCATAACCGAAATTGAATTTCTGTTATGCACGAAACACTGTTTGCCCAACCTGATTTCTCGGGCAAACACAGAAAATAACTTTTTTGGTTTTTTGAAAGGGGAACTGGTTCCCGAGGTTGCCGGAGACTGCCAGGGCCTGTGTGGACCCCTATGTAGGCCCACAGAGGTTCAGGCAAAGGGAGGAGAGCCCTATTTGGCTCTTTTTTCTGGATTTTTGGAAACCAAGGGGAAGGGGGATCATGCAACACAAAACATATATGTGAGATTTCTAAACCTAGGCATGCTTCATGATATGGCAAGTATGTAAAAGAGAAAACCCACAATAACCTAAGTTAGCAAACCAATAAAGAAGGGATTATGGGGGGTTTAATGGGGTAAAAAAGATGGAAATGAGAAGGAGGGGAACATGCTCCCCTTTTATTCAAATAAACGAAATAAAAGACACTAAAGGGGATCAAGAGAACCCCACTTTAAAAGCTACTTTAAGCACATGATGTAAAACCCCGACCCGGATTATATCTTAATTATTAAGATTAATTATCTAAAGTGTGACTATTAGACTAATTAAGTATTTGTGTTATGAAGATGAGGTAAATGTGGATTATTCTTGAGGATTTAGAGAAATCAATTGAACTTTATGAAGGTTATTGAGGTAAGTTTAATTAATGTTATTTCTCAAATTCCAATTGTCTAAGATACTCTCCAATTAGCTTGAATGAATTGGAAATCAAATTCTGAAAAGTTAGACTTAGGTGTACCTAGAGTAATTCCTAAGTATACCCAAGGTACCCTAAAGTTTACCCCAGGTACCCTCCCGGATAACACTAGTGTATACCCATGTATACCCCAAAATACTCCCAAGAATACTTGAAGTAACTCCTAAGAGTACCCAAGGTACCTCCCAAGTGTACCCAAATTATCCCCTAAGAATACTCAAAGTGACTCTTAAGAATGCCCAAGGTACCTCTCAAGTGTACCTTAAGTATCTCCCAAGAATACCCAAATAACCTCTCAAGTATACCCTAGGTACCCCACTTCTATACCCAAGGTACACCCAAGTATTTCCTAAGGTACCCTCATTGTGTGCCCAAGTTATGCTCAAGTATTACTCAAGGTACCACCCAAGTGTTACTTAAAGTACCCCTCAATTATACCTAAGGTACCCCACTTGTATCCCTAAGGTACCTTACTTTAATTGCCTAAGGTACCCCTGTGTTTACCTAAGGTATCCCCTTGTGTTTGCCTAAGGTACCCCTGTGTTTGCCTAAGGTATCCTCTTGTGTTTGCCTAAGGTACCCCACATGTATAGCTAAAGTACCCCCTTATATTACCTAAGGCACCTCACTCATATTGGCTAAGGTATCCCACTGTTTTGCCCAAGGTACCCCATTCGAATACCTAAAGTACCCCCTAATTGTACCTAAGGTACCTCACTTGTATTACCTAAGGTATCCCTTCATTTTAACTAAGGTACCCTACTGTTTTACTTGAAGTACCCCTTGTTTAGCTAAGGTACATTCCCTTATACAGCTAGAGGTACCCCCTTTATATAACTAAAGTACCTCCAACATACCTAAGGTACATCCCCTATATTACCTAGGGTACACCCCTTGTATTTCCTAGAGGTACTCCTCTCATATAAGTAAAGTACCCCCACTGTTTTACCTAGGGTACACCCCCTATATAGCCAAAGTACCCCCTTTGTATAACTAAAGTAACCCCTATATAAGTAAGGTAACCCCCATTGTTTTGCCTAAGGTATAACCCATTATATAGCTAAGGTACCCCCCTCATGTAACTAAGGTACACTCCTTCTATAGCTAGGTACCCTCCTCAATATAACTAAGGTACACCCCCTAATCTTATTCAAAGTTTACCCCTTAGAATAACTAAGGTAAATCCCTTGAAACATCAAGGTACCTCCTCAAATAACTAAAGTACCCCTCATATAACTGAGGTACCCTTCTGTGTTAACTGAGGTACACCTCCCAAGCATTCCTAAAGCATGCCTTTTGAAGTGGCTAAGGCAAGCACCCCATTTAACACTAAGGTACCCCACTTAATACCAAGGTACCCCACTCGAATAACACTAAGGTACCCCTGGTATGCCTTAGGTACACCCTAGGGTTTTAGTTGAATAAAAGCCTTGTTTAGGGGCAGATTTGAAAGACCCAAAACTTGGGCATATAAAAGGATGCCCTAATTTCTAATTAAGGGTTTGAAAACCCATTTCTTTTGTCTTGGACGTATAGATCAAGAGAGGAAGATTGTGAGCTCACTTGGAAGCTTGAGCAAGAAGAAAAAGAAGAAGAAGGAGAGGAGAAGTTGTGCTTCTCCATTAACAAGTAAGTAGCAAACCCTTCCAAACAAAATGAATTACCAACTTTCGTATTCTCTCTCTAGGGTTTGGTTTATTTGATGAAATGATTTTGCATGATGATTTTGATTGCTTAAAATTCGTAGGGTTTTGGTTGTGTGATAATCTTGTTTAGTTTTCTACTGTTTTTCCATGGGTTTTCAGCTCTATTGATTATGTTTCAGATTAGGGTTTGAGATTTGGGATGAATCTTTGAAAAGTGTTTTAAAGCATGTTGGGATGTTTTATGATAATCCTAATTGATGTTGGAAGTGTTGGAAATGGTTTACATGAGTTTTTTGTTGAAAATGGTCAAAATGTTTCAAAATCCCGACCCTGCGATTAATCCTGAAAGTTGGCGATTAATCCTGAGCCAAAACCCTAAAAACAAGTCTCTGTTATCATAAATTGCGAATCAGGATTAACCTGGGTGATTAATCCAGAACCTTAGCGCGCGAACGTCAACCTTCAACGTGCGCGCGCTGCCTTTGTTTTAACCTCAACGCCCGAACTTTGAATCCCAGCGCCCGCACGCTAAGCTAATCGCCCCTGGGCGATTAATCTAGGGGCTAATCGTGGACCATGTTTGTTGAGTTCTTAAGCCTTTTTCTCTCCAACCATTTCTCAAACAACCCAAGTTTCTCGCATAGCACCCTTATTACATGAAAGACATTTAAGTAAATGTCCTGTGTATTTATTGCTCAATTTACTTAAGTCTTTACATGTAAATAAGGTTTTACCCCCCATTTGGAACCAATAAAAATACTCTCAAGGCCCAATTCCCAACCAATAAAAAGTCAACTTTCTAGTTTGTGCCTAATTTTCCAGTTTTCCCGATTTTCATAAAAGGCCACTTTTTGAGTTTGATATCCAAACGAGTGATTCAGAAGCCCAGAAAATTCTAGATGATTTTTATACCCTCCAATAGACTACAACCAGAATTTGAGCCCCAAACTCCTTGTAGATCTGTCTAGAAAAATTCTACACCGAAAAGTCAACGTTTTTATCCAGACTTAGAATATTTTCGAAGTCCAAAACTTTTTGTCTCGGAATCCATTGATTTTTGGTAGGATGACTTAATTGAGAATTCTAAGACTACTCCACTCATCCAAAATGTGTTTTGAGGGTTTTACGATGTTCGTTTTGATTGACTTTGGATTTCCTGAACCGAGGCAGTGTAGAAGTACTCCGCTTAGCCTTGATTCATCGGGCAGCGTAGAAGTACTCCACTAGGCCTTGATTCATCGGGCAGCGCAGAAGTATTCCACTTGGCTTTGATGTGTCGGCGGTGTAGAAGTACTCCACTTGGCCTTGATTCCGTCGGCAGTGTAGAAGTACTCCACTGGGCCTTGATTCGCCGGCAGTGTTGAAATACTCCGCTTGGCCTTAATCTTGGACAACGATCATTAATCTGATTTGGACATTTGACTTGGAATGGCTGATTGGATTTCATGAATTATCCGATTGAGACATTTGACTTGGAATGGTTGATTTGATTTCATGAATTACCCGATTGAGATATTTGACTTGGAATTTCACTTTATATCTGTTTGAGATGTTTTGGTTTACATTTGATACCTTATACTTGTGAATATTACCATGATGTTACGAAATTGCATAAACTATTTCTCTGCATGCATGTTTGCTGCTTACTGGGACTTTAAGTCTGACGCGTGTTTTGTTTTACCGGATTTGTTTTCAGATCCACTTGGTGAGCCGCGTACCGGGGCAGTTATTGAGGGTGAGCTTGAGTAAAGGCTAGAGGGCTACCATTTCTACTCGTAGTAGGGTTCTTTTTATAATGATGTATTTTGTCTTGGGGATTGTATATGGGATGTAAATAATATTTTTGGACCTATACTCTTGGGAGAATCTTTTGTACTTATCTGTATATTTTGGGAAGAACATTGTGAATGGTTAGTTGCCTTAGTTGTATTTTGTTCACATGTATATCATGTTTTGGAGATTATAGTACAGATGATCTTTTGATTATATGGAAAATTTTTATTCCATGCTTCTTTAGTCATGCACTCTGCTAATTACATTGTAATTGCCCAGGAAATTGTGTTTATTAGGTTCTATTGGGCCCATAAGTAGGTCTCGGGTACGGGTTGGTGCTGTGATAGGGCAGACCCGGATCTGGGGCGCTACACATGATATGAATACTCATCCTCCCCTTTTCTTTAACCAAACCCCATCCTCACCATGAAGGGGTTTTTTACTTGAGAGAAAGGGCAACATGAGATTAAATATACATCAAAGCAAGGAGAAACAACACATGGTGAAAATCGGCAATAAACATGCTTGGATTACTCTTATTTTCACATATGTATAACAAAAGGTTACCAGGATGCTCACCTTGGAGTTAGAAACTCTATTTGAGTTGTGTGGAAAGCTCTTGAAGACTTGGACAGCACTCGGGACCTCCTCCTTAGCTCCACCAAGTTTTTTAAGCTTCCTCCAAGGCTCAAAAGTGAAGAAAAAGAGTGAGAGGGGGTTTAGAGTGATTAGCAAGGGGTTTGGGGCATTAGAGAAGGCTTGAGGGGGTAGAGAGGGAGCCGAGCAAGGTAGGGGAGCTCCAACAGAAAAAATGGCTAACCCCTTGCAAATGAGCTGCTGAAGCCCTTTTATAGACGAAAATTGAATAACCAGAATTAAATTCCGATTATGAAGAAAAACCAGTATTACCGGAATTTTATGCCCTTTTTCGACATCCAATCATGAAAAATCCAAGATTTTGTTGGGAAATCTGTTAGAAGATTCGGATATTCACTTTATGAACTGGAATTGAATTCCAGTTATACACAATTTATGTATAACCGAAATTTAATTCTGGTTACTCTGCCAATATTTTTGATATTTACAGATTGCCCCTGGATTTGACAGATTTGACAATTTAGATAACTACAGATTGCCCCCTGCCCAATTTTGGTTTAATCCCTGAGATATTTTTCAGATTTTGGATATTTACGGATTGCCCCTATCGTTACTCTGCCTCTCTGCAACTAGAAAACCTTCCCAATCATCCTTCACCCATCTAAACCCTTTTTAATTCCCAAAATACCCCTTATGCCCACTTTTTCCTTCTTGCCTCCCCATTTCCACCTAGAAGGAGACAAGAGGTGAGTTTTGTGGAATAAAAGAAGACGTCAAAGTGCTGTTGTAACGCCCCGGATCCGAGTTACATAGAGAAACCATAAATCATCCCCGGAGGTTAATATAAAACACAGGATCGCAATATTAGAGTGAAGGAAAAACATGAATGGCAATAACTAGATAATCAAAGTACGCTAAACAAATCCCAAACTGAAATAAACTCACATGACCGAGCAACTACCCGCAGTATCATCCTCTCCAAGAGCAGCTGAAAACAAAACAAAACAATACGGAATGAGATACAAATATCCCAGTGAGCAGCACATGCATGCACAAATACATTTAGTTCAGTTCTAAAATATGCCACGGTAAAAGCATACCCGGTGATGATAACATGTATAGTCCAAATAATCTGACTAAACTTCAACAATCCAATTTATATCAGTGCAGAAATCCATCATTTAAATCAAACAATAACATCCGTCTCAAATCACGAAGATAGCGATAAAATAATGAGTAACTAACAACAACATAGCGAATAATCATAATTTCACATCTCAAGATATACTTCCAGATATACCAATGTCACATAAAACAAAGTCATCTCATAACCAGGTCCACGCCTCCCAATGTATATCCGGCCTACTCAGGTTTTCGGATATTGAAATGACGGCCTACTTAGGGTTTCGTCATCCAATGCCGGCCTACTCATCAGGTTTCAGCATCGACAACACTGAACCACTCAGGGTCCTGATGCTGCTCTACATCAGCGAAAGATACAAATACCAAATAATCGATAGACAATACTCAATGAATCATAAATACCAACAAACCAGCGGATAAAACATCTTGTGACAAATAAAGTCAAACCCAACATTGGTCAATGTCATGTAGTTGATTACATTGGTTAATTGACATGCCAAGGCGACATCCACCCCTCCATGTATACAGTTCTAGCCTACTCAGGTTTCGGACACTCTGAAATGATAGCCTACTGAGGGTTTTGTTATCCAATGCTGACCTACTCATCGGGTTTCGGTATTGACAACCAAGCCTACTCAAGGTTTCTAGCTGCTCTACACCGGCAGTGGCAACACTCAAAGCCATAAAATTACACCAACGAAGCAATAACATCATATTACTAAGCTTAGACTCTGGATCCAGGACAAGCTAAACCAGTAACAATCTCAAAATCATTATTCTAAACCGATCAAAAAGCATGAAACTCCAACATAGAACGTAACAACGATTAATCACAATTGTTATTTTTCATGGGTCATTCGAGACCAAAACAATCCTCCCTGGAACCCCACATGCATATTCAAACCCAAGAACCATATTCAAACCAATCGGTGTAAACAAGCAACTCATGGAAAACTCTTTTGTAAATTCTACCTAGCACATTATAATTCAATAAAACTCCGGTTAAACAACATCACAACTTGGAATTTAATAGTAGAACATGGATATAAACAGAACCACTAACTCATGGTATCAAAACAACAATTTGACTATCAACCAACCCTTCAAACTTGACTTTTGGGAACTCATAAAACCTACCAATTATTGACCCAATGATCCCCGAAGGTTTGGAGCAGATTAAAATGTTTCTAGCAACTTAATCGAACTGCTAGCTAAGGTGGTTAAGCATTAAAGTACCAAAAATGGGCTCAAAATGGTCAGTCGCACATTCCCTGAAAGAATGGAGGGTGCGCTGACCTTGGGCCCCTTGGTGCCAAGTCAGCAGACCCAAATATTCAATTTCGCTGAGCTCAGCCCCTTGGCGCCAGCTCAGCGGACCCAAAAATCCGCATGCACCAAGTTGCCGCCAAGTATAATTTGTGGATGGCAACCCAGCGAATGCTCCCCTGAATTTCCCAATACATGTTTTGTTCACTGCTATTTCAATCTAACCAAGACTGACCTAAAATCAAAACTCTACAACCACTCTCTCATGCTCATAACACCTATAATAACCATTTAGAATCAAATCGAATTTAATCCTACCAAGATCATGCTCTGTATTAAAAAATCTACTCGTAATATCCATTTCAGTCGCTGATAACACATATAGCATATAATCTCGATTAAACTCATGCATTCGGTTTCAATACACGGAGGAAAAGTGATGCTACTCACATGATAGGAAACCCCCCATGATCGATTACTTGCAATCCTCTTCAGACCTCGCACCGCAGCAGCTCCAAAATCACTTCAATGAGCGATTGGTGTTCCAAATCTCGATTCCTGATCGCACCCCAGGTTGGACCGATCCCAGCAACCTCTAGCTGAAAGATTTCTTACTTCTGAGTAGCTTCCAAACAGATCCAGCACCCCAATCCACCTTGCCCTAGTTTCTTGATCGAGATGAGCAACAGCCGCAACCTCCTCCTCCGAACAAAACGAGCTAAACCTAAACTCCCCAAAATTGCTGCTACTTATAGTGGTCGCTTGCGCCCTAAAACCACCTCATGATCCACTACTTCACAAGACCACCAAGCTTCCTACCTACTCAGCCCTATAACACATGATTCACTAATTGCCACTCCACCTAATTACCTCACCTCATTAACTTATAATAAACTTTAATACATATTACCATTAATTATCTAAATTATTTTCATAATCACCACTTAACTTAGTTTACAACCTTCTTCACCTAGCTTAGTAAAATCTCCAAAATACCCTTGCTTGCTACAATACCAAACCAACAACCCCCCTAATGAAACTAAATTAACGGGTTTGCCCATCTTAATAAATTCTCCTATATTATTTTCTTTTAAGTATTTATTTTTTTTCTAAATAATTCCCCTTTTTTCTATTTCTAAGATTTTCCATTAATTAAACTAATTAACAACCAAATCTAATATTTTTAATGTGATTAAAAATTCGGGATTTTACAGCTGTCCACATCCCCTGAGGGTCCATCACACTCCAAAAGGAAGAGGTAATAGCAAGGTGAGATTTTTGGTGGCTTTGTAATTAAAATATTTTTAAAGCAAATTTTCTTGAGCAAATCTCTTCTTAGCTATTTTGAAGATCACTCTTTGTTATCTTTTTCTCACCGATTGTTCCTCTTTGGCATGATATCAGAGTCCCCATGGTAAGGGGGAGACTCCATTCGAAGATGGGAGGAGGGTTTCTTTTGCAAACCGGGAGGTGTTATTTAAGCTAGCATGGATCTCATTTTTCCTCGTTGATTTATTTTATTTAAAGAGCGGTTTTGTCCTCTTCATATGTCTCTTGTATCCTTAATCCTCTTACCCTCTTCCCCTTCATTTAGTATATTCATTATCCTTCGGCATACTTGTTAGTTTTTTTTATATAATCATGCATGTGTAGAAATAATTTTTCATGCACATACACACTCCCTCACCTTCACTCATTATTTTGAACATTCCTTTTATAAGAGAAGCACCACCTGCACCTGTGCGTAACACACATATGAAGACTTGTTCTTGATCTCTTGCCTTTTATTTTAAATACTTTTTTTTAAGAAGGAATCTCACTCACCATTTAAGCACTTCATATGTTATCCTCAACATAGCTCATCACTTTTAGTATTTCAAGTCCTTTTCTAAGCATGCTAGATCTCTCTATGAGATTCTTTCTTTCTATATTTGTTGTTTTCATAGCTCACATGCATGTCATACATTTCTCTGCTAATATCAGATACTTTAGATGTAGATGTTTTAGTTGTTTAATGCTTGCTTGAATGAATGATTGAATGGGATGTAATGGAGGCATTTTGACCACTTATCTTGTTCCTTCAAGAGGAAGAGGAGGGAGTCATATTTGACACCTAACAGGGACCTCTAGGGTCCCTGTTTTAAGATTTCATTGGTAGCGCAAGAGCAAGAACCCCCTCCACAATGAAAGCACCATGAAAGGGGGTTATTTGAGCCAAAATCAAGGCAGCCAAGCCAATGTGAGTTAGTCCTGAAACCCACAGCAAGTCGCGAGGACCCCTGGAGGAAGGGCGAACTGGTTCCCATGGTAGCTTTGGCCATTTTGGGTTTCCAGGCTGGATCCGTATACACAGTGCGGATCAGGCCTATCCGCATTGTATGTGCGGACAAGCCTTGTCCGCACAGTGTATGTGGATAGACCTGTTGGACTCCCATTTTTCGTTTCTTTTGGACCCGGTTCGACCCGATGGTAATTAATTTGAGCCACGTGGGCCTTTGGGTCAATCGCAGGACCATTTTTTAGACTTGGGCCCAATAAAGTATCGTGGGCCTTCCAACAAGGCCCATACCCAGTCCGACCCAAACTAGGGTCCATTTCAATAATGGGCCCCAAGGTCATTCAGATAATTACCCATGGGCCGTCTTCAAGACCAATGGGCCCTAAAAATCTGAATCCACTAATTTTGTATATTTAAATAACTTCCAAACCAAATAACTTAATCCAATAATAGGATTACCCAATAACCCTAATGGGCCTTCCAATAGGGCCCACATCCGACTCACTTCACCAATGAATAAGCAAGATAAAATCAATTAAAATGGGGCCTACACCTTCAGTGGCCCCCACTCAGACCAAATAATTATGCATGCTGGATTAGGAATAGGGTGAGGCTAAGTTGACTTGAACCAGGGAGACCCGAGGGACCCGCCAGACCGGCGGAGCAGGCCGGGGTGTCTTCGAACTTCCTCGGACATAACCGAGAACTTACCCGAATCTCTGAATAAGCCGTAGACCAGTAAAATTAGACCGGTTAGGCACCCTTGTGTCTGCCTGCACCTCTCAGGCAGTGGCGACTCCTATAGTCCCGAGGCACGCATCCTACATGCACCTCGCCCGTGCAAGACCACGTGCGCACAACATCCATGGCATATAAATCATTCCATGGTACACGAAAGAGCATAAATCCACAATCCAATTTCTTATATAAAGTAGTTTGTTCATGTTCAATCAATAATCAAAAATTTCTAGCCAATACTTATTATATTTCAAAACATAGGCTCAACGTACTCAAATCTATTATAAAAGTATTTTGATCATTTCCAGGACTTGAATCACGTCTAAAACAATGTTTTACAGGTTTACAAATCAACCAAATCTATTTTAAACAAATTTTAGAACAAAAACTCTCTTTCAAGTCAAAACAAGACATATTTCAGTAGAATGAACCCAAAACTTTGTATAATTTTTATAAAATTAATCGGCCACTGAAAACAACTCATAAACACTCAAATCTTATTCATACATGTATTTAATTTGTCTAAAAATCCTTTTATAATAAAAATCTAGGTACATTTCCCAAAATCAAAAAATCTAGGTTGGGCGCTCAACAGGGTGCTCAAGCGATCCTATCTAGCAATCTTGAAACAAAATAGAACAAAACAGGCTCTCAATAGGGTGCTCAGACGATCCTATCTAGAGGTCTCTTATTTAACATGGGCGCTCAAGCGACCTGTCAAGCGCCCATACAAATAACATCAAACTAACTCCTCAAATCACTTCTAAATCATATATTTCCAACCTCTAAACGTGTTAGATCATTCCAAGTACATCTAAACATAGATTTACAATAAATCTAAATCAAACCCTAAGGAAACTCAATACTTTAGGCATGCTTGATAGTTTTTGTAAACCCCATCTAAGATCAATCAAACCCACGAAATCTATTGTATAAAATACATGGTTTAGTATCTCAATTAATCATCATACATTAATTCCAGATCAAATCCAAACGTTTAAACCTAAAATCATGCAACGATTAAACAAAATGGGGTGTTACTACTTGCCTCAAAACGCAAAATCCTTATCTTCAAGTTATCGCCGAGATTCTGCTACTATCTCACCCCTCTAGAGACCTCAAAACACCATCTCCATCATTTAGATTGAAACTCCACCAGTCGTGAACAAAACCCCCAAATTTGAGGCCGATCCAACGGTTGAATCTCTTCCGATCTAATTTTGATGAATGTTAGTTGGAGATTTCTGCAACACCTTCTCTCTCTATATTCCCCAAACGTGAGAGGCCTCCTTTCTCCTCCTTTTCCTCTATATGATTTGATTAGAAGAAACCCTAAGTTCTCCCTAAAGCTTCCCTTTTATGGGCTCGTCCAAAATAGAAGTCCTGTTTGGTTTAGGAAACTTTCTAACTAACCCCACTTGGATTCCTAATCTCACTTAGAAGCTTTCCTAATCTTTCACAACTCTTAATTCTTTCCTCTTAATATTAAATAAGAGAAACTTCTATTTTTCCTAATTTTTGTGTTAGTTATTTCCCTTATGTTTAAATATTTCAAAAACTCTCCAAAACTCAACTTAAAACTTCTAATCAACTATAATTACTAATATGCCCTTTTCCTACTTATTAGGCTATAAATATCATTATTAATAATCAATTTAAACCCAACTTAGGTTAAACATAATTTTTCAAGTCTAATAATAATTTAATTAATCTATTTAATTATTTACCAATAATTATTAGGAATTGACCAAAATACCCTTCTTTTGATAATCTCATATCTACCCATTGGATTTCTTATAAAATTTCCAAATTTATTCTCCTTATTATTCTTAATCAATTATACATCCCAGATGGATGAAAAGTACCCCAAATCATATGCTATATATTTAGTCTCCAATTCATTTTGACAAATTCATTAACATTCCAAATATTCATATTTAATTCGCTTTATTTATTTGCTGAAAATTCGGGGTTTTACACAAGGTATGTGTGGGCCCCCTTGGAAGGCCCACATGGAGGTCTAATTGGGCCTAGGATTAGGCCCAAGTCCCAAAAGGGGTCCCTAATTACTCAGAGACCCTATTGTTTAAGTTAATTTAAGATTAATTTTAATCTTGTTTACTCAAGAAAACCAGAATTTGCAATTCTCTGTGACCAAACCGTATTTTCCATACGGATTGGTCAAAACCGTATGTCCCATACCATTCAGAACAAGCCGATCTGAGTATATGGATTGCACAGAAATGTGCAAAACCTGGAGTTTTCAGGGGGGAAATGGGGTTCCTGTCCCCATATGGGTCTGGTTTATCTGTGGGTCACTGTGTTGACCCACAATGGCTTTCCAATCTCGTTTTTAGCAAAATAAACCTATTTTTGTAGGTTTGGATCAAAAGGAAAGGAGGGAGAAGGCTTGGGGCCTCTCCCTCACTTTGCATGAGCTGAAACTCACAATTCTAGAGGGTGTTTAGATACTCCCCTCTATTGGTGTGTAAACACCTCATTTTTTCACTTCCTAGAAGTGCCGAAAGTGGAAACCCTAAAAGACAGCTCAAAAACCTAAGGGGTAGAAATTGACTTTATGATCAAATCTAAGATGGTTTCCATGCCCTATCCCGATGGATAGGAAATTCTGGCACAGTTCCAGTGCAACTAAGTTTGCCAGAATCGGGGTCTAGATAAGGAAGTTGAAAGAGTAGAGGACTACTCTTAAGGTCCACGATCTATAACAATTCAGAATTGAACAATGCGGAAACAGTACACAAAGAATTATACGAGGAAACCTGGATCCAGATCCAGGAAAAACCTCGAGTCTATATGAGGCGACTAACCCTTCAAAATCCACTATTGAATGAAAAGACAATTACAAAGGAGTACATACTTAACCTTTACAATTTGACTCACTCAACAGCAATCCACAGTTCGAATCCACGAACTGCTACACAGCTTGAATCCACAAGCTGCAGAACACGATCAGTCCAGATCGCAAACAATCACTTACCAGTGATCCACAGTTCGAATCCACGAACTGCAACACAGCTTGAATCTACAAGCTGCAGGACATGATCAATTCAGATCGCAGCAATCCTCTCAGAATCCACTGAGACGATCCAATGCAGTAGGAATCCACCTACGCATCAATCAAGGCCGATCACCAGTCCAGGCGATCACACGATCAGATGAAGTTCCGAATTGAAGAAGAATCCACTGTCTTCAATTCCAGGCGATCTATCTCAGATCTCCCCCTCACTTGATCGCCGACTCTCTAAAGAAGATTTTATCGAATCTCAAACACCTCAAGATTCGAAAAACAAATGATCCAAAGAAAAAAGTCACAATTGAAAATTACAACTCGTCTATTTAAAGAATAAAACTCAGATCGCGTCGAGCGCTGGTAGCGTCGTGAAGCGATCGATGTAGACGGCTGGTAGCGAACTCAAGTCCCGCTCAGAGTAAGTTGAATCAGTTAAAAGCGCGCTGCTAGCGAGCCGCTGCTAGCGGGAGAGTACGTGGCAGGTGCACGAACCTTTCTTTCGACACACGAATTCCCTTATGCGCTGCCAGCGGGGTGGCAGCGGCGTGGTAGCAGTGTGGTGGCACCAACTTCTTCTTCTTTACTGAATTTACTGAATTTTCATTGTTTAATCTGCACATCTTGAAGCTTCATTAGAAACATAATTTGTCAATCATTTGCCATAACAGGAGTGTGAGTTTTCACACTTACAGAAGTTATGGCAAGTCAAACTCCGGGGAGCAGAAATTGACTTTCTGCTTAAACCCAGATTAACTGCCATCCATATCCAAAAAAATAGGAAATCCTGACGCTGTTCCGACGTAATCAAGCGTATTAGAACTGGGGTCCGGATCAGGAAGATATGAGCAGATTAAAATCCAATGAGCAGTTCGACATGATGGATATTCCTCCGCATGATCTAACCGCCCTCTCATTTGAACCGCCCACCCTTAACCTATCACAACTCCACCTCGAGCCTCCATCATATAATGCAGTGCCCCCACCTTACCCTATCCTCCCCATCTATCATCAATCCATTGCCATCACATCAGAAGCAAAAATCGATTGGATCACCCAATCTGGTCGATACGTAAACACTAACCCTGCACCTGCACCAGGGGAGGGACTGAAGAAGAAAGAAGAAGAAGAAAGAAAGGGAAGGAAGTGGCTACTGAATTGCCATAGACCCATAAGAGGAAAGGAAAAGCCACATAGGAGGAGATCACAGATCTCCATCATAGCGTTTATACGCAAGAGTATGATCTGCTCCAGCAGCTCAACAAGGTTGCTGCTTAGATCTCAATAATGTGTCTCCTTATAGATTCAGACAAGCACAGGGAAGCATAAATGAGGGTCCTTGATGATGCTCATGTGCCGGAAAATATCAATCCTAAACAGCTGGAAGCTGTTGTATCAGTAATCATGGCACCAAAGGCCATTTCTTTCTCCACAGCAGATCTGCCACCAGAAGGATGCAACCATACGGAGCCTTTGTATATCACTGTGAAATGCTATGACCTGTTGGTGAAAAGGGCAATAATCGATAATGGGTCAGCATTGAACATCTGCCCGATGACAACCTTCCACAGCTTACATTTAAATCCCTCAATGATAAAGCCCAGCGCCCACAATGTCAGGGGATTTGACAACGCTAGAAGAGAATCCTTAGGGGAGGTCACCCTAGTGGTTGTGATTGCAGAAAGGTCTTTCACCATGACCTTTGAACTCATGGACGTCAACGCCTCCTTCAACCTGCTGATTAGGTGTGCGTGCGTCGAGAACGCCACACGAGAAAATTTCGGAGTCGCCACAGCTTGATGGGGTGTAGGCGGACACCTAGGTGCCTAATCTTGTCTATTGGGCTGGTCTGCGGCTTGAGATTCTGAGAAAGGTCTCTGTTGCGGTCTGGGGAAGTCCGTAGACACCCCAGTCCACCCCATCGGATGACGGGTCCCGTGAGTTCCTTGGTTTGAATCAGCTTGCTTTGGTTCTCACCCGATACCTAATCCGGCATGCCATTTGGTTAAGTCTGGCGGGACCACCTGAGTGGTGTGGGTCCCTTTAATTGATTTTATCTTGCTTATTTAGGTGATCTGAGTCTGACTGGTTGGGCCCCTTTGGAAGGCCCACGGTGTCCCTGGTGGGCTTGGTTAAGCCAACGTATCCCCTGGTGGGCCTCAGTCTAACCTGAGCGGCCCTTTGGGTTTAGGTTTAGTGAATTAATTTTATTTTGAGGTTTAATTCAAGAATTTACATGGCTTTCATGCAAAAGTGGGTTGGCCTCGGTTTGCGGGCCCTTAGGTGGGCCCCCAAGATAGTTGCCAAAAATATTTTTAGATTTATCTTGTTTTAAAATTGCCAAAGTGAGTAGGACATTGGGCTTGGGGCCCGTAGTCCAAATTTGGGCTCGAAAGCCCAGTTCCTTGAGGCTTAGGGTTTGCACCCTTCCTTGGTTCGGTTAATGGGCTTCGACGGGCCCTAACCCTAGGTCTTGGCCAAACCATACAATTCACCCATGTCATGCCACACAAGAAGTTTGGGTGGGCCACATTGGGTTTGGCCCGCCCGGTTCGAATAGTTAATTTTGCTTACATTGCTTAATTGCATGCACAAGAAGTTTATTGGGCTTGGTGGGCCCCGTTGGAAGGCCCACTAATGTTCCGAGTTGGACCAGCGGCCCAAGTCCCATGTGGGGTTTCCAAGTGACCCGGAAACCCTATTGGTTTGTCAAGTTTGATTGAAAACGCCACGCAAACATAGCCAAGATCAAAAAACATAAAAAAGGCATTTTTTCCATGTAGCCGGCCTTCTTGGTCGGCTATACATCGGCCATAGGTGATCCGGCCTGAGTTGCCGGATCACCTCAAAATTGCATTTTTCGGGGCTTATGCAATTGGGGTGGTTATGGGATTCCAAAGCTGTTGGGGACAGCAACAAATAATGAAGGCTTGCTGCTGTCCCCAGCAGCAGCCCTCTTGGACCATGACAAAGGGGTGTTATGGAGTAATGGGAAGCATGCTTGGACACTTAGGTAGGCCTGCTGGAGGCCTTGGAATAGCAATTGGCATGGGTCTTTGAAGCTTGCTAAGTAAACTTACAAGGGGTAGAGGGGATCATGCTCATGGGCTGGGGGTTATCCACGAAAATGGGCTCCCTACCCACCGAGAATGGGAGGCTTTTGTGACTACGGTGTATGAATGAGGAAGCCGAACACATGCACATGTAATCAAACGAGCAAGAATAGCATGGCATGCATATTTACGCACAAAGAAGGAAAACACAACATGCTGTAAAAAGTAGTGGGGGCAGCAAGCTTGGGGAGAAGGGAACATGCATCCATGCTTTAAAGAAACCAAATAAAGGGAAAGAAAAACATGGCATGTGAGTTGAAATTGCCTTGGGGAAGACATGATACTGCTGCCGCCAACCATTAGCCCAAAGCTAACCCACATGCTTACTAAGCTAACAGGAAAGTAAACGAAAAAGAATGGGTGAAGGAGGGGTGCTGCTGCTGCTCCTAGCAGCAGCCAAGGTGAGTCATGACTGTAGTGAGGTGGGTGGCATGTTGTCATTCAACAAACAAAACAAAAAAAACAGCAGCTACTAAGCATCAAGAAACTCTCTCACCAAAGGCTCAATAGGACAGCCTATGCTCAAATATGCATATGGAGACACCTCGGGAGTGGTGGGTAAGCACCTCCACCTGACACTTGGGGTGGGGGTGCCTTGGGGGTTCGAATGTAGTGATAAAGCTGCTGGGAACAGCAGTAACATAAGGGCTTACTGCTGTTCCCAGCGGCAGCCTATATACATCACTGCAAGGGGTGGTAGGAGGTGGTGGGAGCACGCTTGAGCTACAAGAGAAACAGCAAAATAACAAAGGCCGGGGAAGCATGAATCAAGGCATGCAGCAGCAACATGTTAGCTTGGTAATCCAACCCAAAAAAAAACAACAAATAGGCTTGAGGTGGGGATCATGCTCGTACATAAAAAAACAGCAAGGAAGGAAGGGTGAGGGGAGCATGCTGATGTACCAACACAGGGATACAGGTTTACCATACTCATCTGAACAATCACATTAGCATGGGGATGCACTCACTTCCAAATATGCAAGGTGGAAGACATATGAATCATCAAAACAACATGTGGGAAGCATGCATTAGCCATGAGGAGGAAATAGATGAGCAAAACAGCAACGTATTGATAGGGGTTAGTGAGCATGCTGCAGCTACAACCAAGAACAGCAAAAAAAAATAGAGGTACGGCCAGCAGAGAAAACACCAAAAGAAGTGTAGGAAAAAGTGAGAAAATAGAAGAATGGAGAAGGGAAGTGGGGGGTCATTATGGGGGTACATTAGATGAAGGCTTAGAAGGAACATGCTCCTTCTTTTGCTGGATAAAAAAACACTGCTGGAAACCCAGAAAATCCAACAACTTACCAGGGTACTTGACCCACCTTTATCACCTAGAACCTTCCTCTCCCTCACCCCAAAACCAAACATGAGGTCTCTCTCACCATTAGAGACCTTTATGTGGTGGAATGGAGAAACAACCCATGCTAGAACTTCATGGGAAAAGGTTCAAACCAGGAGAAAGAAAAAAACCAGCTTGGTGAATCTTTAAAAAAACTCATTTAATATATGTTAAACCAAATGTAACCAGCAACCTCACCTGGTGGTTCTTGAGCCTTGAAGTAGGGTGGAGGCACCTTCTTGAAGGTGGACAACAACTGGAGCTTGCCTCCTCTTGCACCAACAGCAACCAATCACTTTTTGTGGTAGAAGAGAGGTGGAGAAGAAGAAGAATGCAAGGGATGAAGTGGCCTTGTAATGGTGTGTGGGGTGGGTGGAGGCAAAGGTTGTTGGAAAAGATAGGATTCAGCTCCAGAAAAAGAGGGAAAAGAGGTAACAAACCAATGAAATGAGCCAACCCCTTTGAAGGGGGCGGTTGGTGGTATTTATAAGGAAATTTAATGTATCCTACCATATAGGTCAGATACACTACATCCTTAGTGTATCTGACCTATATGGTCGGCTACACTAAGGGTTACATGTATCCGATATTAAATATTGGATACATAACATAATGATTTCAAAATTTAATGCCGCCGCGGATTTATCGGGCAATCGGGGCGAATCTCGCTGACTGATCTCCTTGTATCCGATGAATCGTGTCGGATATACATAAAGGTATGTGTATCCGACATATTTGGTTGGATACAAATCGAAAAAATTACGGATTTGCCCCTCGACTTGACCAATTCGACCGATTTGACACTTTTGGATATCTACGGATTGCCCCCTGCGAATTTTGGTTTAGCCCCTGAGATATTTGACAATTTTTGGATATTTAAAGATTGCCCCCTGAGATATTTTGCAGTGTTTGCTGCCACGTGCGCAGTTTCTGCACCACGTGTGCAGTTTCCAGTTTTGCTGCTCGGAAACTTCGGCAGCTCATATCTCCTTCATCCGAACTCCGATTTGAGCAAACTCAGTTGCGTTAGAACCGTATCGGAGCCCTCTATCCAATGACATAGGGCTAAGCACCTAGCACGGGTTTCAGCAAAAAGTCAACTTTCGACTCCCTTTAAGTTTGACTGGCCTGCAGAACCTTCATCCAGACTTCGATTCGAGCAAACTCAGTTGCGCTGAACTCGTGTTGGGATTCTCTATCCATTGAGATAAAGCAAGGTGGCAAATCTTCACTTGATCAAAAAGTCAACTTTTCACCCCTCAGGGTTTGACTTTTTAGCTGGGTTTTGCATTTCCGGCTCTTCCAGGAGCGCAAAAACGAGGTGCTTACAGCTGCCCCTCTTTGCCGGAGTCACCTTGCGGATGAACGGCAAAGAGAAAAAGAATCTCGTTTTTGCGCCTGGCATTTCTGTCGACATGGTTGACGAGCTTAGTCCTTTGAAGTTTTCATTTAAATGGGAAGCGTCCAAATGATGTGGAGTCACTTCCTAGCTTAAGAGTTTCCTTACCCTTTGCTTTTTGGGTTTTTGTAGGGCAACTCTTTCAGCGTTTGATTTTAAGTTTGAAAGAGATTAGATTGGACTTGAGCTCGCCAACCTGTTTCAGCATTGATGCCAGACACTTGACAATATTCTTTTCTTCTTGTTTGTCCCATTAAAGCTTTTAGGTGACTTCAGACTCTTTTTGTGTCTTTTACTTGAGGCTTTTAACAGTTTTTTTTTTTAGGGATTTGATGGCCAAGGGTTGGTTTAGGATGTGGGACGGATGAGGAACGGACGAAGGAAGGGAAGAGAAGGAGGAGCTGCTGTTGGTGAGGAGGTGCTTCCAGCGCTGTCCAGTGCCTCAAGGGAGCTCACACACCTGCTCTATTCTATTTACAAAAGTGTGAAATCAAAAATTACAAAAGGGCCATCTTGCCCAATGAGATCTGCATCTTTGCTTGTTCTTCTTCATGCCTCGCTGCTTCTTTCTTCTGCAGCGTGCCTTCTGGTTAGCTTCATGAGGCGGAGGCTTACTAGTTTGGAGTGACTACCACTGGGGATTAGTCAGGATCCCTTCCTCATTGCCCTTTCTCTCGGGTCGAGCCTTGTTTCTGACAAGCGTTGGAATTCCTTTGGGAATGGTGCTCCGCTGGGGATAAATGGGGTTTCTCACGCTGTCATTTTCCTTCGTAAGGTCTTTTCCCTCTGCTCTAGTGTGAGTTCCTTATGCTTGTCTGCGCTCTTGTTGAGTGCACAAGACTCCACCAGGGGTTGATGCGAGCTTGTTTTGTCTTTGTAAGCACCTCATTTTTGCGCTCCCAGAAGAGCCGGAAATGCAAACCTTGGACAGAAAGTCAAACCTGAGGAGTTGAAATTTGACCTTTTGATCAAGTGATAATTGGCCACCTTGCTTTATCTCAATGGATAGAGAATCCCGACACGAGTCCAACGCAACTGAGTTTGCTGGAATCGGAGTCCTGATGAAGTTTCGGTGGGCCGGTCAAACTTGAGGATGAGCCGAAAGTTGACTTTTCCTCTAACCCCATGCCAAGTGCTTAGCCCTATGTCATTGAATAGAGGGTTCCGATACGAGTCTAACGCGATTGAATTTGCTCAAATCAGAGTTCGGATGAAGGAGATATGAGCTGCCGAAGTTTCCGAGTAGCAAAACCGGAAACTGCACACGTGGCATAGGAACTGCACACGTAGCAGCCAACGCAGCAAAATATCTCGGGGACTAAATCTTAAATATCCAAAAATCTGAAGGACTAAACAAAAATTCGTACGGGGCAATCCGTAGATATTCAAAAGTGTCAAATCGATCGAATCGGTCAAGTCGAAGGGCAAATCCGTAATTTTTTGATTTGTATCCGGTCAAATATGCCGGATACATATACCCTTGTGTATATCCGGACTCAAATACCGGATACAAAGATCTGCTCGGCGAGATTCGCGCCGATTCTCCGACAGATTCGCGGCGGCATTAATTTTGGCAATAATTGTGTTTTGTATCCGGCATTTAATGCCGGATACAAACAACCCTTAGTGTATCCGGCCTTGCGATTCTCCGACAGATTCGCGGTGGCATCAATTTTGGCAATAATTGTGTTTTGTATCCGGCATTTAATGCCGGATACAAACAAACCTTAGTGTATCCGGCCTCCAAGGCCGGATACACATAGGGCATAGTGTATCCGGCCTTCAAGGCCGGATACATTAAGTTTTTTATAAAAAGGGGGCAGCAGCCCCCTTTCAAAGGGTTGGCTCATTTTTTTCGGCCTTGCACCTCCCTTGCCCCTTTTAGCCTCTCTGAATCCCACTCTTCTCAACCTTCTTTGCCTCCACCACCACCCCACACCACCCCAAGGAGGTTCTAACTCTTCCACTTCTTCTTCTTCTTCATTTGCTCCCCACCAAAAGGAGGAACCATTGCTGTAGCTGGCGTGAGGTGAAGCTTCCAGCTGGTGTTTTGTGACAAAGAGGTCACACACATCCCCAAAAAGAGTCAAGGACCACCAGGTGAGGCTCCTAATGGCTTTGTATTGCACATATATTAAAATAAGAATTTTCTAACATGATTTTTAAGTTTGTCTTCATCCTTTGCATGAGTTCATTGCTATAGTGTTTTAAGCATGCATCTACTCCCCTTTTCATGGCACGAAACCACCTCTAGTAAGAGGTCCACGTGGGGTTCCTTGGGAGTAGGAGAGTTCTTCTTTCTATGCCATATTAATCCGCTGTTTTGAGTATTTTTGGGGAGGAGAATGTTGCTCCCAACTTGATCTCATGTACCCCCCATATAACCCCCCTTCTCTTTCCCTTCTCTAAAGGCTTTTGTTTCAATCATGGAGCATTGGTTTTGGATCTTGTTAGAATTCCTAGGGGAGGCATGTGATCATCTTTGTTGTGTCCCTTTTGCATGTGTGTAGCTTTGCTAATTTTATTTTTCGTGCATATAGTCTCGCCGGCGGTTTATCTCGTACTTCGTTTCATCTTGATTCCTTGAGTGCAATGAACACACACACCCACTCCAATATGTGATGCCCAAGCTGCTGTTGTTCTTTTTTGTTTGTTGTTATTATTGACATGTTCCCCCTAACCCCTTATCCTTTACTATTTCTTACATGTGCACATGAGTATGATCCTTCGCCCCCTCCACCCCCCGTTTGGCACCTACAAGCACGTTCCTTTACCCCCCTACGATCCTTAGCACCTTGCTGTTTTTCTTTACCACCCACAGCCCCCTTGTCATGCTACTGATTAGGCTCCTAAACCCCCACCACAGCAGCTGCCCCGGCAAGTTGTTCGACTATTCTCTCTTTTTGCACATCCAACCCCCACCGCATGTGTAATTGCTGTCTTGTTATTAAACCATGCATGCTACGGTTGAGGTGCATTAACATAGTCTTCATTACTTGCTGCCCTTCGAGGCATATGCATGCAAGCATGATCCCACGCCTAGCCTTGCCAAGAAATCCAAAAGAGAAGCCAAATGAGGCTTCTCCCCTAAACCTGAACCAATGTGGGCCCACCCAGGGGCCCACATGACTTGTAAAAACCCCTAGGAACCCCTTTGAGACAACCCCAATGGCCTAACCCCGAAAAAAGGTATTTTTGAGGTGATCCGGCAACTCAGGCCGGATCACCTATGGCCTGCGTGTATCTGGCAACTAAGGCCGGATACACACAGAAATACCATTTTTGTGTATTTTTTATCCTTGGCCGAATTTCATGATGGTTTGAACCAAACCAAGTGAACCAATAGGGTTTCCGGGTCACCCGGAAACCCAACTTGGGACCTGGACCACCGGTCCAATTTGGCACACTAGTGGGCCTTCCAATAGGGCCCACCAAGCCCGATAAACCCAAAAGCATGCAATTAAGCAACTTAAGTAAAATCAACTAATTGAACCAGGCGGGCCAAACCCAATGCGGCCCACCCGGCCTTGTCTTGTGAAGTAGTGATGCTTAAATTGTGTGGTTTGGCAGAGACCAAGGGCAAGGGCCTATCGGGCCCGCCAAAGCCCACAAATCAACCAAGTTAGGGTGCAAGCCCCGGACTTCAAAGAACTGGGCTTTCAAGCCCAAATCTGGATCACAGGCCCCAAGCCTGGTGACCAGCCCATTTTGTCAAAGATAAATAAAGATAAATTAAAACATTCTTTTGGCAACCAACATGGGGGCCCACTAAAGGCCCGCAAACCAATGCAGACTCACTCATTGCATAAAAATCACATAAGGCTCCAAACTTGAACAAACTAAATAAAATCAAATCACCTCACCAAAGCCCACAGGGCCTCCTAGGCTTAGGTAGAGGACCACATGGGCTCACACAAGCCCACCCAGGCAACCGTGGGCCTTCTAACGGGGCCCACCCCATCAAACTCAGATCATCTAAATAAGCAAGATAAAAATAATTAAAGGGACCCACACCATTTTGGTGGTCCCGACAGACTTAACCCAGTTGCATATCGGATCAGGAGTCGGGTGAGAAACCAAGGTAAGCTGACTCAAACCAGGGAACCCACGGGACCCGTCATCCAACGGGGTGGACTGGGGTGTCTACGGACTTCCCCAGACCACAACCGAGAACCGACTTAGAATCTCAAGCCGCAGACCAAAGCCCAAAATATACAAGATTAGGCACCCAGGTGTTCGCCTGCACCCAATCAGGCAGTGGCGACTCCGAAATTATCCCGTGCCACGTTTCCGATGCGCGCACAGTCTTCTTTCCGCTCTTCTTCGCAAAGCCGGCCTCTTCAGACTGGGCGAGGCTTGGGGAGTTTACATCGTCAGGCATCACTCTCTCTCGTTGTTGGAAAGCACTCCACTGGGGATTAGAGGATTTCATCGTCTATTTGTTGGAAGAACTCCACTGGGGATTTGGGCGAGGGTGTCCGCCACCTCACTTCCGTCGTACCTGAAAAGGTAAACAAGCATGTTAGTTGCGGACTAGCTGGGGAATGCAAAACATTGTGGAGTTTGAAAATAGTTAAGCAGAACAATTACAGAGAAAACAGGTGTGTTAGTGTGTGCTTGTATCTGCAATATCAAAGAAATTTCCAAGGTCAGACAGGACTTGGAGTGCTTGGTATTTTCAGTAGCATTGTCATCACAGGCCACTATGAAGTCTTTGACTTGGGCGCAACCTACCGGTCTGGATCCCTCAGGTCTGTGCATCTTTCCCAGTTTACTGTTTGCCACTGTCACTGTTCTTTCTGTACCTTGCTCTGCTCAAACCAGATGCGACCAATTCTTTTTTTCTCTCTCTCTCTCTCTTTTTTTTTTTGCGACTGACCACACAACGTCCTTTTTTAGGGTTTTCGTTGTGTCCAGCCTTTCTGGGAAGTTCTGAATTCCATCATCGCTGATGAATGCAGACTTGATTGTTTGCCCTGACCATTCCTTAGAGATAGGACGAAATGTAGGCTTGGTCTTGGTTATGAAAGAAAGGATAAATGGCTCAAAAAAGCTTATTTATTTGGGGTTTGCAAAGTGTGCTACTTTTATTATTGTTGGGACTTTCATCCTGGCTTATTTGTATCACAGTATTTTTGGTGGGGTAAATATTTCCCCGTTTTCTCTGTTTCTTTCTTCTTCTTTTTTTCTTTCTTTTTCTATTGCAATTTTTTTCTTTTTGAGATTTTTCTGGGCAAGAATGCCTTGTTTCTTTTTGCTTTGCCAGGAATGCCCTTTTTTTATGTGTAGAACACTTCCAATGGGTTGAAAGAATTTTAAAGCTCAAAATTGTCTAACTAGGGGGGAATTTGAGGTTTTTTGGAAGAATTTACAGTCTAATGGAGAGTCAAGGATGGCCTCTCTTCATTTCCCAATTAGAATGATCTTAGGCGTGGTACAATTTGACTGCGTCTGCATTTATCGGCTCAGGAAAAATTGCCCCGTCCATTTCTTGTAAGATGAGTGCTCCTCTGGACAGAACTTTATGGACTATGAACGGCCCTTCGTAGTTTGGCTTGAATTTCCCTCTGTTGTCCTCTTGATAAGGAAAGATTCTCTTCAGTACCAGATCTCCCACTTTGAAATGCCGTGGCTTCAATTTCTTGTTGTAGGCTCGCGCCACTCTCTATTGATAGAGTTGGCCGTGACACAAAGCCTTGATTCTTTTCTCATCCAATAGCTACAACTGGTCAAGTCTGGATTCTTCCCACTCGACATCACTGATCTCAGCTTCCTTCAGAATTCTCAGTGATGGAATCTATGCTTCTACGGGGAGGACTGCTTCCATTCCATATACTAGGGAGAACGGGGTTGCCCCGGTTGATGTCCTAATCGACGTCCGGTAGGCGTGCAATGCATAAGGCAGCTTCTCATGCCAGTCTCTGTAGGTGACCACCATTTTCTCAAGTATCCTCTTCAGATTCTTGTTGGCAGTCTCTACTGCTCCATTCATCTTGGGCCAGTACGCCGTGGACTTTAAATGTCTGATCTTCAGATCTTCACACATCTTTTCCATGTCCCTATTATTCAGATTCTTAGCATTATCCGTGATGATTGCTTCTGGAACTCCGTAGCGACAAACTATATTGTTTCTGATAAACCTAAGCACGTGAGATTTCTTCACATCCACAAAGGACATGGCCTCTACCCACTTGGTAAAATAATCGATTGCCACCAAAATGAATCGATGCCTGTTTGAAGCCTTTGGATGAACCTGGCCTATCATGTTAATCCCCCAGATGGCAAATGGCCAAGGAGACGTCATGGAATACAGTGTATTCGGTGATGCATGAATGTTGTCGGCATAGATCTGGCACAACTGGCATTTTTTGACATGAGCGTAGCAGTCTACTTCCATGGTCATCCAGTAATAGCCCATCCTTATAATTTTCCTTGCTAGCATATGCCCATTCATGTGTGCGCTACACAACCCTCCATGGACTTCCTCAATCAACTTCTACGCCTCGGCTTCTCTAACACACAGTAGCAAGGAGTCATTGTATGATTTCTTGTACAATCTGCCCCCATTGTAGAAGTATTGTCCTGCCAATCTTTGGATAGTTCGCTTCTCTACAGCCGAGGCACCTTCTGCCAGAATTCTATTCCTTATGTATCTTTCGATGTCCGCATACCAAGGTTCTTCTTCGGGTGTGCTTTTCTCGACACTGAAGCAGTATACAGGGTAGTGCCGAATTTCTATGTCCAATGGTTGCACCCAAGTATCATCCGTGATGGTGGCCATTGATGCCAGTGTGGCTAGCGCATTTGCAAATCGATTCCCATCTCGTGGCATGTAATCAAATGTTACGCTCTCGAATTGCTCTTCTGATTCCTTGACCAGTTCCTGGTATGGCACCAACTTCACATCTCTGGTCTTCCAGTCTCCCATCACTTGGTAAATGATAAGACTTGAATCACCGAATACTTTTAGCTCTTGTATACGCATCTCGATTGCCGTTCACAAGCCTAACACACATGCTTCATACTCTGCCATGTTGCTAGTGCAATCAAACAGGAGTTTCACTGCTATCAGGTGATGAACACCATATGGGGAGATTAACACTACTCCGATCCCCTTTCCATTTACATTCACTGCCCCATCAAAGAACATTTGCCATTGGGCTTCTTTTGTATCATCTGCAGACTCTGTACACATCACATCTTCGTATAGGAAGTGAGTCAAAAGTGGTTGGTAGTCAGGCAGTGGATGCTCTACCAAGTGATCCGCCACAGCTTGTCCTTTTATCGCCTTTCTAGTTGTGTAGACAATGTCGTACTTGGACAAAAGGACTTGCCATCTAGCGACCCTGCCAGTGGAGATCGGCTTCTCAAAGATATACTTCAATGGGTCCAGATTCGAGATCAGCAAGACTGTGTGACTGGGCAAATAATGTCGAAGCTTCTGAGCTACCTAGACCAGGGCACAACACGTCTTCTCAAGCACGGTGTATCTGACTTCAAAGTTGGTAAATTTCTTGCTCAGGTAGTAGATTGCTTGTTCTTTCCTTCCTTTCTCATCGTGTTGCCCCAAGACACATCCTACAGCCGTCTCAGAGACTGTCAGATACATAATCAAGGGTGGTCCTGGGACTGGCGGAACCAATGTCGGCGGACTAATCAGATAGGCCTTGATCTTATCAAACGCTACTTGTCAGTCTTCGTTCCAAACCACGGGATTATCCTTCTTCAGTAGCTTAAATATAGGCTCACACACTGGAGTCATTTGCGCGATAAATCGACTAATGTACTGCAGCCTGCCCAAGAACCCTCTCACTTCCTTTTCAGTCGATGGAGGAGGCATCTCCAAAATTGCCTTTGCTTTGACGGGGTCGACCTCAATGCCTCGCTTGCCCACTATGAAGCCAAGTAGCTTTCCTGAAGTAACTCCAAACACGCACTTGTTTGGGTTGAGCTGGAGCTTGTGCTCTCTGAGTCTGTCAAACATTCTTCCAAGGTTCACCAAGTGGTCTTATTTTTCCTTAGACTTTGCTATCATGTCATCCACATACACTTCCATATCTCTGTGCATCATGTCATGGAATATTGTGGTCATTGCACACTGATACGTAGCACCTGCATTTTCAGTCTGAACGGCATCACGTGGTAACAGTAAGTGCCCCAGTGCGTGATAAAGGATGTCTTCTCCATATCTTCAGGTGCCATCTTTATCTGGTTGTAACTGTGCACACGTCGGAAACGCCGCACGGGAAAATTCGGAGTCGCCACCGCCTGATGGGGTGCAGGCGGACACCTGGGTGCCTAATCTTGTCTATTAAGGCTTTTGGTCTACAGCTTGAGATTCTAAGCAGGTTCTCGGTTACGATCCGGGGAAGTCCGTAGACACCCCGGTCTGCCCCGTCAAAAGACGGGTCCAATAGGATTCCCTGGTTTGAGTAAACTTTTGGTCTCTCACTCACCCGTTTCCTAATCCGATAGGCAATTGGGTGAAGTCCGGCGGGACCACCTGAGTGGTGTGGGTCCCTTTAATTGCTTTTATCTTGCTTATTTAGATGATCTGAGTCGGATTGGGTGGACCCCGTTGGAAGGCCCACGGTGTCCTTGGCGGGCTTGTACCCTTGGTGGGCCTCTGTCTAGTCCTATGAGGCCCTTTGGGCGTAGGTGTAGTGAATGGATTTTACTTAATTTATTCAAATTGGAGGCTTAGTGATTTTCATGCAATGGGTTTGCCTTGGTTTGCGGGCCCCCAGGTGGGCCCCCATGATGGACGCCAAAGTGTTTTCAATTTATCTTTGTTTAAATTTCCCAATATGTTTTGGACATTGGGCTTGGGGCCCGTAGTCCAATTCCGGGCTTGAAAGCCCGAATCCCATGAAGTTAGGGTTTAAACCCACCCTTGGTTTGGTTCGTGGGCTTTGGCGGGCCCGATAGGCCCTTGCCCTGGGTCTCGGCCAAACCACGCATTTAAACACACCAATTCCATACATCAAGGTTCGGGTGGGCCGCATTGGGTTTGGCCCACCCGGTTCAATTAGTTCACTTTACTTAATGTTACTATTTGCATGCTTTGGAATTCATCGGGCTTGGTGGGCCCCGTTGGAAGGCCCACAGATGTGCCAAATTGGACAGGTGGTCCAGGTCCCTAGTTGGGTTTCCGGGTGACCCGGAAACCCTGTTGGTTCATTCGGTTTTGTTGAAAATAGTGTGAAAATTCGGCCCGGGTCAAGAAAACACAAAAAAAGGCATTTTTGTGTGTATCCGGCCTTAATTGCCGGGTACACACAGGCCATAGGTGATCCGGCCTGAGTTGCCGAATCACCTTGAAATGGCCTGTTTTCGGGGTTTGGCCATTGGGGATGGTTTCCAGGGGTTCTATGGGTCTTCTACAACCTGTGTGGGCCCCTGTGTGGGCCCACATTGGTTCAGGTTCAGGGGAGAAGCCTCATTTGGCTTCTCTCTTGGATTTTACAACAAGGCAAGAGGGCATCGGAAGGCATGGGACCTGCTGCCCCTCATTACTTTTCCATCATGCAATAGCGGCAATGGGGTCATGGCACCCCAACTTTGGTGCCTCCACTTCACCAAGCCATGCGCAATCCGAAGTTAATCACAAAACACATCAAAATATGTAAGTTCATCACAAAATAACATATATCATGGAGTGTGGAATGACAATCAACAAACAACAATAAAAAAAACAAACCAGATCCCAGCATGTACATGAAGGTGGGCAATGCATGGAGGTTGACTTTGAGGGGTTACCCTCATGAGGGTGCTAGGGTAATGACCTAGGGGTGCTGGGGTGTGATGGTGGATGGACTTACTGGACAGCAAGTTATCTTAGGAGGTTTTGGGGGTTTCAAAGTGGTTGAAACAGTGGGCTCTTGGGGGAGAGGGAACATGCTCTAAAAAAATACAGCAAGTGACAAAGGGATCGGGTGGCATGCATCAACACCTAAAGGCACACATCAAGTTCGTGGGGAAGGGATCATGCATTCCTATCTAAAAAACAGAAAGTTGGTATAAAAACATGGCTATGGGTTAATACCATGGATGGCTTTGGGCTTCCCATCCTGCTGGGATAGCAGCCAGCATTGGAGGTTTGCTGCTGTGCCCGGCAGCAGCTCACTTGGGTCTTGGGAGGACTTTAAACAACAAAGATAAGGAAAGAAAGGGGAGGTCATGCTCATGGGGAGTGCCTATATGTGTGCACGTACTTGGAAACGCCCAAACCACTTTGACGTGTCAAGTGTACACCAACAAAAGCAAGTAACTGCCTGCTGCACCTGTACAGGGCAGCAACCATTGGGGAGAGTTGGGACATGCAAATGAAGAGGGGAAATGCATGGAGGTCAGGTGAGTTGAATCATACATGTTTGATCCCCAATGTGTAGGGTTTAGGAGCATCAATAAGTGGGCAAATCTGCTGGAGACAGCCACCACTAAGGGACTAAACATGCTACCAAAAAGGGGGCTGCTGCTGCTGTCCTCAGCAGCAACTCAGGTGGGCCACCACTCGCTACAAGGGGCAAGGGGAGCATGGTCGGGTACACAAAAAAAATACTGACTTGAAACAAGAAGGGAAGCAAGCTAAAAGGGGAATAATACCGGGGTGGTTTTAGTCTTCTAGAATTGCTGGAACAGCAGCAAACAGTAAGGGTCTGCTGCTGTTCCCAGCAGCAACTCACTGGGATTTTGGGGAGTCAATCCGCAAAGGTGAGGAGGGAAAAGGCCTCATGCTCATCGGGGTGGGATAACACAATTAAAACAGCAAGTTAAGGGGGAAAGGGTGCATGCTTTGACACTAAAAAAACAGCAAAGAACAATCACAGTAGTAACATGTTGGTGAGGGCTCATATGAAAAGTAACAAAACAGTGAGTTATATGGAGAGGGAGCCATGCATATGAGGGGATCACAACGGTAAAGATAAAAACTGAGTAAGCAAAGGCATATCAAAGCCCAAGACAGCAAACCCAAAACAGTAGCATGCTTGGTTTAGCAAAACAAAAGCGAGTTCAAGGGGGAAGAAAAAGAAATGCACTCCCACCTAATATAAATAGCAAGCAAGCACACAATAGCAAAAAAAAAGAAAAAAAATCACTAGAACAAGGCTACTACCAGCAACCAAATATCCCAAAAAAAAACATACGAAGAGGTGAGAAGAGAGAAGAAACAAGAAGGGAATGGGGGATGTTATGAGGGTACATTAGATCACAAGCTAAGAAGGAACATGCCCCTTCTAAAAACCTTGCACAGAAAAAGGCCAAAACAGTAGCATAATGAGCACCTAAAAATGTGTAAAAACTAATCTCTAGTACTCCCAAGAACACCCTACGTAAACCTCTTGCTTATGGTGGCTTCATGTCATGAGAAGAGAACCAAATGCATGCATGAAATTCATGGTAACAAACCCATGCCAAGAGGGAAACAAGTGTAGGAGAATTTTCAGAAAATTCTAATTTTAACATATGTATAATACAATGTGATGGGAAGCCTTACCCAATGGTTCTTGTGCTCCTAGGCAAAGTGGTGATGCTCCCTTGAGGTGGTATACCAGCTGGTAGCCTTCTTGGTGCACCCACTTCACCCAACAGCAACTAGGCTTCTTAGTCTTGTTTTAGAAAGTGGAGAAGAAGAAGGGAACAAAGGTGGAAACCCTTGAGGTTGTATGGTGAGGTGGTGGAAGGCCAAAGGGAGTTGAAGATGGAAGGTTTCGAATGAGGAAAAGTGGGGGAAGAAAGCTGGAAAATAGCCAAGGAAGCCAACCCCCGGCCAGAGGTTGCTGCTGTGCTTTTATAGACAATTTTAATGTATCCGGCATTAAATGCCGGATACAAACAAAATTATTTCAAAAATTTAATGCCGCCGCGAATTTGTCGGGCAATTGGCGCAAATCTCGCCGAGCAAATCTTTGTATCCGACATTTGAGTCCGGATATGAAGAGCGACAAGTGTATCCGGCATATTTGGTCGGATACTGAAAGAGTAGAGGACTACTCTTAAGGTCCACGATCTATAACAATTCAGAATTGAACAATGCGGAAACAGTACACAAAGAATTATACGAGGAAACCTGGATCCAGATCCAGGAAAAACCTCGAGTCTATATGAGGCGACTAACCCTTCAAAATCCACTATTGAATGAGAAGACAATTACAAAGGAGTACATACTTAACCTTTACAATTTGACTCACTCAACAGCAATCCACAGTTCGAATCCACGAACTGCTACACAGCTTGAATCCACAAGCTGCAGAACACGATCAGTCCAGATCGCAAACAATCACTCACCAGTGATCCACGAACTGCAACACAGCTTGAATCCACAAGCTGCAAGACACGATCAATCCAGATCGCAGCAATCCTCTCAGAATCCACTGAGACGATCCAATGCAGTAGGAATCCACCTACGCATCAAACAAGGCCGATCACTAGTCCAGGCGATCACACGATCAGATGAAGTTCCGAATTGAAGAAGAATCCACTGTCTTCAATTCCAGGCGATCTATCTCAGATCTCCCCCTCACTCGATCGCCGACTCTCTAAAGAAGATTTGATCGAATCTCAAACACCTCAAGATTCGAAATCAAAAATGATCCAAAGAAAAAGTCGCAATAAAAAAATTACAACACGTCTATTTAAAGAATAAAAACTCAGATCGCGTCGAGCGCTGGTGGCGTCGTGAAGCGATCGATGTAGACGGCTGGTGGCGAACTCAAGTCCCGCTCAGAGTAAGTTGAATCAGTTAAAAGTGCGCTGCTAGCGAGCTGCTAGTGGGAGAGTACGCGGCAGGTGCACGAACCTTTCTTTCAAAACACGAATTCCCTTATGCGCTGCCAGCGGGGGTGGCAGCGGCGTGGTAGCAATGTGGTGGCATCAACTTCTTCTTCTTTACTAAATTCACTGAATTTTCATTGTTTAATCTGCACATCTTGAAGCTTTATTAGAAGACATAATTTGTCAATCATTTGCCATAACAGGAGTGTGAGTTTTCACACTTACAGATACAAATCGAAAAATTACGGATTTGCCCCTCGACTTGACTGATTCGACCGATTTGACACTTTTGAGCAATTACGAATTGGTCCCTGCGAATTTTGGTTTAGTCCCTGAGATTTTTAGTGACTTTTGGATATTTAAGATTTAGTCCCTGAGATATTTTGCTGCGTTGGCTGCCACGTGTGCAGTTCATGCGCCACGTGTGCAGTTTCCGGTTTTGCTGCTCAGAAACTTCGACAGATCATATCTCCTTCGTCCAAACTCCGATTTGAGCAAACTCAATTGCATTAGACTTGTATCGAAGCCCTCTATCCAATGACATAGGGCTAAGCACTTGGCACGGGGTTCAAGGAAAAGTCAACTTTCGGCTCATCCTCAAGTTTGACCGGCCCACAGAACCTTCATTTGGACTCCGATTCCAGCAAACTTAGTTGCATTGGACTCGTGCCGGAATTCTATATTCATTGAGATAAAGCAAGGTTGCCAATTTTCACTTGATCAAAAATTCAATTTTTCACCCCTTAGGGTTTGACTTTTGTCTAGGGGTTGCATTTGTGGCTCTTCCGGAAGCGCAAAAATGAGGTGCTTACAGCTGCCCCTCTTTGCTGGAGTCACCTTGCGGATGAAGGGCAAAGATAAAAATAATCTCGTTTTTGCACCTAGCATTTTTGTCGACATGGTCGACGAGCTTAGTCCTTTGAAGTTTTTTATTCTGAGAGGGAAGCGGCCAATGATGTGGCATCACTTCCTGGCTTCAGAGTTTCCTTACCCTTTGCTTTTCTGGTTTTTGTAGGGCAACTCTTCAGCAATTAGATTTATGTTTGAAAGGGATTAGATTGGACTTGAACTCGCCAACCTACTTCGGCGTTGATGCCAGACACTTGACAATATTCTTTTATTCTTGTTTGTTCCATTAAAGCTTTTAGGTGACTTCAGACTTCTGACTCTTTTGTGTCTTTTACTTGAAATTTTTTTTTTGGCCAAGGGTTGGTTTAGGATGCAAGATGGTTGGAGAAAGGAGGAAAGAGCGGAGGGGGAGTTGTTGTTGGTGAGGAGGTGCTTACAGCGCTGTCCAGTGCCTCAAGGGAGCTCACACACCTGCTCTACTCTATTTACAAAAGTGTAAAATCAAAAATTACAAAATGGGCCATCTTGCCCGATGATATCTTCATTTATCCTCATTCTTCTTCATGTTTCGTTATTCCTTCTTCTGCAGCGCTTTTTGGTTGGCTCTCCCTTTTGTAGAGGCTTCCTAGCTTGGAGTGACTATTGCTGGGGGTTGGGCAGGAATTTTTTCCTTATTCCCTCTTCTTTAGGGTTGAGCCTTGTTTCTGACAAGCGTGGGAGTTCCCTGGGGAAGTATACTCTGCTGGGGATAAGTGGGGATTCCTCACGCTGTCATTTTTTCTTTGTAAAGCCTTTTTCCTTCCGCTTGGGCGCAAGTTCTTCATGCTCGTCTGCGCTTTTGTTGAGCACGAGAGACTTTACCAGGGATTGGTGCGAGCTTGTTTGTCTTCTTTCCGCTCTTCTTCACAAAGCCGGCCTCTTCAGACTGGGCGAGGCTTGAGAAGTCTACATCACTAGGTATCACTTCCTTATTGCTTGAGAGGACTCTACTGGGGATGTAAGGGTGTCGTCCCTTGTTTGCTGAAGGCCTTCCACTGGGGATTTTGGAGGTTATTATTCTCCGCTTACTGAAGGAACTCCATTGGGGATTTTGGAAAAAACGTCCGTCATCCCACTTTCGCTGTACCTGTGAAGGCAGGAAAAGACAACATGTTAGTCGTGAAATGGCTGGGGGAGTGCAACACTTCTCTTATTCTCTTCTTGCTTTGAACCTTTTCCCCATTGCAGCTAGAAGCAGCCTCTGCCAAGGTCAAGAGACTATCAACTTAGGTTAGTAGCCCAATGTGGAGCTTCAAACAGTTAAGCAGAACAATTATAGAGAAGACAGGTGTGTTAGTGTGTGCCCGTGTTTGCAATATCAAAGAAATTTCCCAGGTCAGACGGGACTTGGAGTGCTTGCTATTTCCAGTAGCATTGTCATTACAGGCCACTGTGAAATTGTTGACTTGGGTGCAACCTGCCGGTCTGGACCCCTCTAATCTTTCCACTCTTTCTCATCTTACTTTCTGCCACTATTCTTTTTGTACCTTGCTCTGCTCAATCCAGATGTGACCAGTTTTCTTTTTTTTTTTTTTTTTTTTTGACTAACCACACAACGCCCTTTTTTCGGGTTTTCGCTGTATCCAGCCTTTCTAGGGAACTCTGAATTCCGTCATTGTTGGCGAATGCTGACTTAACTGTTTGCCCTGATCATTCCTTTTGGGATCCGAGAGGTTTTAGAGATAGGACGAAACGTAGGCTGGGTCTTGGTTATGAAAGAAAGGATGGATGGCTCAAAAAAAGCTTAATTATTTGGGTTTGCAAAGTGTGCTACTTTTATTGTTGGTGGGACTTACATCCTGGCTTATTTGCATCTCTATATTTTTGGCGGGGCAAACATTTCCCCATTTTCTTTGTTTCTTTTTTCTTTCTTTTTCTATTGCATTTTCTTCTCTCTTTTTTTTTTTTGAAGTTTTTCTGGGCAAGAATGCCCTATTTCTTTTTGCTTTGCCAGGAATGCCCCGTTTGGTGTGTAGAACACTTGCAATGGGTTGAAAGAATTTTAAGGCTCAAAATTGTCTAACTAGGGGAGAATTTAAGGTATTTGGAAGGATTTACAGTCTAAAGGAGAGCCAAAGATGGCCCCTCTTCATTTCCCAATCTAAATGATCTTAGGCGTAGTACAGTTTGATGGCGTCCGCATTTATCGGCTCAGGAAAAATTGCCCCATCCATTTCTTGCAGGATAAGTGCTCCTCGAGATAGTACCTTGTGGACTACGAATGACCCTTCGTATTTTGGCTTGAATTTTCTTTTGTTGTCCTCTTGATGGGGAAAGATTTTCTTCAGTACCAGGTCTCCTACCTTGAATTGTCGTGGCTTTACTTTCTTGTTGTAGGCTCGCGCTACCCTCTGTTGATAGAGCTGGCCATGGTACAAAGCTTTGACCCTCTTTTCATCCAATAATTGTAACTGGTCAAATCTGGACTCTTCCCATTCGACGTCATTGATCTCAGCTTCCTTTAGAATCCTGAGCGACGGAATCTGTACTTCCACAGGGAGGACTGCTTCCATTTCGTATACCAAGGAGAAAGGAGTTGCCCCGGTCAATGTTCTGATTGATGTCCGGTAGGCGTGCAGTGCGTAGGGCAGCTTCTCGTGCCAGTCTCGGTAAGTGACTACCATTTTCTCAAGTATTTTGTTCAGATTCTTGTTGGCAGCCTCTACTGCCCCATTCATCTTGGGCCGGTATGCCGTGGAGTTTAGATGTCTAATCTTCAGATCTTCACACATCTTTTCCATGTCCTTATTATTCAGATTCTTTGCATTATCAGTGATGATCGCTTCTGGAACTCCGTAGCGACAGACTATATTGTTTCTGATAAACTTGAGCACATGAGATTTCTTCACATCCACGAAATACATGGCTTCTACCCACTTGATAAAATAGTCAATTGCCACTAAGATGAACCGATGACCGTTCGAAGCCGTTAGATGAACCTGGCCTATCATGTCGATTCCCCAGATGGCAAACGGCCAAGGTGATGCCATGGAATACAGTGTGTTTGGCGGTGAATGGATGTTGTCGGCATAAATTTGGCACAACTGGCATTTCCTGACATGGGCGTAGCAGTCCACTTCCATAGTCATCCAATAATAACCCATTCTTAGAATTTTCCTTGCTAGCATATGCCCATTCATGTGTGCGCCGCACAACCCTCCATGGACTTCCTCAATCAACTTCTGCGCCTCGGCTTCTCTGACACATAGTAGTAGGGAGTCGTTGTACGATTTCTTGTACAATCTGCCCCCATTGTAGAAGTATTGCCCTGCCAACCTCTGGATAGTTCGCTTCTCTGCAGCCGAGGCACCTTCTGGCAGAATCCTATTCCTTATGTATCTCTCAATATCCGCGTACAAAGGTTCTTCTTCGGGTGTGCTTTTCTCGATACTGAAGCAGTAAACAGGGTAGCGTCGAATTTCTATCTCCAATGGTTGCACCCAAGTATCATCCGTGATGGTGGCCATTGATGCTAGCGTAGCTAGTGCATCCGCAAATCGGTTCCCGTCTCGTGGCATGTAGTCAAATGTTACGCTTTCAAATTCCTCTTCTAATTCCTTGACCAGCTCTTGGTATTGCACTAACTTCACATCTCTGGTCTTCCAGTCTCCCATCCCTTGATAGATGATAAGACTTGAATCACCGAATACTTTTAGCTCTTGTATATGCATCTCGATTGCTGCTCGCAAGCCTAACACACATGCTTCATATTCGGCCATGTTGCTAGTGCAATCAAACAGGAGTTTCGCTACTATCGGGTGATGAACACCATCTGGAGAGATCAACACTGCTCCGATCCCCTTCCCATTTACATTGACTGCCCCGTCAAAGAACATCTGCCACTTAGTTTCCCCTGTGCCCTCCACGGATTCTGCACACATCACATCCTCATCGGGAAAGTGAGTCAGGAGCAGCTGGTAGTCTGGTAGGGGGTGCTCTGCCAAGTGATCTGCTACAGCCTGCCCTTTTATCGTCTTTCTAGTTGTGTAGACAATGTCATACTCAGATAAAAGGACTTGCCATCTGGCAACCCTACCAATGGAGATCAGCTTCTCAAAGATATACTTCAACGGATCCAAATTGGAGATCAGCAGGACGATGTGACTGAGCAAATAATGGCGAAGCTTTTGGGCTGCCCAGACCAGGGCGCAACATGTCTTCTCATGCACTGTGTATCTGACTTCAGTGCTGGTAAATTTATTGCTCAAGTAGTAGATTGCTTGTTCTTTTCTTCCTTTCTCATCGTGTTGCCCTAACACACATCCTACAACCGTCTCTGAGACTGTCAGATACATGATCAAAGGTCGTCCTGGGACGGGCGGGACCAATGTCGGCGGACTCATCAGATAGGCCTTGATCTTATCAAACGCTACTTGGCAGTCGTCATTCCAAACCACAGGGTTATCTTTCTTCAATAGCTTGAATATAGGCTCGCACACAGGAGTCATTTGCGCGATAAATTGGCTAATGTATTGCAGCCTGTCCAAGAACCCTCTTACTTCCTTTTCTGTCGACGGAGGAGGCATCTCCAGAATTGCCTTTGCTTTGACGGGGTCGACCTCTATGCCTCGTTTGCCCACTATGAATCCGAGCAACTTTCCTGAAGTAACTCCAAATACGCACTTGTTTGGGTTGAGCCGAAGCTTGTGCTCTCTGAGTCTGTCAAACATTTTTCCAAGGTTCACCAAGTGGTCTTCTTCTTCCTTGGATTTTGCTATCATGTCATCCACATATACTTCCATCTCCCTGTGTATCATGTCGTGGAACAGCAGAGTCATCGCACGCTGATATGTAGCACCCGCATTCTTCAGTCCAAACAGCATCACGCGGTAGCAGTAAGTGCCCCAGTGCATGATGAAGGATGTTTTCTCCATATCTTCAGCTGCCATCCTTATCTGGTTGTAACCAGAGAAACCGTCCATGAAAGAGAACATCGAATGC